>JANXHW010000004.1:50470000-51670000 GCA_026170595.1 Plestiodon gilberti rubricaudatus | reverse complement strand
TTTAGGCCGGATCTACACAGCACTGCGTCCGGCGTGGAGTCGTCTTGCCCCTGCCTCCGCCGAGCGGGTCGGAGGAGTGTCTTCCTGCCTGTTGTCCCTCCTGTTGTCCCGCCTTCCTGTGTAAGCACAGCTGTGATTGGCACTCTCCTCCCCCCCCTCTCATCCGATTGGTGGCTGCATTGCGTCCGGCGAAGCAACCCCTCAAAACATGGTCGGAACCATCTTTGACGCATTGTACACGCCGTAGCATTGGGAGTGCGCAAATGCTCCGCAAGACTGTAAAAATCTCTGCAAAGCGCCAGACGCAGTGCAGTGTAGATCAGCCTTTACAGATCTGGTTACTTAGAGGTGTTAAGACACTTAGATCATCTGGAGTTCACGATGTCTTGTTCCTGTTCAGTTTTTTTCAGGGCCAAACTAGATATGAGGTTAATAATAGTGCCATTAATGATGGGCTTTCAATTCTGTGTGTAGCTGTCAGGCTGCGGTGGCACAAGTTTCTGTATAAACAACATGCTCCATCTCCGACTGTGTGGCTCTTCCTGACTGACTGCAGAGTCATGTGGTTTGTGATTTTGCTCTGCTGTTATCATTGAGGCTGCAATCTAGTATGTCCCATGATCCACATCTCACTCATTATGGTTCTATGGCTAGCCTCTCCTCCTACATCACCTGACTACCACCTGTTGTTTTCCTATGGTTATTGTGCGGCCCTCCTCCTGATATGTTTTCTCTCTGTGGAATGCGGCAGAGCCACAACTATACCTGTGTGTGTGTTTTTTTGGTTTTCTTTAGTGCACTTAGAAACTTCACAACTACATACTAAGGTAGCAAATCCCTGGATTTGTACAGAGTGCTGCTGAATGCACATGGTTACGTTTGCTTGGGTTTGGGATCCGATGTGGAATGGGAAACCAGGAAGATCAGCTCTGCGTTCTTCGGTCTTCCCAAAAGAAAAAAAGAGCACTTGGTGAGCTCTGAGCATGCATCAGGGCTTGATTTTGATTGTGTTCATTACATAGAAGATTCTTCACGGCAATCAGTGGAAGTTACTTTCAAGTACAGCCCCCCCCCCCATCTGCTCATCCGCTATCCACGGTTTCAGTTATCTGTGGATAGCGGATAGCTCCCCTCCCCCCACGACCCCCCCCCCAGGCACTCGGAAGCTTCGTTTCTTCTTCAAAAGGAATGCAGGTGCGTTCCTTTTGAAGGGTGGGGTGGTCATCTGAGACCCAGAGAGTCTCATGTATAGTTTCATATAGAGAGGGAGGGATATAAAAACAGCAGGAATTTACTCTCTGGGTCTCAGACAACCACGCCACCCTTTTATGTGCCCCTGTTATTTTTGTGTCTGTGGCACATGCTCCACTTGCCACACCCTAGTTCCATAACTGGGTAGATCCACATATATATTTGCACTCAATGAGTCGAGCCTAGCTGCCTGAATTCGCATCCAAAGGAGGCAGTTCAAAACAAGGTATTTTAAGCCCAGACCACCTCATGAGACTGAGAGAAAGTGAAAACAAAAGGGTTTCAGCTTTCATTGCATACTCTTGCACGCACTTTCCAGGAGCCTAATTCTGCCAATTACGGGAGTGAGGGTGCTCTTTTATTCCTTGCCCCTGGCTCTGATTTCCCTTGTTATGGCACAGTAGGACACAAGGCTCTGGATTGTATACTCTGTATTAGGGGTCACTGGAACATGTATGAGTTGTTCTGCAGTTGTGTTGATGCTCCACAATCAGTAACACCGGACAATCCCACTAATCAAATTCAAACTCTGATGAACACTATTTCTTGATCAAATGTTCCACTCCATTAAGACCCCTTTCCAAATAAATACCACTGAAACAGAATGGTTGGGTTAAAAAAAAAATGTGGAGGCATTTATTTGAACAAATGTAACATTATATAGATAGTCTACATGGCACACTTCAGAACTCACAGGAAGTCATTAACTGTGCATGCCCTAAGATCTTCCCTTGATTTTATTTACAATTTTAAGGAGCCCTCATTTCTGATGTCACTGTATAAACACAAAGCGTGGTGTAGGATTTGTGGGTGGAGATGAAAAGAAAGTTTGCTCTCTAGAAAAGAGGAAGAGAAGAAAAAAAATGCCATACAGATAAAGAAACATAATGGAATTGTCAATCAAGCCACAGAGTAGGCGGAACATACATGCTGCCTCCATGTCAATAGCTTGGGAAAACAGTCAGCCGCCCTCAGCTAATTCCCCTGATTAAAACTGCATTAGCTTGTAGGTGTCAGGGACACGCAGCTGTTTTCAAGGAAACGCTGGCTCCACGAGGTCCTTCCTTGTAGGGCAATAGGCGGCTCTATCTAGAGGTAAATGTCAGGGAGACGCACAGCTTGCCGACGTTTGTCCTCTCTCTGACAGGCCCTGGCGAATGTCCTGCTGCTGAGGGTCGTGGTAATTTACGTCCGCTCTGTGTACATTAACTTATCTACAGTGAAGCTGGCTGGCTCTTTCAGTCAGCCTGTCTCCTCCACAGGCTGTGAGACTTTCCTGACTGTGGGACTAAAAGTGGGAAACTGGCTGCTCTGCTCCTGCCAAGTTCCTGCGCCATATGAACAACAACAAACATCGCCAAGGAGCCAAGCGGCCTCCTGAGCCACAGCAGACATCGCTGCTCGCTATACTGTTGTTAGCACAGCACTTTGCCTAGCCCTAGTGCATGCCTGTCCCTGGGGGACAGGGAGTAGGAAAGGGAAAGACAGGCTGCCTCTGGAAACGAGATACAGAGCCCCACCACTGCGTGCGGGGCTCATTTTTATTCTGCTGTTATTACTGTGACAGCTCAGAATGGACATTTGTTTGCCGTTCCCCAAGTTTGTCCCACTCTGATTAAGCAGCCTAATTAGTGCTATATTATAGTGACCTATAAAGAGGCAAGCAGGATATGGTTCATAGCAATTGGTTAGTGATCGTTAGGACTCAACAGGCCTGGTCATCACAATGCCAGTTTGGTGCCTGGGGCTAGAGTCTTGGGTTTGAGTGTAGGAATCCCAGGTTCGAATCCTTGCTTACCTGTAAGGTTGAGATGCTACTCTTTCCTCTTTGGAGGGAGGGCAGAACACCAATATAATACATTACAGAGAAGAATCAGCTGCACATTTATAGTCCAAGGAGAAAAGGTAGAAGAGGAAAGTGACTTACATTTGAAATAATGTTTTGTTGCTTGAGTAGGAGGCAGAGCTGCATTTTTTTAAGAGGAGAGGACAATACTATTCTGGGTACTTGAGCATTAGAGAGTAATCCTAGAGCCTTTCTGGAAGCATTCAGCACCTTGAAAAATCAAGAGTGACTCCATCAAAACGTTCACATTTTGGAAACAAACACTGATGTTTCTGAGTGTGAAAAGCAGGCTTAGCAGATAAAATGGATAATGCTGCTGAACACTGAAGCAATTTTCCACAGAAGCATGAATGAGGCATGATTTATGACTAGCTCTGGTGAGCCATGAATAGCCCTTGATCATTCCCAGTCATCCGCAGGGTGTGGAGCTACTTTGTCTTTCCAAACTTAGCAGCAGCACATTCTTACTCTCTCCTCTAATTTTACAGTAGCAGAATCCCAGTGAGTCAGGATAGGATTAGCACACAGAACAAAGACCCCAACTTTAGAAGCCAAGAAGAGAAGGCAGTAAGGAATCAGAACCTTCTGCAAAGAAAGAAAATAACAATTGCTGAATTTATTGTCTTCTATGGCCAAGAGCTACTGTTTATTCCAATTTGGATTCTGCTCTGTGCGTGTGTGTGTGTGTTCGCGCGCGCGAGTGTGTGGTGTGTGTGTATGCGTGCACACACACAAATTAACACATTCTTGGGTGAGCTCTAGCAGTACATACCTAGTTACGTTTCCACATGTAAGGAGACCTGTGAGTGATTACCTATAATGGAAGCCATTAGGGCATTATTGTTAATCAATTTTTCTTCATCGACTTCAGAGGGAGCTGGTTCTAGGACATGGTCTAAGCACTGGCGTCGCTGGAGGTGGGGTGGAAAGCTAAGTTCTGCAGCTTTCCGCCCCACCGTTACTCTCCGGTATGAGGCGCCGCACCCCCTCGTCATAGGAGCCCGTCAGCGGAGAGAAAGCAGCACGCAGGAGAGTCCCTGCGGAGAGTAACGGTGGGGCGGAAAGCTGCAGAACTTAGCTTTCCGCCCCACCTCCAGCAACGCCAGTGGGTCTAAGAGCATATAATACAGCCACCATGCGCAAACTACACAGGTCTAGGTATGGTCAATGCCTGAATGACCTGGGAACCCCATGTACACTGCTTTCAGTTCAACAGTCACACCAAATATAATTTTAAGCTATTCAAGGGGTTCTGGGTTTCACTCAAGACAATACAATATAGTAAAATCAAGCGCTACCTCTCAAGTCTATGTGTATGTATCATGCCATAAGGTTGTTCAATGTCATGAAGTGAACTTCTATGACACGACCTTGGGCTAATCTGGACTCGTTTCCATTTGTGAAAGTACAGTACTTCAAGCAAAGAACTAGCACATTTATGGTATTTGTTTGGTGTTATTTTGTATATGTTCATCTGCAGTTAGGTATGTGCTGGAAACCTGCTAGAAATCACTCATCACATTGGCTCTCTGCCCATGTTGAGTAACAACTGGAAGCATGGTTTGACTACACCACACACAAAGAGCCTATATTTAGCATGGGTATAATGGTGGTATAGTATGCAAAGAGCCTGATTTTGTGGCATGGTGGTATCTGCACATCACGGACAGAGAACCTATGAAAACAGATTTCCAGTGGACACTATGATGCTTACAGTTATAAGGGCTTCTGATGCTGAGGTCTTTCTGTTTAGGGATGAAGCTTTTGCTCATGTAGGCTTGATCTTCCCTTTGAGCAGTATGTTTTCCATGGTCCAGATTGCTACTGGCATAGTGCTAAAACCCATCCAACATTTAATCTAGAGTTGTTCCATAGTTCTTGTTACAGTAGAAAGGTAAATGAGGGGGGGGGTGGCCATTGCCCACTGAGGGGGGGTGGCCATTGGCCGCCCCGGCCCAGGAGAGGGCAGGGATATGGGTGGCGATAGGCCCAGCACGGCCTTACACAGAGGCCTCGGATGTACGCCAGCTCCAGAGCTGGCATATATTCGCGTAGAACCATTGGGTCTGGGCTGCCTTGCACCCGGGGAAGGAGACAATCGTCCCCGTCCCTCGAGGTGCACCCTTTAGGCCGGTAGCCGTATCATACACAGGATTGCTCTGTTAGAATAATAGGAAAACAAACAAAAAGTTACTTGTTTTAGAAGATGTGTGTATTACTAACAAGGAATAATATATGAGATGGGTTCTTCTCCCTAACTACATATGCTTTCTGTTGCTACCCTTTTATGCCTTACAACTGGTGACATATTTGTACCCTGCCATTTTTCAGAAAAATATACTGTAATTGAAATTATTGTGTCACACACATTTGCTCTTAGTTAAGGCCTTATTCAGGCAAAAGTCATGTAAAACAGAGCCAAATGTTTACCTAAGAATCCAGAGACACAGTTAGTCCTTTTCCTGGGACTTGCACAGAGTACAGTCTCAGTACATTGTTGTGGCTCATTTGTTCTCATACAAAAATTCTGTATGTGCTGCGTACATTAAGACACGATCACTCAGAAGCTAGCATCTCTCAAAGCACCCAATTGGTAATGATCATGACAAACAAGACTGCCAAATAAATGAGAACACAACTGATAGTTGTAGAAGCATTCATCAGTAACTCCTTGCAAATGAAAGCTCTGTTATGACTTAACCTGTTCTTTATCACCACTGTTGTTCCATTATCAAGGTTTAAAAAAAATGAGGAATGTCTATCGTCTCGTAATGGCATTAATCATGCTCAACAAATCACATGATCAACAACCAATGAAATTCAGTTGCTTCTAGCAGGGAAAAGATAGGTTTGAACAAGGTAAAGCAAAATTCTTTGCTGGCAAAATGGACATGGTTTGTGCCAGACAAAAGACAGAGATAATACAAGTTGCAAAATGTATCTTCATTGTGAGAAGAACAGGGACGGATGTGGATCAAGTCTCTTTCTCCAAGTCTCGAGTCAAGTCCCAAGTCTCTGGGTCCAAGTCTCAAGTCAAGTCCCAAGTCTTTGCCCCCAAGTCCCGAGTCTTTGGTTGCGAGTTGTGAGTCCCTATCTATTTAATGGGGAAAACGGGTTTAAACCTGAATAAAATTCGACTTGTTGTAAAAGACTCCAAGTCTCGAGTTGAGTCTTTCGAGTCTTTTACAATCGCCGAGTCAAGTCCGAGTCAAGTCATTGACATGACTTTAGTCCGACTCCAGTCCGAGTCAATAGACTCAAGTCTACATCACTGGAGAAGAATATTTGTACATAAGAACATAAGAAAAGTCTTGCTTGATCAGATCCAAGGCCCATCTAGTTGAGCATCCTGTTTCCCATTGTGACCCACTGGCTGCCTCTGGGAAGTCCACAAGCAGAAGAGAAGGCTCTCCTGCCACTGCTGCCATGGAACTGGTATTCAGAGGCATACTGATAAATAATAATAATAATAATAATAATAATAATAATAATAATATTTAATACCACCACCACCACCACCACCACCAGTATTTATATACCACCTTTCTTGGTCATCAGATTTCTCCTCCAACTTTAATTCAAGGTGGTTTACATAGGCAGGCTTTCTAAACCAAAGCAGTTTTTACATTTACAAATGTTCTAATCTTGCATAGAATGCTTCATTCCAGGTGGTTTCCTTCATGGTCTGGCCTCTTTCTGGCATTCACCTCCCATGTTTTGACTTGATGGCAACACTGTCTCCCACTCAGTGTACCAGCTGCAGAATTCTCTCTCTCACCGAGGTTTCTGCAGCTCGTCAACAGCGTGTTGACAGCTCTCAACAGCTCACAGATACTTCTGGGTGTCTTGAACTGCCGTCCTCAGGTCTTCAGGCATATGAGGCGGCCGCTCTACCAACTGGGCCAGACCCCCTGCCCTGATGCTGAACCTGGAGGTAGCACATAAGCATCTTGACTCGTAGCCATAGACAAACCCATCCTCCGTGAATTTGTCTAATTCCCTTAGACACCCAAGCTAGTGGCCATCACCACATCATGTAGCAATGAATTACACAGACTAATTATGTACTGTATTCAGAACTACCTCGTTTTGTCCATCCTGAATCTCCAGTCAATCAGTGTCACCTGGTTCTAGTATTGTGAGGAAGAAAAAATGTCTATCTGTCCACTCTTTCCATGCCATGCATAATTTTATAAGGCGGTGAGACTTATAAAATTATGCAATCCTATCCTCAAATTTACAACGGTGGCACAACATCCCACTGTTATAAAAGGCCCTGTGACAGTGCACAGAATGTGCCACCGCAGGGCCAGTCTGAGTCGCTGTCGCAAAGTAGCAGCAGCATTGGAGCTACAACCACTGAACCCCACCAGAGCCAGTAAGTTGGCAGGCAGAGATTTCATGGGCAGGGACAGGGAGAGCAGGGGGACTCTCTGGGCAGATCAGGGGAGGGAAGAGGGCCGGGAGCAGGCTGGAGGGCGTGGATCTCAGTGGCAAACGTACACGTCAGATCCTATCCTCCATTTTTCATCCTGTGCTGCCCCCTTTCCTTGGACTCAACGCCAGCTGGATTTGAGCTACCAAGGTGTGTCCCCAGTAAGCCATGTGTCCAAACCAAAGGAAAAGTGAGGGGAAAGGGAAGGATGTGAGCCCTGAGCCCTAGGCGCTTCTGCCCTGAAGTAGCGTGTGGACGTAGAGAAACCCATAGGCGGACTGTAGGCTTACATGGTTAAAAAACACTTGCTTACTTACCTCCAGTTTGCGCCCCCTACACACACACCATAGCATGTACCACATGCCGTCATAGCGGGGCTCCATGCTACAGCGTGGCAGGGGATAGGATTCGGCTGTTTATCGTGTTCCCATTTAATCCAAGCTAAAAAGCACAAATGTTATAGTCTTTCCTTGTAAGGAAGGTGCTTCAGCCCTCTGATCATTTGGATTGCCTTCGGTGGGTTGATGTTTTCATTGAGCTACCCATCATGACCCCCTGATCTCTATCCTATCCTGGTTTGTCACCAACAGCTTGGACCCCATCACTGTATTTGTGAAGTTGGGATGTTCTGCCTTGATGTGCATCATCATTTAAGTATTTACAGCAAACTCCATGTGCCATTTGGTTGTCAATTCACCCAGTTTGGAGAGTTTCTTTTGGAGCACTTCACAATCTGCTTTGGTTTTTACTACTCTGAATCATTTGGTGTCATCTGCAAACTTGGTCACCTCACCATTTACCCCTAACTCTAGAACATTTAGAACAAGCATCAAAAGCACCATTCCAAGACAGATCCTTGGCGGACCTCACTTCTTCCTTCCTTCCACCGTGAAACTTTCCCATTTAGTCCTGTTCTCTGCTTCCTGTTCTTTAACCAGTTACCAATTCAAAAAAGATCTGTCCTCCTATTCCATGATTGCTAAGCTTATCCAAGGCTGGCCTGCATAGTGCTGCGCTGCTGACACAGTGGCCACAGCATCCTGTGGGTTGGCTGGGGACCAAGTTGGCCAGGAGAGGTAAGTAAAGAATTTTTTTACTTACCTCTCTGGCTGCTATTACCTCTTCAAACCTGCTCTTTTGCTGGTGTTAATCTGATAGGTTCGGGGGGGGGGCATGTCAGGTCTGGGCCGGGGGCATAGGATCTCGTGGACACCACTGCTGCTGAGATGCGCCCCCAGCCCGGTCCAATCCCCACCCTGATCCTCCCCCGAACTGCCTCCGCCAACCTACCTGCTCTGGCAGAGGTTGAAATAATTAACTCTTCTGCTTATACAGGTACTATCCATTTCTTACACTGCTGAAATTAATGTAAATTGTATCTGATCTAAAAGGAGCACGTTGCTCTTTTTCCACTTGCAAGGAGACCTAAAACTCAAGCCCACATAAAACAGTGGCAGCGAAGACAACTTTCACGTACACTGCAGGTCAGACAAATCTTCCTGCCAGCTTCCCAGTTTGAAGGATGTTGCTCACAATCTTTCTTCTTTGAAATGAAACTGGCTTGTTGCCATGGTACATACCAAATTTCATTTACATGGTTGAAAGATTAAATATCTGATAACAATTTTTGGCCTTCTAGTTTGTTGAACTTGGCCAAGAGAACAATTTGGAGCTTCACCCATTTTTTTTTGTCGTTGTTGTTGTTGTTGTTGTTGTTGTTGTTGTGAGAGACATTTTAACAGAAAATGCGATGGAACAGAGGTGTCACTGCTAATTTGCTAAAACCTGGAGTGCAGAGCTTGATCCAGAAAATTCTCTCCCACAACACTGACTGCATTGCAATTTAATTACATTTTTTAAAAAACTTTAAACATTCAAAAGCCTCTTTGGGCATCACACAACGTTGGATTTGTTCAATACAAAGAAGCTATCTAGCCCCAATGGCAGAGCATGTCTAAACAAATGATTGGACAATGGACAGGTGAGGACTTTTGATTCTCACAGAATGCAAAGGTTCACCAACTACACAATCAACATCTTGCAGCAGATTGAACAAATACGCACATTATGACATCAGGCCTTGAGTGCTGATTTGATGACTTATGTTCATTCTCACCCAGCCTAACAAAAGGCAAAAAAAGCTATCAGAGCAGTCAGGTGGTATGGCAGATTTTACTCAGCCTTACCATGTTGGACTGCATGCAGTGTTTGCATGTTTAAATGCTCCCCCTCATGGAAACAATACCCGTGTATACAGAACTAGTGCATCAGGAAGAAGGCTAAACAAAAATGGAAAACTTTTGTATGAACAGGGAGCATTGTTTTTGTACAAAGGAGCGTTCTTCTAATGTTCAATGCCCCCCACCTGAATTGCTTGAAGTGGTTCAGCCCAGCTAAAGGTAAATCACATGAGTTTTCTGGGTGGTTGTTTCTGGTCTGCCTAAGGACTGAACTGCTAGGTTAGGTACTTAAGATGCGATTGTTGTGAGACTCTCTCTAAAGAGTACTGGTTGGTTGGAGGAGCAGAGTCAGGCTGCCCATTTGTTTTAAAAGAGGCATCACAGCCTCTTTGACCTCTCAACCAACCTGAAGATAGTACATGTACGCACAACAGCCTTCGCTGAGGAGACAAGCCCAGAAGTAGGTGTGGGGCTTTAGTAGGCTTACCATATCGCCGACCGGGATGCACCGCTTTGCACGCGCCCTGACTCCCTCCCCTCCCCCCGCCCCTTAAGGGCAAAGCGGTGCGTCCCGGTCGGTGATATGGTAAGCCTAGACTTTAGGAGAGGATTGCAATCAGATCTCAATCAAAGCCAGGAATGACTGACATTCGGTATGTGTGCATCTGGGGCTTTTCTTACAAGCCTTGTCTGGGCAAATGTTATTTATTTATGTATTTATTTTTCCATTTTCCTCCCACCTTTTGCAAGAAAGTTCCAAGATGGCAAGAAAGTTCCAAGATAAAAACAATAAGATAGAACAATTAAGTACAGTAAAACTGGGGGGGGGGGGATCCATAAAAATTAACCAGAGCCAGCGAAAAGAAAGATCACAGAAGTACAGGTGCAGCACATCATCAGGCCAACTCCTCGTCAACTCTAAAGACCTGGCAGAACAAGTACTGTACAACTTTAGTGCCGTCATAAGGCCGGGACGGGAGGGAGGATACAGTCTGACTCGTCTGAAAAATCTCCTGCCAGTGCCACTAGAATACAAAGCCATCCATACACTATGAAGGAGGGTTGAAATAGGGCATAGAATACATGCAGTAGCTCTGGAAATCATGGAACAGAAAGCAAAGAAGGTTCTAAAGACTCAGAGGCCAACTGAGGTGGTTGCTTCAGGTAGCAATTTAGCAAGCGGGCACGGAGCACCCACCTCTGTCTGCTCATTCGCCTCCACTGCTGGTCCTCCTCCCATTCCCAGGATTGGAAAAGTAGGAGGGGAACAGAGTGGAAGAGGAAGAGGCTTCAAGCAGCCCTTTAGAGCTCTCCTGGGAATGGGAGGAGAGAAGCAATTATGAGTGAAGCATTTACCAATACAACTGAATACTAGGTACAGGATTTGCATTGCAGTTTACTTCTATACGAAGCTTCACCCCATTTTTCTTACACACTGGGTGGGGGAGGGAGAGTAGCAAAGTAGCATTATTCAGATGCTGAAATTGTAAAGGGGGCACAAAGCAAACTCATAAATAGCTAATGCCCTTCACAGATCATTAATTTAAAATAATATGAATACACACGGAAATCAGTTTATGGAAGCCATGCTTATTAGACTGTTCAGATCTGTGTCTGACACAAATAGACATTCAACAGAGGAAAAGGTTAACAAGGAGGTGAGCTTTGAGGGTGTGTTGTAACTTGTCATTTCTTTACTTTGGGCAGACTGCCAGTTTTCTGCATCCTGCATCCCCCAGGGCCTAGCACCAGTGAAATCTGAAAGGCCATCCTGTCGTATGGGAGATTTTATACATACAGGAATTACCCCAGAAAAACTGGCTACTGTAGGGAGTGACATGTAAAATCTGGGATGAGTCAACAGTGGTTGCATATTTTTAAGGCTACTAATATTGCTGAAATGTCTACATTTCACTGCTCAGACTACGCCAGCTGCTTGCTGATCTATGGAGAATCAGAGTTGTGGTGGAAATAAACAAGATTCGCTACTACTGTCCAATTGGTTGTAGTAGGCCAGATTTGCATTTCTTCAAGAGTTTCACTCAGAAGTGCAAGTTTGTGCCTGAAACTAGTGCGTTAGGCTACAGTTTCCCCCTTGTTTTCTGCCTCTAGTAAGTGCATGACCGGAAGAAATTCAAAAGGGAGAGTTTTCCCCAGCATTCAGAGGCAATAACAGGGCATGCCAGAGGGTAGCTATGTTAGACTGTTGCTGTTTTTGCCTCACCTATTGAACTATTGGTTATCAAAGGAGCCAGAGACTTTACAGAAAAGAAGGTGACAGCTCTGTACTGTACAAGGTAGGGAGGCTTACAATACAAATAATAACGGATGAGGGGGAAGAAAGAAAAATCAGTCACCTGTGTTGTGGTAAACTATCAAACAGTTTCTAAAGGGATTCTGTTTAAAGCAGAGAAAAATAAAGACGCTTAAGTTCATAGGACCCTCTGCTGGAACAATTGAGAATTAAAGTCAGATAAAGCAGCTTGGAGAACCCACATTTTGTTCTTCCTGGGAACGGAACGGAACACATTTTCAGAAGGTTGGCTTTCAATTTTTAGTCTGACATGCATCTGTAATCCACTTTGTCATCTGGGCGGCTCTGGGTTAATTGGCATCACTAAACCGCTTGGTTATTGATTTATAGCAGGCATGTTTCTCTACACAAGAAAAATACAGTGCCCAAATATCTTACCAATGAAATGACAACAATGCAGAATTGCCCAAGTTCAGGGAGGGAGCCTCACTGGTGAAAGCAGGTTTCCATGCACATAGCAATGCAGAGGCAGTTATATGTACATATGCCTCTAGATGTACATCCCCATCTGCATTGCAGTTCTCATTCAGGTCCTACCTGGATGCATCCATAAAAATGGGAATATGCTTTCTCTTCTGGAGGCATTAGTTGCACGAGACTAGGGCTGCAATCCTAGGTGTAGGTCCCATTGAACTCAGTGGGACTTACTTCTGAGTAAAAATGCATAGGATTAGGCTGTTAGTGTGGTGCATAGCTGGAACTGGAGCTGGATCAACACCGTCGGTGAGGAAGCAGGAGAGGTGTATTGCTTTAATGCAGAGGCGAAACTAGGGCGGAGCAAGCGGAGCACCGGCTCCGGGCGCCATCTCCCGAAGGGCGCCCCGCCCACGCCCCGCCCGTGAGTCCGACTCGGAGACTCGAGTCTGAGTCCAAGTCGGAGACTCGAGTCCGACTGGCCCCCTCAATCGGGAGAGCCGGCTCGGGGACGTCTTCCCCGGCCGGCTGCCCGGGGCCTTCTAAGGAAGGCCCGCGCGAGAACGGTATTTATACCGTTCTTTTTGCGCATGCTCAGACTGTTACTGAGGGGAAAAAACTGCCCTTTTCCCTCAGTAACAGTCTGAGCATGCGCAAAAAGAACGGTATAAATACCGTTCTCGCGCGGGCCTTCCTTAAAAGGCCCCGGGCAGCCGGCCGGGGAAGACATCCCCGAGCTGGCTCTCCCGATTGAGGGGGGGTGCCCTCCGGAGCGCGCCGCCCCCGTTCCGGAGCGCGGCGCACTTTTATTATAGGGGGCGCCAACCCCCCTTGCTCCGGGCACCAACGGAGGCGGTTCCGCCTCTGCTTTAATGAAACATCTACTGGTGGAAAATTCAATGTAGACAAAATGAAAGTAGACAAAATGAAAGGAAGTCAAATGGGCTCATGTCATTGTAATTTGATTGGCTACAACTCAGGAGACTGGTTTCTTTAATATTTTCTGTTATCAGTCAATAGTTCAGTGACACCACCCTTAACTTAGTGTCCAAAGCTTAACGTCATAAGGAGCTCAACATCTCACAGAAAGTCTGGAATCTGTTAGGACAGCGTTTCTCAAAGTGGTGGGTTGCAACCCACCACTTTTTCTGGAAATGGGCAATATCCCCTTAAGAGGAGTGGCCCGCTGGAACGTTGGATGTGGCGCTCCAGGATCGCACCCGCCCAACTCAGAAATGCTTGTTTGAAGGGTCTGAGGGGGCTGCCGCTGCCTCGGCAGCCCCCCCCAGGCTCTAAATGGCGCCAGTCGTGTTGCAACCCCCACTTCCAATTTTTGACAAAACCCGGAAGTGGGCTTTGGAACACAATTGCCGCCATTTAGAGCCTTAGGGCAGTGGCATGGCTGGGGGGGGGGTGCAGGTGCCAAATGGGGTGTGTGTCAAAGCCACCACATCAGTGGCAATTTGGCGGCAGTGATGGTGGTGGCAAAGTTTTTCGTGCTGCTCACGCTGCTCTAGAAGGCCTCCAAAGCACCGCTCACGCTACTTCGGAGGTTTTGGGAGGCCCCCCCACCTCCCTAGGTACCTTTATCGGGATCCATTATGTCACCAGGGGACAGGCGGGGCGAGTGATGTCACTTCCGGAAGTGACATCACCAGGGGTGTCACAGGATCTTGGCCCCTCTCCCACAGGGCATAGCTATGCCTCTGCCTTGGGGAGGCCTGCAGAGGAGGCAGCAGCCCCCCCGGACCCTTTGGGGAGCTGGCAGAACAACCAGGTATGTTCAAACAAATGTTTCTGAGTTGGGGCGGGAGTGATCCTTGAGCTTTGCCTCCAACATCACCCCACCCCCACAAGGACTTTGAGAAACAGTGTTAGGAGATTTTTAAAAAAACTGAAAACAGACTCAAGATAATACTTATGAGGATAATATGTATTATGACAACCTTGGAATCTAAGACTTCTAAGGAGGCTTCCAGGTAGAAGGATTTATTAAAATCAGGTGTGTGGAATTTGCATGTTTGTTACCTGCAAGTCACATAGGAACTGTGCTGATTCCCGTGATGAAAATACTGGAGAAAAATGACTAAAGGCTCAGCATGGGTACCATTAGAGTCTGATTATACAGCAGAACTGTGGATTAACATACAGTACTGAAAAAAATGTGTGTGTCTCGGCAGCCCAATCCTAACCAACCTTCCAGGGCCAACGCAGCTTCCTGCAGTGAAGGGGCAGTCACAGATGGAATGTTTGTTCCTTTCCCTTTGGGCTGCATTATGGTGCATCATCGCTGGAAAGTTAGTTAGGTATGTGCTGTAGCTAATGTGTATATAAAAGTAAAGGGGATGAGGCTGCAGCCTCATGTAGATTTCGCGAGATCCAAGATGGTGCCACCGGAAAAAAAGGTGAGTATTTTCACTTTAAAAGTGGCGGAGGCTCCCACTGGGCCCGGAAAGCCTGGGACCAATCCGAGACCGGACCCCGGATCCCGGGACAGTCCTGAGATTTCCAGGATGGATGGTAAGCCTAGTTAGTCTACAATCTTGCTAGGATTAGACCCAGTGAAGACAGAGCTTCTGCTGGAATCAGGATCACGTAGTGTACTGTTAATATCCAGTTGGGTGTCCAGCAGGCCATAGCTACATGCTTCAGTTTAAGTGCCTTTCTAAGAAGAACGCCAAGTGTTCCAAATATTATAACACAGCATGCAGTATTACATCTGCATCTGAAGCATTGCAGATGCACTGTAGTATCTGAAGCATACTGCTGCAAAAGGAAATATTCCAGCATATAGGAGTAAGATTATAGTAACGATCAATGCTATTGAAGAACAAATATTGCTTTTGTTTTGTAAATATCTTTGAAGAGCACTGATGGTATAAAATGACCTAAGTAATGTGTTTTCCTCCCTGATAAAGAAACAACTAGTTGTTTGATATCATATGTGTGGACAGTCATTTGTGTGTCTGCGCTTGATGAAACGATTGCAATAAAAATACAAGTAGACCTTTCACTTTTGGTTTCACCCTTATCTTCTTCTGTATGCTTGTAATAATCTGCCTCCTTGCCAGCACCATCTTGTAAATGAGATTCATATCTCCAGGGCTTAACTCAGTTAAATAAACTGAATTCAATAAACGACATCTTCTACTCTTCTACATGTAAGAATGATGACTATGCTAACATGCTACTGTTGCTACTGTTACCTAGCGCTGCAGATGCATTAGCGTCTCTACTTTGCCCTAGTTATGCTACACTGTATATCTAAGATAAGAGAATGGAGCATCTGGAGTCTGTTCAATGTTATCATATAACACAAAAGTGACTTTTTTATTGAGGAACTCCACAAGTCCCTCTGCAGCCTTGCAGCTTTTATTGAAACTAATTCAGAGACAACCCCCTCCCAAAAAGATAAACGCTGAACTGAAAACAAAATATGTCATGAGGTTATTCTCCCACAGCCTGCTGTTAATCCCCAAAGTCATTTGTCATACAGGCCTGCGTAGCATTTCATTACAATCAAAGCTCAAAGGTTATAGGGCTCTTTGAAACTTGTGCCCAAGAAAAACTGGCAGTTGCATTTTTTACCACATTGCTTTGGCAAGCCTAGGATCTGTGATTGTGATCTCATTCCTTTCTCAGTGTAAGACTCTAAGAGTGCAATGAATGACCTCATAGGCGGCTGAGGGGATTTCTTGTGTTTTCTGGCTAAAAGTTTTTTGTGTTTTTGTTTTGACAGTCTGTCCAGATTTGAAACTAAAAATGGGCGACTGCTGCACAATATATTCCCAAGTTTGCAGGGAAAGATGGTTTTATCCTTCTCCACCTTCAACACCTGGACATGCCAGACTGCTAGATAGGTCCACTTCATTTCAAATTTGTGTAAAGAAGGCTGCAATCCTATACACACCTAACTGGGAGCAAGTTCCATTGAACCCAATGGGGCTCATTTCTGAGTAATACACACATAAAATGTAATAAACAGGATTGCCAACAACTAACCTAAGGCCACAAGGAACTCCAAGCAATTAAATGGCTTGTCATGAAAAGGGAAATTTCATTTTGATGACAGGATCTTTAAAAAACACAAAGAAGCATGGCCATTCCATTTTCCACTCTCCCAGTCCTCCCCACATTTTCCATTCTTTCTTTTCCACGACCCTCTGTTTTGCATTCTGCATCTTCTATCCAGCTGCCTTCTCCAGTGTAGGAATCTCCTGTATTGCATCACAAAGAAACTGCATGAACATGGCTACCAGTCAAATCACAGACAACAGCACATCATCTATGCCTGAATTTTTGCTGGCTAAGAATAGCAATACTGGATAGACCAGTGATCTCAATAGTGAAATATAAATACATAAATGCAGAAAATTGCCACTTGCCCACTGAAAGCAAGATTTGTCCTTTAGGTGGTCTTGGAAGCTTTTGAATGTGTTTTAACCAGCATTGGCCCAAGACATCCTGGTTCCTGAGGCCAGCCCTATTATCTCAGCGCATGCCATCCATTGCCTCTGTCCCTCCTGCTCTCAGCCCCTGGATTTGTAAAGGAAGAGGAGAATGGAGCAGAAGAGGAAGTGTGCAGGAGAGGGAAGTGGTGGGCTAGAGTGTCTCCCTCTAGCCTATACTCTCCTCCTCCCCGCACTCCCTCTTTCACTTCACTCCCTTCTTCTTTTTCTAGTCCAGGGAGTTGGAGCAGGAGGACCAATGGAAGCAGAAATAATGAATGGAGGCAGACAAACCTAGCAATCATGCATGGACTGGTCCTGGGTTTGAATCATATGATCAATGGTTACTTTTTAAAAAGTTAGCTTTCACCACTTAATTTCTAAAGACTTTGTATTTGCTTTTGTTTTCCCCTTGGTAAGATTTCATGTGAGCATTAATGATCTATGCTATTGGCCTTCGTTGCACAGCACAGATCCTGCATTTCAATAGCTAACTTAATATTTAATTGAACAATAAACTTTTGTAGTAGACAAGCCAGCTTTGACAGGTGATGCAGACCAGGCCACATTTTCTCTGCCTATGATACTATGACTGGATTCAAAAGGACTATTTTCTCATGAGGCGTTGCTGGAACATGATGTGTGGAGTTTAGTTTGGACTCCAGTCCACAGTACACTTGTACTGGAACAGTCCTGGAAAATTCGCATAGACTTCAATGGAATTACTAGGAAGTTCTCCTGGAGCAAGCAGCAGCTTGTGGGTCGCAGCAAACAACATGGTTGATAGATGGCAAAGGAGGGAGATGCAACAACACTCCCTAATAACATATTGTTTAATAATATGAGCCCACAAGGCAGACATTGTCTGAAGATATTATTCTGAGCTATTACTCAAAGGACAAAGTCATCCAGGAAATACATTAAAGCTGAGATAACAAGCAAAGGACTGCAGACTGTTTATAGTGCCAGGGATTAATGTCTCTGGACATGAGTTTTCATGCTACAACACTGTGTTTACAATTGGTACTTTTGGTGGGCATTTAAGCTTAGGTGTACTTATCTGGTAAATGTGCATCCATTTGGCAGGAAGGTAAAAGACTGAGATCATTCGTTTTCCTGTATGACTAGGAAGTGGCTAAAAGTAAAAACTGCTGATGAACTCCAAGCAGCAGCAGCAGCAGCAGCAGCAGCAGCAGCAGCAGCAGCAGCAGCAGCAGCAGCAGCAGCAGCAGCAGCTGCAGTATTCAGGTCTAAAAAACTTTACAGAAGTTTCATTCATCCTCACAACATTCCTGTGCAATAGGTCATTTATTTATTCCCATTTTACAGATACACAACTGATGATATACAATTTTAGATTTTCACGGCTCGTGCATGAGATGAGGAGGAATTTCAAGTTCAGTGTTCTGTGTAACATCAGAAAAGATCACTTTGATAACCATTTAATCATTTGATTTTGTCTGTAAACCGCTTTGTGAACTTTTTGTTGAAAAGTGGTATATAAATACTGTTAACAACAACAACAACAACAACAACAACAACAATTAATGCCGACACTGGAGTCGTGCGAAACGTCAGTGAAAGAATTGCCTGATTTTAATCTTTTTATTAAACGGCCGGATAACCCGGATCTTTTTGTTTTTACCATAATTTGTAGACAACTACGAATGGGAGTTCGTATTGGAATGGGAGTTGCCGAGAGTATTCAGTGGATCCTTTCCTCAGCTAGATTTGAACCTACCAGTAGTTGTTAAAATCCATTGTGATCCAAGATCCAGTACAGCTGCTGTATTCTTCCTTTCCTGTCTATTACAACCACTGTCTTCTATTCCATCTCCAATTCAGCTGCTGGGCCTTAAATCTCCAAGGCTAACAGTTGTCAAAATAATTGCCTTCCATGCCTACTTCGCAACTCTCTGGCTTTAATGTCACCAGGAATGAGTGATGGATATTCAGCTCCTGTCAGGTTTATTTTCCCTTAGCCAACCGTCATGCCTTCACTTTCCAAATACTAATGCTCAACACCCACAGTCTCTATGGATATAGCACACCACTTCTCAATCATTTTTAGTATTAGTCTCTCCCTGGAAACACATTGACAGATCCAAATTCTAAAAAGAAAAGACAAAAGATGTGTGGACATCCTGATGTGAGCACCAAAAAACCCCTGAATTATTTTTATGTCGTCAGCCGCCCTCCCCTGAACCCCCTCTTTTTTACCCCATCCAAATCCGTCCAGTAATCATGGAGATACAGCCATTTTTAGTAAAGCGCATTTAAAATTCGGCTTTTCTCCGCTTTGCGCACCATTTGACAGCCGACGCGTGTCAGCCAAGGGCAAAAGTTCACCGACATGTGTCCGCCACGAGCCCTCCGGAACCCCTAGAGAAGCAGCAGCAGCAAAAGTTCACTATGTACCTTTTTAATCCTATTAAACCTCTTGACCTACTAAGCCTATAATCCTCTTTCTGGGCGTTCAGCCAACTTTTTCAGACGGCGTGTGCCGCTTATTAACTAACCCAGTGCCGACCTCTCGCCTTTTCTGCACTGACAGCCGGCTTTCGCTATCTCGGCTCCATTTGACAGCTTTAAAGTGGCAGTGCTCTATTTCGGTGGAATGAAATGTCTGAAGTTTTTCCCGGGGTTTGGGGGTTCCCTTGGGGGTTATGTGCCCGGATCTTCTCGGAGGTCATCGGGGTTCTCTCTAGGGATGGGATCCACACGGAATGGTCCCGATCCTCCCGCTTAGATGGGGTAAGCCTCCTGCTGTGCGGAGAGGCTCCTGGCAGGGGTACAATAGGTTTACAGCCATTAAAGAGTTCCGTTCGAGGCAGAGCGTCCTGCTTGTGGTACCGGGGAGCGGAAACCATGGGGAGCGGTTCGAGGCCCTCCACCCCCTCCAGCGAGTACACAAGAGGTCGAACGTAGGAAGCCCGGGGGGCTCCTCCTGTCAAATCTGTACTGCAGGGAGTAGGAGAGACCATTTTAAAACACATAACCCAAGCTAGTCAGCAACGGCTTCCAATTCTGTGCTGCTCTCAAATGGCTTCCTTCTACCTGGGGAGCTAGATGGGGGCAGGGAATCCAGGGAACTCCTGAGGCGCCATGAGAACTCAGACTGCCACCACTTCCTAAACTTCCAGCCTAACACTTTGTGTGTCTCTCCTCTGTCAATCACAGCCACCCCCACATCCTGGAATCATTGTCTCTGCCTTCCTTTGTTACTATTATTCAAATGTCTATCTCCGGCTGCCATTTCCCTGATTGCAACTTGCCCCTCTGCACATGTGACCACTATCTCACTTCCCCATTGTTCCTGTTTTTCCTGGCTACAATTATTTCAAATGCTAATCTAGTCACCTGCCTGGCTCGGCCTGATTGACAGGAACAATTCAACTGTTCTCAACTGTATGCTTGGTGCCATGGGGCAGGGACCTATTGTGTGGCACTTTTGGCTATCTAATTGGAAATACAGCCTTTTGTATTAAGCAGGCTTCTCAAAAGGACCCATTCATAAAACCCCGGAAAACCTCGCTTCACCTGAAGTGGGGGTCTAATCCTATTACCTCCTGCCACCCAGTACCCCCACCCATCATACCATTGGTTCCCAGTTGCACAAAGCACCACACTTTTCATTGGTTCTTTTAATAAAGTTTATCTTTTATTGGTTCAAAGTTTCAAACACGCTGCTGCTGTTCTCATTGGTGTAAAGTTTCAATCCAACTTCCCATTGGCTGTATCAACATGTAACTTCTTGGATCCTTTCCCCTGTTGGTCCGTCTTTATCATGTATTTTCTGTAACAATGTACTCCATGATTCTGTATGAAATAATGAAATGTATATAAGCTTTTGTAATGATTGTATATGTTACACTTTCTGCATTGCTGATCGTGTCCTGGGCTAGCCTAGTAAAAGATCTTCCTTTTTACAACGTTGGTCTATTTTGAGCTCTATTTTTGGCGCCTCTGCAAACTGCAGATCTCTCCCTCTCTCTTTTCCTTTTTGGGTACCCTCTCCGCCCGCGGAGTCAGGTGTCTGCTCACCGAATCAAACGAGTTGAAATCACTAAGCACCTTTGAGTGCTCACAACAGTCCTCCTCCTGCCTTAGTCTGTCCAACAATTCAAGTCAACAATAAAATGATCAACAATGAAAGAAAAATAAATGTGGCTTTGGGTGGACTAACGGACACTGTCAATCAGCAGGCTACCATGGCCCTCTTGCTAATATTGCATGTGCCAAATGGGATGTGCAGATAGCAGCTCTATTTTGCTGTGTGAATATGTAGCTGTGTAGTTGCAAAGCAATGACTAGAGTTGAGGTGCAGAGATGCAGCAGCTTACGGTAATAAAGGAGCGTGTGTTCCAAAGATGTTGTAAGTTCCTTTATAAGCGGGCCACCAATTCACTAACCTCAGCAGCAAGCTTGCTGTCCACTGTACAGTGCTCATTATCAATGGCCCAATATCTCAGAATGGAATAATGTGATTCTCACATATGGTCTCTAAGGGTTCCCAAAGAGCTTGATGGAAATTAAAGGGAACCAGTGGCGTAGCTGGCGTTTTTCCAAGGGGGCCATGGGCGGGACGACGCATCTTCCCCCCCCCCAGAATGGAACGGAACCTTTTGGCTCCAGTCCTGCTCCATTCTGGTGGCGGGGCGGGCGGGGCAAAGACGTGTCGTCCCGCCCATGGTCCCCTTGGACAAACGCCAGCTACGCCACTGAAGGGAACCTTAACTAAGGACATCTAGAGGAAAGAGCTCTGGGCTCCTACCCCAACTGACTTGGAAAATAGTCTCAGAACATAGGATGGAGACTTAACACATAGGCCTTGGATAGATGTGATGAAAGAGCAGCAAATTGCACCAACATTGGGCCACATGCAGGAAACTGGAAGATAGGGAGAAGGGCTAATGGCTAGGACGGCCTCTCCTTACTCTGCTGAGATGACTTTCATGATGAGCAGGAATGCAAAAGTGGAGAAGGAAAGGATCTCAAGGCTGGGTGGCCAAGATTAGGAATTCTCCTCTGGGAACCAAGTGTGGTTTCTGACCTGGAGAGTGCCATTCCAACCAATTGTGCGTTCGAGACTTACGGTATATGTTAAGTGAAGTGTCTCATTGGGGGCAAGGGGCTCACAATGTTCACAAAGTACTTAATGCAAAGGGAATGGAGGTGCCTGTCAAATACATGAATCAGGAACAAAATGTGCAAACAGATCAGATGGTGCCTAGTTGCAAAACAGGGAATGTTGCAATTCTTGCTGTTTATGCTCAGAACAGCACAGTTCCCTGCCCAATGAGAAAAAAATGCCATTATTATTTACGGTCTGCAGTTAAGGCTGTCATGAAGCTTAATTGTAAGGGTATTGTTGCTGGCCAGCCTCCCTGCTCCAGCTGGTGCCAGGCACCCTAAGCTACTCCCATCAAACACTGACTCACTGATACTGTGAGTAAGCCAATGGATTCTGCTTACTCCCTCTGGGAGTCTTCTGACCCCTTCTCCTCCAGGAACATCCTACATACTATAAAGGTTTATAGTCAGCTGGAACTGACTATACATGGGTGGGGTCATTCAACTATTCTGCAATGTTTCCCTCAACAAAAACTGAACTCTCCAAAGTAATGAACCTGATTATCATTATTATACTGTAGGTGTTTCTTTAGAAACAGAATCAGAGTGGAAACTGCAATTGTAGAAAGCATGTGGGCTGCCACCGAAAACAGCATCCTTGTGTCATTTCCTCCTTCTCGTTTCTCTAGTACCAGTAATTTAAAATGAAAGGACACACATAATGCCATTGTATGCAGAGTTTTTCTGTCTCCATTGCTTTTTAGTCAATGAAGAAAATTTTGGAGAGTGATAATGTCATATCATGCATTCTATTTTATTAACATTAAGGCTGTGACACACCGCCCACATCAGGGTGCGTTGCAGCGCAGTGTGGCTCAAGGGTAGCCGTCGTGTCGCATTGCACCGTGACGCACCCTGTCTAAACCAGAGCGCTTCCGCACATCAATATCCCCAATGATTGGTTGCTTGCGGGTCCCCAATGATTGGTTGCTTGCAGTGGAGGAGGAGCAGTGCTGAAGAGGATTGGCTAAAAAACTCAACTCTGATTGGCCAACGTGTTGCTTCATGTCCCGCAACCACTGCACAAAACGCGGCCTCTCATTGGCCGAAGTTGAATTTGTCCAACTTTGCTTGCACGCCAACACAGCTCTCCTGCATTGCCGTGCAATCTTCAAAAATGCAAGACAGACCGAGATCTTCGCTCTGCAAGCCATTGCTAGTCCATGCACAGTTCACACCGCAGTGTGGCCGGTGTGTCACAGCCTTTACCGCAGGGGAGAGGAGGAGGATGCAGCGGGCTGCTGCTTTCAGCAACAGCTACACATGATGATTTCTATAATGTACAGTTCTGCACACTGAATATAATCCAAGTCTACATTTGTTTTATCAAAACTGAAAGGTAAAGATTTACTCTGTCACACACACAAAAAGAAAAACTGAAAGAAGCATACTGGATTTTACTAAAAGGAAGCCATTCTCACACTGGTCAGTGCCCAACCTGATGACCCCTAATGCCACCCATGACTCGATGGAGAATTGGTCTGACTCCATATGAGGCAGCTCCTTATATTTACACTCAGGTGAACAAATGGCTAGTGTCTGGATTTGGAATGGGAGAGACAGGTACCACTAGAGAAGTTAGGGGGCGAGCCTGGACAAGTCCATATCTTGTAGCCATTGCGTAATTCACCTCACAGAATTGTTGTGAGAATAAAATGTGCTAAAGACATATTATCATTAATAATAATAATATGTGATAGTCTCAGTAAAAAAAGTACTTTCTTGATGGAATCCTTACAACAACCCTGTAAGGTATGTAGGGCTGCAATTCTATGCACACTTACCTGGGCATGGCTAGCCCATCCGTGAGGCCAACAGAAGTGGCCAGCTCAGGCAGCAGATTGGTGGGGGAGGGGTGCTCTGTCTGCCTACGTACCTTCACTGCTCCTCCGTCTACTTCCACTCTCCAGATTGAAAAAGGAAAAGGGAGACAGAGAGGAAGAGAGGAAGAGAAAATGCAGAAGGGAGAAGAGAGCTGAGCTAGAACACTGGAGAATGGGAGGAGCAAAGGTTGGCATATCATCATGTATGGAGGGCAACAATTGGCATGCTGCCTCTGATTTCAGGAGGTCTTAGACTGGCTATCCAAGATTAAACCCAATTGGAGTAAGCCCAATTGAACACAGTGGGACTTACTTCCAAGTAGACATGTATATGATTGCACTTAAGTATTATTTTTGCCATCTCATGACTGAATGGCTTGTCTACAGCCAGCAAAGGAATTCATGGCAGAGGCAAGATTTGAACAAAGAAAGTCCCTCATTCACAGTTCAGTCTCTTCGCTGCTACGCTACACTAGTTTGACAAAAAGTGTTCTTTACACTGAGTGTTCACAGTTGTTGTTCACAACTGGGGAGTCATCTATGATTCAAGAAGAGGAGACTTTGTCCCTCACTAATGATCTCCTGCTCTGAGCTATGAAAATGAGAAACTACTATAGGTGACCTATCGTACAGTATACATTTGCTTTGTATACAAATGCAACAAGCATTTGTCATGGCATATTTGAATGCAACCTTGCAGAGCTAGAAACAAAATCATCCTTCCAAAAAACATACTAACAATGCCCTAATAGTATTGTAATAGTACAATAGGATGTATTAGGAGAATGTAGGAGATGCTTAGCTTCTTTAGTGTGCAAACATCCATTCCCCTCCCTCCCCTGACTGCAGTCCAGAAAGACTGTACACAATCAGAATTGTCTGGAAAATGTCCTGAGAACGTCCAGCAAGTATCACCTAATTCCAAGGATGTGGAGTTCTGTAAATGTAATTGTTCCTGTTCCTGACAGGAACAGGGTCCTAGACAATCTTGACAGGATGGAAAACTGGGCAAATGCAAACAAAATGAACATCAACATCAATGTAAAGTTCTGCATTTGGGTAGAAAAAAAAATCAAAAGCACATACATGGAGATACTTGCCTGAGCATCAGAGGCCTTTCTACGGTGGGGGCGGTACTGTAAGTTGCTCCCTGTCCTAGTCCTCGTTTACAACCCGGAACGAGGAGGTCGCGCGCGCCCCCTCGCCGTCGGAGCCCTTCCGTGCGGCGAAAGCAATGGGCAGGAGACTCTTGGAATACATGGAGAAGAAACTTTTTAAAAATGGAAACCAAAGAATCATAGAGTTGGAAGGGATCTACAACGTCATTGAATCCAACATTGAAGCCAATGTGAGTTATCCAACTATAACGTCCCCCATAAGATCGCTTTTTCTATACGAAGGATCTGCCCAAATACATAACAGGCATTTTCTATACAAAGGATCTGCCCAAATACACATTATCTTTAGCTAGAATTGAGAAAAGATTATTTGTTTAGTTAGAAATTGGTTGTCTGGTCAGCTCAAGCCAAGAGTCTACAAAAAGAGAGGTTCATGTGGGAGAAATCTGGGACTTTGGTCTTGGGTTGCTGCTGACCGTCATGTCCTTGGGAAATCATAACATGAGAACAAAGCACAAGTTCTTGGAAAAGTATTCCTTACTTTTGCCTGTGTTCATTCTGATTTCTGAACTGGATTTATTATGCATAGCCCTCACAATTTTGAGCTAAGCCCTCTGGCACCAGAGAATCTAAGCTGTCTCCCTATACGCATCCCAGCTCCTAAATTTCAGAGGGATATAGTCCATTAAGTTAGGTCTTGAGTTTAAAAATCTACAATTATATGTGTCTCAAAAGCATTTTATTGTCCTATCAAGAGGGCTTTGGGAGAGGCTATAACGGTGTCCATTATCAACAGAATAGGGACAGAGATAATTCTAACACTGTAAGACTACTCAAATAAATCCAATTGCACTTCACATAATTGCTTGAGGTCTCTGACTTTCTAACCTGTTAAAACAGGAGTCTCATAATGTACCCAGGAAGGTGTGTGTGTGTGTGTGTGCGTGCGTGCGCGCGTGCGTGCGTGCGTGTGTGTGTGTGTGTGTGTGTGTGTGTGTGTGTGTGTGTGTGTGCGTGTGTTCTATTGGGGAGGTCAAAACTGGCCAAATCACCTAGCTGAGCCAGTGCAAGGGCATTCACAGGGAGTATTGTTTTCTAACAGCTGACAAAGTCCAAGTTATCCGAAAATGATGGCCAAAAGAAAACAGTGGCTGAAGTGGAAGACAAGGAGTGGGACCTAAACCACCAGCACCACCCCACAACCCCCATTCTCACCCTTTGAACTGGTAATTAAATTGGGGTGGTAGTTCCTGCCACCACCGAAGTCTAGGGTAATCCAAACCAAAGGAAACTGCTTTGGGAAAACCTTTCTCCCAATACGGCAGAGAGTCCCACAATTCAGAAAGTCCCCGTAAAACTAGACAATAGCAGAACATGGATAGTCTGGGAGATGGAGCCATCAGTGCCCTCCCAAGTGAACTGATGCCAGGCAGGTTATGGTAAAACATCAGTTTAATGAAAAGTTTGAAAAAAAAATACACCAAAAGAACGAAAAGAAAATATTTCTTTACCCAGCGTGTAATTCATCTGTGGAACTCCTTGCCACAGGATGTGGTGATGGCACCTGGCCTAGATGCCTTTAAAAGGGGTTTGGACAGATTCATGGAGGAAAAGACCATCACAGGTTACAAGCCATAAGCAACCTCCTGGTTTTAGAAGTGGGTTTTCTCTGTGCCAGGTGCAAGGGAGTGACAACGGGAAACAGGTTATCTTGTTGGCTGTGTGCTCCCTGAGGCATCTGGTGGGGCCACTGTGTGATACAGGAAGCTGGACTAGATGGGCCTTTGGCCTGATCCAGCAGGGCTCTTCTTATGTTCTTAAAAATAAAAGGGTGAAAAGCAAGGCACAGGCTGAAAAGAGACGGCTATGGCAGGGTAATCAGATGTAACAAATTTGCAAAGGTGGTGAGGAAGTTAAAAAAACAAGCTGAAACAAACAGAACACTAATGCTGGGTATACCAGGTAAAATACTTTCTGGGTATTTTTCTCTACTCTATGTACTCAGGCTAGTCCAAGAACCTGATCCACTCACAGGTACCAGGGCAGCCAGGCAACCTTTGTTGATGCATCTAATAGTCGATCATAGATGAGATATCAGGGCAAATGCGCAAAGGAGGGGGTTTGTTCTGGACATGTCCTTGAGTTGCCTGTGAGATTGGATATTGGCCTGAGCCCCTTGACCTTCTTGCTGTTGAGAAACAGGTGGGCTTCAACCATCCAACTTGCTGTCTCCAAGTCAAGTTCTTTGAGTCAGTTCAGGAAGAGAGAGAAGAGCCAACAACAAACAATAGAACAAATATGGCTCCTTTGTCTCATTGCCTTTGAGATGTTGATCCACCATAGGAGCCTTAGATAATCAGGAGAAAATCAGAGATTTTCGCCACAATGTCATAGCAAGCTTTGTTGGGATCATCTCCTGGCCCATTCTGTCCCAATGGTGGAAGAGAGTTGCCTTGTGTGGTTTAGCTGAGCTCCCTGCAGTTTCCGCATTTGGCCAAAGCTGGTTGGGAGTCCACAGATTGCTTACCGACATCCCCGCAGACTAGCTGCCTACCCTTCATGATACTGACAAAGAAAACAATGAAGTGTTTGTGAAACTAGATGTCCGGAATCCCACTGCGATCATTGTAGTTCAAGACAAATTGGGACATGAACTGGAGAACAATTCTGTATAGTGGATGAAACCAGATGAAGTCAAATCAAAAATGGTTTTTTATAGAGCAAATGGTTTTATAGCATTAACTGGCTAGAGTTAGACTTTGGCCTTGATCAGTGTTGATAGCTACGTATCGATGTTGCTGGTTTATGGGGATTTTTTTTTTAAAAAAAATGTAAGTTATTACTGTATTTGGGGAATTTTGAAAGCTACTTTGGGTTTCCCAAGTGAGAGTGAAGTACAGGTTATAAATGACAAAATACATTTTTTTCAAAGTGGAGCTTTATAATACTTTCCAGGGCTGCTTGCTTTTTACTAGATAACTATAGAGCAGCTGTCCAGATGTCTCTTGATATCATTTCAACATATGAGCCTGGAACACAGATGAATTGATTAACAGGCTGATCTTAAAATTCATGACTAGCATACAGGGAGATCAGGAACGTATTTATTCATTTATTGAATATATCAGTCACCTTTCCACAAAAGATGCTCAACGTGACTTACAGCCCAATCCCATTTGGATGTTGTGCCAATGAACACCAGCGCAATGTCCATTGTATCCTAAGCCCATCCTGGTGACACTACACCAGTGGCACACCGATGTCAGCACATGAAAGGCCAAATGCCAAGCTTGTCCTGGCCCTTCCCAGTAACAACCCCAGAGCTCATGGAAACACCGACCCAGCCTGTTATTCACGGAGTGGTGCCCTGATGGCAGCACATCATTGCCATGAAATCGGCATGCCATCCCTGTGGAGGGGTGTGGAGCTGTAAGTGGAGCATGTCACTGCAATGTGTTGTGTAAGTGGTCCCTCCCACCCGCTGTCAGAACCATTTGAGGCAGTGATGGCAACATGCAGGGGACTCCATTGAGCTCCTGCATGTTGCCATCGTCTGCTCCAAATGGCTCCAACGGAGGGTGGGAGGAGCCGTATACACGGCATGTTGCAATGTCATGCGTCACTTATAGCTGTGCACCCCCTCCAGCGACGCCACTTCTCAAACAGTGGGTCACAACCCACGTGGGTGGGTCATGGCCCAGTGCTGAGGTGGGTTGCGAGCTGGGCCCACTCTCCCGCCCTTGCCTTTGTTTGGCTTCAAGTTGGAGTCATACGGTAGCAACTGGAAGCCGTGAGTCACCTTGTCCTGCTGCTCCTGCATCGCGCTGGGCCTGGGACGGCCTCTGGAGGCCTTTGCAGGCCTCAGAAGGCCTCCAGAAGCAACTGGGTTCGCGGAAGTCACTTCCAGTTGCTTTCTGATGTCTGTAGAGGCCCATCAGAGGCCCATGCCAGGAGGGATGAGGTGGGTCGCGGGGCCCTCCACTGGGAAGCAGGTGGGTCACGGCAGAGGAGGGTTTGAGAACCACTGTCTTAAAAACATGCATGCCTTTTGAATCAGTGTTGATATTAAAATACTTCTAAAAAGTATTTAAAAAAAAAGTCCCATTATGTTCAATGGGACTTACTCCCAGAAAAATGTTAATAGGACTGCAGCCTTAAACTATTTTTTGAAGCAGAATTTTTATACAGATGTTAAATGCCAGGAAGACCACTAACCAGTCTAACCAGCAGATGGCTACAGCCAGCTTATATGGGGGGGGGGGGAGAGCCTTCTGGTCCGTTCTGGCCTAAGCATGGCTTGTCTAAAACTCAGAGGATGAAAAAGTACAGGTGACAACAATCATAGCATAGGACTATTGTATTTGAACACGTTACACTGGCCCAGTTGTTAACACTTGAAGGAAGTCCTATACAAACAGAGGAAGCACAGTTCTTTCAGAGGAGAAATTAGTAGCCGAATTGCTACACTCATAGCACCGATGACTGCCTTAGATAAAACCTGGGAAAAAATCTCGGGTTCCTACTCTTTATTGTTGCTGCCTGAGATTTAACTTGTATGTCTGAACTATGTGCATATTTCATTGCCTGAGGTGGGGCGCCACTAGCGCCTTTGCATGGGCCTAGACTGGGCCTAGACAGTGACGGGACTGCTGATGATTATAGTAACAGGTTAGCCTTTCCTTACGCCAAAACATTCTTGTTTCTTAAAATTATTGGAGCAACCTGACCTCCTCCTGCCTCGCTATTGTTATTTTGTCTACTGGATTTAAGGAAGAAGGAAGTGGTAAATTACTAAAGAAAATAGCACTTGTCTTGACAGGACGTGTTGCTTTGAACTTGGGTGATATTAACCAATCAATCAGATGTACTGATACGTTAAACAAGGTTATGCCCATTTTATGGTCTGCTGGGACTGGAGTGCTGAACTCCAGGATTCCAACATGAGGAACTGTAGCCAAAGGAATAAAATTACATTTCATTTGCTCCGTTTGAAGCCCAAAGATAACACACTATGATAGGCAGTGGGAGAAAAAAAAGCTCTTAATTGCAGAGTTAGAATGAGGCCAGTTCAATGCACATGGCCAAAAGCCCCAAAATGAGCAGTGTTCTCCTTCAGTGATCCACAGAGTAGTCTTCAGTACTCACTGCCATTTTAGATGGCAGCAGTGGCATTAAGAGTCCAAATGGCAGGCAGGCAGTTTTCTTCTGAATTGGATAGCAAATGTTACCTTTTCTGGAGGCCAGATAATCCCAGGGACTATCAGTTGCCAACCGAATGTCTGGTTGTGACTTTCAAAGAAGAAACTATAAGAGAAGGATAAATGTTTGATGCACATCCATTGCCAAAAGCAGTCTAGATCAGTGTTTCCCAAACTTTTTCGACCTGTGGCTCCCTTGACCATTGGCGACCATTGGCCACGGCTCCCCATTACATTATGTTGATGCCTGCCAACTGGCATTGCACTGTATTCCGAGAGGATTCCATGGCACTCCATGGCTCCCCTGGCTGGTTTCCGCGGCTCCCAGTTTGGGAACCACTGATCTAGACCCAGTCTAATCTTAGTGCAAAAGTCATAACATTCATTTGAATATACTATTAAGTTCTATTTTAAATAGCCCTGAAGATGTGGGTCTTCTCCTTCCTTGCTGCTCCTCCTGCAATTCCTTCTTTCCTTCCTCGGTTGTCATTGTTGTCAGCAGCAGCCGTGACATGGGAGAGCAAGCCAGTGGGCAACCTAAATGCCTGAGAGGGAGTGCACAGGCACATCCTCTACCTCTGTGTCGTCGTCCCCAGCCAATAACCTTGCTTTCCAGTAGTGGCGTTATCAGAGGCCCCGGAACCCGGGGCGTTGACATCGTGACGTCCCAGGTTCTTCTAGAAGAGAAGGCGATGGCGGCGTTGTGCAGCAGCTGTGAGATCGCAAAGCCCCGCCACCACCTCCTCCTCTTTTGGAGACTTTGCAATATCGCTGCTGCCGTGCAATGCTGCCATCGCCTTCTCTTCCAGAAGGACCCTAATCAGCATTACAGCCTCCCATGGTTGCTATTTGCCAAAGGAAATGAGCTCTCATTGGTGCCAATCAGGATTGGGACCACAGGGATGCAATCAGGATTGGGACCACAGGGTTAGAGATGCTCTCCTTCCGTGGTCCTGTCCAGCAGCTATTTTTTTTTAAAAAAAATGTGCTTCAAAAACACATGCTGAAAGTAGCATCTAGTTTCATCCTAAGTTATAGCCAGAGAGTACTCATTTAGTAATGCACATTACATTTACTGTAATAGCATACATAGAAAACCACATACAGGTATCCCTCGCTTATTGACGGATAATTTTTCAACAATCTGCTCTTTCAATGCGTTTCAATTATACCCGGAAGTCATTCATTTGACGCACTCATTTGACGCATGCTCCACTCTTTTGACCTGTTTTGTCATGTTTGCACCCTCTCTGTGCTGTTCTAAAGGCAAAAATTGCCCCCATGTTGATTTGCATAGGACATAGTGATTCAAGCTGTATTGGTGTGTGGGTGTGTGTGTGTGTGTGTGTGTGTGTGTGTGTGTGTGTGTGTGAGAGAGAGAGAGAGAGAGAGAGAGAGAGAGAGAGAGAGAGAGAGAGAGAGAGAGAGAGAGCCAGCCCTAGGCAGCTTTGGGACGGTCTCCAGTTTTCGCCAGTGCTCCGTTCCCTAACCAGTCGAATGAGCAGGGGACGCCTGTACTTTATTTTATCTATTGTCTACACTTTTTCAGAGTATAGTTTGCTAAAGATGTTCATGATATCATTTTGCTAAAAATTCAGATATTACAGAAATTTAAGTTACAAAATGCTGCTACATTCACAGAGCTCAGGGATGCCAAGGTATTACATTTTTATTTCCACGTGCAATGTTAACATGTTCATAATTCTTCAGTGAAATATTCCATTCATATAAAAAATAGTGCCTATTAGAGGAGCTCCGTTTATATTCTTTCTCTGACCTCTTGCCTCTAGGTGGAGCAAGTGTCCTTCTGATACTAAGAAACGCTTTAAAAATACCATTAGAGCAGTGTTTCCCAAACTTTTTGGACCTGTGGCTTCCTTGATCATTGGCGACCATTGACTGTGACTCCCCATTACATTATGTTGATGCCTGCCAATTGGCATTGCACTATTTTCTGAGAAGATTCCATGGCACTCCACGGCTCCCCTGGCTGGTTTCCGTGGCTCCCCTGGGAGCCGCGCTTCCCAGTTTGGGAAACAGTGCATGAGCCACACATGTTCTCTTTTATTAAACATAGAATGAAGACCATATATCTATGCCTTCTGTTTTCAAGGAAGACTCAGAAGTGAATGAATGTATAACACCAGAATAATAATCTGACCTTTCCTAACATGTATATACTGCATGTGGCATGCAGATTAGAAAAAAAAAAAGTAACAATTTTCCAATGGAACTAAGGGTGTAATCTTGGACACACTTACCTGGGATGACGCCCCAGTGAACACAATGAAACTTACTTCTGAGTAGACATGCATATGATTGCTCTGCTAAAAACCTATACAGGAATATAATGCTCTATTTTGAAATTCTAGAAGAATTAACACTGCAGGAAATGAAAACAAAATGAAAACAAAGGAGGTACATGATTGACCTTAGATGGCTAAAGATCAGTGGGAGGCAACATCTGGTGTATTAGTGTATAGTAATAGTAGTAATACTATAGTAGTAGTACCCTCGTTCGTGATTTCAATAATACCACTACCACTGTTACGATATAGTCCAGGGGTGGCCAAACTGCGGCTCCTGAGCCACATGCGGCTCTTTGACATATAATGTGCAGCTCTCGGAAATATGTTGGCTGAGCTCCTTTTTGCACCACAATTTAATATATAAGGGAAATAAGACATTTTAAAACTTTATAATTATTTACCAGGTATAAACTGAGAGTCCACTAGATAACATAAGTTTAACGTTCATGGTGAGTAAATATATTTAAGAATTTAAATGCTTCTTCAATATTGCAGCTCTCAAACATCTGAAGTTTATTGTATGTGGCTCTTAATCTTATCCAACTACACCACCGGTGTAGTCAGTGAGGGAAGGCAGGGTGGGAGGCTTTGGAGGGGAGATTTAAATCCCCTTTGAATCCCGCTTTGGAGGGGGTTTGAATCCCCTTTCCGTTCTGGTGCCCCCCATTCTTGCTGCACTGCTGGTTACACCGGTAGTGTAAGTTGGATAGGATTGCGCTGTAAGTAAGTTTAGCCACCCCTGATATACTAGTCTATAACTGACAAAGCTAGCGCTATGCCAGCAGAGGGTGCTAGCAGCATAAATTGGAACATGCAGAAGTCGAACAAGACCAGCGCATAAAGGATAAGGCATTTAAATTGTTCCAAGCATGTTTCTATGGTGATAGATAGTGGGACTTTTACTAGGCACTACAAAGGACATCCTCGGGAACCCAACTTGAACATACTAAGCTGCTTTATCTGGAATCAGATCACTGGTCCATGTGGCTTAGGATTGTCTATGCTAACTGGCCACTAGCTGCTCTCCAAGGTTAGACAGGGACCTTTCCCAGTCATCCTACCTGAGATGTCAGGGATTGAAGCTGGTGGGATATTCTGTGTGCAAAGCACATCCTCTGCCACTGAGCTACAGCCCCTCCCAGTTGACGTGAGTAGTTTTCCATTGCTCCAAGGACAATGTGATGGCTCATTCTGTAAGGACAAGTAGCAATGTTAGTTGCTGCAGCAAAAAGATTGTCCTGGGGCACCTTAAAGATGATGGCTTATTGAGCCTCTGAGTTGTCAGAAGTGTTGCAAGAGGAAGTGAGTTTACAAAAATTGATATGAGACATGCTTTGTAAACCCCTTTTTTAAAGATATAATCTCTGGAGCCTTTTCGTATTCATTGGCATGAGCAAGCAGCTTCCCATTAAAAGCTAAAAATGACACCAGGGCTGCAATCCTATACACACTTTCATGGGAGTAAACCCCATTGAACACAATGGGACTTTACTTTAGAGTAGACATTCATAGGCTTGTGCTGTAGCACTCTGATGTGCACCACTGTGCAAACAGTGCAAGTTAAGCCAAGAGACTTGTTTAAAAAAATGTCTAGTTCCCAACACTGCAGGGGGGCGGAGACTCCCTGTGCGTTGCTTTTACTGACTTGAATGGCTCCGAAGGCGAGGGGGCGGGGCCGCTTCATGCACCCATGTAACGGAGGGTCGGACCGTGGTGGAACTTAGAGCTCCGCCCACCCTGCAGTGACGCCAGTGGTTCCCAATTTGTAAGTTTTCCCTAACATCACAATTCATTTGGGGAAGGTGTTTTGTACACTGGGAAATGAGTACAGGGGTTAAATCCCCTTCCCCCTGTGCCATGGACCCAATCCAATTCAGTGTGGCCAACAGCATAGCTCACCCCTCTTGTACCTGGTGTGGGGTCCTCGCCACAAACCGGAAGTAATTTGTGGTGGCGTGATGATGTCATCACTCCACCGCAAATTACTTCTGGTTTGCAGCCGGCTCCATCTCCGACCAGAAGCCACCTGAGTAGAAAAAGAAATGACTTGGGTGGGTTCCGGTTGGAGGCAAAGCCGGCTCCAAACCAGAGGAGCCAAGGGGGTGTCATCCACCCCTCCCTACAGCCTGCAGGGTCCTCGCGGCTCTGCCTCTGAGCTGAAGCGAAGCTGACAGCCGAGTTGTGCCTTCGCAAAAACGAGACTTGGCTGTCTGCTTCGCTTCGACTCGAAGGCGGAGCTGCGAGGACAGCTGAGCTAAGCTTCCTCCAAAATGCAGGGAGGGGTGGTGTTGGTGACACACACCCGTGGTGAGGATGATACCCTATTGGCTGGCCCATCTTGGCTGGTGTGGGTGACACCCCCTTGCTTGGCCATTTTCGGCTGCTCGGAGAGGAGTCGCTTAAAAGCGACTCCTCTCCAAGCGGATGAAAACAAAATGGCGGCGGGGTGGCCATGGTGTCACCCCGAAGAATTGGTCACCCGGTGTGCCCCACACTTAGTGCACCCCCCAAATGACACCGGTGGGTGTGGCTATTTTCCAAATACCGTATTAGTCTGAGTATAAGACTCACTTTTTTCTCCTAATTTAAAATTTTAAACTAGGGGTGCGTCTTATAATCAGGCTGTTGCAATTTAATGCCAGTGATTTAATTAATTTTTTTTAATAGCACCAAACTTTAAGGGTGCTTCTTATAATCAGGTGCGTCTTATACTCGGGACAATACGGTATATATATATAAGGAACTGGGAGATCTGATCATGGATCTTCAACATCTCATCCTTAGCTCAACTCACAGTGCAATCCTATACTACAGATTTACTCAGAAGTAAGTCTCATAGTGTTCAGTAGGATTTACTCAGAGGAAGAGTATGTAGAATTGTAGGCTTAAAGGACTTTGGCTTGCCTGGGTTGTGGATCAGGCACAAAGACTGCATGACAAAATGAAACCTAGACTCAATCCACATTGGACTAAATGTTAAGGCAATTTTTAACCCACAAGGTGAACTATGCATTTGGTTTGGTCGGTGAAAAGACATGTTTAAGCTGCATGGTGCACTTTGCAATATGCTGTCAACTGAGGTATGACCAGGCACGGAACTTCTTTGAGTTTGCACGTGTCATAATCCAACAAGGACGAGTAGTGGATGCAGGCAGCTTCTCTATTGCTGGCTATAGAATGGCTCATGCTCATGGACCATTACTTTCTGTAGCATACAACAGGACCCTGGATGTACACGTAAGTACAGCATTAGCTGCAATCTTTAACACTCTCGTTGATACTACCCACTAATCTTATTTCAGAAATATTTAGGAATAGTCATATTTAAACAAAAAAATACAGTACAGCAGGATTTTTTTTCCCTCTGAACACTATATTTGCATTTATGCATGTGTGCATTTCTATGCTTCACTTGTTCCACTGCAGCACAGGTAAGCTTATACCTGTTTAAACAGGCAACAAAAGTCACATATATTCTGAAACACTATTTAAAGCTACAAACCTTGTATTTATGCTACCGTCCTCCACAGAGCAGATAGTCAGGTCATATCCAGAAATGATAGCAGTTACAGTACAAACCTGACAGTTTAGAAGATGCACGTATCCATATTACTATGTTTATAATTTGTCATTCATCCACCACATTTAATTGTGAGCTTGTACTTTAATTTAATTGTGCTTCACACAGTCCTCACTGTGTTCACCCTCACAAGATTTTAAGGATGGAGAATTGAGGCTGAAAGATAATGACTGAAATCAACCAAAATAAGGCCCGCAGTAACTTGTGTGCCAATTACCAGTGCCATCCCTAGAGGGGGTGGGGGGCGGTACTGTACATTGTGCACAGGTCTACTCAGTATTACTCGGTGGCCCCACCCATTCGCCGTCGGAGTCATTCCGAGCAGCGAAGGCAATGCGCAGGAGACTCCCTGTGCGTTGCCTTCACTGCTCAGAATGTCTCTGACAGCGAGTGGGCGGGGCCACCATGTAACGCTGAGTAGACCTGTGCGCAACATACAGTACTGCCCCCCCCCAGGGACACCACTGGCAATTGCTGCTGCTCTTAGCCAGTGGCTCAACAGCTGCCACCTCCATCATTCCTTCTCCTGTTCCCTAGATTTTAAAAGGAGGTAGGGAATGGAACAAGCCAGCGGGTGGTGCAGTGGGTTAAACCACTGAACCATGAGCTGTCGATCGAAAGGTCGGCAGTTCGAATCCATGCGACGGCTCCTGCCAACCTAGCAGTTCGAAAGCAAGAAATTGCAAGTAGATTAATAGGTACCGCAACGGTAACAGCATTCCATGCGCCTCAGTGTTGAGTCATGCCGGCCACATGACCATGGAAACGTCTTCGGACAGCGCTGGCTCTTCGGCTTTGAAACGGAGATGAGCATCGCTCCCTAGAGTTGGACACGACTGGACTTAATTATCAAGGGATACCTTTACCTTTACCTAGGGAATGGAACAGAAGAGGAAATGTGGAGGAGAGGTCAGTTGTGGGCTAGATGGCAACACTCTATCACTCTACTCTCCTCCACTCTTTGTCTTTCTCTCTGTTACCCTTTTCCTTTTCAAATTGAGAGAGCAGGAGGACAAATAGTGGAGGTTGAGGGGCAGATGGAGGCAGGTGCCCCACCACCAATCCATCACCTGACGTTTCCACCACAGTTGGCCCTCAAGGACAGGCCAGCCCTGTGTAAGGAATTCATTTTAGAGGGGTCAGCATCATTTGGCTAAGCCAAATATTTGGGGAAATTTGGGTCTTATCCAAAGACCTATGCACAATCCTTGTACCAAGCATGTAGTACCACAAAGTTGTTTGCAACTGCATGATTGGGAGATTCATCCCATAATAATAACAGCAAGAAACAATGGGGTTAATCTCCCCCAAGTTGTAGTCCTCACTCTCCAGTTTAGTACAGTATGCCTATTTCTCTGGTTTGCATTTGATAGTGAAACTGAACATGAACTAAAAAGAATACAAATACTAGTGCTATGACATGACATGCATTTGCCTTGAATTAATTAAATACCTTTGGATTTAAATGCTGACAACTAGTCAATGACTGTTGTGTAGCTCATAGACAAATTGTCATAAGAAATGGAAAAGTACAGATTACATTTTTTTTTGAAAGATGAAGATCAAATTATTAATTACAACAACTTGCTGCCCACTAAATCACAAGTTTCTGCTTGTACAATGTGACAGAAACGGTTAGCTTGTCTTCATTACAGCTAATGCTGCTACAGCTTCCGTGTTGGGAAAGGTGGGGAGTGACATAATTCACCGAGACCTTCTCCTACACACGCTTTTGCATTGCAATAAAAAGAGCTTCAAGAATTTGAAAGCTCTTCCACACTCACTCATGTCAATAAGGTTTGAGCAGGAAATGATTCTAGCAGTCTGTGGTCCTTGCTTACATATGTGGCCAGATTTGTGAAAAGAACACAATTGGGTGCAGCCTGAAAATCTGCCTGAAAATTAATACATTGCACACAAGGTAATTTCAAAAGAACTGGCTAACACATGATTTGGATGAAGAGATAAAAGAAATTTACAACAGAATTGATGAAGAGAGGAAAATAGGCATACTCGTCGTGGACGTTTGCGAAGCCATATTGGCTGGTGCTGAGAGACTACAAGCAACTCTGTGTCTCTGTCTAGAGGCAACCAATGGGGGATCAGCATATTGCGATACTTGCTCCAGATATACACTTGCTATCCAGCTACATAGAAGAACAGAAATAAGGATAGTGTATAAACAGCAGTGACAGAATCATCACCTGTACTACTCCTGAGGGAGCACAGGCAGGAGACAAAGAAGCGAGGGTGAGAAGGAAGGAAGTGTTATTATGGGTTCTACTGTCAAGTATGGGAGGCTGGGCAGGGGGTTGGATAACCAGGGCATAAGCAGTTGGAGGCCCTATGGGCCTACTCAAATGTACGTGAGCTCTGGAGCTTGCGTACATTCTAGCCCTCCGTGTAAGGCCGGGCCGGGCCTGGAGAGGGCTTTGGATATCAGCGTATCTCGTCGTCAATATCCCCACCCTCTCCAGGTCTGCCACGGCCTATGGCCACTCTCCCTCACCACCCGGTCCGCCCTCCCCCCGACCCTACCTGGGCCGGTGTGTGGCTTACCTGCTCTGATGGGCGCGAGGCCGGGTAGGAGTTGGGGGAAGAGCCGCTGGCCTCTGAGCCAGTGGCTTTTACTCGCCGGGTGTCACACAAGTGCTTTATGGCACTTCCGCGACACTCTGCATCGGTCCAAAAGATGCACTGAAGAGGATTGTTTCAGAGGACTGGGCAATGTTTCTGGAGCTGACAACATTCCTGTTTGTGCAGCATGATACTCCCTGCTTTACACTGGGTTCAGTCCAGCCAAGCTGCTTATGGAGGTCACCTCAGGATACACCCCTAGATCAAGTCCACCCAGATCTTGTGAGAGAAAGCTGGACTCTATTTTGGCACCCACAACGCACATAACTTCTCTCAGAAGAATCTTTATTGACCCAAAGCTGGTCCACAGTGGATATTATATACTACTATAGAGGTGACAGAGTCTATCTCATACAAAGTGCAAACTGAAAAATGGACAGTTCCAAAGATGTAGCGTGAACCAGCTGTGCAGATATGCTTTTGCAAATAACCTCTCATTTGAAGCTTCTCCAATCAACAGTCCACAAACATACACATTCAAAAAGTGCTACCTTGTTCAAGTCAGAATGGGCTCATCTCCTCAATTTCCAGAAAGCAGCAACGCCACTGTAACAACCATCACCTTGGGTATCAGGAGACAAATTAATTATGGACATTAATTTGCATGCTTGGTAGAGATAAATGAATTTAACTACTCTTTTACTTATTTTACTACTACACAGCTGAAATTTAATTTAATCATTTTCAAAGACAAGCCTAGAGTCCTAGTGTCAAGGAATGCAATATGAGTTTCTGCCAGCACAGGCTTGTCACTGATGCAACTAAAACAAAAATTGAGCTAAAATTCACTTCAAGTCTTTACATGCTTGCAGTGGAAAGTTTGCTGGCAGCTGTTGTCATCATTAGCCTTGTGGCTATATTTTTTTTCTGAAGTATCTTGCATCTCATTGAAGCCTGAAGCTTGTTAAATTGGGAGGAGACGTTGGGTGATCTGCCAACCTCAGACAATAAAGTGTTCTTTTCTCCTGTTGTAAGTTGTGTTTTATGAATTATGGAAAGCATACATGGAATGGCGTCCACCGCACCCCTGTCAAGACCGTACGGTACACAAGGAAACAATAATGGATCTTAGCAATACACTTAATATCTTTTTTTTTTAAGTATTAACAGTTAAGCCTACAGTTACAACACTGACAGGCAGACCAATCCTATTAAAAGCCCCGCGCTCGGATGTAGCAGCACCAGGGCAGGCTCCGCTGCATCCAGTGCGGGGCTGGATGTCTCCTCGAGGGACACCCTTTCCCCATGTCGAGCCCCAGCAGCCCCTATGGGGCTACTTGGAGGCGCACTAGGAAAATGGCTGGTGCAGCTCTGAGAAGCCCCATGTCGGCTTTCAAGCCCGGGGCAGGGGTTGGGATTTGGCGGAGGCCTCCTCTGCCGAGCCCGCCCCCATCCCATGCGTGATCAGCATAATGGTCCATCTAGCACAGTGGTTCACCTTGACAGGTGGGCCATCTATTCCACACTACCAGACAGCAGCTCTCCAAGGTGTCAGGTAAATGACTTCCCTAGTACAGTTACCTGAGATCCTTTGGTTGGATATGCTACGAGTGATTCAACTTATATACTGTGCGCTGGCATCACTGCAGGGGGGGTGGAGCTCTAAGTTACGCCGCGGTCAGACCCTCCGTTACATGGGAGCATGAAGCGCCCCCGCCCCCTCGCCTTTGGAGCCATTCAAGTCGCAACGACTTGAATGGCTCCAAAGGCGAGGGGGCGGGGGCGCTTCGTGCTCCCGTGTAACGGAGGGTCTGACCACGGCGGAACTTAGAGCTCCGCCCCCCCCCGCAGTGACGCCAGACAATGATACTGTGCTTTGCCACTGAGCTGTCCCAGAACTACAGGAGGAATATGTTGCAATCCCCCTCCTTACTTGCACATTTGATACCATTGGTTCTTCATTATATACAATATGTTTTTGGGGAGTGACGATGCTTCTTTGTCATTCTTTGAAATCTGTTTAGGTACCTTTGCTGGGAAGGAAGGAATTTATCATTTTCCTTTCCTTGGGGAAAAAAAGATCCCTCCTTGGAAAACACTAGAAGACCTACAACGCAATTCTATGCATGTCATCTCAGAAGTACAGTAACAGCCAAATCCTATCCAGCGCTGGCACAGTGTGTGCGCCAGGCACACACTGTATCCACCGCTGGAATGGGACGGGATGGAGGTCTCCTATGGAGAAGCAGACATTTGTATGGGGCTATGGGGCCGGGTAAAGCCCCAGTTCACACTATGGGGCTACTTGGTCTCTGCCAGCTCTGTAGCAGCCTTCACTGATGCAGCCTCCAGGTCGGGTAAAGCCCCAGCCCATGCTATGGGGCCATTTGCACCAATGGCCCAGAAGCATACGATGGCATTCCAGCTTTCGTGCTGCCACAAAGGGCCTTGCGCTACTGGAGCGTGAGTTCCAGTAGCACAAGGCCCAGATAGGGTTGGGCTGTAAGATGCTTCAGTGCCACATTTGGGATAAGTAACAGCTACACACAACCCAAGTTCTGTGTGTAGTGTATAGGTCAAATCTAATTAACCAGGTAGGATCCAGTTTAGGATGTTGGTGTTGAAACAGATTGTTGCAATAATAACATGTATAAATGTCAATAAATCGACATTTTATTTCTTCCATAGATTTCACAGTCGAGGACAAGAAAAGCAATGCACCAAGAAGGCAGAAAGCAAGGACAGTACTTTATTTTTCCTCTCAGTCTATTAAAAATGTTATATAACAAACAGCAGCTGATCTTGCAACATAAAATCTCTCTGAAACGTTTTTCAAAACAATGGAATGCATGTTTCTTATGTGTAGTTCTGCCCTTGGAATCTGACTTGATGCACTTGTTTAGATTCACACCCAAATGTTGTTTGGTGGGCGTTACTTCTTTTCTGATGTTTATTTATTTGCAATATTTTTACCCCGCCTTTCTCCCCAAAAGGACCCAAGGTGGCTTACAACAAGAAAAAATACAATACAAAAAATAATCACTTTTTAAAAACAATAAAAACAGTTAACGAAAACAATTAACTCCTGGCATGCCTAAATGGCATGTTTTTTTGGGGGGGGGGTTGATCCAGATCATGGCAGAGGGAAAGATTTTAGGCCCCTCCACACTGCAGTCCTAATCCGGATCAGGAGCCCTCATAAGTGCTGTTTTGTTTCAAAACAAATGTAAAAGGCTCGAATGACATGTTTAAAGTGATGTGCAGCTTGACTCCTTGAAATTAGCCCCTGTTCAAGAGCATCATCATATTTTTCATTCAGCGTAAGTGAATACCAGTGTTGCAGAATCACCACCACTGATAATTCAGACATGATTTTACAGATCATGTAAAAAACACTATCCACCCTATTCTGAATTTCAGGTCATTTTGAAGGAAATTAAACATAGTGAGCAAGTTACCGTTTTCCACACCAAGGAGCTCGCAGAAAATTGCACTATTGCAGGAATAATGAGGATCCAATGAACAGCATGCTAATCATATTGTGTAATCTGGCATGGTGTTTTCCTCTGATACAGAGAAACTCGACATAATCAGAATAATTGTGATTTCAAAACTTTGGGCACAGTTGTAAAACAATGAACAAAGGGCCATGAGAAAGAGCAAAGAACTCCGAGCCAAGCCCTTTCAAGTCACATACCAGATGGAATGACAATAGTTCAGACTATTCACTTGGACAAACCAAGCCTTCCTCACATCTGCCCACGCATTTCCTCCTTTCCAGTGTTGAAGCCACAGCAAGTCCTTTTCTCTCGCCGTGAACAATGAACCACCTGAACTGTTGTGTGTGTTTCAGTTTGGCTAATTGGCTGCCAACAGATTAATTGAGTACACTGTTTGCAAGGCTGTAATTAGGTACGATATCATGTATCCAAAACTCAGACGTTCTTGAGGACAAAAAACAGCGGATAGGAACGACTGTATGACCATAAGATGAGTTCAAACAGCATGGATACATTTGATTCACAGGTTTCCCGAAAAACCTACCTTTCCCAGGAAATCTTTGGCGTCATGCCTTAGTCCCCATTCCTACTATAATGAAGTTTGAGTATCTGTCACAGAAATATTCACGTATGCTTTCCCTGTTTACCCCTGCCTCCATCCCCCTTCTCGCCCTTTATTGTCTATTCTTGTGTCACTATCCAGATTGGAAGCCCCTCAGGGCAGACACATGTCTTTTCACTGTATGTAAAGTGCCATGTTTACTAATGGTGCTATATAAAATAACATTCATAATAATATATTTAACTTTCAGCATACCACTGGCAATGATCCCAAAGTCCAGAATCTGTACACAAAAGACAAACTCTGCTTCCTTAATATCCCTAGTGTAGCTTACTCCCATGAGCACACAAATAGATGAGCTATTTTATATTATATGCTCTTCAATTATTTCCCTAGTATTTGTCTAGTAGTGAGACTGTCTGTGTAAGCTGGTGAAGTGTAGTGTAGTGTAGCAGCTAAGGGTACAATTCTATGCACACTTTTCTGGGAGTAAGCCCCATTGAACACAATGGGACTTACTTTTGCATAGGTACACATAGGTTTACACTATAAGAGAGCTGTGACTCAGGACTTCCCTAGTTTAAATCTCACATCAGCCATGGGTTTCCAATTAGGTGGCCTTAGGCAAGCCTCTCATTCTCAGCTGCAATGCGCTGATACAGTATACATTGTTACAAGTTGTAACAGTATACATTGTTACAACAACTGATACAAGTTGTTGCAAAGACAACAGAGGCGTTGTTACGGTGGGCCCCAAGCGGTGGGTCAAGGGGGGGTTACCTTCCGGTGCTCCCTCCGCCGCTGGTCTGTCTTCATGCAGCCATTGTTGGCTGCAAGTTTTGCCCTCCCAGGCGCCGTTTGGCTCCAAAAAGGAGCTGAAAAGCACCAGGCAGTGTTTCCGCGCAGCAGCGGCGCGCGTTGATGATGCCATGCCCCCCAGGGGTGGGGCGTATTGCGTCCCGTGAGGGGTGTCATGGTGGAGGCCCCCTCCCATGGGGGGGTGCAGGGCGGGCCGCTACTGAAAGACAACATCAGGAAGTGTTTTGCATTCAGAAAGCACAATCTAAATGTGTAATATTGTTACCCACATCACTTCCTCAAGAAATAGATACTAGTTCTTCAAGGGTTTGCATTAGACAGTCAGTCATTTTATTCCTATGGCTCCTGACAAATAAAAGCAACTACAATGTCTTTCCCATGCAATCCAAAAGGACTACCAGTAGGTCCTAAATGGAACACAAGGATGTTGATGCAACATTCTGCCTTTTTCACGTGCAAATGGACTGCAAAATCAATTCTAGAGTCGGGGCAAAGCCATGTGACAAGTTCCACCCCTCAGCCTGGGAGAAGCAGCAAGCTGGCGGAGGGTGCCCTGCACTCGGTGCCCCCATGTTGTCCGGTTGCCCCATCATCTTCTTGTGCACTCAGAGAGCAGGCCAGAGGAGGGTGTGGAGGGCTTACCTCCTCCTGTTCCAGCCCCACCACTGCTTCTCGTAAAGTGAGCAGCGGAAAGAATGCTGGAAACAGAGACATTTCACTCCCAGTGTTCTCCCAGCCAAGCCACTGTATTAAAAGCAGCAGCAGCAGCAGCAGCAGCAGAGTGGGAGCAGGACAAAGATGGTCAGGCGCATACTGGTGGGGGTGAGAGAAGGAGTGTATGTGCACTAGTGCTAGCGTGTACTGGTAATAATAGGTAAAGGTGACCCCTGACAATTAAGTCCAGTCGTGTCCGACTCTAGGGTGTGGTGCTCATCCCCATTTCAAAGTTTTTGGGGGTGAGTGATGGAAAAAGGGGGGGTCTAAGAATCTATATTAAGCAGAGTTATAAAGCAGAAGACCCTTTTTCCTGAAGCAGGCCACCAACCCCCTCTAGATTGCTGCTGAGAATAAAATAGGAGCAGAGGCAGAAAAAAATTTCAAAGAAGAAAACCATTACAGTTCACATGCATATACATCTTTGTTGGCTGTACAGATCCTAAACTTCGGAACAGGGAATCTTACAGCTATTGTCTTTGCATGGGTGTGTGAAACCTCGTGGTATGGTGGATTCCATGCAGGTGTCGGAGAGAGTGAGGAAGGAAGCCAGGTAGAGACATACAGGTCAAAGAGGGACAAGGTAAAGGCCTGGGACAAGTAGCCTCTTCTTAGTCCTCTGTCCCGTCCCCCCCCCCCCGGGGTCCTGTAGGCAATGTTGTACCTACTTGCCAACAGTGTGCAGCATAATTTGGGGGGCTTCAGGTGGCGGATCAGCTTAGACCACTGTTGTCTACAACTTAGCCTAATGGAAAGTGTTACATGATTACTTAGTATAACCAATATTACTGCTGCTGGAAGAAAAGGAAGACATTTTAATCAGCTATCAAGGCTGTCTAGCGAGTACCTTGATGACCAATAACTTGAGGCTGGGTCTCTCAGGATCAAAACAAATTCTACTACATTTCAATTGAATTGCCTGGGTCATTTTTTTAGGCAACACGGAAAAGATTTAAATCAGAATTCATGCCCATCTATCCACAGGTTGCTACATTTCTTCCTTCAAAACAGCAAATTATCCTGGGTGGAGCACAATAGTTTATGATTACGACAGAACTACACATTATTTCTGGGTTAAGGTAATCTCTTATTTTGCCTTAGGATGCCTGAAACCTTCTCCAAGCAAATGCTGATTAAAAGACACCTTTCTCTTAGCATTTCATTACTGATGTCTTTGGAAGCTGACTGCTAGGAAGCGCCTCCGAAGGTTTAATTAATCAGCTGCCTGGTGTTCCCCACAGGCACACACGTTTTGAAATTAACTTGAATACTGAGATTTGAATTACAGAATTGGATTGCAGAGGGGCCAAACAGGTTCTCAGCACAGTTATGAAGTTGCAATGTGTGCCTCACCACCAGCCCCTTTCCCGGGGCACTGCCAGCCCAACCATGAGGTTAGGTGAGCTGAAGCAGGTTGCATCAGTGGCAGATTGTGAGGGGTCCCAGGGGACAGCAGATTCAGGGTGGGCTTCACAATGAGTCTGCTACCGTCGCCCCCCTCCAGCCCACCACTGACACAAGCCTCAATAATCCCCTTCCCACTCACTCGAACGAGAAGCAGATCCTCCTCTTCTTTCTCTTGCTCCCCACATTGTTTCCTTATAACCAGAAGTGCAGGTCTTCCACTTTTATGGAAAAGGACAAGGTGAACGAAGGAGCAACTTCGTTCACTCCACTCCTTGAAATAAAACCAAACGTCTCGCACGTCTGGGTTTGATGAAATTGCACAAGAAGCATGGTAAGGGACTTTTATTTTTCTTTCCAGCGGCAGTGGAAGCATTGGTGTGAGGCAGTGCTCCAGCTCATGCCACCCCCCGCCTGGAGGTGTACTTACACAGGAAAGGGGAATAGGGAGTCTGCGTTTCCTCCATGTTCCATCCTGCTACAAAACGTTGGCTGTAGTGCATCTATCAACATGGTGCATCAAGTGTACCTTCAAGTCCAATGTGCTTGAGGGACAGGTGAAGCCGCAGCTGGGATGAGTGGGATCGTCCTGCCTTTGCTCACTCTGCAGGGATGGTGGCAGCTGCGGCAGCGGCTTGGATGAAGAACCAATTGCAGAGAGCTGGAGGGAAGTATTTTCCGGCACCGCCTTGCTTGGTCCCCTTTCCTGACAACTTGGAGAAAGGTCTCTCCTCCAACACTCTGAGCACGCACGCACGCACACACATGCACGCACACACACACACCCTCACTGCCATCTGAGCAAGGGGCAAGGGCAGGCTTCCAAGGGCCTGGCCCTCTCCTCTCCTTCACATCACACAGCAATGGTGGCAGCAGTTTGGATCACAAACTCGAGGGCAGAGATCAGCAAAGGAGTCTTTTGTCCAAGTCACCAAAAGCACGACGATAACCAGCCAGACAAGCAAGGAATGAGGCTGTGTAGACATGCCTGAAATTACAGTCAATGTTTAATTTTTTTTAAATGTCCTTTCTCTTCTAAATTTATTCTTCCTGCAACTACCCTGAATCATCATGAATCATCTTGTCATATCAACTCCTAGATCTTCCATCCGGGCATATGATGCTTGGAACATCTGATCTGGAGACATTTGGGTTGAACGTCAAATATCAAAAAGTTTGAGATTTCATTATTGTGCCTAATTGTTTTTAATGGGCTTTTGTGCTTATGAGTCAGAGGCAATTATGTCAAATTCTTCACTCATTAAATGCTCAAGCCTAGAGAGACAGAACACATGCGATGGGCTGGTTTTTATTACCTGCATGTGTAAAAGTTGCTCCCAGGGGTTCATCATTTTTATCAGGACATAATCACTGGCATGTTTCAGACTCAGACTGGTCCCTATTTGGGGAAGGTGTGCTATGTAGACCTTCTTGAAGTATGAGTCCGCTCAGCTCCGAAAACTGAGAAGATCTTTTTTTATGCCAGTCAAGGAGTGATTGTCATCCAATTGGTTTTGGCTAAGAACGATACTTCTTCCCCTGTAAAACAGAATTAATTGTTTAATTCTGTTGGGTGGTCTGTACAGTCATATGAGAGCCAATGATGGGTTTGAGCTTTAAACAATTGCTCTTATTAGGCAATTATGTAAGAACTAAACCAAAGTGTAGTTTTACAACAGATTCTAAAGGGTTTCATTTCTAATTTGTTTCTCTAAAAGCCTGATCTTTTGCAGCAAGACACTACTTCCAGAGCGCATTCAGCTAAGGTTTCAACAGGCTATCTTCCTGTGGTGTAGGACCTCCCTGAGAAACTTCACTAATCTTATAACAAAAATCCTTGGATGTTTCTTCCAAGCAGGAAACCCTCCATGCAAAAAAAATAAAAATAAAGTGTATATATATATACACTTTATACACACTTATATATATACACACACACACACACACACACACACACACACACACACACACACACACACACACACTTCCGGTCAAACTGGAAGTCACTTTAAATTCTGTTGGAGAGGTTTGCGGAGACCTGCGGAGGCCTCTGCAGGCCTGCGCAAAAGAACAATGGACCTCCGGAGCACCCCCCCCCCCCGGGTGAGTTTTTGTGGGAACAGAGGGAGTTCCAGGGAGTGCTAGAAGAGGCTTCTGGCAACCCCTGGCAACCCTCTGAGGCATGGTACCCAGCGCACAGCACGCCCTGGCCTTCCTCAACTACACCACTGGTCTACTCAGAAGTAAGTCCTATTGAGTTCAATGGGACTTACTCCCAGGTAAGTGTGTATATTTACGCTAGCAGATCTATGCTGGCAGATCTCATGAACCACCAGCATAATGCCAGGGCTGCAGTTGTTGGAGCTGCTCGGCCATTCTGCAGCTCACTGCCAACAGCGCAGTAGTCCGTAAGCCCTATGCTGGCAGCAGCAGGCCTCAGGACTTCCGCTGTCCCTGGTATGTTTGTGGCATGAGTGGGTTGTGGGTGGATCGGGGTGGGGATTGGACAAGGCCAGGGGCAGGAGGTACAGGATGGGGTGAATCTTGGCAGCAGCCATGCATACATGCATACTAGATCCTACCCCCCTTTCACACCCCCAGAAGCTCCTCAGACTTACACCAGCCAAAGAGCTAGCGTATGCCTGAGGAGACCCATTAAGGACCAGGCAGCCTATAGACAGGTAAGTAATTTTTTTCTTTACTTATGTCTCCCAGGCTTCCTGGTCCTTGGCCAGCCCAAAGCATCCAGCACACACTGTGTTGGCAGCACTGCAGGCTCTGGGCTGCCCTTGGGTAGGATTGGGTCATTAGTGAACCTTTTGTCAGATTGGGACCATGTCACAGATGTAGGGAGTGCTTAACCCAGAGGTGTCAAACTCATTTCATACAGCAGGCCGAATAGCATTCATGGCGCCTGCTGAGGGCCAGAAGTGACATCATTAAGAAGGAAGTGACATAATTAAGCAGATGATGAACAGAAATATGCACTTTGTTCTCACGTACGAACTCATTAGTTGCAAATGAGCCAGGATGGTATAGTGGTTTGGGAGTTGGACTTAGACCTGGAAGATCCTGGTTCAAATCCCCGCTCAGCCACGAAGCTTCCTGGATGACCTTGGGCCAGTCACTATCTCTCAGCCCCACCTACCTCCCAGGGTTGTTGTGAGGACAAAAAGAAGGGGAAGAAATATGTACACCACTCTGAGCTCCTTGGAGGAAGGGCGGTATAAAAATGTGGAAAAAAAAATGACAGAAGAGGAAATATGCAACCCTTGATCATATTTTCAAGATATGGGAGAACCCAAATTATCATGCAGGCTGTCCTTTCAGCTGTGCAATTTTTGCTGGGGCATCACTTCACAACTCAGGTGCTCTGTAAGTGATACCTTGGCAGACGTGGCACTGCTGAAAGGCGGACTGCAAGCTCATTGGGCTCTCCCAGCACCTCAGCAGCATCTCCTCTCACTAGCATTACCATATTTTCGATGACCAAATCTGGGACGCACACACACATACACACACACCCCAATTTTTTTGGCGCCAAGTTTTTTTTATTTTATTTTTTGTTTTTTGTAAGGCCATCTGAAATTATTTATTTATTTCCCTCCCTTTGTGTTAATGCTTTTAAAAAACTGCTGCCCTCTTACTGTGGCTGTAGCCGCCGTTATTTTTTGTCCAGCTGGCGCCATTTTCCCTCTAGCTGCTCTTGCACAATGCAGCCTGGAACGCGGACAACACGGCCATTTTTCATGATCCGCATGCATGCACACAAGCGGCCTGGAAGCCCTTCTGAACAAAGGGCTTCCAGACTCACGAGCCTCGCGCACGTGCACAATGCGGCCTGGAAGGGCTTCCAGGCTGCTTGTGCGCATGCGTGTGGTTCGCGAAAAATGACCGCATTGTCCACGTTCCAGGCTGCGTTGTGCAAGAGCAGCTGGAGGGAAAATGGTGGCGGCGGCACCACCAGATTTCCTGGGATGGCTACCATACACCCTGGGACACCAAAACAGGACCCCAAAATCAGGAAGGGTACTGGCCATTCTGGGACGTATGGTAAGCCTACATCTCACCCTTCTTGGTCTGCCCATTCCCCTGTAGTGTTCCTTGCCTTCTGAGGCCTCCTTCCATCTCTCCTTCCCAAAACTTCAACAGAAGTGGACCTGCTGAAAGGGCGGTGCTGGGAGAGCCCAATTATCACAGGGGCCAGATAAAGAGCTTCTGCAGATCCTATTTGTTCTGCAGGGCCTTATGTTTGACACCCCTGGCTTAACCTCTAACTTCTGCGCTATTTTCTCCACTGACCCACATGCACACACCCAGAGCTGGCCCTAGACCTCATGATACCTGAGGCAGTATACCAAATGCTCCCTCCCCTTACCTGATGTGCCAGCCTCTGCTCCTCCCATTCTCCAGTGTTCTGGTTCAGCACTCTCCTCCACATTTCCTCTTCCTCTCTGTCCCCTCTTCTTTTTCCAGTCCAGGAAGTAGAAGGAGGAGCAATGGAGGCATGTAAGCAGACAGAGATGGTTACGTTCCCACCAATCTGCTTCCTGAGGCAACCGCTTCAGTTGGCCTCACAGATGGGTTGGCCCTGTACACGGTGTTCCCTGTAAGCTGCACAGTTGCACAGCTGCAAGCTGAACTCCATGCAGCATGGAGCTCAGCAACCATGTGATGTCATCAGCTCACATGATGTCATCGCTGAGCATCGAGAGACGTCATTGCGACACAATCATGACACTGCACAGCTGAAGGTGTTGGTGTACCAGCACAGACCCGTTATTGGGAATATAGCCTGTACACACTCTACTGTAAAGTGGTTATTTAACTTCAGTTGCCAGAATTACACTTTCAGTTTTTTTAAAATAGCTTCTTGGGGCAGTGGCGTTCCTACACCCTCTATGTGTGTGTGTGTGTGGGGGGGGGGTGCCGACATGACACCCCCCACGGGACACCACATGCCCCGCCCCCTGGGGGTGTGACATCATTTTTGCATGCTGCTGCCGAATTTCGGCGGTGGCGCGGTACGAAACACCCCCGGGATGCTTTACGAGGCATTTTGGAGCCAAACGGCTCCAGGGCGGGTGGGAGGACTGATCTTGCGGCCAGGCAGAGCAAAAGGAAGACAGAATACAGGAGCGTTGGCAGAGGGGGCAACACGGGAGGCAATTCCAGGAGGCGAGTACACACAATCCCTGCCGCGTGGCACCCGCCGCCGCCCCCCCCCCCCACAATGACGCCTCTGTCTTGGGGTGAAGGTGATTTTCAGCAGGAAAATAGCATGGCAGAATAAAATCACACCCCTAACTAGATGATGCTACATATAATGCCATATCCCAGTGTTTCTCAAACTGTGGGTCGGGACCTGATTTCTGGTGGGTCCCAGGTGATGGAAAGATCAGATAAGTAATTGCCACAAGCCTTAAAGTTATTCAAAAATCAGATAGCTGCTAATTGCCTTTCAAAGAGCTGAGCTCCTGCAGTTAGCAAGCTTGTGTAAATATAGGGAGAGAAATGTTTGAGCGTCTCCTAAAGCAAGGTGGGTCCCGATAGATTGTCATTTTAAAAAGTGGGTCCTCGTGCTAAAACGTTTGAGAACCACTGCCATATCCCATTTGCCCCATAATCCCCGCAACTCAGAATATCGTGCTTGTTGTGTGCGCTCATCATACAAGAGAGGAGCAACTGCTGTTCCCAGGTCTAGGGAAACTCATCTGGACTTGATGTTCTTGTAAGACCTCACATACAATGTCTGCTTTGCCCTGGCAAGCCTGTGTTTTCCTCTTGATGAAAGTAATGTGGTTTGCCCAGTAATTTGAGCACTGTCACTCCAGAGAAGAAATATCAAATGGTGGTTTGTAAGTTCATGAACTTATATTTAACAAAGCTAAACTGTTAATCCAACACTAAGTGTCAATCTTGTGCCTTTCCTGAAAGTCACTGTCCCACATCCTGTGTGCAGATTAGAAACACCCAGATGCACATTTTCTATCCAGTTTGATTTAATTACACTACACTGCAGGTAAGGGAATCTAATTTCCTATGAAGCTTTATTGCTATGCTTTCCAGCTCAATAGCATTGCAGGTGGTTAATTGGTATGTGAAGCTGTCTGTGGGAGGAAAATAAAAGGAGATCTCCAAGTCAAGATAAGTGTCCAGACTCAAATTATTTAATGGAGCACAGGAAGTATAAAGTAGCTTTAGTGAAGATGTTGTTATAAACATCTGTTGCTTGTTTTATCAAAACTGTTGTTTTTTTATATGCACCCGAAAGGATACAAATTCTTTACATAAACAAAAGTGTTTAGGGTTGCCAAAATCCACATGAACAAAATGTCTTATATAAAAAGCAAACAAAGTGGAAGGGATAGTTATTTGTAGCCACAGGGCATAATTCACCAGACATTGAACAAATGCAGGCTCCCTTGCAGAGGAGTGCAGCTTGTATAGGTTTTGCACTCATGATCAGGGGGGCTGCTACGGTAAAAACATCTGACTTCCCTCTGTTATGCCACCTATTTAGGCCTTCAGGTATCTGTGATGCATCTGCCTCCTGAAGGACCTGCTAAGTCATTTGGATGCAGTAGCCATGAGCCAAGGGCTCACGTCACCTCCCTCCACCCCCATATCCAACCCCACACGTAAAACCTGTTTAATGTTCATAAATTATAAAAAGGGGGTTATGTACACCCCTTTGCACATTTGCCCTAGTCTCTTATCCAAGCAGTAGACGCATCGATCGGGGTCGCCTACCTGCACGATCAAACTTGGGTGTGAAGACCAAAATCCTGAATGAGCTTGAGTCTTTAGGGTAGGGAACATACCTGGTAAGTCACAATAGTGTTTTACTTTCTGCTTGTCTTTTAGCTTCCATGTAAACCTTTTCCCCCAAATCCTTTACCTTGTTGCCTGTAATGCTGCCTATACCTTAAACGTTCCTTGTTCTCTCTTTCCGTTGTTTTGTGTGAGTTTAACTGCTTTTAATAAAAGTGCCCTTTATTTTACTGTTTTACCTGCTTGGTCTCAGTTTACTCAGTTGGGAGCTGGTTGCCCCTTCCTCTCAGACCAAATGCCTCACATGTGTTAGTGTCTAGGAAGGAACCTCTGGATTTTGGGAACTTGGGAGGGAGGTTTTCCCAAGGCAGCCTCCTCCTTTCTGGAACTCCCTAGCTTTGGGTTGTAGTAGCACCTGCCACCTCAGTTGAATCTCAGTTCAACAGGTGAAACAGGGGTAGAGGGCTGATGCTGCTTGCTAGGCACTGAGCTCCTGCTCTGCATTTTCCCTAACAGAGGTGGCAGCCTCAGGTACATACCAAGGACCATGCTCCAGCACAGAGGCGGAAGTAGGACGGATCACGCGGAGCAGCTGCTCCAGGTGGGGCACGGGGGGCGCAGTCAGCGTTGGGGGGGGGGTACTTACCCGCGCAATGTTTCGGCCCTCACACCCTCCCTGGAGCTTGAACGGCTCCAAAAAGGTGCCGAAACTGGCGGGGGGGGCGTGTTTGGAGTTGCGTTGGGCGCGATGACGTCTCGTCACTTAGGCCCCGCCCCCTTGGCCCGGGCGCCGGGAGGGCTAGTGGCATTACTGCTCCAGCAAGAGAGCTCACCCCTAACTGCTAGAGTCTGTCTGCTGGCTCTGCTTGCCATTGCCACTTGCATGGCCTACCCCCCTGAGGGCAAATGGGCAGGCAGGCAGGCAGCAAGAACAGCAGGAGGGGCTGTCAGTCACCAGTTACTACTAGCAGCAGCAGTAACAAGAAAGGGGATCCACTAGTGATATTTTGTTCAAGGGCCTCCTAAAACCTGGAGCCAGCATGGTCTATATATTATTATTACTATTATTATTAAGAAAAAATATATTTATGTTTACTACTAGGATGCAGGAAGCCTTATCCAAGCCTGTACTACATCATCTGTGAACATTAATGTATCCAAATTGCACTGGATTACAGTTTTGGCCAAATAACTCATTCATTTTAAACTGAAAATGGGTGATATTTACAAGACTAATTAGAAGCAGCAGGTGTAGAGTACAACAAAAATGTTGCTGTCTAACATATGAGATAACTATTTGTATAGCACAGTGTTTCTCAAATTTGGTGGATTGCAACTCGATTTCTGGTGGGTCCCACAGAACCACCAATGAAAACATGGGTGATGGAAAGATCAGATAAGTAATTGCTTCCAGCCCTGAGGCTATTCAAAAATCAGATAGCTGCCTTGCAAAAAGCTGAGCTCCTGCAGTTTGCAAGATAGCTGCTAATTCCCCTGCAAAGAGCTGAGCTCCTGCAGTTTGCAAGCTTGTGTAACTATAGGGAGATAAATGTTTGAGGTCTCTTTTCTGGTATGTTTTTTTCCAAGTCTGTCAATGACAGGTAGTGGGGGCAAAGCTGGGTCACATAACTAAGCCCCTCAACTCTTGAGGGCTGCCACATTACCAGAAATGGATTGATTTTTATTTATTTTTGCAAATAAATCATAAAATATTACTTGTAAATAAGTAAGTAAGTAAATAAATAAATAAATAAATTCTAGATCACTTTTTTTTAAAGCCTCGTAAAGCTAGGTGGGTCCCAATAGAGTGTCATTTTAAAAAGTGGGTCCTGGTGCTAAAATGTTTGGGAACCACTGGTATAGAACATGGTAACTGCATGATATTGAATTTATGGCAATGCTTTACCCCTAGCCTTTTAAACAATCGTTAAAAGACATTATACACAAAAGAAAAAAGAGGCATTCGTTTTATAAAGCTGATCAAAAGCTCTTCCTGCTGGTGTAAACATGCCATAAATGGCTACTTCCTCCATGGAGTAGCATTAACTTATCTCCAGGTGTGGATTTAATCTACAGTAAGTCTAAAGTCCAAATTCCAGGGACACTCATAATGGAAGACAATGAGTACTGTGTTGTCTTCTCTTGTAGCCAGGTAACGTTGGTCAGGCTTGCTGAACTTCTTGTACAGGATAGGAATTGTTGTTTCTTCTTTTACCAGGTTGATATCTGGTTTTTTTGTGACTTCTAACAAAAATCATGAAAAGTGGATGCTACTCAAGATCTGGCCTGCCAAATTCATCTATTTTTCATACACCCTTGAAAAATGCAGATAGCTTTGTCTGTCCCATTACGTAGAGAATACAGTACTCCCACCATATCCGCTGGGGATATGTTCCAGGCCCCTCCGTGGATACTTGAAACTGTGGATAAGAGCAAACATCCCCTCCATGGTTTCCTGAGGGCCCCCCGCCCTGCCTCCCCTGTGGGCAGGCATGCTCACCCCCCCCATCTCTTATTTTTCTTTCAGCAAGCTTTGATCCTTAAAACAAACAGAGAAGCAGCCTCCATTGCAGGCAAGTAGAACGAGACTAAGTCCTAGAGAGGCTCTGCAAGGTTTCTGTTAACCTTGCAGAGCCTCTCTAGGACTTAGTCTCATTTTACTTGCCTGCAATAAGCAGCCAGAGGCTGCTTCTCCTGTTTGTTTAAGAAAGAAACAAAGCTTACTGGGAAAAAGGAAGAAGCCTTGGGGGGGGGGTCCCCGCGATCTGTGGATAACTGAAACCGTGGATAGCGAATCCGTGGATATGGGGGCCCACCTGTATGTGAAGGATCCCTATACCTTACATAGGATTTTGTTTTCCTAGGATCCCATTTTCATGGAACCCGAAGCATGTCATGGGCCTCAGCAATCATGTTAGCGTCCCTTTCTGCACAACATGATGGCACAGCCCACACCTGCACAGTTGCAGCTGCCTCTGGGGTGTGCTGCCACTTTTTACAGAGTGCCAGCCAGGTGATGTTTGGAGATAGCGGTGCTCCTACCATGAATTCATGCAGAGTGCAGCACTGCCCAGGCAAAAAAGCACTGAGAGACTCGCATGCTGCTTCTAACCTGGCTAATACAATACCCCCTCCCTATGCAAAGACACATCACCTTCCAGAAGTCTCTGTGAGCACATTAATATCTGAGGCATGACTGTCACTTTGCATGTCACAGGGTGAAAGTAATGTCTGTTACTTTTTCTCTGCCTCTTTTTAAAACTCAAAACATCTTTAAAGCTGAAGATTTGGGGCAGATGAATGACATAGGGAGTGTTCCTGCTCAAGTCTTTCTCCTTTGAGCGCATTTCTCCTCACAATTCCCCCTGTTGCTTTTTCTCCTCCAGGGGACAAGATGGAGAGGCCTGAATCTTTCCCCCCTCAGATGGCAAAGCAGCTTGAAAAGGGAAGATTCTTAGCATACGAATGGCAGGAGGGTAAAGGGTTAAGAAGCTCATTTTCTGCTCTTCATTTCCAATTACAGCCTTCTAAGACTGGTTTTCTTTTCTTATTTTTAACTGCTGGGGAAAAGAGACCCAAAACTACGGTAGGTGCAATGTACCAAAATAGGGCCAAATTTGGGCCAAAATAGTGGAGTCAGCTGTATCTGTCAGTCAGTGGGTCTAGGCCCATTCATTTTATTTATATCCCACCTTATGGGCCACATCAGATTATCAAGGCATTTCACAATACAAAACAACAATAAAATATAACCACATTCATTGAAAACCATAAAATAATAAAGCTGGCTATAAAAGAGCAAGTCGGTAACTAAATAGCATAAGCCCTACAGCAGCAGATTCAATAGTCAACTCACATTCTTTGAAATAAAACATGTTTTCACTAATTTATTTAGAATGTACGTCCCTCAAAGCACAGAGCTATCATCTCAGACTGAGTAAAGCACCATATACTGTACAGTGTACATTATCGAAAAATAATGTAGAAGCTAGCAATGAATAGGACTAAGTGGCCTCCCTAAAGGAGATTCAGAGAACAGGTGCTACAACTGAGAAAGCCCTGCTTCTTATAGCTATATTAGTCGCTTAAGGCTGAGACAGAGCAGGGTCTCACAAGTAGGACGGGGCAGGGTTCATTCTGAAACATTTCTGAATTGTTCTGGTCTCAGGGCATTTAGGGTTTTAAATACAAGGAGCACCACATTGACTTGCAGTGCAATCCTAGCGCTGGCCTAGTGTCACAAACATAAGGCACATTGCAGAGAAATAGGAATTACGAGTACAGAAGCCATTTAAGAACAAAGTCCAGCTGCGATAAAAAAAACAATCGATCCTGTCAGCAATCTCCGAATTTCTTCAACAATGCAGACAGGCAGAAAATCATTAAAATCCATTAAGCCATAAGGCACATTTGCAGCACCCAGTGAGTAGGTGCCGCCACTACCCACCCACCTAGCAGCAGAAGACCCTGCGCTGAGGAGCGGGTAAGTGCTCCTCCAAGCAACACAGAGTCTGGGGGGTGGGGGGAGGACAGGGGGGTGAGCAGATTGGACCTGGGAGGGGGAGGGACGGACTTCCTTGTCGGATGCTGTATCCTATCCCCATCCAAGGCCCTTGAAGCTGACATGGGGCTGCTTGTTTCTCTGCCAGCTACAGAGCTGGCGGATAATCGAGTAGCCCTATTGCGGCAGCTGGGGGTTTACTCGGTTACCCAGGGTAAACCTCTAGCCAGTCCCTTCCCCAGATAGGATTCAGTGTGGACCACTCAGCCCACACTGAAGAGCCTACACCGGGAGGGGATAGGATTGTTTGGTCAGGATTCAGGTATTCACCTGGAGCCAAACCCCAGATATTAGCTTACAATTTTTTAAAAAATTGTTCCTAATAAATCTAATGGGAAAAAGTCCACAAATGTGAAAAATAGATGAATAGTACATTAATTAATGTATCGTGGAAATTCTCATGGCTTGGTACAATTTCCAAAGAGGTAGGGTCAAATGAAATCTTGTGTCCGGTTTCTATTACATGCGTCGCAATAGCCGGCAAGAGGTGAACAAGATGTAAATAAGATCTGGCTACCAATTTTAAACAGATCATATAATTGCTCAGCGGCTCGGTGCGCATCTTTGGGGTTACCTGCGGTAACTAACACTTCCACTGTCAATTAGCGGTTTCCCGTGCTTTTCAGCGATGTTTTTCTTTATAACTGCTGGCTTACTTTCCAATTGGTAATTACACCTCGCAGCCTGTTTGTGCTGTTTGTTGCCTTGACAAAGTCCCGAGAGAGGGATGAAATGTTGGTTTGGATTTACGAAGTTTTTATTGATGTGACTGATGCTTCGGAGGTTTTTACAGTGTGTATTCTGGATGTGTATGTGCTTTTAAACATTTTCGGACATTTGCACATTTTAAAAGCTTTTCTATCTCTTTTTATCGATCTACATGGCTTATAAACCCATATACCCTACCTCTTTGGAAATTGTACCAAGCCATGAGAATTTCCACGATACATTAATTAATGTACTATTCATCTATTTTTCACATTTGTGGACTTTTTCCCATTAGATTTGTTAGGAACATTTTTAAAAAATTTTATAAGCTAATATCTGGGGTTTGGCTCAATACCTGAATCCTGACCAAACAAGCCAATTTACAGCGCAAATCCTACTTAACTTTTGTGCTGGTGTAACCAGCGGGGCAGCAAGAACGGGAGGCCCCAGAACTGAAAAGGGATTCAAATCCCCTTTGAATTCTTCTTTTGGAGGGGACTTGAATCCCTTTTCCATTCTGGGGCCTCCCGTTCTCGCTGCGCCGCTGGTTACACCGGCACAAAAGTTAAGTCGGATTGTGCTGTTAGGCTATTATGTTGAAAACTCTAATTGTATTTAGCATCATCTACTACAGGTATGGTACTAAAAAAGATTACTAGCCAAATCCACTTACAGCCAAATCCTGTGTCAGGACCGCCTGCCAGATCCTTACACAGGATATGCCAGTCCGGATCGCCATGTGGTGGTCCGGACGTCTACTCGGGAAAGGGGACATTCATCCAATTCCCTGGGTGTAAACCGGGACTGGTCCTATCTGCCTCCTCGGATTTCCGCCAGCTAAATAGCCTGGGGCATAGCGACACCCCACGGGGGGCCACTTGATGTGCACCCCGTGATGTCACAAGCCCGCCCCAAGGGGACGTGATGTCACACGTCCTCAGACCTTCAATCTCTCAGCATGAATCCTCTTCCACCTATAAAGCTATCTTTATGTTGAAAAGGAGAGTGCAAATAGAGATACTCTTTGTAAAATAACAAGAGTTGCAAATTGGTATGAGCTGAGATTATGAAGAGTTGTGCAACATGCCATTAGTGATCCTTCAGGATGTGGCAGGCAAGAAATATAAAAAAAGTTATAAAAGTTGCTGGTAAATTGCATTTCTTTCCATAAATACTGAGACTACTGTACTGTACTGTGATTTGTAATTTTCTGCGAGTTACTGAATCTTTGGATGGAGCCCAGGACATCACTAAAGACAAGTGACACAATTTTACACACACACACTCCAAAAACTGTGCGCCATTTTACAACTCCATTTCATTTTAAAGAAGAATGCTTCTATTTGCAAGCCCCATTTCAGCATACAGGTAGTTCTGTATGCTAGGAGAGGTTTCACTCAGGCAAGGCCTCTATACCAACACAAACTGAACTGCTGCTTTAAGTGGAGGCCTCTGGATACTACTCAACAAACAATGGCTACAGTGGAGCCAGGATGGTGTAGTGGTTTGGGAGTCGGACTTAGACCTGGAAGATCCATGTTCAAATCCCTGCTCAGCCACGAAGCTTCCTGGGTGACCTTAGGCCAGTCACTATCTCTCAACCTACCTCACAGGGTTGTTGTGAGGACAAAAGGAAGGGAGGAAATATGTACACCACTCTGAGCTCCTTGGAGGAAGGGTGGTATAAAAATGTGAAAAATAAATAAATATTAGTTATTATAGTCTGACTGAAAAGTCCCTATAAGTAGAAGCAATCAAATGTTCTCAAAGTCATTAAACATTCTTTCATATTGTGAACAATTCTATTCTTATAGGTCAATGAGAAGACAGGATTTTGTTAGGGACAAGAGCCCTATAGTCAGTTAAAGGGGGTTTCCATACAGATGATCTCTAATAAAGCGTAGCTGCTTGTAAAGCCCACAATAAGTTGCAGCACCTATAAGTTAGAGCAGTGGTTCTCAAAGTGGTGGGTCGTGACCCACCATTGAGAACAAAAGCTGTCCCCACCCTTTTAAGGGGCGGGGACAGCATGGCAACAGCAACGATCCAGGAGATTGCCACCGCCACCACAAATGTGCCTGAAACAGCCGTTGCAGCACTTACCGGGGCTTGGGGGAGCCCTGCACAACCCTCTGCGAAAGGGTTTCGCGAAAACCAGAAGTGCCTGAAGTCCGCCATTTTTAAGCGATCCGAAGATTGGGGAGGCCTGCAGAGGGTTGCGCAGGCCTCCCCGAAGCTCCCCCAAGCCCCGGTAAGTGCCGCGACAGCCGTTTTGGGGGTGGTTTCGGCGGCAGTGGTGGCGATCCCTGGATCGCTGCTGCTCCTGCCTCTGCCCCCGCAAACACTTAAAGTTCTCCCGCCTCGTAGGGAGAACTTTGAGAAACGCTGAGTTAGGGAGACCTTATTATTAGCATACGGTGATGTTTCAACAAGTTTTGCTATTTAGTTTTACGTGCACCAACGTATACTGACCTGGTTCTCCTGCATAAGCCTTCTGTACCAAAGCAGATAATATGGAACACAGCTCCCCAAAAAGTGCAGTGCTATCTGCACTCTCTTGTTCTACATGCAATAGAACAATTCTTCTTCCACTATTTAATGGAGGATTCATTACCCACTGCTCAAGAAAGCAGTTCAGGACTAGGTCCCAAATTTTGTTTGTAGTACCATTTTAAATGTCACTTAATTGCAACAAATGTTTCTGGTTTGTTTCAAACATCATGCTTCAGTATGTCCCTGTTTATTAATGAAATGCCAATCCATCAACCACTACATCTAAATATGCAACAATCAAGGCTTTGCAACAATAGGATATTGCTGTACTTGATATGGATACAGCACTCCCCAAGCCTCCGGTAAATTATTTTGCTGGAGGCTACAACATTCTATGTTGGGAGTTGGTGGAGGCGTGAATAATTCACCACTTATGAGGCTTCGAGTTGAGTTGAGCCGCAGCATGTTGAGCTGCCCTTTGATGCAGACCGGTTGAACAGGTTCCTGTTCTGCCAAGGAACCAGTTTGACGGGCCTGTTATGCCAACAAATTCTGGTATGATTCCATGTTCCAGAGAATGCAGAAACCTGCCCAGCCAGTTAAATGAAAGACATATTAGGTTATCCATTGCACATTGTATATATCTTAGGTGCAGCAGAACGTCTCTCAGCATTCTCTAGTGTGGTCCACAGTGGCTTCCTCATCCTATATATATGCTTGATGTTTAGAGACTCAGGGAACAGCAGCACTTAACTACTAATCACCCCTGCTGATCAAGGGCAGACTAGTCTTTCACATTTAAAACAACAAGGTAAGTTTTTGAAATCTCCTTTAATATATACTGTAGCTTATTTTAAGATATTATCACATAAATGTAATATTGTCATACAATATAGCTACACAGCTGTTTCTTTCTGGGTTTTTTCCCCCCGTGTATTAACCACTTGTATTAATATTTGAATCATATATGGCTACTGGTGACATCATTTTGCAATTTCTTTGAGTAGTTATTCCTAAAGTGCATGGTTAAAGCTACAGACCAGCGCATGAAACAAAAGTGAATGGGAAAGGACTTGAATTTTTAAACCTGACAGTTACCACTGACTTGCCATGTGAATTTTGGCAAGTTCCTTAACTTTCCTGTTTTTGCTTCTGTATATGTGGTAAAGACACCAATCTTACAACGGCAATATAACAAAGAAAAGGTTATGCATATTAAAAATTATGATTTGTTTTGTCAGGTTAACTCATTAGTAATTTAGCACTTTAACACATAAAATGATTTAACAAGGTAAACTCTTTTTACAAAGCTTGGCACAGCATAACCATAATTGACGTGATATGCATTGAAAGGTCAATTCTATATGCCAATAAAGGTTCTGAAATCTGAATCTGGAAAGGTCAATTCCTTCTTTGCTTTAAATAACAAATAAAGAGGCTGTCCTGATGCATTGTCCACAGTCAGATGGATCTATCAAAACTGTAATCCCATCTCCATGGTGCATTAAAGTCAATTACTCTTTGGATTATGGATCTCAGGGACATTCCTAGGTACAGTATCAAATAAGAATTAGACAGCTAGAAAACAAAGGCTTTGGAATCTGGTAACTGATTAACTTACTAAAGCTAAATAGTGTACTGGCTGAGCTGAATAGAAAGGAATGAAGACAGGTTTTGTCATGCCTCTTAGGACAAAATAACTTTTGTTTAAAGTAAATGTGACTCTTCCTATCCTCTATTTAACTTGATTAAAAAAAATATCCTAAAGTGGTTTTTCTTCCCCAAGGAGGTTATTTTAATTTATTTTGGACAAAACAATTAGGAATTCTTCTATGAGGTAAATAAAATATTGGTACTGTACATAGTGGGCTAAAAGATGTTTAAGAACTCAGAATGTTATGTGAGGTCTTTACATAATCTCACAAGAGGAAGTCTTAGCTTGGTGTGTGAATATCCAAGTTGATGAGCAGTTATCTTTATTATTCCTTGGGAGAAAGCCAAATAGATTTCTTGAATAACTGAAAAAACACTGGTGGCAGTACTGGAAAGCAATACAAAGCTATGTAACATTTCCCACAACATGTAGGCGAGTATGTTCTCTTTAATATAAAAGTTAATATTACAGAATTCAAAATGAGTTGCTTAATTTTAAAAACTAGCAGCCCAATCTTATGCACGTTAACTTGCAACAGTGCAATTCTATGCATAGATCTACTCAGAAGTAAATCCCATTGTGTTCAATGGGACTTACTTCCAGGTAAGAGTATATAGGATTGCAGTTTTATACCCGAATAATCCACTTCAAGTTAGTTGTGTTTAAGACCTATTAAAAGTACAGTAATGTGGTTTAAGTTAGTTACAACTACCAGTAATTTATTCCATTGATTTCAGTTGAATTTACTCATCATGGCTAACTTTAGTTGGATCAGAGCCTAACATTTGAATTACATCTCATGCTGAAAAAATGGTAAAAGAGAAATTGCAGATTTTGAGATTGTTCATGGAATTGTTTTGTCATATTATGACTTTTTAAAATCAATATCTTCTGTTGGCAAGTGGAATAATGTGTATGTTATGTCAAAAATTTATTCTCTACTGCTGCAGAAAGCAGGTTCTTGAATTAAGATTACCTTGCTCTTGCATTGGTCCAGAGTGCAAGATCATGCAAGTCATTGAGCATGGAGGGGTATGATTCACAGTGCAAAATGCCATTTATGGCAGCCTTGCCCAGTCTTGGCAACTCAGAGCCCAATCCTATGCATGTCTACTCAGAAGTAAGTCCCATTATAGTCAATGGGACTAACTAACTCCCTCCCAGGTAAGTGTGGATTGGATTGCAGCCTCAGGGCCCAATCCTATTCAACTTTACAGTGCCAATGCAGCTGCAATGCAGCCCGAAGTAAGGGAACAAGTGTTCCCTTACCTTGAGGAGTCCTCCGTGACTGCCCCACCGCACGCCCCAAGTTGGATAGAATTGGGCCCATGATCTCTCTACACATGAGAACAAGCAGCATAATGCTATGCATGTTTACTCAGACATAACTCCCATTGAGTTCAAATGGACTTACTCTAAAGTAAATGGCATAGGATTGCAGCCTATGTAATGGAACTTTGGAGACAATGTTTAATTAATTAGCATTAATGAATAAATGTTCAGGCTCCTGAAGAGCAAAATAAGTCACATGAAGCAGAATGTTAAGTGGCTGCCTTAGGCACTAGATTTTGGGTACCATTAAAGAGCAGCAAATTGCCAGAGATCTTATTATATATTTTACTGCTACGTTTTAAAAAAGAATCGTGTGTGTGCATCAGTACATTCTGTGAAATGTGGGCTGAGAAAACTGACTTTTCATGAATGACTCGCTCGATTTTCCGCTACTTGTGCCAAAATGTTGATTCAACATTTCATTTCAAAATGCCAACCACAATCCAGAAAACCATGCAATTATATTTGTGTCCCAAGTGCCTGCTTTCAAAATAAGAATACCAGTTCCCCGTATCACAGGGCAAATCACCTTTGAAAGCAAGGAGAGAATTAAAAGTAGTTTGTGAAATGGTGTTTGGGGAGGGGTGGGGGGCTACTGTCCAAATAAGCCTGGGAATGCGCACAACCTTGAATGCACCTAAAGGAGGGGTTTACTGTAGATGTTGATCTGTATATTCATCATAGGAACAACACATGAAATATATTGGTAGGCAGCTCTGCTATACTGAAAAAGCCATTGCAAAATATCTCCATATTTATTTTTTAACACTGCTCTCTACACAGAGTCAAAAGCTATTTAATTTTCTTGAAAATTAGGGCTACAATATCAAGCCTCTGCCTTTTAAAAACCAGCTTTCCAAAATATTGCCCACAATATTGCCCAAGGAAGAGTAAGAGTTCCTCTTTTGGAAAGATTAAAAGAGGGCCAACAAATAAAGTTTTTGTTTAAAATTACTGGGGCAAAACTGGAACTGGGCTTCGAAACGCGATTGGCGCTATTTAGAGCCTTGGGGAGGCCTGCGAAGGTGGTAGCAGCCCCCCCCCCGACCCTTCAGGGAGCTGGCAGGAAAACCAGGTATGTTTTAAAAAGTGTTTTGGGGGTGGGGCGATCTTGGAGTGCCGCCGCCGTTCTTGCTGGCCTTAAGGGGATTTTGACCACTTCCGGAAAAAGTGGTGGGTCGCGACCCGCCGCTTTGAGAACCCCTGCTACTGTATATACAATACATGAGAAAACATGTCTCTCCTGGATGATTTTGTTTTGTTTTTTGCTTGAGCAGATAAGAAGACCAGCATGTTACAAGGAACCTGCCCATCCACATGAAACAGAGCTCTGTTTGCAAGGTGTGCAAGGCGGCTGAGGCCCTATGGGCCTACGTGAATGTACGCCAGCTCTGAAGCTGGCATACATTTGAGTCACGGAAGGTAGGCTGAAATGGGCCGGGAGAGGGCTTGGGATATCTGCCCTCCCCCCACCCAGTTCACCCAATGGCTGCCCTCCCTTGCCGCCCAGTCCGCCCTGCCCCCACCCCTGCACCAGCCAGTGCAGGGCTTACCTAGTCTGGCAGGTGCAGGGACAGTCCCCCAGTGGAGTGAGGGCTGCCACCCTGGCAGTCCTTATTCGCCTGGAGTCACAAATGTGCTTTATGGTGCGTTTGCAACACCTTCGAGCAGTGGAGCACATGCTCCGCTGCTCAAAGTTTATGCTGGATTGCGCTGTAAATTTCCCATACAGTAGTATGCTTCTAGGTTTGAAATGCCATCATTTCTTTAATTGCCTAGTAAATATGTAAACACACAGTAAATAGGATATTGTGAAGTAAATAGGATATTGTGAATTAACTATAACTGATAAGAGGAGTTCATTATAACAGCGAACGTAGACATGTAAACAAGAAAAGTTCCTGTTAGCTGGATATTCCACTGCCATCATTAATGTGTTAAGTATTGCATTAAAATGTGTCTATGAGTGATGTTCAAGTGTCTTCAAAGCAAAGAGGCTAGCCCTTTTCTCACAGTTTTATTGTCTAGGTGTGGATGTTTACTCCGTCTAGATGAATGACATATACTATGTTAAACTTCAATATCTACTTTGAATACATTCAGAACATTCTTCTCAGTATCATTCATCACCTTCAATAAGCTATGTATAATATCAGTCAGTATATTGTAGTCCCAAGTGAATTAACGATGACTGTGTCATCTTGCTTCACAGAAGACCAAATAAAATAACCAGGGGAAATGCACTAAAATTGAGTGGAGGGAAAGTTAGAATGGACAAAAGAAAATATTTCTTCACACAGCATGTAGTTCATCTGTGGAACTCCTTGCCACAGGATGTGGTGATGGTGCCCTCCCTTGCCGCCCACCTGTCCTCAATAAATCGATCTAATTGCTTGTATGAAGCCATAGCCAGATCCAATAGGCCACAGTATTTCAGGGTTTTCATGCTCTATGATGAACCACACAGAATTATTATTAACTGCATGTAAGTGGTTCATCTAAAATTAACTTCATCTAAAATTAGGTCTTCTGAGGACTGTACTTTGTACACACAGTATTTACCTTATGACCAAAAAGCAAGCACTATACTTCAACTACATCTTCAAATTAACAGATTTCTTGAAACCTGAACTGTAGAAAAGGTTACTTACTAACCTTTAGCACAAATAAGACATTCTGCAATTCACTCTTTAGAAATCTGTGCCTAGCATTGTGTACAATCCTCTTCAGGGCAGTTAAAACAAAAAACACTGATCTACCAAGTGGTGAATATATACATTATCTGAGGCAAATATTTATTTCTTGAAATGAGAGGGATGATTATAAACCAAATTATTGTAGTCAATTTGGCTATAATTTTGCTACAAGCAAACAATACTACAGTACAATACTTGCTACAATAAACTGGCTACAAGCAAATACATACAAGCATTCACTTTTTTAAGAAAGGCCATTGTTTTGCTCCACATTACATTAACTGGGAGAAAGGGAGCAAAAGCAGGCTGGGAAAAATCACAGCAGTTGGCAATGCTGTTAAAATAGCAGAGAGGATCTCATCTTGCAACCTGCCAATGGTTTGGGGACAATAATACTGGCTTCCTTTACAGTGTTGCCAGAAAACTGACTGATACAATATAAGTGAAATGCTTTCAGTGCTTAGAAGAGCAACATAAATACTATTCAACAGGAACGAATCATCTCAGTGGGATTAGGGGTCATAAATTTATGACTCCTAATCCCGCTGAGATGATTTGTTCCTGTTAACTGTTATGACCAGCCACAATGTTTCATTCTATTGTAAATACTATTATTAAAATAAAATTAAAAAACCCATCCCTGCAGCTCTTGAGGGAAAGGGAAAAAAGGTCTCTTATTTTGCAGCTGATCCTTGTCCCTATCCACCAGGTACCCTCCCAAACTATCAAAGTACCTGTAGTTAGAAATGGTTAGAAAGCTTCAGGCTCTCTAGGAGGAAAAAAACCCTGCAGACTAGTGGAAGAACTTCTCCAAGGGCAATGAATTGCAGCCCTATCTTCTTATCCCATTCAAATACTCATTGGTCCTGTCCTGGCGTTTTCTCTAACAGACTGCAACCCCTCTGACCACCTGTACTGTATGTTCTGCACAGCACCTACTACTGGTGCTCAGGCTTGAAACTAGCTTAGTAAGGTAAGGTAAAGGTATCCCTTGACAATTAAGTCCAGTCGTGTCCGACTCTAAGGAGCGGTGCTCATCTCCGTTTCAAAGCCGAAGAGCCAGCGCTGTCCGAAGACGTTTCCATGGTCATGTGGCCAGCATGACTCAACACCGAGGCGCATGGAACGCTGTTACCGTCCCGCTGACGCGGTACCTATTAATCTACTTGCAATTTCTTGCTTTCGAACTGCTAGGTTGGCAGGAGCCGTCGCACGGATTCGAACTGCCGACCTTTCGACCGACAGCTCATGGTTGGTTCAGTGGTTTAACCCACTGCGCCACCCGCCTACTGCAAAAAAGAGAAAAGCAATTAGAAGATGGATTTTTCTTTTTTAACGTCAAATCAAAGGCGATTGATGTGCCCTAAATTCTGTGGGCAGTAATGGTGTGTCTTTTGACAAAGGATTTTGACAAGCCTTTAGGAAGCCCATGGGCATGTTTCAGTTTCTTGCATAAGGAAAACAACAACAATCTTATAAAGTTGAAGGAAATTAAGGCACTTCAGCTTCATGGATTTGGAACTCACAGATTTGCACTTATGGTGCTGAATTTTTATTTAAACATGCATTACTTATTTTATGAACAAAGGGCTTTCTTAATTTTCAAGGCATTGACGGTTTTATCCTCACTCAAGGGTATCTATCCTAGGTATCTATCAAGGGTATCTATTCCATCCTGGCAACCACAGCCTCAATTCTAACAAGGCAAGGACTCATATACACTGCTAAAAACTAATCCTCATCACAGCAGTGCAATCCTCTATGTACATTTGCCTGGGAGGAAATTCCATTGAACTCAATGGAACTTACTTCAGAGCAGACACCAATAGGCTTGCGGTGTAAATGTGGTTCCCCGGCGGGAAGAGAAAAGCACTTTGTCTTTGCACATGCTCTGTGGCACTCTACTGTTACTTCACATGGTGCTCCAGAGTCGAGCCCTGGCGCTGACAAGCGTTCTTGGTGCCGACTCAAATGTAAGTTCTCCCAGCAAGGAACCAACCAGGAAGATGGAAAGCGAAGACGGCAGAGGCTGCACTCCCAACAGGACACACGGAGGAAATTTCTCTTCTCAGCCTAGCGGTCGGCACAGCCTCCGGCCACCAGGGGCAGCTCCACCCCGCCAAAACCCGCGCTGATGATCATGTCTCTCCGGTCACAGGCTGCTGGGAAGAAGCATTCCGTTTGCCGGGCAGGAGAAACACCAAAAAGCTGTTTCCTCTTTCTGTTTCTCTTTCCAGCCACCGGTCTTACACATAGCGATCCGCGAGAGAGAGAGACCGATTAGCCATGACCAGGTAATAGCGCGTCTGTCTGCACGTCCCTCCCGCGCCGCAGCCCTTTCGCCGCGCAGCCCACGCAGCTCCACGTTCTGTGTCCCTCCGCTGCCACGACCAAGTCCAAAACCATCCGCGTGGAAAAATTCCTGCCTGTGGTAAAATTATGCTCTCCGCGCGTTTTCTCCGGACGCTGGTTCATAATAATACGGAAGCTGCTGTTCCCGCCTTTCCCAACAAAAACCGGTTTGTGGCCGACCCCCTTTCCTGTAGTGAGGTGGAGGCAGGAAGAACGCGCCTTGTCTGCGTCTGAGCTGAACCCCAGGCTCATACTCCCTTTCCAAACGCTGAAGGAGTGGTTTGTGCTTCTCTGGGAGGTGGCTCCCTCCCCGTCTTTTCTTTGGCACCTTCAACAGCTGTGTGTGTACGCCTGGTAGAAACTGCATCAGTTGAATTTCAGCCCCTTGTGAAACTGCAAATACACAGTTGTGGGCACCCTTTGATATACCAAATATCTAGTTACTTCCACCTTCTTTAATCTTGCTATTAAGTGTGCCTATGCAAATTTCCTTTTAAAAAGCATCCTTTGAGCATCTTCTGTAAAGTACCGCTGTGTATGGTTCACATTCTCATTTTTAATAAAATGAAGATGTTTGGGAGTCGGACTTAGACCTGGAAGATCCAGGTTCAAATCCCCGCTCAGCCACGAAGCTTCCTGGGTGACCTTGGGCCAGTCACTATCTCTCAGCCCCACCTACCTCACAGGGTTGTTGTGAGGACAAAAAGGAGGGGAGGAAATATGTACACCACTCTGAGCTCCTTAGAGGAAGGGCGGTATAGAAATGTGAAAAATAAATAAATAAAAAAAAATAAAAAATAAAATATGCTCAAATATTCTTCCATATGAATATGGAAGAGCAAGATGCTGCTGTCCCTGCACTGTCAGTTCACATCCGTTGAATGCCACGTTTGCGGCAAGCTAATAACATTTTGGAGTTCTAAAGATAAGGTTTAAATTAAAAAAAAAAACATTTGAAAAGCAGAATGCATAGACTATTTAAACACTGACAGACATTGTTGCCAAAAAATAAATGCAGGAGAGGTAATGGAATTTGTAACTGCAATTATTTTGACCAAAAAAAATTTATCAATTGTAAATGTTTATAATCTGATGTGGGGAATGCTACAAAAACAAAAAAGAGTCTTGTGATACTCTAAAGCTATAAGGCAGCATTTCCCAAAATGTGCTCCTACCGGTAGGACCCTGGAACACACCATAAGTGGCCGCCATCTGACCCCTGCCTAGTTTACTTGTCTATCCCTCCTGCCTCCCCTTTTTGTGTCTCCTTCATTCCCCTTCTGTTCCAGCTCTTTGCTGGTATTCAGCATAGGGCTTGGTGCTGCACCACTCTGCACATGCACCAGTGCTCTGGGGCTCTCCAAGACTCCGCGAATGTGCTAGTGGGGCTCCCCGAGACTTCTTTTGGGAGTGTAAAGAGCACCAGAGACCCGTAAACATTTGAGAAAACGATGCTATAAGGCTACAACAGATTCTCCCTGGCAGGTTTGTTAAAGGTGTGTTATCATATAAAAGCAGACAGGTCATTAAGCTCCTGTATTGCTCTTTGACCATCCTGACTGAGAATATGGCAAGGTGGTTAAAGTATTAAAGGGAAATGTTCTCTGTTTGTTGTTGATATTTGCATTTTTGTAAATTTCAAGTATGTATCCTTAAATTGGAAAGAAGTCTTATACTGATATGACTAATCTTAAACATTCAACGTGCAATAATCTCTAATCAATTAATGAAGTATCAGTCATTTGTACTCATATATAAGTACCTTAGATACGGTTTAATGTTAGTGGGTAGCATGTTCCACAAAGATACATGCACAAGTGACAAATGTTCACCATGAAGGTAGATACTGATGTCTGACTCAACCACTGGACAACAGGTATCTCTGTGCCAGCCCATCCACCCACTGTAAAACGCAATAACATATGTGCATGAGCACCTTGCTACCGCCTTTCTTCCCTGGGACCAGACACCTGGTGCAGCACAGCTGCTAAATGTAAGGTGCACTGCACAGGCATACTTCATTACCTTAATTTCCTAGTTTGACACTGTAGAGCAGGTCAGATTGATCTGGGGCAGGCTGGGTCACTGGTGGACATGGACCCATGGTGAGTCCACATTGTCAGCAGCTGCCTAAGGTCTAGGTATCAATAACTGTAATAAAGAATTGCCTGTTCTATACTGGAAACAAAACTACCTTGATATTTTATTTGAAACCAGTGCTACATGTCCTGTACATTAGCTTGTATTTGAGCTGTAAATACGTTTCTGTAAGTGCATGCATAATGTGTCTCTACTGGGAAAAAAGCAACTTGTAAAGAGCAATACTGGGGTGTAGGGGGGGAGCAGTTCTCTAGCTACTGCTTTGGGTTTTTTAAAATATATATATATAAGGTGGAGAAGTTGGAACTCTGTATAATTAGGCTTACCAGATCTCCAACAGGGACAGAGTGCTAGACCTTTAGGCCGGATTCACATATGACCGCGGATGTCCCCGTCCGCCGTACGCGCTGATCTGGCGCTTGGAGCAGGGGGAGCGTCGCTTTGCTTGTCGTCCCTACACGTCCCTCCTGCTGTCCCGCCCTCTTAAGAGAGCGCAGCTGTGATTGGGTAAACACAGCCGCGCTCTGATTGGCCGAAGTCTTGTGAACTCTTGTGAACTCTTGTTCTACTTGTTCTACTTGCCTTTTCCTCTCGGAAGTTCGGTGCCCTCGCGCGCAAATCCCAGTCATTGAAACGAGAAAAAAAAACAGTTTGTGGACAGTAAAATATCGTTTTGCCCTCACTTCCAACACAAATTTTATATCATCATCCCAGCATGAACTGGGAACGGTTTGCGACTCTTGCAATGACATTTTTCAAAATTTGGATATTTTTCTGTGCTTGCGGCTTGCTCTCTACTCCTCCTGTGTTTGCCTGTGTGTGCAAGGGGTTTCCTTGCAAGGGGTTTCCCTCTCTGAAGAGCAGTGGACTTGTAACATTCGCGGTGATTGGAGCAACTTGTGATTGGCATGCAACCACTCTCCCCCCCCTCTCGCGCGATTGGTGGCTGTTGTTGCGCTTTGAACCCGCCCACAAGCTCCACGAGACACGCTTTGCCAAAGTTGAACCGAGCAATCTCCAGCGATTCTAGCGTTGGTGCCCCGTAATGGTGTCCTTTTACATTATGAATATGCAAATACAGGGCAGAGCGGGTCCGTGAAGCGCACAGCAGGGACAACGCTGTCATGTGAATCAGGCATGAAGGAGAAGGAATGTGGGCAGGTATAGCTTGTTAAGTCCTAGAGCACAATCCTAGGCATGTCTACTCAGAAGCAAGCCCCATTGTGTTCAATGGGGCTTGCTTCTGAGTGGACATGCCTAGGATTGTGCTCTAAGCAAGGTTTAACAAGCTACACCTGCCCACATTTCTTCTCCTAAAGGTTTAGCACTCTGTCCCAGTTGGAGATCTGGTAAGCCTATAATGTATAGCTTGGCACAGAAAACCTCAAAATAGCAAAGAAGGATCTATGTATCTTTATCTGTTGCTGCAAGTAATCCTTGGAGAATGCACTAAAAATTGTCAACCTGTCATTGCAGGAATTCCGTTGTCTAGAAAAACAGCTTTATGTAATGTAAACCTAAAAGGGTATCAAACAGCAAGTACTGGAGAAAATAAGTGTAAAACTGGAAACAGAAAAGATGAGTGCTTCGGGAGGAAGCTGTGGAAGTCCTAGCTCTGCAGAACCTTCTACTGACTACTTCAAGGAGCTGTGGTCCAAACTGAAGGAATGCCATGATAAAGAAGTCAAAGGTAATACTGTAGTAGTTGTTGATCTGTATGCCTAGCAACTGACAGAACAGTGCAGGAACCACGAATGAATCCTGAAGTAGCAGCCTGGGGAGCTGTGCATATTTTTAGAAGCAAAGTCTTTTAATGCGTAAAGAAAGTTACAAGTTTGTTCATTTTACCACTGCTTTCAATTCTGACATTAGAATTTGTTAACTTGATCAGGGCTAAAGGTATTCAGGACATGTGATAGGTCAGTGTGTGTTTATGAAACAAATATGCCAAAATTGACTGCTGCTCAGCTGATTTTTGTGCCTTGCAAATTTAGCCACCATCTGGTGACAACATAACAAGGTGGAAGATCAGTGTGACTGATAATTCCAGGTGAATGCTGGATCTTGTTTGAATAACCTGGATCTTTTCAACATCTATGGCTCAATCCTATGCATGAAGTAAGTTCCACCGTGTTCAGTGGGGCTTACTCCCTAGTCAGTGTGTTTAGGATTGCTGCCAAAGTTACTTAAGTAGAACGTTATGTGCCAATTCATGTAAAAGTATTCAACACCATGACAATTAGAACAAATTGTGTCTAGTTTATTTAATTCTGTCACTCTTTCTCTTGCTGGAATTGTTACTATAAAATGATCAAGCAGAGTTAATATTTTGTGAAATTCCCTAACTTTTCCAGCATAAAGCATCAGTAGAATCCTTGTGGTGTGCACAAGAAGTGTAAATGGGTCCTCCATGTGATTTTCTGACTGGTTTTGTGCTTAGAATGTAGAAATGACAGTGAAACCACAATATACTTCCATGATAAAAACCAATCCCAGAACTTTCCCATATTAAAGAGTCAGTCTCAGAACTGGAGGTGATGTGCAGCAGATACACCACGGAAGCAGCTGCTAGGTTCCTTGGTGCAGTTACATTGATGCATTCTGAGAGCACTGTTGGTTTCCTACTCACATAGAAAAGTGCCAGCAGTCCTAGGACTTAATAATAGGGTGTAAGGGGCAGGAAGGGAACCAATAGCTTCACACAGCATAGGTATAAATAGATATAAAAGTAGTCCTGAGGAACAGATATAGCCAGACACTAGGAAGTTGGTGCAGTTATGCTTCTGCCTACTGCAAGGACCATTGTCCAATCAGCTTCTGGGAATGCTGGCGACAGTAGGAATCGGGGATAGGGATCAAGAGGCTGAGACAGTGTTTCCCAAACTTTTTTAACCTGCAACTCCTTTGACTGTTGGAGACCATTGGCCGCGGCTCCCCATTACATTATGTTGATGCCTGCCAATTGGCATTGCACTGTTTTCTGAGAGGATTCCATGGCACTCCGCGGCTCCCCTGACTGGCTTCTGCAGCTCTCCTGGGAGCCACGCCTCTCAGTGTGGGAACCACTGGGCTGAGAGATATTCAGCAACTTATTCCTCAAGGCAGGGCAACAGATACAGCAGCCCTACATAACATGTACTGCCAGACAGTAGGAACTTATAATTCCCTTGATAAGTGGGATACCCCACCTTCTGCTGGAAGCCAAGAAGGAATCCCAGTATGAGATGGAAGTGAAGCATTGGCATTTATTCTCATTTGCTTTAGAACTTTCTGTAACTAATTAGGATAGTATCAGGGAACAACTTCAGAATATTTTTTAAATCCCTTAGGCTTAGGTCATAAATTGAGTTGATTGACTTTACTAAGACAACAATCCTGCCAACACTTACCTGGGGTTATTCTCCGGTGAGATTAGTGGGACTCATTTCTCAGTAAACATGCACAGGATTGCACTATAAATTTATCAGCATTGTGGTAGTTAAAAACAAAAAGAATGTAACCTTTACTCTTATTTCCATTCATTCCTCAGCAGAGTTTTTTTTATGGTGGGTGGAATGTCATCAGCAGGGCACATGCTGAGACACCAACACAGGATTTGGCAGTCAAAGGAGTGCCTAAATGACAGAGAGCCAAATGATGGAAAACCAAGTTTTGAAAGAATAAGCTGTCAAAGTCTCTTTGTAATGTTCAGGATGGTGTAGTGGTTTAGGAGTCGGAGTTAGACCTGGAAGATCCAGGTTCAAATCCCCACTCAGCCACGAAGCTTCCTGGGTGACCTTGGGCCAGTCACTATCTCTCTGCCTCACCTACCTCACAGGGTTGTTGTGAGGACAAAAAAAAGGAGGGAAGGAAATACTTACACCACTCTGAGCTCCGTGGAGGAAAGGCGGTATAAAAAAGGGGGGGGGACAAAAAACTGTAACTTTCTTTGGAACTTAGAAAAATAAAACTGTGGGTGACCTTTCAAAGACATGTTAGAGCTGTAGTCTAATACTGTATAATATATCCTTGGAAGTAAGTCCCATTGAAATCAATGAGACTTGCTTCTGAGGAAGCCTGATTTGGATTGGTTGTAGGTGTGTCAATATAGTCTTTTCTATTAGGCAGATTTTTTCATGCCTAAACCTTTGTTACTGTGTTCCACACAATACTTGATAAAATTAGAGCATGTGTTATTACATCAAAGACATGCCTGAAGGATAGTTAATTTTTTGCAATTGGTGAGGATCCTCCCGTGGAAACTGGTATGATGATATTTAAGACACATCAAACACAGACTTGCCTGGACTTTACTTGTTTCTGAAGTCTGTAAATAAGAATTAAAACTGACTCATGGATTTTAAATTCTAAATGTCAGCAAAATATATCTTATGTAAGGTGGTAGTCAGAGAAGAAGTGCTTGACACACTTGTTTCTGGTTCTCCTGTGTTTTCTGTATACATCCCTCATCATTATGCTACCCAGAAAGCCAACAGAGAATGATATTTTATGTCTTGTAATTTCTTTCAAGGTTTTAACAAGATATGGTTGGAAACAATACAGTCTCTAGTAGATGACATGCTGAGCATTGTACTAGCTGTCTTGTCATTTAGGCTGCAATGCTATACACACTTACCTGGGAGTAAACCCAATTGGCCACAATGGAATTTACTTCTGAGTAGACATGCATAGGATTGTGCTGTTAATCTGTGAAAATGGTCCATGCATTTCTGTCTTAAATTGGACAAATTAGATGGAATGGAGATGTGGATGAACTCACAGGCCTATTTATAATAAAAGCACAAGGTATTGCAATAGCTATGAAAAAATTCCCTCCAAGTTACTCTTAGAGTGGTATTGTACATTACATTGGCCTGTAACACTAATATAGCAGGAGTATTTGTAGGAGAAAATTGGTGGGGGGAGCTTACCCCTTTCACAGCAATTCCCTCCCATTTCTTCCCCTCTCCCCACCAGTTCTGAGACCAGAAATAAGCCAAGCTTGGTGAAAGAAAATCTGAGGGAAAAGTTTGTGGGAGAGAGTCAGCAGATGGGGGAATGGTTAAGCAGTTGCGTTGCTAGCCCGCCCCGAGAGGGGGCCAATGACGCATTTTGCATCATCTCCCTGTCCCCTGCACTCCCAGAAGACTTCATTTCGAACCAGAACTCAGGGCGGGCGGGCCATAAAAGTGCTGTTTTCGGCACGTTTATGCTCCGCAGCTGCAAATGCAGCCCTCTGCCTGAAAAAGCAGCCACAGAGCACTAAAATCCCGCTGCAGTTCGCGAGGAGACCGCGGTTGTCACCCAGGGGCATTGCATCCCCTGGTCCCCCATAGCAACGCCACTGTGGTTAAGCCTTTCCCAGGATCCAATTCCCCCTGCAAGTGTTCACTGAAGTAACACATAATTCTACCCATTGTGGAATGTCTAGGGACAATTTAATTTTAAAGTGAATAGAAAAAAGCTGAAAAGCCTTGCTTTGAAACAAATAGAGAAAATTCCTTAAGCTAGAATTCAATTTGCATTAAACAAAATGAACATTTATGTGTATGGTTTGCTTGAAGAAATGCAATAATGCAAATCTTACTGAAAGAGATGTAGAGAAAAAAATAAAGGTTCTAGTCTCTGGTGTAGTGGTGGTTATATTTGTAGCAATCTTACATTTTCAGATTATATACAATGAACTGGATACCACAGTCTAATCTGATGTATGAGCTCTGCTCTAGAAAGATCTTTAAAACATTCTGATAATACCATTCTTCTTGTGAAGTAGTGATACTTACAGTGTGGCATTAAATATGCTGCTTCTGCAGTAGTGGCTCAGGTTGCTAGTGTTACAGTAGCAAATCCTTTCTGATAGAGCTTCATTGTTGTGCAGCCTCATTCCTTTTGATGGGTGTGGAGAAGGATTAAAGTGGAGCACTTCATAAGGGTCTTAATCACAGATATGTACAGTAATTTTTTCTCCCAAATAGCAGCCACGTTTTAAGGAAAACTTTCTTGGCTGCTCTGCATGACCACACATAATGCCCTTCTGGTCTCAAGTGCTTACAAGATAAAGAGTCATCTTTCCTTCCCCCCCCCCCCAAAAAAAAAACACCCTCTTTTGAACTCATTTTTATTCATTGCATTCATTTTTTGTTTTGCCTTTTGCTTGTCATGGTACATGACATTAATCCTTGGGATGACAATTGCTTTCCAAACAGAATATGAATATGCATTAACTTTAAAGACAAGCAATGACTTAAAGACAAGACACCAGCCCCAAGTTCTCATGGGTAGAACTGTTTATCTGGACCCATTTCCATCTGGATTCTGGCTGGGACTTGACGCTAAGATGGCCTTGATTGACGACCTCCACTGATAAACAGAGGGAGTGTCACCCTGTTGGTTCTTCTAGACTTCTCACCAACTTTCAATACCATGACCATGGTACCCTTCTAGATAAACTGTGTGAGTTACGAGTAAGGGACATTGCACTACAGTGGAGAGTGGAATCTCTCTTTTGAGAAGATGCCAGAAGGTAGTGCTGTGAGATTTCTGTTCTCCCCTATGGAAATTTTCCTGTGGGGTTTTGTGAGGCCCTACTTCCCATGCTTTTTAGCATCTAAATAAAATGGCCGAGAGAAGTGGTGTGTGTTTTGGAATGAGGTGCCATCTGTATGCTGATGATACATTACTCCAGTGTTTCCCAAACTTTTTCGACCTGCGGCTCCCTTGACCATTGGCAGCCATTGGCCGCAGCTCTTCATGACATGATGTTGATGCCTGCCAATTGGCATTGCACTGTTTTTGAGAGGATTCCGTGGCGCTCCATGGCTCCCCTGGGAGCCATGCCTCTGTTTGGGAACCTCTGCCCTATTTTTCCTTTCTGTCTGAACCAGACATAGTGGTCTTCAACCTTGAGTGACTGCTAAGTTAGTAATGGGCTGAATGAAGATGAAGAAACTGAAACTCAGCCAGACAAGACAAATGTTCATGGTGAGTGGTTCTGTCCTAGATGGGGTTATGTTTGTCTCTGAAAAATAGGTTCATCCTTTGGGAAGACTCCTGAATTTGGGCATCCTTGATTCCCGGATAGAGCCTGTAGCCAGGAGCTTTTTTCCTCTTTGGCTGACCCACTATGTCCCTTCCTGGAAACGAAAGAACTAACTACTATTGTTGTAGATGCCCTGGTAACCTGTTGGCTGGGCTAAATATGTGGGGTTACCCTTGGCAAAAGTTTGGAAACTTCAACTGGTCCAGAATATACAGCATCTTAATTAGTGATCAGGGCTAGATATGTGGAGCATATACAGTAATATAACTGCAACATTGAAAGAGCTTCACTGGTTGCCAGATTGTTTCTGGACTGGATTCAAAGCGTTGGTTTTTACTTTAAACTGTGTAAAACCTGGGTCTGAGAGAACATCTTTCATATATCTCTCCTCATACATTGAGGTCTGATGACAAACCATTCTTGCAGGTGCCATTGCCATCAGAAGTAAAATTTACCTTGACAGAGATGGCTTTTCAGTGGTGGCTCCCCTGCCCATGAAACTCTTCTGTTCAAAGTATACCAGATCTATTTGCGTGCAGGAGAGCTCTAAAGAACTTTCATTTTAAGCAAAACTCTGGTCTATAGATGACGTTGGTTGTTTTGATTTTATCTTTTTTTATATTTTGTAATTCTTTTACATTTTTATTACTGCATTTTTATAAATTTGTTTCATTGCCTTGTTACCTATTTTGTGAATTGAAATAATTGAAAAACATGATACTTAAAACAACAACGACTTGTAATTCAGCCCTAGGAAGTTGCACAAACAATTTGTTGGCTATCCTCATTTCCACATATACTTACCAAGGAATTTTTCTTCTTCATTAATTTGTCAGGATAAAGATAATTTTAAAAGGTAAATTCTTGCTTTTCTGTCTTTCCTTTCTTAGGATTACAGTCGAAGATCTCCAAACTGAAAACAGAAAGGTGTTTGTAAGTACCCACTCAACTGCAATACTTATTCTTTATTAGAAAGAAATAATTAAATTTAACTGTCTAACTGTTCTGAACTTGCAAAAATGTGTGTGTGCATGTGTGTGCACGTGCCCCCCACACACACCTCAATTTCTTCGTAGTTGTGATACCACAGTTGCGAATTGAAGTTTTTATTGTGACTTTTATGTGGGCCCAGTCCAGATGTACTGTTGAAACCTAGTTTATTTTGACCTGGCTGTATGATTGCAGACACAATCAGGGCCAATGTGGCAATAAAATATTTTTTTTACAAAATTTTGTATCAGTGGTATTGGACACGACTCAGGGCGCAAACCATGGGGAACGTTAAAACCACGTTCTGACGTGTCGCGAACGTGCCGTAAAGCACATTCGCGACTACTTCAGAGTAAGGGAGGCCGTCGCAAGGCCGGCCTCCCTCACTCTGTCACCGGACCAGGATGTGGCTGCCAGCGGAAGGTAAGAGCGGCCACGTGAGCAGTCCGGCGGGCGAAGGAGGGGGCCATTGGCCTAGCCAGCCTGGGAGGGGGCGGGGGGTGGCATCCGCTATATCCCTGTCCCTGCCGGGCCGGCTAGGCCGTTACACGGCCTCCTCTACTTCCGCCAGCTATTTACTTCCGCCAGCTATCTAAGTAACTAGGTCGCGAGTGCGAGTGCAAGTATGAGTCATTTTTGCACGAGTGCGAGTCCGAGTGCGAGTCAGTGCCAAAATTTTTGGGCAAGTACGAGTCAAGTGCGAGTCATTTTTGCACGAGTGCAAGTCGAGTACGAGTAAGGCCAGAAACCACGAGTCACAAGTCACGAGTCGAGTCACTTTGGGGAAAATGGCTTTTTCCCCTGAAAATGGGGTGTGTGTGTGGGGACCTCTGAGGTTTTTAATGGCTTCCCCTATGACTTGGAAATGGCAAGTCGTTACCCCCACAAGTGCGAGTCAAGTACGAGTCCCATGGGTCACGAGTACGAGTGCGAGTCAGTGGGTCACGAGTATGAGTATGAGTCAGGGAAAAAGTGGCTAAGTCACACTTGTGAGTCGAGTCATTTGACTCGAGTCCCCATCCCTGCTATTTAGCTGGCGGAAATTCGAAGGGGCCCATTGGGCCGGGCCCAGTTTACATCCGGGGAAGGGGACTAACGTCCCCTTCCCCGAGTAGACCTCCGGGCCGCCATCAGATGGGCAGCCCAGGCTCAGGATCCGGTGGGCGGATTTCTGCCAGCTAAATAGCCTTACACAGGATTGCTCTGACAGAAAAGAAAGGCTGTACTATGTGGCATCCAATCAGTCTTGGTGTTTCCAGGCCTCAAATACTGACTTCGTGCACATTTGGTGGCATCGTAAGGCAAATCAACAATTTTGGGACAATGTGCTGGAAATTACTTGGCCTGTTACAGGGGATTATATTTCCATGACTCCAGTTTTGTTACTGTTAAATATGTTGAGTTTCAGTAAGGAAGGATAATAGGGTCTTGGCAAGTAACCTTCTGGCTGAAGCCCAAATGCTAATTATAGTACTATATAGTACTAAACACCAGAAAAATCCAAAGTTTCAATTGTTTAGCAAATGGTGCATGGAACTCTGGTGTGTAATATTAAGTGAAACTATTTGTAACTTTGAAAGTATTCACAGGTCAAGATAATGCAGACTCTTTATATTATATGTCTGTGAAATTTGCAATGTATTCAAATAATAGATGCGCTAAGGAAAGTGGGCAGATTGAAATTTTATGAACTTCATGTATGTAGTTATTCATGTTGTGTTGATAAAATATGATTTTTTTTCATGGCTTTTGTCTATGTTTAGCGTTTTTCTTTTCTATGTATTTATAGGTAATTTATTTTCAGTTATTGCTACTTTTTTCCTATTATTTTTATAATAAAGTGTTTCTTGCTCTGTCTGAATCACAGCGCAATCCTAACCAGCTCCCCCACTGGTGCACCCAGTGGGGGAGGGCAGGAGGATTTGGAAGGGAAAGGGGATTTAAAGGGGGGGTGTACAGGGGATTTAAATCCTCTTTCTCTTCCAAAGCCTCCTGCCCTCCCCCAGTGGCTGCACCTGTGGGGGAGCTGGATAGGATTGCACTATTTAGTCAGTTACACTAAAGCTGCAATGCTAAGCACACCTTGGGAATAAGTCCCATTGACTGAGAATAAATCCTAGTTAAATTTACTTCTAAATAAACATACATAGGATTAGAAAGTTATTGTTTTGAGAATTTGTTGTTTTCTGTTTGTATGCCAATTACCGAACATTTTTTACTGTAACTTCCATTTAAATTTTTGAGATTGTTTGCTGATGCTTGTTGTGACTTTTAATTGTAGTATGTTCTTGCTTGTTTCTATTCCATGTTAAAAAGTTTCCATCCTTGGTTAGCTCGCAGTTAGTGGAAGATGGGTATTATTGATGACATTCTGTTGTGACTTAATACATACCAAGCTAAATGGCTTAATTATTATTTGCTGGAATCTTCCTACAAGTACTGCATTGTAGATACAATAGTCTTCTATAGGAGTTCTTGTTCTCCCTAACTCTTCTTGAATACCTGAGGTTTAATATTTCAGAGCTGATAACCAAACAGACAATGAGCTCCTTATGCTGCATCCTAGTTCAGCTCTGACGCTAATGATCTTGTAAATGCAGGGTCAGGGACCATTCATTAGGAAGGCATATTCCATAGCCAGAGTACCAGTCAGTTTGTCAAGTGGCCCCAGGGCCTTTAAAAACTTTTTCTCCCCTTCTTCACACCTTGTTCCATTCTTAGACTCTGAATGTGCTTACAGCCAACTGATTCTTATCATGTTTCTTCAGTGGTGCAGCTTTGGTGCGATGTACTTCCTAGTGATTGTGCTTAAGCCTGCAGCAGTATGACTGAATCCTATGCATTACTCAGACCCAAGTCCCACTGAGATCAATGGGATTTACTTTTGGGTAACGGTGAATAGATTTCCCTTCCACTACTGCTTAGCTTTAAAAGAAAGGATTTGAATAGCTTTGTAACCCTTTATATGTGAAAGGGTTTCTCTCGTATTGCTAGATTAAAGAATTATTGCCGTCCTGCACAAGTTGAGACCCACCAAGGTGAGCACAGACCTGCAGCCATATATTGTGGTCTGCCATGTGTTCGGTGTAGTGGTGTTTTAGCATTCCTAATCAGGCAGTTAAAGCAGAACATTTATTCAGCCACTGTTTTGCTACTGAACGTGGCTGGAAAGCAGCATTAGGTGAAAGTTGATTGGGAGATCCAAATGTAATAACCTTTTTCTAGCATGGTGGTAAAACCCTTACTTGTTTTATTTCTATGTGCCAGAAATTAAGGATGTAAATTTCCTGTACTATTTGTGCAACTAATTTCATTGTCTAAAAAGTGCCACCTGTACAAAAGACCTGTACAATGGGCTGTTTTGGGTTTTCGCTGAAAACCGGAAGTGGGCTTCGCAACATGATCAGCGCCGTTTGGAGCCTTGGGGAGGCCTGCAGAGGTGGCAGCTGCAATCCTGGAGCAACGCCTCCAACATCACCCGCCCCTGTAAAGATTTACAGGGGAGTAAAGTCCCCTGTAGGACTTTGAAAAATGCTGCACTAAGCTACAGCAGCTTCTGAAGGAATACCAAAAGGCAGTTTGGAAAACTGCTTTGTTTGGGTATAAGTATGACCGTACCAGCCATGAAGCGATGTGGTGCGGTGTGCATCTGGCCAGTTGATGGTGGCCAGTTGATGGAAGGAGTGGTGGACTTAGGATGCCCTTCACCCCAAGTCTGCTGCTGCCTCCCTCCAGCCCACTGCAGATGCAAGATGCATTGATCCACTCTGCACTTGCTAAATGCATGCAAGAATCAGATTGTTCTATTCTCAATCTGAATTGTTCTATTCTCAATCACACCATCCTCACACAGTGTTTAAAGGAAATGCATGAGAAAGGAGCACTTCACCTCCACCACACCTTGCTCCAAATTAGTTACACAAATAGTACAGGAAAGTTTGGAAAGTACACCTCCCCTTGCTTGGAAAGTACACCTCCTTGCTTCCCTTGCATACTCACACAGTGGAAAGTTTAAAGGAATGCATTCTCTTTAAACTTTAAACTCTGTGCAAGGATAGAACACAGTAAGGTAAAGCGCTTTTTCTCCCCTACTCCCTGTAGCACTAGCACAGCTGGAAGAAGATGGGAGGAAGGAAAATGACTATTGTGCTCCAGACCACCTCTCTTCTTGATTTCTGGATCACACTCCAGATTACCTCTTATGAAGCACCAAGTAGGCAGGTGCAATTTGGATCCCGTCTCTCCTTCCCTTTAGTTTTTTTTATCAGGAGTATGGTGTTTAACTTCCGTTCTCCAACCCACTTCTGTTCATCAGCATGGGATGGAAACCCAGACTGCACTGCTTTCGTTCATGTCAAACGGAAGCAGCGTGGAGCATGCTTGCTCCTGGTAAGTAAAGGGAGGGGGGGCCAGGATGCACTTGCCCATGCACCTGCCCTCCCCCCACATCCATGGGGGGGTTGTGCATACATAAGCATGCATGAAAAGGTGGCATTTGGGGAGTATTGAGGCAGCACAGGGTATGCTGCCTCAGGCAGCAGGAGGTCTTGAGCCTGCCCTGAGTATAAATCTTGCCTCATTTAATATCAGTGAAGTGCTGTGCTCTTTGTGCTGTGTTACCACATCTGTTCCATCAAATGTTATGCTCGCCCTCTGTCCAGTTCACATTATTTATAGTGGAAGGCAGCTAAGCAGTAGCCATGTAACTTCTCTGTGTTGTAATGTAGACTACTGTGGATGCCAAATATTTATCGGCAATAGTAGTAATCTCTTACCTGAGAGACAGGAATTTGACCTAGCAATCAAAAATAAGAAGGCACAGCTACCAGTATTTGCTAAATTTGTATTAATATGGCTTCTGGATAATGAAAATATACTTACAATTTCTGTTAATAAATGAATTTCTGTGTGTTTAGGGATGCAGAGAGGCTTGAAGAGTTTTTTACCAAAAACCAGCAGCTTAGAGAGCAACAGAAATCACTGCATGACACTATTACGGTTTTAGAAGATCGGTAAGTGGGACATCCCTTTTTGTTTAGTCACTGTTTTTCTTTAGTTTTTTTTCATTTTCAGGCTGCTGCATTTAAGGAAATATGAAGCGTGGGTGTGCAGTTTCGGAAATATTAAGCGTGGGTGTGCAGTTTCTTACTCAGGCGAGGAAGGGGGCCATTGTTACACCAATATCCAACGACCCTTCCCAGGCTGGGCCGACCTTACACGGCCTCCCTGGAGAAGGGAGATGTGCCAGCTAAAGAACAGGCATGCATCCGAGGAGGCCCATTACACTGACGAACGTCCCCTTCCCCTGAGGTGATTCCGGGCCATGCTGGTGCGGCCCACATCCTGGCTAGGATGCAGCAACTGGCCCTTTAGGCCACCTGCCGCATCTTAGGCAGGATCAGGCTGTTAGTCATACAACTTTTTAAATTACCATAATCATCTGTATTTATATACCGCCTTTCTTGTCGTCAGATTTTCCTCAGACTTTACTCAAGGCGGTTTACACAGGCAGGTTCTCCTAATCCTCCATAGGGTTTTTTACAATAATGTTCTATTTGCATAGAACCCTTTCATTCTCCAAATGTTTCCCTTCAACGGTGTGATATCTCTCTGGCTGCACAACACACGCCTTCCGAGCTTGCTCAACTGCGACACCCCTCTCTCACAGAGGGTGACAGATTATTTCAGATTGTCTCAGCTTGTCAGTGGCTTCCAGTTGACTCGGACTGATCTCATCTTAGCCAGAGGCGGAACTAGGGCGGAGCAAGCGGAGCACCGGCTCCGGGCGCCATCGCCCGAAGGGCGCTCCGCCCGCGAGTCGGACTCGAGTCTCCGAGTCGGACTCAGAGACTTGAGTCTGAGTCCGACTCGGGCCGGCCCCCTCAATCGGGAGAGCCGGCTGGGGACGTGTTCCCCGGCCGGCTGCCCGGGGCCTTCTAAGGAAGGCCCGCTGCGCAATTTTTTGCGCATGCTCAGTCAGACTTACTGAGGGAAAAGGGCAGCCCTTTTCCCTCAGTAAGTCTGACTGAGCATGCGCAAAAAATTGCACAGCGGGCCTTCCTTAGAAGGCCCCGGGCAGCCGGCCGGGGAACACGTCCCCAGCCGGCTCTCCCGATTGGGGGGGAGGGGTCCCGCCAGGTCCCTCCCTCCCGGAGCGCGCCCCTCCCTCCCTCCCGGAACGTGCCCCTCCCTCCCGGAGCGCGCCCCCCCTCCTGTTGGCCGCGGCACGCTATTTCCTATAGGGGTGCCTACTACCCCTCCCCCGTGCTCCGGGCGCCAACTGAGGCTGTTACGCCTCTGATCTTAGCTGTTTCTTCAGCAGGCAGCAGCTCAGCCACTAAACCACACCTTCCTGCCCACTAGATCACACCATCCTATAATAAATAGTTCAATAAATGAAAAAGGTTCTCACTTATCTGCTCCCCAACTGGTTCAAGTTTCCTAAGAAGATAGAAGCCTTCTGAGATCTTGATATTATCTGTAGTAACACATCGGATGCTACCTTATACCAAGTCAAACTGGTTTTTTTTCTGTTTTTTTTAGATAGGATAGAGTTTCAGATAGGATTTTTTCTATAAGACTTTTTAAATGTTCTCTGATGTATTGATTGGGGGGAGGCAGTAATACCAGCAGCATTAACTTTATACAAAATGTATGTTTCTGTCTGAAGTGGATCCAGCAGCCTGTTCCTGTGAATTGCTGAGTGGTTCATAGGGCCTGATGTACAGTCTTGCTGTTTGCACAAATGGCCTTTTGTTCTAGGGCTGGGTCCAGGAGTTGCGATCACTGCAAATCTCCCAGTGCTTTCTCTTGGGCACCACATAGCAGTAAGTCTAGTTAATCTCCAGTTAGGGTGGAAATTAGTCCCTTGTGCAGTATCTTATGGGTTACTTGGCTGAGCCTCAATATCAACAGAGATCTGCAGCTGAATGTTTGACAAGAGTTTTGTAAGGGGCAAGTACCCTTTTGTAACTACATTTTGTAAGTGACAAGTGAAGCAGAGTTGAATGTTTTGACCTTACTTTCCATACTTAAAATGCTGCTCTTGCTGCAACAGAACTGAGCCATTTGGACTGCCTTATATCCTTTCCATTGCACTGTGGGAAAGAGGGCAAAGTTTATCTCAAAGGCACTTATCTTAGGAGGTGAAAATTGCCATATTGAATGAGACAATAGTTCAATTTCCAAAAAAAAAAAAAAAGTTTTCAGAAGGGAGCCAGGTTTGAACTCTTCAGAAGAGAATGTAAGGCCCTTTTGATAAAGATACTGTATATGGAAGGGGGGGGGGAGTTGATCTCCCACAAATATGATTTTTATTATCCAGTAATTTGAAATATCCTAGAAGCATGCTTCAGTATTTATTCCATATCTGTGTTTAGTTGCTTTGTAAACATTGTCCAAAGGGCTGCGTGGTGGCGCAGTGGTTAAACCACTGAACCATGAGCTGTCGATTGAAAGGTCGGCAGTTCAAATCCACACGACAGGGTGAGCTCTCGCCACTCGGCCCAACTCCTGCAGTCTGAAAGCATGTTAATGCGAGTAGATAAATAGCGTCCCATGTCCAGCTGCATGTTACGCTCTGCGGCAAGGAGAGCCATGCTGGCCACATGACCACGGAAGTGTCTTCGGACAGCCCTAGCTCTTCGGCTTTGTAACAGGTATGAGCACTGCACCCTAGATTTGGACATGACTGGACTTAAATGTCAAGGGATACCTTTACCTTTAAACATTGTCCATCTGTAAATTTCATTAGTAGCTCTTTAGTGGTGTGCTCTGAATTATCTAGTACTGTTTTTTTTTTAAATTATACCAGTCTAACAACCGATGGAAAATGCATTTTCTCATTTACATAGTTTAAGAGCAGGACTATGTGATCGTTGTGCTGTAACTGAAGAGCATATGAAGAAGAAACAGCAGGAATTTGAAAATATCCGACAACAAAACCTTAAGCTGATCACTGAACTGAGTGAGTTTCATCCCTCTCTTCTTTGAGCCATTAAATCATTTTTGTGTTGTCTTTGCATATGCTCTGTCATTGCACTCTTATCGGATGGGTGATGCACCACTAATACCCACCCCCAGCCAGATAAGGCTGCAATCCTGTTATCACCTGAGAGTAAGCCCCACTGAACTGAATGAGACTTATTTCTGAGTAGACATGCGTAGGATTGTGCTGTTAGCTTCTTAAATTTTGGAGTGGCTAATTAAACTCTACAGTACTTGCTTTCTAAATTGTTAATAGAATAATCTAATAAAACACATGGGGTGTGTGTCTGTTCCTTAAAAATGTCAGGTATCACCCCAAACAAAGATATGGTTTGGGTGATGTTGAATTGTAGTTCAGAAAAAAATCATTTTGAGCTGATTCCTTTGGGTAGGTTTTGCTTGCACAGCAAGTCCTGTTTATGAGTAAAAACTTCATCCCAAACCAACAGATTTGACTAATGATTGTGGCTCATGGGGCAGATGAGAAGTGGGTGGTTTTTCTTTTTTGACTTGACTTGCTTACTTTGATCATCTAGAGGTGTTTGCTCTTCTAGTGTCACTATAGAGCAGGGGTGGCCAATCTTTCAACATGAATGCTCCTAAACCTTTAATAGGTGAGGGCATTTCAGCAGGAGAGTATAGGTGAGGGCATTTCAGCAGGTGCAACTGCTTTAGCAGCACCATCAGCACTTGCAGCTGCTAAGATTCTGCCTTCTGTACAACTCTTAGAATGTAGAAGCCCTAATGGTGGAAGGTTGGCCACCCAAGCTATAGAGTGTTTTCCAATTCTGATGCATTGTCAGCTGGAATGTGTGAAGTGTTTAGGGCAGGGAAGCAGTAGCGTAGCTAGAGGGGGGGCGGCGGCATGGTAAGTGCTGCACGGTGGTGCAAAGTGGCCCCTTCGCTGCCAGAATGGCTCCGACGGCGAGTGAAAGGGACCACTTTGCACCACCGTGCAGCACAAACTGTGCTGCCCCCCCCCAGCTACGCTACTGCAGGGAAGTGCTGGTATGTGAATGGTTCTCCCATTAATCAGGTTGGACTATAATAAAATCAATGAGACATGAACACCCAATTCACAGGTTTCTTCTTACATATGGAGTATCCCACTAAAAATGATGGCAATGAGTGTTTGTCTTGTGTTCTGCTGGCCAAGGGGATACAAGAAATGAAGTACACATCCACATCACATAGGGCAATCAGTGCACTGTGACGAGAGCACACATTTTTTGTATGCTGTTTCCTTTGCATCAGCAGTTTTGATTCTCCTTATGAAGAAATATCTCATGTGATGCAAAAATAAATTAGTAGGTAATTTGTTACTAGATTTCACAGTTAATCAGTTCAATATAATTAAGTTAAAATTGCTCTGTGAAGCAACTGTAGTAATGTCTGACTAGAATGTTTTAAGAATGAAAACGAAGATATTGGAGTACAAGTTCATGCAAGTGTTTGATTGTTATCTCATCTAATGAACTTGTAAAAATGGACTGATGAAGAAATAAAACACAACTGGAAATTACCATGTATTTTCATTTTATTACATATTTCAGTGAATGAAAGAAACAGTTTACAGGATGAAAATAAAAAAATTTCTGAACAGCTTCAGCAGATGCAGCAAAAGATGAAGTAAGCATAGTTTTTTTTCCTTTTGATTGTATGTTTGTAGGGCTGTGAACCTATCCACACTTACCTGGGAGTAAGCCCCACTAGGACTTACTTCTGAGTAGACATATAGGCACGGACTCTAAATATAGTTTTGTGCTGGAAGTGATTGATGATGATGATGATGATGGAGCCTTGATAAATCTGCTCACCAGGGTCAGGGGCTCTTATTCTATGCAACATGAGAGATCCCCCTTCTCTCAAATCAGGATAGGGCTTTTCCATATAGGGCTCCCGGGCTTTAGAACTGGCAAAAGCACTTCTACTGACTTCAAATCCCAGCATTTTCTGATAAAATGCTTTCCAAGGAGTTTCTTGGAAGCAGGCAGAAGCAGAGAAATGAGAATTGCTGCTGCTTCCTTTTTCCAAAGTCCAGTCCAATACGAAGCCAAGTCTTGAATGAAGTTGGGAAATGATTGTGCCCAGTGACTTCTTTACAGTCCTATTTATTCGAACAGTTGTTTCTTCTTTTGTCTGCACTGCCACCATCTTAGCTGTCACTATGGCTCCCAACCAGCCCGTCTTCCAGCCCACCAGTCTTTTTATTCAGACCTTCTGCCCAGTTTCTTCAGTCTCTCCACACTCCTTCCAGATCCTTCCAAATAGCTTCTTAACGTTCTTTCTGGAGCCAAGAAGGGCACAATCTTGCTTTCTGCTCATTCCCAGCTACTCCCCTAGTGCACTTTGACAGCTCTGCAAAACCCATTTTTCTTGTCATGAAGGAGGCGGTAGGATCAGCACTAGATCCAGTCCTGGGCCCTGTCACTGATCCAGAGCAGGAAGATCCCCTGCAACAGGGGTCCCTGGAGTCTCAGCCCTCTGAATAGCCAGCCTCTCCAATGCCAGGAACCTCATATTCCTCAGTACCTGCACATCATCACTGGCAATGTGCAAGACATGATATGAAAAACTGTAAATTTATCATATTGCAGAGGCAAATTGCAAGACTCCAGATTAGAAGGTTGCCCTTCTAAGGTCTCTACTCTCCAAGCACAGAGGCAAAATCCTAGAGGGAAAGACCCTCCCCATCCATGAGGAAGTTCTAAAGGCCACAATCTACCTCTGGCTCCTATCAGAGCAACTTGCTCCTTTGGAGTTGCCCAGGGGCCTGTAACTCTGACCTGCCTTGCAGTGGCGTAGCTACACCCCTTTATTTATTTATTTTATTTATTTAAAGCATTTATACGCCGCCTTTCTCCCAGCAAGGGCACTCAAGGCACTCATCCCCTTGTGGGGATCGTTGCTTGTGACACCCCCTGTGACATCACAAGCACCGCTCCCTGGGGCGTGCCATCACAAGCACCGCCCCCGCGTCGGATTAGGTGGCAGTTTGGTGGCAGCGATGAAAAAAGCACCACCCTGGCAGGTTTTTGGCTGCCTTTTGGGCCATTTGCAGCGCGGGCGGGCGAATCCTGTTGCCACAAATGGCCTAACAGTGGCTGGAAAACCCGCCTGGGGTGCTTTTTACGTCGCCGCCAAACAATTGCACTCTCCCCGCCATGTGTCAGCCTCCGTACCTGGGGGCCCTCCTAATGACACCTCTGCTGCCTTGTCATTTTCCCACGGTCCAGTGTCAGCCTTGTAGGGCTCTGTTTGGAGTCCAGACACAACAGCTCTCTCTTGACTTCTTCGTTCACAGTGCATTTTCATCTGTCCTTCCCTGCAATTCCCTCTAATCTAAGGAATCCCTTTCTGCATGTTCTCTGCCCTTCTACCTTTCCTTTTCCCTGCTTCCCTCACCATGAGGAAGAGTGAAAAATGAACCATGAGATGTCACATTTGTTTACAGGATCTCCTTGCGCCTGTCAGATGAAGTTGCTAGAAAAGTAGGGAGATGTAAATATTTAAGTTTCAAATTAATTTTGTTTGTTTTTCTTAGAGAGCAAGAACAATGTATAGAAGCATTTATTCCGGATTCGCCTGTTCAGTCACTTTCACTTTCAATGGTTAATCGTATGCGCCGAAGAAGAGAGAACAGACATGTCCGGTACACAGAACAAAAGTGTACAGGTTTAGGACAGATGGAAAGAACCAATGGTAAGCTAGTTTAAGATCTCTCTTTTACCAGAAAAAAGAGTAGGTAATAATTACAATTCCAAGCAGAATAGGAAGGAGTCAATAATTTACTGATATTCTCTTTTGACCTATTAAACCCATCTAATCTTTCATTCTAAACTTCTACACCAAAACTAGATAATGAGAATAGTCAACGTCCATGTTTTAAGACAAATTTATATATGTTCAGATAAGCAGTTGCAGCTTGGTCAGCAGTACCTCTTTATACAATATGAAAACTTTTCCAAAAAGTTTTATTCCTTTTAGAAAATAGATTCTGAATTATTCTGGCTGTGCCTCACCTGAATAATCTCATAGCACCACCTTGTGATCAATGGAAGGATTTCATTCCTGCCATATTCACATATGGAAAACAAATTCTATTAGAATTGACAAAAGGTACAGAATGTTGCAGCTCAATCAATAAAGCCCTCTTCCCTCTCGCCATTCCACTACCAGTGGCACCTGTGCAAAAACCAGACATATACACACAACTCCCAAATGTAGCTGTCCTATTCTTCCCCCCCCCCAATCACATTTTATTCATCCCTGAAGCATGAGAAACTTACATGAGAGAGGAAGGTTGAGGGGAGCTGGGATCTACATCTGGGTGGTGTGCATGAGTCTCACATGGTAGATGTGCTGTGCTGTACCCTATTACTGTCCAGGGGCTGATGGGGGTGAAGGAAAAATGCCTTATTGAGCTCTCTGGCAATCCTGTTCCACAGATGCCGCTATGTCCCTGGAAGATGGATCATGTCTTGTGTTTTTAACTTTTTATTCCACTGTATTATATACAGTTTTGTATATGAGCCTGCTGGAAACTTGTTTGAAGTCAGAAGGTAGTATATTCAAACTATTCTGGAGATGTTTTTGATATGAAATCACTAGATTGATATTTTCATCTCTTAAAACAGCAGTATTTTTGCTATTTGCTCTCGGTTGTGAAACATTTTTAAAGAGGTAAATTTTACACTATTTATAAACTATATATTGTACACTTTGAGTGTCTGTAGCAACTGTTGAATACATGGAACTCTGTATTACATATTTATGTGAGCACTACTAGCGCTACTATAATATCCTGAAATAGATCTAATAGCAGTATGTAGACACTTCATTACATAACAAAGCTCATACCGTGTTCTTTCTAGGCCAGCAGCCTTCTGTATGTTGTCTTATTTTCTCAGAGTTTGATAAATTCCTCTGTCTTAAATTCTTGCAGCGTATCTCCATTTCTAGGGTTGTACCACATATATTTACACTCTGCCGTATTCAAGCTCTTCCCCTTTTTATTTATTTATTTCTTACGTGCTCCATTCCTAGCACTTAGGGCAGACAACATCAGTTTAAAACACATAGGGCAGTGTTGTAAGCAAGATAAAATGCCCAATTAAACGATAATATGTAAAATATTAAAATTATTTTCCTACTTGCTTAATCTTGACAGCTAAAAGCCAGTCCATTCTCAGATCTTCCCTTTCTAAGGAAAAAGAGTTCAACTGTTATGAGGGACTTGCAAGTGTTCAAAGTGATTCATAGACATTCCCAGTAATCCCTGCAACAGTCCTGTAACGTAGGCCAGTAATACAGTTCCCATATTATTAGGAGAATAGTGGCTTGCCAAAGGGTTCCTGGTGCATTGTTGATGGAGGTGATATTGAACCAAGCACCACCTTGCTCAGCAGCTGTGCTACATTGGTATTCATATGCACAAGTAATGACTAATCCCCATCAAAGCAGATGGGAACCCCTGTACACAGAGCATGAGATATTTTAATAAGTGCAAATCTTGTCTGTAGCTACCGGTAAATACAGTATAAAGACATATTGTACCCTTTGACTGCTATTTTTTCCTTTCTAGAGGTTGGGAAAATTTCACTCTCAACCACCAAAAGGCATGTCTGTGCTGGGAAAGAAATATTGGTGGCAGATACCTGTGATCCACAACTACTGTCACAAGGATCAGGTATAGTCAGTTTTTTCCATAACGTTTTTAATAGCAGCAGAAAGGAGCACAGCCAGTTGTGCTTAGTGAGTACTCTGTGAAGTAATTTTTCTGTTTAGGTGTGTTGGCAATAAGAGAAAAAGTAAACATTGTAGGGTGACCTCTGGGGAGCTGTTGTGCCATTGCAAATTATCCAACGGACAGGTGCCTGTGAGGTCTGGATACGCCACTTACTTCACTGTATATCATGGAGTCTGCAGAGCCACAGAGACCATTACCTCTCTCTCTCGGGGGGGGGGGGCTACAGTGGAATTCTGCAGAGGATCACTGTTGAACCCCCTCTGGCAATGATGCAGTCCTTTAAAAAAAAAAAGAAGATTCAGATGAGTGCATGGCCAGCAGTAGCAGTGGTTGGAGCCCCTGGCATTCGCCAGAAGGGAGCAGATACTCCTTTTGCACCTAGCTTTTGCAAAAGAAAGAGATGGTTAGGCAACACAGTTTATAGCAGAGATATGTTTGGACAATCCTGAAGGGTCTGAAAGGGGGGGGAAGAGAAATGAAACAGAGATGCAGCATCAGTGGTGTTGCTTTGTGGGTTAGATTACCAGGCTCAAAGAGTGATGTAATAGTAGGGGCATGCTACCGTCCTCCAGATCAAAAACCTGACACGAAAACCCTTGACTTCCGAAGGGCAGACTTCCCCAAAATGAGGAGACTAGTTAAAAAAAAGCTGAAAGGGAAGGTAAAAAGAGTCCAATCGCTCCAGAGTGCATGGAGGCTGTTTAAAACAACAGTCATAGAGGCCCAGCGGGAGTGTATCCCACAAAGGAGGAAGGGCTCGACCAAGTCCAGGAGGGTGCCGGCATGGCTAACAAGCACAGTTAAGGAGGCTATAAAAGGCAAGGAAGCTTCCTTCCGTAAATGGAAGTCTTGCCCTAATGAGGAAAATAAACAGGAGCACAAACTGGCAAAAGAAATGTAAAAAGATGATACGGGAGGCCAAGCAAGACTTTGAGGAACGTATGGCAGGCAACATAAAAGGGAATAATAAAAGCTTCTTCAAATATGTTAGAAGCAGGAAACCTGCCAGGGAAACGGTTGGTCCGCTGGATGGTGAGGGAGAGAAAGGGGTGATAAAAGGGGACTTGGAGACTGCAGAGAAATTAAATGAGTTCTTTGCATCTGTCTTCACGGCAGAAGACCTCGGGCAAATACCACTGCCGGAACGGTCTCCCCTGACTAAAGAATTAAGTCAAATAGAGGTTAAAAGAGAAGACGTCTCAGACTTAATTGACAAAATAAAGATCAATAAATCACCAGGCCCGGATGGCATCCACCCAAGAGTTCTGAAGGAACTCAAGAATGAAGTTGCTGACCTCTTGACCAAAATATGCAACTTGTCCCTTAAAACGGCCACTGTGCCAGAGGATTGGAGGATAGCTAATGTCACGCCAATCTTTAAAAAAGGAAGGAGGGGGGACCCGGGAAACTACAGGCCGGTCAGCCTAACCTCTGTTCCAGGGAAGATGGTGGAAAGTCTCATTAAGGATAAAATCTTAAAATACATAGAAGAACAAGCTCTGCTGAGGGAGAGTCAGCATGGCTTCTGCAAGGGGAAGTCTTGCCTCACAAACCTGTTAGAATTTTTTTGAAAAGGTCAACAGGCATGTGGATGCGAGCGAACCCGTGGATATTATATATCTGGATTTTCAGAAGGCGTTTGACATGGTCCCTCGTGAAAGGCTCCTGAGAAAACTCCACAGTCAGGGAATAAGAGGGCAGGTCCTCTTGTGGATTAGGAACTGGTTGAAGACCAGGAAACAGCGAGTGGGAGTCAATGGGCAATTTTCACAATGGCGAGAGGTGAAAAGCGGTGTGCCCCAAGGATCGGTCTTGGGACCGGTGCTTTTCAACTTATTCATAAATGACCTGGAGTCGGGGATAGGCAGTGTGGTGGCCAAGTTTGCGGATGACACTAAACTTTTCCGGGTGGTGAAGACCAGCAGGGATTGTGAAGAGCTCCAGAAGGATCTCTCCAAACTGGGAGAATGGGCAGCAAAATGGCAGATGCACTTCAATGTAAGTAAGTGCAAAGTGATGCACATTGGGGCAAGAAACCAAAATTTCACATATACGCTAATGGGTTCTGAGTTGTCTGTGACGGATCAAGAGAGAGATCTTGGGGTGCTGGTGGACAGGTCAATGAAAGTGTCGACCCAGTGTGCGGCGGCTGTGAAGAAGGCCAATTCCATGCTCGGGATCATTAAAAAAGGGATTGAGAATAAAATGGCCAATATCATTATGCCTTTGTACAAATCGATGGTAAGGCCACATCTGGAGTATTATGTCCAGTTCTGGTCACCACACCTCAAAAAGGATATAGTTGAATTGGAAAAGGTGCAGAAAAGAGCGACCAGAATGATTCGGGGGCTGGAGCACCTCCCTTATGAGGAAAGGCTACAGCGTCTGGGGCTTTTCAGCCTAGAAAAAAGGCGCCTGAGGGGGGACATGATTGAGACGTATAAAATTATGCATGGGATGGAGAGAGTGGATAGAGGGAACTTCTTCTCCCTCTCGCACAACACCAGAACCAGGGGACATGCACTAAAATTGAGTGGAGGGAGAGTTAGAACAGACAAAATAAATTATTTCTTTACCCATCCTGTAATTCATCTGTGGAACTCTTTGCCACAGGATGTGGTGATGGCACCTGGCCTAGATGCCTTTAAAAGGGGTTTGGACAGATTCATGGAGGAAAAGACCATCACAGGTTACAAGCCATAAGCAACCTCCTGGTTTTAGAAGTGGGTTTTCTCTGTGCCAGGTGCAAGGGAGTGTCAACGGGAAACAGGTTATCTTGTTGTCTTGTGTGCTCCCTGTGGCATCTGGTGGGGTCACTGTGTGATACAGGAAGCTGGACTAGATGGGCTTTTGGCCTGATCCAGCAGGGCTCTTCTTATGTTCTTATGCTTACCTGTGTGGGGTGCATTGTGCTTGCTTCCCTTGTTGGGTGGTGAGCTAGAGGTTCCAGTTGAGGGTTTGCGTGTGGAATCTTCCTGGGGCAGACTACCTGTAATAAGAAGTCTAGGAGATAACTGTTAACCCAATATCTTGCCATATATGTTGTGAGGAACAAGAGGTTGTTTGTGCAAAGTCTCTCTTTATGTGCTAAGTGCCCTTTCACCATGGTTCCCATCACCAAAGTTCCCTGTTATAGCCCCATGCTGCACGTCCTGTGATTAGCTATCAAATGTAGTCTGTAGCCTAAGCTTTGTTGTTAGAAAGTGGGGTGTGTGGGGTGCACTTTTCTGCTGTTTTTCCCTGCCCCATTATTCCTATGGGGTTACTCCTACTTACGCCAGCTCTGTCATTGGCGTAGTGTTTTTCCAACATCAGGAACGTGTCTGTTAACTGAGGGGGATAGTATATATTGTACATCGACGCTTCCTTGTCCTTCCCATGTCACGTCCCAACCTTGTCCCGGTTTTGGCCTCTCTGCCAGCAGAGTTGCACCAGCATCTGAGCTATGCCCGAGTTACAACAGTGCAGTGCTTTTTCCAATGTTGTGCCAGCATCCATGGCACATCCGTCAGCAGGCAGACATCTTCGCCAGTAGGGCTGTCATTACGCCAGTGTACGTGAAGCTGTCATTACGCCAGTGTATCGTCAGCGCATCCTGACGATAGGATTGGGCCCTTAATTATCATAATGTGGAAAACCTGAAGGGGCAATTTTTGATCAGATGTGGTCAGTTTTCTACCTTTAGAAGAACGCATGGGGGAAAGGAGTTGTGTACAACACTCTCCATCAAGAATTAAAATTCTCTCCACAATTATTTATCTAAAAGAGGAAGCTATTCTGCCATCATTTCACAGTTCTCAATTTATGATCTTTTTTTAGATCTAGTTCAGTCTGCCAAGCAGAACTAGAATATACCATGCATGGTATAATTTATTGATTTCTTTTTCAGTCTGTGCAGATGAAAATGGAACAGGAGAGTGCTCCAAAACAACATCACCTTTTAACTTGGCTGCAGTTGTTGCAGAAACACTTGGACTCGATGAGCCTGTAAGTGTTATTTCCATTATCTGTCACAAAGTCTAGCATGTTTCAGCAAGATTAACCTTCATGAGAAAAAAAGTCTCGTATTCCTTATTTCATCGCATGACTCAGCAAGAAAATTATTGCCATTTCTTAATGGAAGCATGTAAAGCAGTTGTCTGTGTATTTTTGCAGAGTGTAATTGTTGGTCATCTGAGTTCTTGTCTCAAAAACTAAATGAGAATTCATTTAAATTGATTTCTAAAAATAAAATATTCTCCTTTTACATTATTGTACTGTTAGAAGCCAGTGTAAAATTATGCTATATCACTGCCATCCATGTATTTATTTATTAATGAAATATAACTCTCTATTCATTGCTGTGATTTTATTTAAATGAGATTCCTTGGTTATAGTCTCAGAACAGAAGATTTTAAAAGTACAAATGAACCAATCCAACTAGAATCATTATGCCGATGAGAGTAGGCTTCTGTGAGCAGATGCCAAGATGGGTGGGTAACCTATATGTGCTGCATGCTCAGCTCCTCTCTCCAATTTAGCAGCCAGAGCTGTATGTGTAGAATCTGCTTCCCTTGCCCTTTTAAACAGCTGATTGGTGGGATTTTAAATGAATACATTTTCGTTTTTAAGCCAGAGTTCTCTGTTCCTGTAACCCTGGCTGCTCCATTGGACTGTATGCTTCTAAAAAAATCCACACACACCATATGGCATAGCAGGAGGCACAAAAATGTATGAATCCTTTGTGAGAGATACTCTTGTACCACAGGTGCTTCAGAACAAACAGGGAGATTCCAGAAAACAACTAGTTCATGAATTACCAAGAAGTAATGGTGACAGCTTGGAGTAAGTATTGGAATTAAAAAATAAAAATGAGGGGTTTGCATCACTGGTAAAGATGAATTGACTTGCATACTATAACTTTTTTTCAGTTTTGGTAGAAACTGGTATCTTTCTAAAATATTAGGGTATAGACAACTTCAATTCTTCATGTTTAGTTCTTATAGGTTTAATGACTCAGAAAATAATGTGGTTCAGAATTCAAATATTGTAAAAGAAAATTACATATGGCCTGTAGGTGTAAGTAAGAAGATTTTTTTTTTCAGTCCAGAATTGCGTCTTATGAATAGGAGTGCTGACTGGTAATTTGCTAGATGCCGCTTTAAGGGGCCGGCTCTACTTATTCCTACTTGTGTCTTCCATGTAGAGAAGCAGAATGAAAATTGCCAAGGATGTGAATCTGACACATCTTACTATAAAAATGCAACTGATAAATTGTTGTACCATGTATGTAAATTTTTCATAATCCATTTTGTTATCGCTAATATAATAAGGGCCCAATCCTATCCATGCGGTATGCTGGTGGATCCCGAGGTCCATCAGTGCACCTCATGATCTGCCATCACAGCTGCCTCTCCAACGGTCTGCAGAGCACGGCCGCCAACACAAAGGCCAGGAGGTTGTGCAGTGGTTGCGGCAGCGCCGCACATTCTGACTGCCAGCACAGTTGTACTGGTGGTGGGGGCGGATCAGGACAGGGGTGGATCTCAGTGGCAGTTGGTCCAGAGCCCCTGTCCCAGGCCTGACGCACACCCTTCATCCTAACAGATCCACGCCAGCAAAAGAGCTGGTGTAGTTCTGAGTAGGCCCATACAGGACCACAGAACAGCCAAAGTGGTAAGTAATTTTTTTCTTTGCTTGCCTCTCCTGGCCGACCTGGTTCCCAGCTGGCCTGCAGTATGCAGCAAAGGCTACGTCAAAACCTTTGCACCCTGCAGGCCAGCCAAGGATAGAATTTGGCCATTAGTGCTCAGAACCTTGAGGAGCTTTCAGCAGAATGTCATGGTGATGCTTCTGCGCCCAATAAATCTACTCGCTCGTAGACTGCAATTCTGCAGTAAATAGTGATTCTGAGGGTAGTGATTGTTCCACATTTAATTTCCCCTTTAAATAACATTTGCTAGCTTATGCTGAATGTTGCTTTCCTTAATGGCCTGATTTCTTTTCTTTTTTTTGTAAAGTTAGTGGTATGGAAGATTGAGGGTTTCATTCTCAACCTTTAACTGGGTTCAGATTTTCAGATCCATCTGAGAACACTTCATCTATGGATTGGGATTCTAAGATATCTTCCCCTGTGTTTGGGGCATCTACTAACATGAAGAACAGCTTGGGCCTGAATATTAGTCTTTCACCTTCTGTGTTAGCCACAGGGCAGAAGTCAAATCTGAAAATCAGCCCCACCAACAATTCTTCACATTCTAGATCTGAGAAAGTGAGATCAAAAGATGTTGCTTTTGTTGCATCACTTAACCTTGAGACTGAAAAAACCTCTGTTATTAGTCAAGCTCCAGCCGGTAGGCAAGTGAAACAGAATGCAGACGAGTCTATAACATGCGTGACCAACACACATTCAGACAAAGATGAGATGGTCAACAGTGACTCCCTTCTTGTGTCACAGAAACTACTAGGAAACAGATGTCCTAAAAGGAAGAAACCTGAGGAAAAGAGCTGTGAAAAAGAAAATGCTCTCCCTTCCCAAGCAGACATTCCTCCTCCTGTTAATAGAGATAATGCAACTGATAAACCTTTAGATCTATCTGATCGCTTTACTAGTTTTCGCTCTCAAGAAAAAAGTCAAGGAAGTGCTGAGACCTCCAAAACCAGGCTGAGACAGGCAGCTCTCCATGATCTTTTTCAACCGCTAGTAAAAGATCCTTCATCTAAAAGCATTAATGATAACTACTTAATGAGCAAAGATTCACAAGAGGAACTGTGTGTACAGAAAGCAATCGTAAAATCTCTAGACAGAGCATCCCCAGAGAGAAAACTTCAAGACCAGATAAAAGAAGAAACGACTGCCTTTTGTAATCCACCACTGCCAAATGATGCCCTGGTAGCAAACATCTCTGAAAACATGAAGGTAAGTTGCTCTTCAGGCCTATTTTATCTCATATAAATAATCATGTGTAGTTTCCAGGGAGGGCTAGAATTATCCTTGATCTCCAGCCAGACAAATTGCAAGTTTTTTTTAAAAAAAAAATATGAAGATCATATAATACTTGTGTGAGAAACTTTTCAGCTGCTTTTTTATGAAAATAGGATGGAAGGTCAGGTAATCCATGAAATTCATGTGAGCAGGGTGGATAATAACATCTTTGAACATTGGTCGTTTAAATTGTTGTATTGATAGGTTGGTAGTGTCCATGAACCAACTAGTAAGAAAATCAGAACAGGACCTGAAGTGGGTGAACCAGCATCTGTACTGCAACCAAATCCTTGCAGAGTGACAAAACCCACACAACTGCACAATGAACAAGGTATCTTTTACTTATTACATTATCAAGAGTGTAGGGGCGTTGTTGTGTTTCTTATTCTTTCCCTTTTATTGGTATGATCATCATCTAAATATGCTTCCAATTATAACCCATTTTTACACACCATCTCTTTTCAACCACCTCATAATTTCCTTATTTGAAATTCCCATTTTATGACACTTGAGGTCTGTGATAGCTGTTGGCTGCTATTGGACATTTGAAGTCTCCGTATCTTTAAACGTATATACTTTCTAGAACATTACTTACTTTACAGGCTCTCTTTTCTTTTGAAGATCATCCATCCTTGGAAAATGTGCAGTGGAGTATAGATCCAGGAGCAGATCTTTCCCAGTACAAAATGGATGTTACTGTGATAGACACAAAAGTAAGCAGTCTTCAGTCATCACTAAGCATATGACATCACTAGTCATCACTAAGCATATGAAACAAACAAAAATATATTATGGCTAGTAGCCTTTTAAAATAAAGCAAAAGTATGATGATTCTCTTTTTAACATGTAAACTGTAGTTTAGGAACTAGCAGAAAACACAAACTTGGTTATTGATTATGCATACAGTTCGATCCAATTGAAATGTATAGTTTCTGACAGGTGACAGTCTTCTTATGTAACTGTTAGCGCAGTCCTGTGTAACCTTGCACCGGTGTAACAGAAGATGCACCGGTGTAAGTGCAATTACACTGGCGTAAGTACACTTACATCGGTGCATCTACTGCTACACCAGTGCAAAGTTACACAGGATTGCGCTGTGTTTGAATGAATGCATGTGGGGAATTTTTTGAAAATGCCACCACATCAACATATCTCTGCCCATAAAATCATAAATCGGGGAAAAGGTACTTCCATTTTCCTGCCTCTCACTAAGGATAATTCTCCTACATGTGACTTGGACACTCTGCTCTCACAGAGGAGTTGCACTGCAAGTTGCTTCTTGAATATATTTTTTTTAAAATTATCTGGCCTGGTTGACTTGGTTATCTTTGTCAAATGAAATACTGTAGTTTATTTGCTAGCGTAAAACTAACTTGAGGCATCTACTTGAGACATTTATGTGATAAATCGTGAATGTATGGAAGTTGTAAAGTCCTAGTTTGGAAGAAGTTTTGAAGAATGTTACTGCCACAAATGTTACTGTCACTAGTAATGTGTTTCAAATAAATCACAGTTTTTCCAAGTAAAATTCAAGCAGGTTTTATGGGTAGTGTCAGCAGCACGTTTTTGCATCTCTGTCATTCTAGAAGTACCCTGGAGAGTTTGCCCCGCTAACAGAGGGGAAATGGTCTAAAATGTTATTATATAGACAGGCAATGTTTTCTACCTTGAGGGTCATGTTAGAAACCTATCCTGTACTTGTGAATGAACATAGTAGACATTAAGCTATGACAAAAATATAGTTGTTTTTCCCCCCTTTGGAAACTTTATTTCATAAGCTGAAATGAAATAAAAGATGGATAGGAATCATCCTCTGGTTGTTTTGCTCCTTTCAAATTCGAAACTGGGCTTTAAAGTATGCTAGTAGAAATAGTTGCACTTGATTTATTTTTTTAAACGTTTGAACTGTTAAAATGTTTTTAAACTTAATCAAGAAAGGTGAGATCCAGTTCAGATATTTCTTTTGGCTGTTTTCTTCACTCCTGGAAGTTATCTACTTATTTGATCAGTGAGTGTCATGTATGAACCAGAAGCTACAGATCTCAGCCCCACAGTTTTTAAAATATGAAAGATATATTCCTAAACTTTGGCAGTCGTGGAAGTTGTAGAGGCTGAGAGTTGAGACTGTTCGTGTTAATTGCTTGTACAAATAGATGATTTGTGAGTGAAGGAAGCTACCTAAAGAAAATGTGTGAGCCACCCGAGAATGCTAAGGATTCTTGAAGAATCCAACCATTTCTTTATGGTATGAGTATAATGGGCACATGATAGAAATTTAAACATTTATGTATTTCATTGTAATATTTTCTAAAATGTGCTTACCATAGCTGTTTTGTAACTATGTTACCAAAAAGGAAGGTACCCAATCAAGACTTGGAGCAGAAACTGTGGACATGGATTATACATACGTGAGCGATAGTATTCTATTGAGAATGAAAAATCAAGAACAGAAGGAAGGAAGCAGTCCAGGTAAACTATTTTTGTTTGTTTGCCTAATTTAATAATAGAAGTGGATGACGGAATACTATATTAACTTGGTTAATAACTACTAATAACTTCTGTGCATCCAGGTAGGTTCAACCCTACCACTGATAGCATTTAACAAGGGGGTGACAGGAATACATGAGCAGCAGCCAAACAGAACTTGCAACTATGAAAATCCAGGAGTCATTGAGAAGATAAAAGGAAAGGAGGAAGCACAAGCAGTGTAGTGAAAGTGGAGTGATAGTTTTAAAACTAGTCCCCCTCAAGTTGTAGAATCAGTGCAGGGTAGGTGGCAAGAAACCCTTAGCCAACCTTCCCTGTAAGCTGTGTGGCCACAAGGCCACACAGCTGGAATAAGCACTGCACAGCTTCCTTCTCAGTGCTCCAGGGCTCAACAAACATCACTGAGCACTTCCAGAGCCACCCCTACGCAACCACGGTAGCGGGCCATGCACTTTCCTTAACAATTGGAGGGAACATTGCCCTTAGTCTTAAGAAATGTAGTGTGAGAAGTAGAAGCTTAGGTCACCAAAATGCCTAAGTCTGGTCTAAAACTAGGCCATGGATGCAGTCATACTTTGTCACCCAGTCTCATTTAATAAGGGTTCTGGACCTGCCACTGTTAAGACAGCGAGCTGATGGGCATGGCTTTTTTTAAAAAAAATTGCAAGCTGTGCCCCTTTCCGACGGGGCTGCCCTTCACACTCTGGTAAATTCTTAACTGGAGTCCTGTACTGCACTGTAAATAGAGCTACTTTGGAGACTTGGTGCAGAGTGAGGTAGCTTCTTTCCAGAGCTGGTATTAACCAAATTCTTTACAATCATCACTGATTACTGTTTCGTTTCCAAGCAAAAGTTGCTAGATTTGATCTAATTAAGGTCTGGGTTGCCTCAGAGAGTATCTACCTATAATATCCCCTGTGGGGGAGAAAGGCGGGATAGCAATTCAATAAATAATAATAATAAATAATAATATAATATATGCTACCCTGGGAATTGAGATCTTAATTATTCAGGTGTCACCATTGTCGGTGATTAGTCTGTGTTCCATAGAGCTTTTTCAGTGATGGTGCCAGTACTTTGGAATGTTGGGGTGTGATAGCAGGTAAATACATATTAGACAAACTTGGTTCTGGAATGCCCTCCCTAAAGAGACCATTCACTTGTCACTTTTAAATTATTATTGAACACTTTTTCCTTTTCCACCAAGCCTTTGCAATTACACTAAGTCCCCAATTCCAGTTCCATTCTAGAGATCTGTCTGGAGGTTGGAATGTACGTACCTCAAAACCTGCTGGCTCTTGTTTGCCCAGTGCTATCGTGCCTGTGCGAAAGCTCCTGTAGTGTAGAGCCATCTGTAATTCAGGGAGCCCATGTATGTAGTTGGTTGATTTGAGTTGCGCTGCCATTGCCTTTTAATTTTATGTTTGTAGAAAGAGAGAGAAGAAAAAACGACACCTTTGCAGAAATGTTTGATCGAACGGCACATGAAGAATATGAATCCTTTGTAGAAGATGACATTTGGGAGACTTCCCAGGAAGAAGAGGAAGAAAATAAGGAAATGTCAACTGTAAAGACAAACATGCAAAGTATTTATTTTTAGATTTTTGTCTAAATGAGTGAGGATGAATAACAACTTTATTTTGAATGTACAAAGGAGATTTTTTTTCTAACTCTAATTTTGGTATTTGAGGAAAATAAATAGTTCCCAGGTACTAAGAACTCTATAGATGACTGTGTCAAAGTTTCTTCAGTTAAATTTATGGCAGCATTGTGCTCTCTGTAGCGGTATTTAAATTTATAACTTTGTATATTTTCAGGGCACAGACACAAACAAGATAAAACCGAACAGAAGACTTTTGTGGAACCGTATTTTAAAAGCGATGAAAGGTATGTACAGTATTTTGTAAAAATTATCTCAGTCAGATGTCTGCAGTACACAGAAGTACTGTAACTTGCATTTTTTTCTGTCCAAATGATTGCATGGCAAATTGGAAGTCTACTAGATTTTTTTTTAAAAAAACTACAAACTGTAGGAAGTTTAATAAAGAATATAAATCAGGAGAAAAAAGTACAACATTATGGATGAAATATTTGTTGATTTCACATTAAGAAAATACAGCTGTTACTTCATTGCATATTCCAAGCAATTTTCTTTAGTAAAACATATGCTAGTCTGAGTGGAGATGAGTAAAAATATAATATTAGGTAGATAAAAATCTATTCCTTTAATGCTGAACTCTCGATTTGATGCCAGTAAGTCTGTAGCCAAAACAGGACCACCCACAGACAACAGGGAAGGGAAAGTACCTGAATGTAGATAATTCCTTAGAAGTAGGCAGAGTTTCAAAAAATTCTAAAAAAAAAAAAATACTTCTAAGGGGGCAACCCACCTGCCCTCTCTCCAAACCCCATTCTGTCTGGAGGACGTAGAGGTTCAGGATTCCTAGAGGGGGGATTCCTAGAAGGACTAAATACAACTTTGCAAAATTATTTCCTGCCAAGAGCTGGGTGGGGCCAGACAAGAGAACAACATTTTATTTTCATAGTGAGTAGTAGGATCTGTTTGAAGGGGAGGGAAAGGAGAAAATTGGAGGAGACACAAACAGAGAAACCAAGCAGAGCTGAGTCAAGCCGCTGCTTGGAAACACAGTGAATGAGTGCTGCAGTGAATGAGTGCTACAGCTTTTACCATGGGATCAGGGCATGGATACTCCCTTCAGAGTCCCTTGGGACTTACTTCCAGGAAGATATGGGCAATAAGCTGAAGGGGGGGGGGGGGAAGAGAGGTACAAAGCAAAATCAAGCCCCTGCAGCTTAACAGCTTGATCTGGGTATACACACAGACTACTAGAGTTGGAAGGGACCTTCAACATCATCTAGTCCAACCTTCTATTCAGCACAGGTGACTACAGTATCCCTGAGAAGTGACTATCCAGCCTCCACTTGAAAATTTCCAATGAAGGAGAGCCCAGAACTGTATCAGGCAGACTGAATGATAAGTTACTATTACTGTGGTCTCCTGTTCTGTCTCAATCCTATATACTACATAAACATAAAGATGGGAACAGGTTCAGAAGTGCTATATGCCATGACAGTACAGCATTATCCTGCTGTATTTTATTACACGCAAACACACTCCACCTACGCCATCTTGGGGAAGCAGAATCGCCAGTCATCGGTGTGAGTGTTAAATGACTTTCCCCCAACCCATACTAATCCCATTGTTTTCTATGGAAAAAGGAGTTTCAATTTACTTGGTTTTGATATTATTATATTATTAAGAGTATGTATATACCGCTTTTCAACAAGAATAGTTCACAAAGCGGTGTACATAGTAAAATAAATCGAATGGTTCCCTGTCCCCAAAGCGCTCACAATGAAAAAAAAAATACAGAAAAGAGACCAGCAAGAGCCACTGGAAAAGACGCCATGCTGCAGTTGCTTTCCCCCTGCTAAATACAAGAGGGCACCACTTTAAAAGGTGCCTCTTTGCCCAGTTAGCAGGGATTAGGATATATATGCATGATTTTCCAGGATGTAACCCCCATGTACTGTGCGTTTGCAGTTTCAAGTTTACCTCCTTGCATTTTCTCTGTTTATTTTCCAGGAGGAACACTGTGCTAGATTTTCCTCATGTTGAGGTTGTCCGTAAGAGAGAGGAAAGAAGGAGATTACCTGGCCACACTTGCAAGGAATGTCAGCTAGTGAGTAAATGATTTTCCTTGGTGTTATGGGTCTGACATACCTTTTTTTAGTAGGATAGTCTAGCTTGGTCCAAAATCTCAAGCTCAAAGAAATTTATCTCTAATGTTAGCTAAAGAGACAAGTACAATATGCATTTCACCAAATTGTATAAGAAAGCATATTGTTGAGTATTTTATTACCTGCTCATCTAAGAAATATTTTGCGTGTAGAGTTTTACTTACAGGTCTTGTATGGAGAGGGAAATATCAGTATGGAGAGGGAAATATCAGCAAACATAGGTATATAATTTATGTATGTATTTTAATGTGTTGTAAGCCGCCTTGGGTGCCCTTCAGGGAGAAAGGTAGGATATAAATAAATGGTTGTGTATCTAGTACAACAATCCTGCAAAATGGGTGTGACCATGGCATCCTCCTCCTTCCCCCACAGGAGTAACTCAGTGTCAAACAGGTTGGGATATGACATATCCAGGTCAGACACAAGGAAGCAAGGCAGAAGGAATATTCAAGTGCTGATTTTATTTAGTCCCCATTTAGAGGGAGCGGGGTGGGAAAAATGCAACTGACAAGTATGGTAGCCCAGTTCCTGACAGGTTCCTTTACCCCCTGAGCCTGCTATTGGGCTTGTCTGAGGAGGGCTCAGTACGTGGAGATGTGGCCTTGGAAAAGATCTGTGGGGGTACCTGAGCCCAGCCCATCTGGTGGCAGAGGAGGAGGTCCAGGTCCTGCAAGGCAGGATCTTCCCAGGTGAGGTCAGTTCTGAGTCCATCTCTTGAACCTGAAGGCAGCTATGACATCTTGGCCCTAGTCTCGGTCCTTGTCTTTCCCAGAAGTAGTAAATGCCTGGGATCCTCGGATCCACCTCCCGGTCTCCACTGTGCCCCTTATCCTCTAAGTCCTCCTTCCTTGTCTTTTGCCCCTTCCATACCTGGTATTAGCCTTCCTCCACTTGAGCTTTCTCCTTGCTTGACTCTTTACCTCTGCTCCTCTCTTTCCTCCACTAACTCTCCCCTCCTTCCTTTCCATTGCCCCCTTCCCCATTTCCCTCTCCACCTTTACTTCCATCTCCGCTTTCACCTCCACTCCTGTCTGTCTCGCTTTCCTCTCCTTTGGTCTCCCTCCACATGTCTCCACCCCCTTCTGTCCCGATTCAGCCCATTTTGAACCCTCTGGTGGATTGTCAGCACCTGGAGCTTTCCCAGCTCATGAGCCTCTGCTTGGTCTGCCTGGCCAGCTGGCGTTCGGCAATGACATCACCGCAAAGCACCATGGCATTCGGCCAATGGTCACGTCCTCCTGCTCCCATCCACTTGGCAGGAAGACAAAGCAGTGTTTACTTTGGTTATATAAATTCCGGCTGGGATCTCAAGATTCCTGTAAATACTTGCAGGCTCTTCTGCACGTGCAGAGGGTTCCTATAACTTCCTGTTCTGATTGCAGTTTCTAATGGTGCTGCCCCCATGAGTCCCTGACTTTGAGAGTTGCTATGTGGGAGGGAGGTTTGGAGCCTTTTGGTGTGCGCACGCACGTACACACACACTTCTTGGTCCTTTCAGATCTCTCAAATTCTGCTTGCTAAGCGTAGATTGACAATTTATTCCAAAGCAATTATATTTCATCATTAGGAGAAGAATATGTATGGATAACGTATATGTTGCTTTTCTAATTCAAACATTTTGTCTCCATCTCAGTTTATTACACTGCATCAAATAACCTGATATAAATTACATTTCTATTGTGCTGTAAGAGCACATGTAATTAATCAATTAACTTATACTCTGCCATTTGTTGGGGAATGTAGATCAGTCTTATATTGCACAATATTCTTGAGAGAAGTACCGGTACTATTGTTTTCTCCTTAATTTTCACATTAAACCATTTTTCTTATCCAGTGTCGTCTTTTCAAAAGAGCACAATATATTTCTGCAATGGAACCTTTAAACGAGGAGCTTAATAAATCTTTATTAGACTTTTCTGTATTACACATAGCTTAATTTATTACCCACTGTGAAACTAAATTCTCTGATCCAAAATATGTGAAATCAAGAAGCCTTGAATAAAAACAGTATAAAAAACAGCTCTGTATCTATTGCCAAAAGTCGTGTGTGGACAATTTTAATTTCCTGTCTATGCACAGTGTAACCTTCTCATCTCCAGGAACTCCGTTTTTGTTGCATTTTGGCACGTTATTCATAGTAGTAACTATGAGATTGGAAACATTTGGGAGACCTTTTTATAATGAAGAAATGTTAAGAATAAGGACAGAATCTTTAGGTATTTATGGAAAGGAGCTTTGAGCATAAACAATCCAAAGGAGTATTTTCACAAAAGCATGTGGAATGTCAGCAATGGTATTGCATCAAAATGATGGGAGAAGAGGCAGAAGCCTCTTAAATCAGGGTGAAACTAGATGAGAAAGTTGTACTTAAATAAAATAAAATATAGGTATCTTTGTTATTTTTAGTGCATTTTCAAAGCACAAAGAAGTGTCTGGGATTGGAGTTAAGTTGTAATTTCTATTATATCATTAACAGCCCAATCCTGTGTAACAGTAGATCCACCGGTGTAAGTGCACTTATGCCAGTGTAACTTGCCGCATGCCGACGGATGGAGGACAGACACCGGCGTACCCACCCACCCCGGACGCTGCACATGCGTAGTTTGGACGCAGGAATGCCCCATGTGCCGGCGGAGTTGCATCGACAGCCACCCCGCGTCCGAACTGTGCATACGCAGCATCCAAGGTGGGTTACATCAGTGCCCATCCTGCATCTGTCGGCGTATGGCAAGTTACACTGGCATAAGTACACTTACGCCGGTTGATCTACCGTTACACTGGTGCAAGAGTTACACAGGATTGGGCTATAAGAACATAAGGACTGACTTATTGCATCTGACCTCAAGGTCCATCTACTGCAAAAGAAGATGCAGAGTCAGGGCTCCTGGAAACTTACCAGCAAGGTTCGATGGTAGTGACCGTCCTCTGTTTTCCGGAGGCATCTGGCATTCAGAAAAGAATTTAATGTGGTAGTTTCATTTACTTATAGTTCTGTTTTCCATTACTTCAATAGGTCTATCCTTACCTATTCATTATCACATCTTGAGCTACTGAATTCCATAAATTAATCCTGCGTTGCTTCAAGGAGTCTCTTCTGAACTTAACTGCCTCAAAACGTCCATGGGAGGGGGCCTATTAAAAGGGGTTTTGTGCAGGACTGTACTTCCTTTCACTGTGAAAATTGCACACTTCCTACTCTCTGCTTTTTATACTTTAACCAGTTACCAGTCCACAAAAGGAGCTGCCCTTTTATTCCATAACTGCTACGTTTACCCAGGACGCTTTGGTGAGGGACTTTGTCAAAAGCTTTTTGAGAGTCCAAGTATACATTGTCAACTGAATCACCTCTGCCCACATGCCTGTTGACAGAACTCTATAATTTTAGTGAGGCAGGACTTAACCTTGAAATGAAATATTCGATCCTGATAGAAAAGAGTGTTTCCTGCTTGGTCAGTTCTGGTTTGGAAAGGCAGAGAGCTCCTCCTCCTGGTGAGGTCAAAGACTGACCCTGTCTTTCATCCAGATACTAACCTGGGGGCGAAATCCTAACTAAGTATCCGGCGGGCAGCCCAGGGTCACCCGCTGGATCCCATCCCATTACGGCACATTTGCGACAGCTGCCGGAGCACTTGCTCCGGCGCCGGTCCTTTACACAGGATCTGGCTGCCCGTGAGAGACTGACCTTTGTAGCCCTAGAAAAACAGGAATTTACAGCAAGTAAAGATTTTCATTTATCTGCTACTCAAACGTTGACCTTTTTCTTTCTTGATTTCCTTTTCTTTATTTTCTTCAAACAACTTCTAGTAACAATGAGGACTGCACCAATTGAGGATCTGTTCACGCATGCATGCATGCATGCTGCTTGGTTTCTCATCATTTGGTTACTCTGCACTTGGTGATTTATCGCTGAATGTGTGAACTGACTCTCAAAACACTATGTTGGAGGCAAAATGTATGTGTGGTGTTTGTCCTGTATGTGGTCCTGCACACACACAGTTCATCCCTTGATAGTGCAGTCAATAAGTGAAGAATATGCCCTTGTAAACCAGTCTTAAACATTCCATGCATTTCTAATTATCCCTCTGCAGAGACTAATTTTCTTCCAGAGTAGAACAAGACATTAATTTGTGTTTTCTGCCTTCTTGGCATGCACCTTCTGTCACAATGTGTTAGACCCTCTTTTTTCTTTTTCTTTTTTACCAGTGCTGTTTGGAACTTCCAAGACTGTCAAATTTCTAGCTCAACTGAAACATGAATTTGCCCGTGAGGGAGAGATTTCTGGATGCATAAGCACTATGGTGCTGTATGAAGTCTGCATCATACTGTTCTGGCAGACCTATGACCTAGAAGCACAACATATTATGCTAGTAGACATCAGCAAAGAGGATTGAAATTCTTTCCTTGCTTAATGTACTAGAGAGCCTCTGAAGTGAGCCACGTGTGTGTCTGTGACTGTATGTGCTCAACTATTATTTAGGTCAGTTGAAAGATACAGCACATTATTTTCAACACTGTAGAATTGTCAAGCTGCAAAGCAACTGAAGGTCACCTAGATCCCAATGCCCTAAAGCAAAAAAGACTGTGTATCCAAATATTTCTAAAGAGAAGAAAATTATAAAGCACATTTGTACATTTGGAAGTGCTGTATCAATTTGTTGTTGTTGTTGTTCAGTCGTTAAGTCGTGTCCGACCCTTCGTGATCCCATGAACCATATCCCGCCAGGCCTTCCTGTCCTCCACTATCTTCCTGAGTTCGCTCATTTTCATGTTTGTTGCATCGGTGATGCTGTCTAACCATCTCATCCTTGGCCTTCCCCTTCTCCTTTTGCCTTCAATCTTTCCCAGCATCAGAGTCTTCTCCAGAGAGTCCTCTCTTCACATTAGGTGGCCAAAATATTTGAGTTTCAGCCTTAGTACCTGTCCTTCCAGGGAACAGTCAGGCTTGATTTCATTTAGAATTGACTGATTTGATCTCCTAGCAGTCCAAGGGACTCTCAGGAGTCTTCTCCAGCACCACAGTTCAAAAGCATCTATTCTTCGGCGCTCAGCCTTCCTTATGGTCCAACTCTCGCAACCATACATTGCTACTGGGAACACCATCGCCCTGACTATACGAACTTTTGTTGGCATGGTGATATCTCTGCTTTTTATTATGCTGTCTAAGTTTGCCATAGCTTTCCTTCCAAGGAGTAAGCGTCTTTTAATTTCATGGCTTTCCTTCCAAGGAGTAAGCGTCTTTTAATTTCATGGCTGCTGTCTCCGTCTGCAGTGATCTTGGAACCCAGAAAAGTAAAATCTGTTACTGCTTCCATTTCTGCCCCTTCTATTTGCCAAGAATTGATGGGACCCGATGCCATGATCTTAGTTTTATTAATGTTGAGTTTCAAGCCAACTTTTGCACTCTCCTCTTTCACTCTCATCCAGAGGCTCTTTAGTTCTTCTTCACTTTCTGCCATTAGGGTGGTATCGTCTGCATATCTGAGGTTGTTGATATTTCTCCCGGCAATCTTGATTCCGGCTTGTGATTCCGGCTGTATCAATAATATATCAATAATAAAAACATTTTTGATTCTAATGTTAGGTTTGTAAGTTACTCTTTCAGAATCTTATGCTTACCCACCAAGTTCAATGGCGCAATCCTATTCAATTTACACCACTCGTGTAACCAGCAGTGCAGCGAGAACGGGAGGCTCCCCTTCAGAGGGGATTTAAATCTCCCCTCCAAAGCCTCCCGCCCTGCCCTCCCCCCACTGGTTACACCAGTGGTGTAAATTGGATAGGATTGTGCTGTTAATCCCGGGTAAGTGTATACAGGATTGCAGCCTAAGGCCAGTACAGAAGAGAGAAGGCAGGAGAGAGGGTGGTGCTTTCTTACCCATGTACTTCATTAACAGTGCAATCTAATGCATGTGTACTCAGAAGTAAGTTCCACCATGTTGAGTAGAGCTTACTTCCAGGTAGGTATGCATAGGATTGCAGCCTAATGGAGCATAAGTCCCACTGAACAGAATGGAACTTACTTCTGAGTAGACATGCATAGTATTACACTATAAAAGGGCAACATGAATTAGCCCAATATATGCACATAGTTCACTGTTTTAATTATAATAGTGTAATTAATTGCACTGCATTAACTAGTCTTTTCTGTGCCATAAGCTACCTTTCTGCAGTTTTTTTTTCCACCTGGAAAATTATCCTAGCATGGAATGAGGTCTTATGCATCCCGAAGTGTGTCATCAAATTGACCACACATGAGACACTAAAGATAGAGGGAATTTGTGGGGCCAGTGGTCAAGATTGCCAAAGGCCAAGTTTACTGATCCATGTCTGCTGGGACGAGGCTTGCATTGTTGCTGGGATTGTGGGCCTACATTGCCAAAACACAGCAGTCTCCTGGTTCAAAGGTGGGGGGAAAAGGCAAAAAAGGGTTTGAAAGGCAAACCCAAGAGGATTAGGCAAGAGCCTTAGCTAGTTCCAGGCACAAAGGCGCAAGGCAAGGGAGCTGAGATTGCTTTCCCCGGGGCAAGGGAAGGGTTCCTTAACAGGCGGCTCAGCAGACTTGGGGGAAGAATGCTGGGAAGAAGGTCTAGATTCTTACAATATTGGGCAGAAAGAAGGAACATGACTTGGTAATAGACTGAACATGGGGAAGAAGGGCTTTGGCTCAGTGGTATAGCATCTGCTTTGCATGCACAAGGTCCCGGTTCAATCCCTGTCATCACCAGGTACAGCACAGAATTTTTTTTGTCTGAAACCCAGGAGAGCCGCTGCTAGTCTGTGGTGACTGACTTAGATGGACCAATGGCCTGATTCGGTCTGGCAGCTTTCTATGATCCTATGAAAGGAGAGGGAGGAGAAAGATAAAGCTAAGGCTTCAAGGGTGGTTAGCTCAAATCAAAGTTTGAAGTGGGTTTGCAAGCGCCAATATATATCTTATTTATTCAGAAAATGTTTGCATATAGAGACACAGAAGTGGTGCATGGAACGTATCCTCCATCTGAAAAAACAAAATGTGCAGATTAATCATAGGACATAGGACAAAGACCTAAAAATATGCAGATGCCATTCAACACTTGTGCCCAATTGCATATTGGCAAGTGTTCTTGAGGGGTACACTCATTGTTTTTAGGGTAGCAATGTTTCTTAATATTGAGGTTCTGCAGTGTCTCTTAGTATTATGCAGATGTTCCAGAAGGAGAGAGAGAAAAGAAGTTAGCTACCTGTTCAAGGCATCGATCTCGCTACATTCCTCCTGATACGCCAGACAATTTCTGGGAGGTTGGATTCCCTTCTACTCAAATGTGTGTTGAAAGAGGTAAATATGTCAAATAATAACTTGTGAAGGTGGAACACTAAACAAACCAAAACAATGTTCTGTCTCTTTGATGTTTGATAAACATTGTATAGTTATGAATCATGCAGAATTTGGAAGTACCAACCCACAGATCTAAGGGGAAAAGTCCTGTTGTTTTCATGGTTTGCTTGTATAAACTTCTGGCATTTGTCTCCTATATTCCACATGCTTAATAAAGGCTTCCCTTACTTAGCTGTCCATATACTTGAGAATAGAACCAAAAACGTCTGATGTTTTTAGGATAATAAGAAACAGATATTTGTAATTGCTGGGTGAAAAAGAAAATACTGTAACTGCATGAATTTCTAAGGGGAAAATATATTTAAAAGGTTTTGGCTATATACATATTCAAATGTATCACTATTGATACACCTGTGTGCTCTCCTTAATTCATTGTCTAGCTCAGGGGTGTCAAAGTAGTTTCATACAGCATTTCATACAAAGAGCATTCATGGCTCCTGCTGAGGGCCAGAAGTGATGTCATTAAGCAGGAAATGACATCATTAAGAAGGTGATGACCAAAAATAAGCACTTTTTTCTCACTTAGGAATTAATTACCTGCAAACGACAGAAGAGAAAATGTTGATCGTATTTTCAAGATATGAGAGAGCCCAATTATCTTGTGGGCCGCCCTTTTAGCAGCACCGCTTCTGCCAAGGCATCACTTTGCAGCTCAGCAGCTGAGAGGTGCTTTGCAAAGTAACGCGTAGGCAGAAGCAGCGCTATTGAAAGGACGGCCTGCATGGTAACTGAGCTCTTCCAGCACACCTGCAGCTTCTCCCTTTTCTCACTCCTCTTGGTCTGCCTCTTTCCTTGTACTGTTCCTTGCCTTCTGAGGTCTCCTTCCGTCTCTCCCTCCCAGCACCTCAGCAGAAGTGGTGCTGCTGGATGGGCGGCGCTGAGAGAACCCAATTATAGTGTGGAGTACTCCTTTCAGCAGTGACTCAGCATTGCTGAAAAGGTGGCCTGCATGATAATTGGGCTCTCCCAGCACCACCCTTTTAGCAGATGGTGGTGGCAGGAGACTATCATGTGGGCCGTATAAAGAGCTTCCACAGGCTGCATCTGACCTGCGGGCCTTATGTTTGGCACTCCTGGTCTAGCTGCTGCAGGACATGTATGTTTACTTTAAACTAAGGGATATGAACTGATAGATCAGAGTTCTCAACCCCTTCCCCGCTGAGTACCACGTCTGATGCCACTCTCCTGCTGCATACCACTGAAAGTGACTGGCGATGATATCACCAGTTACTTCTGGGTTTTCAGGTTTTCAGAGGCCAGAAAACGCAGGTAGGAGGCTCTGGGCGGGTGGGAGGGCCTTTCTCAGCGTTCCCGAGAGGCTCGACCAAAGGCAGGAGCCTCTCGGGAGCGAAAATGCACCGCCAAAAGTGCCGGGTTGGAGCGGGGTTCCAGTGGTCCGGCAGTCCAAGTACCAACAGCAGTTGGCTGAAGTACCACTGGTGGTACTAGTACCACTGGTTGAGAATCCCTGTGATAGATAGTTCAGGCATAAGACAAGGTCCCAGTATATCAGTACTATACAGCAAGTCCTCACTTAAAGTTGTCAATAGATTCTTCTTGGAAACTGACTTTAAGCAAAACGACTTATAATGAAACCAATTTTACCATAAGGCTTATTGATAAGCGTAAATATTCCTATGGCATTTTCCCATCAACTTTAAAATGAAATGACTTTAAATGAAACGACTTTAAGTGAGGACTTACTGTACTCCTTTTATACACAGGAAATAACAAAACAACAGCAATCCTATTCTCTTTTGAATAGTACCATGGAATCTTCAGCTTCCCTATAAAAGACCTTTACAGCAGTTTAAAGGTTTCCTGAAGGACATTTTTTGGCAGCAAAATGCCTAATCAAGCATGAAGAAGCAGTTGTTGCTTATGTTGTTGACACATGGATCAGTGGTAGGCCCACATCAAGCTACGGGATGACCTGGAAGGACCAAAATCTTCCCCCATTTTTAATACCAAAAGAGACCAAGGGCAATGTCAGCCCACCTTAATTTTTCAGGTGGAGGAGATAATGGGCCATACATTCGTTTCTAATAGTTGTGGAGGTAAAGGCAGGATCAGAGTATTGAAGGCATCCAGTGTTCAAGCCCCATACATGCTGTCAGTAAAAACAACTGTATTTGGTAGGCCAGTATCATTATCTCCCTGTTACAGATGCAGGGCTGAGACTGGGAGATAGTAACTTGTCTAACGCCATCCAGTGAGTTCATGGCTGAAGTGAGAACTGAATTGGGATTCATGCTCATGCGTAAAGCCACTGTGCTATACCAGCAAAGTTTCCTAAACTTCCTGGAAAGTCTGAAAAAATGTAGCATCAAAACTATTTCCCTATTTGCTCACAGAAAATCGTCTTTGCATCTAGAAATAGTAGCCATCCCATAATGGCTGTTAAGTTTAAACTGGCAAATCGCATGGCTTCCTGCTTGACCACAGGCAGCACGTTGTAATAATTCCACATGCACACACTTCCTAGTCACTCTTGACTGAAATTCAGGATACGTATTTCTGGTCCTGGCATACTAGATCAGAACTTGCTTTCAAGTGCAAACTTTTAAAGTAAATTATTAAATGTATAGTTCGAGAAATTGAACAGGTTGTAAATTATTTTATAACGTTGACCTAGACAATGTGTTTAGAGATAGATTCTGTCCATTTCAGTATGTATGAACCTTGAAAGAGAGAGGCTAGTGCAACATTTACAGCTCAATACTATCCTCCCCCCCCCCGGTTGCTGCGCCAAAAAGGTGTGCACTGTATCCAGTTGGGGCTGGGGTGGATCAGGAGGCTTTGGAAGGGGAAGGGAATTTAAATCCACTTACCCATCTATAAGCCTCCTGCTCTGCAATGGGTCCCCTTGGAAATCGCTGGCGCAAGTCTGAGGAAAGAAAAGGGGCGGGGAGGCTGCTGTCGGAGGAGATAGAATCTGGCGTGCATCATCGCTGCCAGATCCACCCCCTCCTGCAGCCTCCCCATTCCTTCCCTCTCTATGCCTCGTTTTGCCCCCTCCCGCCTCCCAGCTGGTTTACCTGCTCTGGTGGGTGGCCACAGATCTGACGACGTGCATAGGAAGTCTCCAGCTTCCCCCTGCCAGAGCATGCTTTACAGATGCTTTGCAGTAGCCAGTGCTGGCAGAACACGTGTTCCACCAGCAGGGCAACCCAATAGAATTTATTTTCAGAATAGTCTTAATTTTTTTTTACTTCTTAATAGCATACTCCATTATTTTTTAAGATATTGTAGTAATTATATTGCTTTTAACATGTAATTCTTTGCGCGAAGACACTCTACTCAGTCTACTGTATCTAAATATAGAAATAAAATAAACCAATATATTAAGTAAGTAGCAATTCTCAGTGCAATTTACTAGTGTTTTCTCTGGCACAAAACATACATTGAAACATGATCCTTTTAACATTTTTTTCAGGTTATATAAAAGAGGACCTTGCTCCCTGCCCTCGTCCTAAAAGAAGGCAGCCTTATAATGCGATGTTTTCTCCAAAATGCAAAGAACAAAAAACATAATTGAGGAACAAATAAAATTGAAACAGAAGTACTTTGTGTCTGATTATATTTATAACCCGTGGAAAAGAGAAATAAAAGTACTATCAGGGAAGAGTTTCAACCCTACAAAGATAAATAATTTGGAGAATTAAGGAATTTACTTCTTAACAGTCATTTGAAGATCATGGACCCTAAACACAACTATTTAATGTACATATGTTTGTGTTTTGTATATGTGGTAGTGTTTTTTAACCTGATTTTGCACCTTTCAGTTTGGACATCCTGTTGCTCTTCCATGTGTATCTGCTGTTCAGCTCTCTTCTGGCTGTAGTCAAATTTGGTGTAATTTGGATTCCCATGATTTCTTTAGGTGGAACCTTAGAGGGTGCTTCCATTTTGCACTGAATAACTTAAAGAATTTGTAATCACTTTCCTTTTTGTAATAATTGTTGAAAAAAATCTAATAAAAATGAATTTTCTTAATTATAACTCTTCGCCGTTTTTCCACACACCCCCAGCAACCCACGTACCAATAGCCTGTGGTCCGCGTATCACCAGTGGTACGCGAACCACAGGTTGGAAACCTCTGAACTAAAGTTTTTGCCAAGGGAGCAGAGAGGAAGGTCTAGATTCTTACAATATTGGGCAGAAAGAAGGAACATGACTTGGTAATAGACTGAACATGGGGGGGGGAGGGCTTTGGCTCAGTGGTATAGCATCTGCTTTGCATGCACAAGGTCCCGGTTCAATCCCTGTCATCACCAGGTACAGCACAGAATTTTTTTTGTCTGAAACCCAGGAGAGCCGCTGCTAGTCTGTGGTGACTGACTTAGATGGACCAATGGCCTGATTCGGTCTGGCAGCTTTCTATGATCCTATGAAAGGAGAGGGAGGAGAAAGATAAAGCTAAGGCTTCAAGGGTGGTTAGCTCAAATCAAAGTTTGAAGTGGGTTTGCAAGCGCCAATATATATCTTATTTATTCAGAAAATGTTTGCATATAGAGACACAGAAGTGGTGCATGGAACGTATCCTCCATCTGAAAAAACAAAATGTGCAGATTAATCATAGGACATAGGACAAAGACCTAAAAATAACGGCTCACAATCTAAAAAAGATGCAAAAGAGACACTAGCAAACAGCAACAGGAAAAGATGCTATGCTAGGGCAAATTTGAATAGTTACTCTTCCCCTGCTAGATAGAAGAGAATCACTACTTAAAAGCGATCCCTTAGCTAAGAGCCCAATCCTGTATAAGGGTCCACAGCCCTTCCCAGGCCGTTCCGGTGTAGGACTGCCCGGCCCCAATGGGGTCTCCTTGGATGGGGTGGGAAAAGGGCTGCCGTGCCCAGGAACGGGAGCAGGTTATCAGCGGCCCTCGCCACCAATATCTCCGCCACCTCCCAGGCCGGCTCACACAACGGCCGCCCGCCCCTGCACCAACTGGCTGCAGGATCGTCCGGGATGTGGAATATGGGCTGCCAGCCTGCACGCCGGTGGCCCTTACTCCACAGGTGCCGAAAATGCGCTTTACGGCATGTTTACGGCATCCTCCACCTGCGGAACGTGCACTCTGCAGGTGGATTGTTACACAGGATTGTGCCATAAATTAGCAGCATGCAGACCTTGCCCTAGCAGCATGCAGACCTTGCCCTACCAACACAAGAACCCTAATGCAGAATCTATAAATATGTGATTCTTGATTCATTATCCTCATTATGGCTATGCATTTTTCTTCCCTGCAACCAGAGTGATATTTTCCAATCCATCCCCCCAGGCCATAACTACTGTAGATGCTCATTACTGCTCATACTGTTAACGCAATTACTTAAAGATGCAAACTTCATTTGCCAGATACATTTTCTCTCTTATGTTCTGGGATTGTGCATACCTTAGCTGCATTTTGAAGTGCTGAGTGTGACCCTCCTTTGGAATGCTGTCAGGGCACCTTTCTCCCAAGTGAAAGCTAATGTTGCCCTGGGAATGAAGCGAAAATTTCAACTGCATGAAGACAGCCCCTCTTTTTCCTGGGCTTGTCTTCAGCACAGATATGTGGACTTAATGTGACTCGCAATTCCCAGGAGGTAGCTGTTTGCTAGGAAATCCTACCTCCTGTATTGTTTCATTTTTTGTTTCAAGGAGACAGCTGGGGGGCGGGGGCGGGCGTAAAACACCAAGAAGAATGAAGACAGACATAAACTTCAAGGTTGGTGCTATAAAGCAGTAATTTATGAAAATTCAGAGTCTGCATGTCTTTCAGTGCAATCCTCAACATGTCTACTCAGAAGTAAACCCCACTCAGTTTAGTAGAATTTACTCTCAGGTAAGTGTACAGGATTGCGGCCTTATTCTGAGCCAACAAAAACAGTTCACTCAGAAATATAATTCCCAAATCTATACCCTTTATGCTCCTTCATCTGTTGGCTGAGGTTGTGTGTGTGATATACTCATGGACTGTTGGGAGAGGGGTATCCCAGAAGGTCCTTCAGGGTCAAAAGTGCTAGAAAGTGGGCTCAAACTTCATCTGCAGGACGGGGGGAGGGGGATCTGTCCAGTAGCCAGATGACTCGGAAGCTGCTTCAGACCTTTACTCTTGTGCTCTATATGACCCATGGAGGTGTGTCCAACCTTGCCGCCTCCTCCTCCTCCCCCACACACAAGTCCAACAATAATATTTATTATTATTAAATACTGTTAATTCTGGGAGGAGATTCTGATGAGGTAGCTTTGTGCACTTTAAGAACTGGAGTGAAGATATGGATTTTAAAATTAATATGCACAACAGAAAAGTGGAGAGTATCCCTGTTTGACAGATTATGCATCATTTCATTATATAATCAAATATATATGAAGTTAACGGGAGGATTTGGAGAGCCTAGAAGAGACTGGAACACGAACCGTAAACATTAGCGCTGCCACAATATTGTATTGTGGTATATTGTGCTGGTTATGTGCCAGCCTTAGTACTTTTGTCCCAGTGCAGTTGCTAGGGCTGGATCTCTGTAAGATATGACATTCTAATTAAAATATCTTGATTTGTAATAAATAAACCATAGCCCAAGTACTAGGTTCCAAACCTGGAACTGGAGTGAGTCTTTCACACCATAACACTGAATGTCTCGGGCAACCCAATACTAACTAACTCCCCACGCAGTGATGCAGCAACGCCAACATGGCTCCCACTGTATCCTGCAGGGGAGTTTTGGCCTCTGGAGGCCTCCTCCACATTTGTTCCCTTGCCTTTGGGTAAGCCTATGCCTGGCCACTGGGTCTACGTGGACCTGCACCAGTTCTATAGCTGGTGCAAGTCTGTGTGGACCTGGGTCAGTAGACTGAGGCCGGGAAGGCGGTTAGGATTTGGCGGATGCCATGGTCACCAAACCCAACCCCTTCCCGGTCCCGATCTGTCCTCCTTGCCGCCCCGTTCCACCCACCCTCGCCTCCCTCCCACCCCCTGCACACACTGTACTGACAGGTGTCCAGAGGCTGCTGGCAAGCAGATCTAGCCATTCAATGCTTGTAAGGGCGGCCAGGCTGCGTGTTCCAGGATGTCACCTTTTGCGACAGCCAGAAAGTGCCTTACACCACTGGAATACTCATTCTGGTGGCATATGGCGCCCATAGGACTGGGCTATAAGGCTGCAATTCTCTGCCAGGGGGCAACCATAGATGAACACAGTGGGACTTCCTAGCAATTAAACAAGCATGAGATCAAGCTGCAAAGATGCTTTATGAGTTAGAACAGAATGAAAGAAAGAACAACAATATATAAATCTTAGCCTGGAAATGCATTCTATAGCAGAAGCCTGGTTATAATAGTAATACATGTTCCTTTTTTCCTCCCTCTTGGTCTTTTTTTTAAAGGCTCTGCATGTACACATATTATTCGACAAAAAAGATGGCAATAAGCTGCTAATAGCCATTAGCTCACTGATTCTTCTAGACCTCGATGAACTTTGGATATGCAGTACTTTGCAGTACTCTGTGGAAAATGTGAACCAGCCACAACACCCTTCTTGTCAATGGTGCTTTTATAGCCAAACATTTGAAGGGGGGGTAGTGGGCTGGGTGCTTTTAATACGTTTGAAAATGAACCCTGTTGAATTTGTGGTTTCCAATATTTCAACTCCCTATAAAATACATTTTGGCAAAATGCATTTATGATGAGCTGAGGCCAGATTGGCCATGAACGCTAAAGTCTGGCCAGCATCGCCTGACTACTTCCCATTTTTAATAGGACAAAACTGAATTTTTGGGGAGCTAATCTGTTATTCCTCATGCAAACTCCTCTGTCATTTTGCTAGAGAGGATTTGCTGATCTCTCTCCTAAAATGGAGTGCCATTTGCTCAGAGGGCTGCTGAGACAAAGAAACAAAAATGGCTGTTCCCTTCTTTAAAAAATAAATAAATCTAGCAGTTGCTTGGATTGGTCTCCAGCACTAATCAAACACAAGCCCATCGAAGGCAGAGAGCCATTTGTCCCAGCAGCCCTGACCAGTGAAAACTGAAATTTGTCTGGCACCTAGCAGAGACGCTTAAGTTTGCATAAAACCTCCTACGCACCATCTTAAGATTATTACAAACTGTAGACCTTGGGCTTCTTCCATCATGCTTCTCCCCCCACACACACACACACTTTTTTGGCATAACATCGAGCCTGAAGAGGCATTTTTGAGAACTCAAAATTCTGCTTGGCTTCAGGCTGTTGAGCAAACTACTTTTTGATATTTTAGCTGGTCCGCTAAAGAAAGGTATTACACTGATTTGGATTTTATCCCTAGTAGATCAACATGGCTACATATGATCTTTGAATTGAAATTATAGAAGCAAAGGATGTACTGTTGTACTGTAGCATAGCAAGTTTTACATCGGTAACCTGTAAGAAACATTGATTTAAATGTTATTAGAGGAATGACAGGGGAGGAGTTTCTGTAAGCTATGAACTATCTGAGCAACTTTAATAGTTCAGCTTCGCTGCTGACTTTGAAAGGAATGGATTCAGGCCTTTGCTTAGCAGAGCTGGCCCATTCATGAGGTGGACCCAAGCAGCAGATGGATGGGGTCCACCACCAACCCTCCTCCTCCACCTTTTACACTCACTGGATTTTAAAGAGGAAAATGGGAATGGAACAGAATAGGAAGTGGAAGAAAGGAGAATACAGGGGGGCCCGTATCCGCGGATCCGCTATCCGTGGATTCACTTATCTCCGGATAGCGGGGGGCCCTGCGCTCCTCCCGCACCCATTACCTTAATTAAGGATACAGGGGGGCTGTAGTAGGCTAGAGTGTCTTGTGGGAGATGCTCTTGCCCACCATTTTTCTTTCCTCCACACTTCCTGTTTTGTTCTGTTTTCCTCTCCCTTTTCAACTCCAACGAGTGTGAGAGGAGCCGGGCTCTTTGCACTTGCTGGCACACCGATAGGTAAGGGAGAGTGGCACAAGACACCCTGTTTCAGATCTGTGAGGTTTTCTTAGGCCACTATTGCTATCCCTATTACAAACTTAGCTGTAAACCTTGTATAAGTTATGCAACTTTGAGAATGATGATGCTGATACCATGTGCTCAGCGATATTTGGGAACTTTCCAGTACGCTGTCCTCAAGGAGGGCAAGGAGTCAGTAATAAAAGCTACTCTAAGAATTATTTAACCTTCTGTCCTGAACCATCCTACTAAATCATTTACAGCGATGTACAAGAAACATGAACTAGAGAACTGACACCAGCAATTACATAAGTGGTATAGGTATTGCAACTCTGCCTGATCTGGACTGATTTTGATCAAAGTACAGAGGGAATGAATTTGAATGCTTGCCCTAGGATATGACGGAGGGGAAAGATAAATGCTGGCAGTAGCATTAATCCTTATTAACCATCCTGTATCCAGGGCTGCCACTTGGGGTGGGTGGGTAGGTGGGGCTCCTGGACCATTAGTTGGTTTATGGCTGGTAGAAATGGAAAGGTAAAGCCTTCCCTAGCAGCTGGGAAAGGTAAACTTGTTGAACATTTTCCTTCTCTGCCGTGTTGAAGACACAGTATACTTACTAAATGAGAAGAAAAGGTAGCATCCTACATGTTTGCAGGGGAGGAGCTTTCAAAAGCAGAACAAAATGTTTTCATCATTGCAGTCAGGGTGGATATTTTGCAAAAACGTATTCAGAAACAGCTTGCCAAGAAACACCCATCTCTGGTCACAGATAGCTGGGATATGACAGACGGTGACACTTGCAGGGACAACTGATGAATCAGTGGAGACTGCGTCAGCACACTGGAGACGATATCTTTTTATTAGGAAGACAAGGCATTGCGAGGATGCAATTCACGCAGGTCTCATCTGGCAAGCTGTCCCAACTGAACCCTAGCCCTTGCTCCATTTCAAGGTGACAGTATTTCATCTCTCTCTCTCTCTCCATGAAAGACAGCTCTGCACACTGTTAACAAAAGAGAGCTTGCACAAGCCATGCCTTGTCACATCAAAGCTGTCTTGTTTATTTGTGCTAGGACTGTGCAATTCATGTTGAAATTGCAACGCTCACACAGTGACAGTTCCTTTTCCAGCATGGCAAGTTAGTTAGAAATCTAGTAGTGCAGCATTTCTGCACCACCACACTTTGCCCCACATTGGTGATCTGCTCTCCAATGCATAAAATGCAATTAAGGACCATGGTGCTCATTTCAAAACCAGTGGCAGGAGACTGCTTTGTAAAGTGGCTCTCTTTATTGGAATATTTGTCTAAAACTGGGGTGGCCAACCTTTCCACATGAATGCTCCTGGCCCTTTAATGGTTGTCTAGGTGAGGGCATTTCAGCAGGTGCTGCTGCTTTAGCAGCACCATCAGCACTTGCAGCTGACAAGATTCTGTCTTCTACACAACTCTTAACAATGCAGAGGCCCTTGGTTTGTATATGCTCAAATTTTGGAGAGATTTAAAGTGGACAAGAAGGCATATGAATTTGTAGAAGAAGAATCAATACTGGAGGTACAATTAAAATCTGAAGACCTTTTAATCTCAAAAATGTATAAATTGCTTTTGAAGTTCGAGACAGAAGAAGAACAGGTTAAAGAATGTACGATTCATTGGGCGAAAAATGTAGGTCATGTTATTTTAATGGAACAAAGGGAACAACTATGGTTAAAGCAGTTGAAATTTACGTTAAATGTTAATATTAAAGAAAATATGTATAAAATGATGTATAGATGGTATATAACCCCAAGCAAATTAGCAAAAATGTATGAGAAGGTGACGAATAGCTGTTGGAAATGTAAAAAGCAAGAAGGAACTTTTTACCATATGTGGTGGACATGCCCCCAAGCAAAGAAGTATTGGACTCAGATTCATAAACAGATTGAGTTGATTTTAAAGATTAAGGTTCAAATGAAACCGGAAACCTTTTTGTTGGGTATGAGGGATGATCATGTAGGCGAAAAATTTCAAACTTTGTTCTTATATATGATAGCTGCGGCAAGAATTTTATATGCACAATATTGGAAGAATTCGGAGATACCTTCGCTGGAAGATTGGTGGCTGAAAGTTTTGGATTATGCTGAAATGGATAAACTTGTTGTTGTTGTTGTTCAGTCGTTAAGTCGTGTCCAACCCTTCGTGATCCCATGAACCATATCCCGCCAGGCCTTCCTGTCCTCCACTATCTTCCTGAGTTTGCTCATTTTCATGTTCGTTGCATCGGTGGTGCTGTCTAACCATCTCATCCTTTGCCTTCCCCTTCTCCTTTTGCCTTCAATTTTTCCCAGCATCAGAGTCTTCTCCGGAGAGTCCTCTCTTCGCATTAGGTGGCCAAAATATTTGAGCTTCAGCCTTAGTACCTGTCCTTCCAGGGAACAGTCAGGGTTGATTTCATTTAGGATTGACTGATTTGATCTCCTAGCAGTCCAAGGGACTCTCAGGAGTCTTCTCCAGCACCACAGTTCAAAAGCATCTATTCTTCGGCGCTCAGCCTTCCTTATGGTCCAACTCTCGCAACCATACATTGCTACTGGGAACACCATCGCCCTGACTATACGAACTTTTGTTGGCATGGTGATATCTCTGCTTTTTATTATGCTGTCTAAGTTTGCCATAGCTTTCCTTCCAAGGAGTAAGCGTCTTTTAATTTCATGGCTGCTGTCTCCGTCTGCAGTGATCTTGGAGCCCAGAAAAGTAAAATCTGTTACTGCTTCCATTTCTGCCCCTTCTATTTGCCAGGAATTGATGGACCCAGATGCCATGATCTTAGTTTTATTAATGTTGAGTTTCAAGCCAACTTTTGCACTCTCCTCTTTCACCCTCAGCAAGAGGCTCTTTAGTTCTTCTTCACTTTCTGCCATTAGGGTGGTATCGTCTGCATATCTGAGGTTGTTGATATTTCTCCCGGCAACCTTGATTCCGGCTTGCAATTCATTCAGCCCTGCATTTCTCATAATGTACTCTGCATATAAGTTAAATAAGCAGGGTGACAATATACAGCCTTGCCGTACTCCCTTCCCAATTTTGAACCAATCAGTTGTTCCATGGCCGGTTCAAACTGTTGCTTCTTGACCCGCATACAGGTTTCTCATGAGACAGGTAAGGTGGTCTGGTACCCCCATCTCTTTAAGAATTTGCCACAGTTTGTTGTGATCCAAACAATCAAAGGCTTTTGCGTAGTCAATGAAGCAGAAGTAGGTGTTTTTTTTTTGGAACTCTCGTGCTTTCTTCATGATCCAGCGCATGTTGGCAATTTGATCTCTAGTTCCTTTGCCTCTTCGAAACCCAGCTTGTACGTCCGGTAGTTCTCGGTCCACGTACTGCTGAAGCCTAGCTTGTAGGATTTTGAGCATAACCTTGCTAGCATGTGAAATGAGTGCAATTGTGCGGTAGTTTGAACACTCTTTGGCACTGCCCTTCTTTGGAATTGGAACGTAAACTGACCTTTTCCAATCCTTTGGCCACTGCTGAGTTTTCCAAATTTGTTGGCATATTGAGTGCAGCACTTTCACAGCATCATCATTTAGGATTTTAAGTAGCTCAGCTGGGATATTATCATCTCCACTAGCTTTGTTGTTAGTAATGCTACCTAAGGCCCACTTGACTTCACTCTCTAGGATGTCCGGCTCTGGGTCAGTGACCACACCAGCGTGGTCATCAGGAACATTCAGATCTTTCTTGTATAGTTCTTCTGTGTATTCTTGCCATCTCTTCTTAATCTCTTCTGCTTCTGTTAGGTCTCTGCCTTTTTTGTCCTTTATCATGCCCATCTTTGCACAAAAAGTTCCCTTGATATCTCCAATTTTCTTGAAGAGATCTCTAGTCCTCCCCATTCTGTTGTTTTCCTCGATTTCCTTGCATTGTTCATTTAAGAAGGCCTTCTTATCTCTCCTTGCTATTCTCTGGAAATCTGCATTCAGTTTAGATATAAACATCTTTCCTTATTTGACCCGGTCAAGGGTTGACCGGGTCAAATGAATCCTCCAATGGGTCCTGACTCTCAGCAAGTGCCCCACCTAGCTGATCTCTGACTTCACCCTGTAAGGATGCTCTCAATTCTCTTCCACTGAAAGTGTGGCTTAAATTGTGCCCAACTTAGGCACTATGTGGCTTTGTCAACTTCGTACAGTGTACTCTTCTCCATGAATGAACAAAGTTAGTTAACTGCAGATGGCAGATTTCAAGAGCTAACTTCACCTTTGCTTTTTGCATTCCTTCTTTCCACAGCTATTTGTAAAGCCTCATCTGACAGCCACTTTGCTGTCTTGCATTTCTTTTTCTTTGGGATGGTTTTAGTTGCTGCCTCCTGTACAATGTTACGAACTTCCGTCCATAGTTCTTCAGGCACTCTGTCTACCAGGTCTAATGCCCTAAATCTATTCTTCACCTCCACTGTATACTCATAAGGGATATGGTTTAGGTCATATCTGACTGGTCTAGTGGTGTTCCCTACATTCTTCAGTTTAAGCCTGAATTTTGCAATAAGAAGCTCATGATCTGAGCCACAGTCAGCTCCAGGTCTTGTTTTTACTGACTGTATAGAGCTTCTCCATCTTTGGCTGCAAAGCAAATAATCTATCTGGTTTCGGTATTGACCATCTGGTGATGTCCATATGTAGAGTCGCCTCTTGTGTTGTTGGAAAAGAGTGTTTGCTATGATGACCAGCATGTTCTCTTGACAGAACTCCGTTAGCCTTTGCCCTGCTTCACTTTGCGCTCCAAGGCCAAACTTGCCTGTTGTTCCATTTATTTCTTGATTTCCTACTTTAGCATTCCAGTCTCCTATGATGTAAAGGACATCTTTTTTGGGTACTAGTTCTAGAAGGTGTTGTAGGTCTTCATAGAACCGGTCAACTTCATCTTCTTCGGCATCAGTGGTTGGGGCATACACTTGGATTACTGTAATGTTGAATGGTTTGCCTTGGATTCGAACTGAAATCATTCTGTCGTTTTTGATAAACTTACAATTTTAATTAAGGAAAAGTCAGTTAACCTTTTCGAGAATAACTGGAAACCATTTATCGATTTTTTAAGAGAGAGAGAGAAGACCGATGTGATGATATGTGGATTTAATGAATAGAATGTGGGTGTTATTTTGGCTTAGTTGGATATTATATGTAGAAAATGGTGAATAGTATGCTAGTAGGATGTATTGCTTCATGCTTGCTATAACTTTATGAAATATGTATTGTTTTTATGTTTATATAAAAACATAAGAACGCAGAGGCCCTAAGGTGGAACTTGGTTGCCCACCCCTGGTCTAAAATAATGTTCATGAGCTGGACAGCTAGTAATTCCCTTTCTGCGTTTGCTTCTGTTGCTGACATTTTCCATCTGGTATCACTCCCGCTGAGCTGATCAAGAAACGTTACACTTGCCACAGGGACTGGTATCCCTAATTTCCCATTCCCCCATCTCTATCATTTAGTATGACTTAAAACTACAACATATTGCAAGGCAACCATGGGGTTCCGAACTCAATGTTTATCTTATAACAAATGCATGGCATGCATTTGTAGAGGAGAATCGGCCGGCAGGAAGAGGGTCTTAACCATTCCTATACCTGTCAAGTCTCTCCTGCAAAGGCAACCTCTTCTCAGTCTTGCATTTTTTAAAACCGTTTCTTCCCCAACTAGACTCCAACATAAGAAGTAGGTTTGGCTAGGGAAAAAAAATACCTTGGGAGGAATTTGCAAGGGAAAGGTTCAGCGTTAAAAGTACAGTCAATTCTCGGTATCTGTGGGTGATTGGGAGGCTTAGAGATGGGTAAGATAAAATAATTTCTCTTTCCCCTCCCAAGCCTTCCAATCGCTCGCCCCCCACCATAGCATGTAGTGCAGCCCGTTTTGGCGCAGCTGCATGCAATTGCGGAAAAAAACCATAGGACTGGGCTGTTAAGGATGCAGTGCCAGCATGGTTTATTTGGAACCCTAGGGGAAGCCCTGCACTGCACCCCCATGACACTATTGCTAACTGGGCAAGAGGCCCTTTTTCAATTGGTGCTCCTCTTTTATTTAGCAGGGGGAGAGCAACTGCTCCCCTTTCACCCCAGCACAGTGTCTTTTCTGGTGGCTGTTTGCTGGTGGTGGTTTGCATCTTTTTTAGATTGTGAGTCATTTGGGGACAGGGAGCCATTTAATCATTTGATTTTGTCTGTAAACCGCTTTGTGAACTTTTTGTAGAAAAGCGGTATATAAATACTGTTAATAATATTGTCTGTCTCCTGATGGCACATTGTGTGTTATCACTGTCACTGGAAGTGAGAGTTCAAGGGTTGACCGGGTCAAATGAATCCTCCAATGGGTCCTGACTCTCAGCAAGTGCCCCACCTAGCTGATCTCTGACTTCACCCTGTAAGGATGCTCTCAATTCTCTTCCACTAAAAGTGTGGCTTAAATTGTGCCCAACTTAGGCACTATGTGGCTTTGTTAACTTCGTACAGTGTACTCTTCTCCCTGAATGAACAAAGTTAGTTAACTGCAGATGGCAGATTTCAAGAGCTAACTTGATCCAACATTGAATTTGACCCAATTGTCTTTCAGCCTGTGCAAAACCAATCTGTCATTTCAGAATGTACTGTAAATATACATTGTTAAACATACATGTTTATGCTTAAATAGCTATACAGTGAGATGTATCCCCGATACATCCATTCACACAATGAGTGAACCTCCTTAGTCAGGAGTAAATGGCAGCACTCAGAGTTAATGGCAGCACTCTGAGTTAATCTCCACACACCCCTTTCTTTGTAAAGGGCCAAACTAGATGTGACTTTAAACACATCTTTGGAGACTCCTCCAGTTTTGTTTTTAAACCAAAAGCCCCTGTTGTTGTTGTTCAGTCATTAAGTTGTGTGATCCCTTGAACCATATCCCGCCAGGCCTTCCTGTCCTCCACTATCTTTCTGAGTTCGCTCATTTTCATGTTAGTTGCATCGGTGATGCTGTGTAATCTGGACTGATGACAGTGCATGAGGAGGGAGGTTCACTCCTTGCCCCCCAGGCTGCTATTACAACAAATAGCTGTTTGGGGGTGGTTTTCTGACAGGAAAACGACACAGAGTTTAAGCACAGAAAGCTGCCTTATGCTGTGTCAGACCACTGGTCCATCTATTTCAGTATTGTCAACACTGACTGGTAGCAGCTCTCCGGGGAATCAGACAAGAATTTTTCTCTGCCCCACCTGGCAATTGCGAGGGATTGAACCTGGGTCCTTCCACAGGCAAAGAATGTGCTCTGTCAATGAGCTACAGCCCATCCCTTAACCTTTTCCCCCTGTGCTACTTTCTTGCCAAAAACTGCCAAGCAGCTACAGTATGTGCTCTGCTCTACCCCCTCCACCTCATCCCAAGAGGGAAGGTCCACATCATAAGGACTAGAAACCGACATGTCAGAGCTATGTGAGGATGAATACGAGTCCACCTGAACATTGCACAGCTGCTGAGGGGGAGTTATTTATTGGCAGAAGTCTATCACAGAAGGCCTAGTAAAGTCTGCAGGTGGTCTTCCCCTCGCCCTGCCCCTCATCATGCAGTTCACACTGGCTCGACACTAGCACCGTTCCCAGATTCCTTTCCTCTCCTTGCCCCTTGGTCCCTGGCTCAGGTCTCCCTTGTAGTAAGCAAGCTACCCCTCCCCAAATATTTTTATTTCATTCCCCGCTTTCCCCCTGAACCCCCACCTTTTTATCCCATCAAAAGCCATCCAAGATTCACGGAGATACAGTCATTTTTGAACCCCTAGAGAAGCGGCAGCAGCAAAAGTTCACTCTGTACCTATTTAATCCCCATAACCTTCTCTCTCTTTGGAAGTTTCTAAAAAGTGGTATTCCTTTAATTCAAAGCAGTGCATTATCCTAGGAAAATACTGTTTTCTTGAATTCCCTCCATGGTTATGGCACCGGATCTCTACCAGGGATCAACGGGGTGTCCCTGGGGAGGGGCCCCTCCACAGAAGGGTCCCCATCCTGACACTTTGGTGGAGTTCATCTTCAGCAGAGTTCAGAGACTCCTGGTACTGTGCACATATTCTTGCAGCGTGTAAAAGGCGTGGGGGTCTTCCCCACGTGCCCTTGCTGGGGTCCAGGAGGGGGTTGGTAAGTGCTACCCTCGGCCTGGACACAGAAGGTTGACTGAAGACCAGGCGCTAGAAATGCAGAAGGCATTAGAAGCGAGGTCTCCTGCCAAGAGTCCTGCACTGCCAGGAGTCCAGGGAAAACTACTTTCAAAAACCATAACCTATGATTGGCCAGCTTCCATTCTGTGATGCTCTTGCGTGACTTCCTTCTACCTGGGAGGCCATTCTGGAGCAGGGAGAGGGGGGTTTCCAGGAATATGGGAAATCTTGGGCCGGTGTCACTGCTCCCTAGGAAGCCACTGCTCCTTCTCTGTGTGCCTCTTTTCCCCCACCCTACAAGTCTCGACTACCCCCCCCCCCAACCATCTCCTGAAGCCTAGCCTACTTCTCTGTGTATGTCCTATCACCATCCCTCCACCCATTGTTCTCTAGCAGCCTGGTCTATCATTCAAATGTCTTTGAACTATTCACATTGCTCCTTCCCTGGCTGGCTACAATTGATTCAAATGTTAATCTAATCACTTGCTTCCCTCCTTCCTGACTGACAGCATTCACCTGAATGTCCCTCTTTGTATACCTAGTGCTAGTGGGGCAGAGACTCATTGAATTGGCACTATTGCCCATCAATTTGGAAATCTTTGTCTTTTGTGGCTACATGCCAAACAAAAGACCCCATTCATAAAACCCCGAACTCCACACCTCACCTAAGGTGGGGGCCAAATCCAATCATCCCAACCACCCAGCACCCTCAACCTCTCACCCATTGGCTACCAGCTCTCACCCTCATTGGTCCCAGAGTACACAAAACACAACACTTCTTATTGGTTCTTTTAATAAAGTTATCTTTTTATTGGCTAAACATTTCAAACACGCTGCTGCTGCTCTCATTGGTGCCAAACTTCAATCCGACCTCCCATTGGCTGTATCAACGTGCACACTTCTTGGATCCATCCCCTCATTGGTTTATCTTCCTGTCTCCATGTATTCCAATGTATGTTCAAAAATAATGAAATGTATAAAACCTTTTGTAAATGATTTATGTGTTACGCATTCTGCAAAGAATCGCGTCCTTGGCTGGCTGAGTAAAAGATCTTCTCTTTTTTACCCAACGTTGGTCTATCTGAGCTCTTTTTGGCGCCTCTGCATAACTGCAGACCTTTCTTTTCCTTCTCTCTCTCTCTTTTTCTCATTTTTGGGGTACCTTCTCCATCTTTTGGAGCCTTGGTGTCAGCTCACCGAATCCTATGAACTAAAGTCACCTGTACCCTTGGGGGTGCTCACTACACCCTTTAATACTAGGCTTACCAGATCTCCAACTGGGACAGAGTGCTAGACCTTTAGGAGAAGGAATGTGGGCAGGTGTAGCTTGTTAAACCTTGGAGCACAACCCTAGGCATGTCTACTCAGAAGCAAGCCCCATTGTGTTCAGTGGGGCTTGCTTCTGAGTAGACATGCCTAAGATTGTGCTCTGAGGTTTAACAAGCTACACCTGTCCACATTCCTTCTCCTAAAGGTCTAGCACTCTGTCCCGGTTGGAGATCTGGTAAGCCTATTTAATACTAGCCTGGGCACTCCCCTGACCTCTCCATGGCTTCCAGCCTTAGGGCTGGGTGTTTCTTCTCTTCAGTCTCCTCCCTTCTGTCACCCTAACCTCTTCTGCCTTCTACCACTTGTATTCCCTCTAGCCCTTCTCGCTCTATTTTTCTCCCTCCTCCTCCTCCTCCTCCTCCTCCTCTCCCTCTTCGCTCGCCCTTCGCTCCTCCACACTCCCTCTTGGCCAACTCCACCAGCTTCTTCTGACACTCTCACCACCTTACTGTCACGGTCACCTGGCAGTTATTGTTTCTTCCCTCCTTCAACCAGCTTCAGTCTCCTTTCTCGTCTCTCCTTCTCTTTTCCATCACTCCCCCGTGCCTTTCTGGCTCCCTTTTAAATCCTCCCACTCGGTTGGCTTCCCCCGCCCCCTGGGATCCTTGTCAGCTGTTGGGCAGGTGATGTCTCAGCTAGCGGAGTCGCTCAGCAATGATGATGTCATCTCCAGGCGCGTGCACAAAAAGCCATGGCTGAACAGGACTTCACTCAGTGTGGGCAACTGAGGGCGGTTTCACAAGCTATTTGCTGTAATAGCAGCTTTAGGACCAAATTGCAGCTGTGTGGGGGGAGGACAATTTTCAGAAGGAAAGTGCATATGGGGGGGAAAGGATTAAGCAGCTTCCCTTCCCATGCAACTCTGTAAATCTAGACTGGCGTGCTCTAGCATACCACTCTCCTCCACACTTCCTTTCCACTCATTCTTCTTTTTGAATAAAGGGAGCAGGAGGAAGAGTGGCAGCAGCTGCAGCTAGCATATTGCCAAGTAAGAGAGGCCGGGATTTGGCTTGCCACGTAAAGCGCCAGGAAGTCTTGGGTCAGCCCTGTGTGGTTTTATAACTGGCTAGATCTCAAGGCATATGTAGGTTTGCGTCCTGCTTCATGGTCTGGAGCATAGCAAGGCTCCTTGAGGGCTATGTCTTTCTCTTGTACCGTTCCTACAGCCAAATCCTGTCTAGCAGGACGCGGCAGTGCATGTAAGGCATCCACTGCATCCTATGCAGGATTGGACCTTCTCTGGTGCAGCCGGCAGCCTCCTCAGGGTAAAGGGATGTTTGTCCCTTACCCTGAGTAACACGTCAGCCGCCCTGATGGGTCTACTCTAACATATGCCAGCAATTTTGCTGGTGTACATTTGAGAGGCCCGTGTAAGGCCCAACACGCCCAGGAAGGGGGATAGGATATGGCGGAAGAGGACTCGCTGATCCCTCTCCCTTCCTGGGCCCAATCCTCCAATTTCATCCGCTCCCAGAATGCCCCATTCCCCCCTCCCCCCATCCCTCTGCCACCCGGCAGGGACTTACCTCTCTGGCGCAGTGCTGCTATCTTCTGCGACACTGGAGGAGTGGCACAAGCCTTTCCGCCAGTGCCGCTTACTCCCAGGGTGCCGCAAATGTGTTTTACGGCAGACGATCCACCAGTCTATTTGTAGACAGGATTGCACCGCTAGTCTCTACAAATATGCCTCATTTTCATCAGGAATTCATCCTATGTAGACATTATCATTTTCATGACTACAGACAAGCTTAAGAAAAAACAAAACAACTCAAGTTTATAATGACAGTATTCCATTGAAGCAAACTGGGGAAAAAAACCCAAGGCAAACTAACACATTTAAGTGCACCGCTACTTTGGCCTTATAAAGGAGAAATCATGTAAGCAAAAATCTTTGGGTCAGTAATTTTTATTATTTTTTTAATCAGCAGATGGTCAAAAGAATTTAGAAAAGACCCAAAATAATTCTCAAGTCCCAAAATAAGATTTCAAAATTGCAATCGGGCAGCCCAGTCCAGCCTAAGGCCTCAGCGGCACAATTCAGTCACAAAAGCAGCCTAACAGCCCATTCCAACCCAACTCCTCTCCAAGTCAGGCATAAGTGTGGCCTAAGTGCAGCCTAAGTTAGGCAGAAGTTATGCCTGAGGTAGGTCAGAGTTATGCCTGAGTTAGGCAGGCTGCAGTTTCTGTGGCCCAGCACCACCCCAGGATCCAGGCAACACTTACCTCCCAGGCAGGCAGGCTCTTCTCCAGGCTCCGTGTCTGGCTCAGGCATGTGCAGGCCTCTGTCTGCATGTGTCAGCGTCCATCCATGGCAGCTGCCGCAGGGTCTGTCGCAGCCTGGTCGCAAAGGGGCTGACCGCAGGCATGGGGGTTGCGCCAGTCATGTGGTGGGCGCAGGGCAGGTGACAGGTGAGCGAAGTGCCTGAGCCCAGCCGCCACAGGGCACCCTGTGCATCAGCCACCTGCTGCAGGGGAGAGTGGCTGTCCCCTCCCTCCTGCAGAAGGCGATGCCACCCCCAAGCCATGTTGAGGCTGCACTGGGGGGTGAGCGGGGGAGGGAAGGGGAGGGGGGTGGGAACGTCACACACAAGGGGGGTCTCATGAGGACTGGAACTGCCTCTGACATGACTCGCCCGTGCGCTGCCTGAAGCCCTGGGCCTCCAAGGCCGAGGCAATGCCCACAAAGAAGGCATCCCAGCGTGCCTGCTGCTCTGTGCCCCGGCCAAGACTGAGAGATGCCTTGGGCTTGTCTGCTGCGAGCGTGAAGGGCTCACGCAGCTCATCACACCCCCAGATGGGGCGACGACGGCGCCTCGCGGCAGGCGCTCTGGCAGGGTGGAGGGTGGCCAGCAGCCATCATCAGGGAGTGGGAGGGGAGGCAGACACACAGGCAGGCAGACAGGGGGCGCTGGGGAGGGGCATGGGTGGGTCAGAGACAGACAGACAGACAACAAGGCTGGTGGGAGACAGATTCCGAGAGAGGGGTCTGCAGAGACCGATAGGGACACAGGGGGCGCTCCGCAGATGAAGGTGATGCATAAACAGGCGCCTCTTATGCAGACAGACTTTGGGCGGAAGCGCCTTCATTACAGGCGGACCTTCGACGGAAGCGCCTGCATTACGGGCGGACCTTCGACGGAGGCGCCTGCATTACGGGCGGACCTTCGACGGAGGCGCCTGCATTATGGGCAGACGCCCTGGCTGTCACTGTTTGCCTGCCTGAGAGGCCCCCCCAACTCCCCCCTTCCCCTCTGTGCCATGGGGGTCTGGCAGCGCCCCTGCTGGGTTCTCCCAGGGAAGGCCGTGGCAGTCCCTGGATGGGACTCATGTAGGGGCTTCAGGGCTGGGGGCTGTCTGTGTGTGTGGGGCAATGCTTGTGTAAACACTGGGCACATATGTTTCACTGGGGCTCTGCCCGAGGGGCGTCTTTATTGTTCTGGAACGTTAGCAGAGATGGCCAGGCGGGGCTGCCAGGGGTAGTCACAGCAGCCAATCTGAAAGCAGCAGCAGCAGCAGCAGCCCTGCCCCATGGACCTGGAGATGCAGGCTCTTCCCCTGTGGAACCACAGCCTGCTCCATAGAAAGGGGAGGGGCAGCAAGAACGACAGCCAGGGAGGTGGAGGAGCAGCAGCAGCACCGGCAGCTGAGGAGGGTTGCAGGGCTGGCTCCTTGACCTCTGGCAGCATCGAGGCAGACGACAGTGGGGCAACCAGACTGCAGGCCCAGGGGTGCTCCCAGGAAGGTAGGTGGTAGTGGACGTTCCTGGGGAGACAAAAAACAAGGGGGAGTTACATGTCAGCTGGTATGTGGAAGCAGTCACCATTGACGACAAGCCAGTGTGCCGGTTGCAAAGGCCTGCAGGGAGAGAAATAAACACAGCTGATAGTTGTGACACACATAGCATGGTCTGAGCTGCTTACCTGGGTGTAAGGAGAGCATGATCCTGTAAGGGAAAAAGGTCAAAGAGAGAGACAACAACACAACTTGGGGGTCACAACCATGGCAAACCTAGCAATACTGACCTGTCAGTACACCCTGTGGAGAAAAGGGGGGGGGAACAGCTGGTGTCTACATAAGGCTAACAGTTCCACACTTGTGGCATTGTCTGCTCACATGACTACAGGCAGCAATCAGACACAACAGTGGTAAAGAGGCATGTATCCTATATATCATAGCAGGCAGCTATGAGACAACACATTGGTAAAGAGGCATATCATAGCAGGCTAAGCAGGCAGTTATCAGACAAGACACTGGTAAAGAGGCATATCATAGCAGGCTATGCAGGCAGCTATGAGACAACACATTGGTAGAGAGGCATGTCATGGCAGGCTATGCAGACACCTATGAGACAACACATTGGTAAAGAGGCATGTATCCTTCCTATATTTCTAAATGCAAAGAGGCAGCAGTCAGACCACATGTCAGCACAAACCCTGCTCTTACCTGCTGGTGTTGTTGCCTGTGGGGGGGGGGGAAGAGGGGCTGGTAGAAAGACATGGGTTAGCAAACACTTGCATGGAGGCAGCTGCCCAGGCACAGCTGTAAACAGGTTGGCCACAGCCAGAACAGCTCTCTCTGCCCTAGAGGGAGGCAGAGAGGAGAAGAGAAAAGTGGGGTGTTTGTGAATTTTGCCCTCCACCGACAAAGTCCCACTTTGTGGCTGTGGGGGACAGAACCCCACGCCACGTGCTCAGAGAGAGAGTGACTGGAGGTCTGGGTCTGGGCTTTTGTGGGAATGAGGCTGGGTGGGGCTGGGTGCTGATAGGCTCCCTATCTTAGGCATAACTCTGTCGGTTTCCAGACCTAGCAGGCCCAACTCCGTCCTAACTCTGACCTAAGGAGTAGGGTGTTAGAAATTTTCAGGAGAGGGCTGGCTTGGGTAAGGTAAAATGGCTCCTATGGGTCTCCTCAAATTTGGGTCCACCTTTTTGGTCGACCTAAATTTTGTGTCAGCATTTGTGTTGGAGGGGGCGTGTCTGTGCTTGCCAGGGTCTGGAATCCAACGTTAATTGGTTGCCGCCCCCGTTACACCCACGGTCCGCCCATGTTCCGCCCACTTTTAGGTCAACTTTAGGTCTGACTTGTGCTGCTTAGCCCTTGGGTTGGAATGGGCTGTTCTTAGTCCTTCGGTCGTAACTTCGACCTAACTTTGACCTAACTTCGCCCTAAATGGTTGCATTCCAGACCTAACTTCGACCTAAACGACTTAGGCTGACTTTAGGTCTGACTTGGGCTGCTTAGCACTTGGGTTGGAATGGGCTGTAAGTGCCTTAGGCTGAAGTTAGGACTGAATTGTGCCGTTGAGGCCGAATTTGTGCTGCAATTGTGACAGACATAGGACGGGTTAAGGAAAGTTGACCAATTCCATCCTAAATTCGGCCTAAGAGCTATTCCGTCCTAAGTTTGGCCTAAAAGTGGGCGTGTTGGGGGAGTGACGGGGGCGGTTACAAATTTGGGTCCAGGTCCAGACACTGGAGAGCTCCGACACGCCCCCTCAAGCACAGCTACGGAACAAAATTTAGGTCGACAAAAAAGGTGGACTCAAATTTGAGGAGACCCATAGGAGCCATTTTACCTTACACACTCCAGCCCTCTCCTGAAAAGTTCTAACACCCTACTCCTGAGTTATGCCTGAGTTAGGACGGAACAGCTGTGGCATAACTCTGGACATGGACCCAAATAGTTACCCTATCAGCACCCAGCCCCACCCAGCCTCTTTCCCACAAAAGCCCAGCCCCAGGCCTCCATTTTCTCTCTTTCTCTGAGCACGTGGCGTGGGGTCCTGTCCCCCAGCAGCCACAAAGTGGGACTTTGTTGGTGGAGGGCAAAATTCACAAACACCCCTCTTCTCCTCTCTGCCCCCCTCTAGGGCAGAGAGGGCTGTTCAGGCTGTGGCCAAACTGTTTACAGCTGTGCCTGGGCAGCTGTCTCCTTGCAAGCATTTGCTAACCCATGTCTTTCTCCCAGCCTCTCTCTCTCTCCCCCCCCCCCCCACAGGCAACAACACCAGCAGGTAAGAGCAGGGTCTGGGATGGCATGTGTTATGACTTCTGCCTGTTCATGCCAATATATGTTTGACTTTAGCCTGTTCATGCCTATATGTAGGACTTCTGCCTGTGTAAGCCATACTGTAGGACTTCTGCCTGTGTTTGCCATAATGTTGGACTTCTGCCTTTTCATGCGAATATGTATGACTTCTGCCTGTGTTCGCCTTTATGTAGTACTTCTGCCTGTCAGCACACATATATATGATAGCTGCCTCTTTACCAATGTGTCCTCTGATAGCTGCCCGTTGCCATGTGAGCAGACAAATATGTGTTTGTGTAAATGTGACTTGCCTGTTAACAAAGGTGTGTTTACTAACCCGCAGCCTTGCCCCCATAGGGTCTACAACAGGTCAGTTATGATGTGCTAGCCATGTATGTAGTTGTGCTGTGTTTTCTCTCCTTCACTGTTGTCCTTTGCAGGATCATGCCCTTCTGACGTCCAGGTAAGCTCCTCACACTGTGACAAGCTCGTTATACCTAGCAGCTGTGTAATCTGATCTCTCCCTGCAGGCTTTTGCAACCGACACACTGGCTTGTCTTCAATGGTGACTGCTACCACGCACCAGCTGACATGTAACTCCCCCTTGTTTTTTGTCTCCCCAGGAACGTCCCACTACCACCTACCTTCCTGGGAGCACCCCTGGGGCTCCAGGCAGGGTGCCCCATTGTTGTCTGCCTCGATGCTGCCAGAGGTCAGGGTGCCAGCCCTGCAACCCTCCTCAGCTGCTGCTGCTCCACCTCCCTGGCTGTCCTACTTGCTGCCCCTCCCCTTTCTATGGAGCAGGCTGTGGTTCCACAGGGGAAGAGCCTGCGTCTCCAGGTCCATGGGGCACGTGTGCTGCTGCTGCTGCTGCTTTCAGATTGGCTGCTGTGACTACCCCTGGCAGCCTCGCCTGGCCATCTCTGCTACCGTTCCAGAACAATAAAGATGCCCCTTGGGCAGAGCCCCCTTGTGCCCACTGTTACACAAGCATTGCCCCACACACAGAGATACAGCGCCCAGCACACAAGCCCCTGCATGAATCCCAGCCAGGGACTGCCACTTCCTTCCCAGGGAGACCACAGCAGGGGGGCTGCCAGACCCTCAGGGCTCAGAGGGGAGGGGGGAGTTGGGGGGCCTCTCAGGCAGGCAAACACCGACAGGCGACATGGCGCCCATACTGGATCCGCTTGCGTCTGCCACGTCCGTGAAGAGCCCTTTTGGCAACCGGGGCTCTCACCCGCCCACGGTCTGCCCGTCAATGGTGTCCGTTCCGCCCACAGTCTGCCCGTCAACGGCGTCCGTTCTGCCCAAGGTCTGTCTGCATAAGAGGCGCCCATTCCTGCATTGCCTTCATCTGCGAAGTGACCCCTGTGTCCCTATCGGTCTCTGCAGACCCCTCTCCCTGTATCCCTCTCCCACCAGCCTTGTTGTCTGTCTGTTTCTGACCCACCCGTGTCCCTCCCCAGCACCCCCTGTCCGCCTGCTTGTGTGTCTGCCTCCCCTCCCACTCCCTGATGATGGAAGCTGGCCACCCCCCACCCCGCTGGAGCGCCTGCCGCGAGGCGCCGACGTCGCCCCATCTGGGGGTGTGATGAGCTGCGTGAGCCCTTCCCGCTCGCAGCAGACAGGCCCAAGGCATCTCTCGGTCTTGGCCGGGGCACAGAGCAGAAGGCACGCCGGGATGCCTTCTTTGTGGGCATAGCCACGGCCCTGGAGGCCCAGGGCTTCAGGCAGCGCATGGGCAAGTCATGTCAGAGGCGGTTCCAGCCATCATGAGACCCCCTTGTGTGTGACGTTCCCACCCCCCTCCTTCCCTTCTCTCCCCCGCTCCCCCCCTTGAATCCCACGTGCAGCCTCAACGTGGCATGGGTGTGGCAACACATGTTGCAGGTAGGAGGGCTGTGGCACTCCCCCCTGCAGCAGGTGGCTAATGCACAGGGTGCCCTGGGGCAGCTGGCACTGGCACAACCTCTGCCCTTCAGCTGACTGTCGCACGCCCAGTGCCTGCAGGCCCACCTGTGGCTGCCCATCTGCTGCAAACGCTGCAGCAGCTGTGGTAGGTGCACACAGACGAGCTGAGGAGGGGGCTCTTCGCTTCCACAAGACTGACAGCTCCCCACAGGGGCCTGCCTGCCTCTGTGGTAAGTTTTGCCTCGATCCTGGGCTGGTGCTGGCCCACTGCTCTTGCCTCCTGCCTACCTCAGGCATAGTTGCAGCCTAACTCAGCCCTATCTTAGGCCACAGTTACGCCACACTTGGGCCTCAGTTGTGCCTGACTTGTGCTGAGTTGGGCTGGACTGAGCCCTAAATGATCTTTTTGCAAAAAAATCAGACAAGAAACCCAACAAGGTTCTCTGCTTCATATTTGTTAACACTGGAACACCAGTGTTAGAGGCAACAATCGTTTGCTGACTTTGCCTAGTCTAGTCAAATGTCTGGAAACTAGATGTAATCCATCTAAAGTAACAGAACCTGCATTTTGTTTCCTAAGTTCTCCAGCTTCAGATGTAACTAAATGCCCCCCCCCCCAGTGCTTATGTAACATGGCAGCTTAACAGTGTTGGGAGGGGTGGAGGACAAGGATAAGAGGAAAACTGAGGCCTCTGCAAAACATCTACTCTTGTTGATTCAGAGTGACTATCCGTGTTTTCAGATATATCTTCATTTAGACCAACAAGAAGCGTCAACTTTTAAAAGATCATATTAGAAACAGACTTGTAACTAATTTTGTAACTCATTCTATAATATAAAAAAAATTAAAGGTGGTTATATTGTGAGGATTAAAAGAATGGTCCCAACTTGGCGGTTTTACCCTTGTTATACCTTTGTAATAAGAAAAGAGAATATCTCCTAAAGTACAGGGCAGCGGGCTTCCTTACGTGACTCTGCTGTACCCAAAGAATCTGTGTCATCCTTTGTGGAAAACAAGATGGCAGCTGATTCCCTCAGGATAATTTAGCCCCACGGCTTAAAGCCTGGATTCACTCCTATCCTGGATGAGTGGCTAAGCCTCTCAGATTGCTTGTTGTTCTCTGGGCTGTTGGCCTTAATATTGCAGGTAGAAGCAAATAACCCTCTTCCTCCTGCTACCTAAAGACTTGTTGATAATGCAGATGTGAGGTCTACACAAAAGAAATCTTTTCCCTTTCTCTGAGGAAATATGTCTGTGTCTGACGTAACAGAGATGCAGTGCAGAAGCATTACGTTTCATGATGCACTTCAGGAGAGGGAGGGGGTACCGCCTGAGTTTCAGATGCTGGATTCACCCACATTTGTGTCTCAGTCTCACACACAGCCTGATGAAGATGCAGCATATCCATTCCTGTAACCAAATCAGCGGAAATATAAAATTGCCTTGCAAATCGTAGGTTGCCTATGGGTGGCCAATTGGATGTTTCTGGTACAGGATGTCTTTGCGGCTTCCACGGGCGTCACTGGGGCGTGGCGGGGGGGCGTGCCGCCAGGGGGTGACGCGCGTCATGGGGTGACGCGCGCACCCCCTCGCGCGTCACCTCCGTGACGCGCGTCGCCCTCCGGACGCTCCGAGGCCGGCCCGGGAGCCGGCCTCGGAGCGTCCGACCCCGTCGGCGCTCCAGGGCCTTCTGAACGAAGGCCCAGGCAGCGCGTCAATCCGGGTATTTCCCGGATTTTCGCGCATGCCCAGACCCGTTTTGAGGGCAAAAAGCCCTCAAAACGGGTCTGGGCATGCGCGAAAATCCGGAAAATACCCGGATTGACGCGCTGCTTGGGCCTTGGTTCAGAAGGCCCTGGAGCGCCGACGGGGTCGGACGCTCTGAGGCCGGCTCCCGGGCCGGCCTCAGAGCGTCCGGAGGGGGGCGACGCGATGCGGGGGGGGAGCCGGGTGGCCCCCTCCCCCCGCGCCTATAACGTCGCGCCCCTAGGGGGGGTGACGCGCGTCCCCGCACCAGGGTGACGCGCGTCTAGTGACGCCACTGGCGGCTTCTTCCTTGGTGTGCTTCTTACAAGTGGTAGAGCTGAGTGAGGGTAACCTCAGTGGTAGAGCCCATACTTGGCATGCAGAAGGTCCTAGTTTCCATCTCTAGCCCCTCTAGGTTGGGCTGCAAAAGATCCCTGGAGAGGGGTTGCCGGGCAGTGTAAGCGAGAAGCAGGATTCCGGGAGCTCTCTGTGTGTGTGTGTGTGTGTGTGTGTGTGTGTGTGTGTGTGTGTGTGTGTGTGTGTGTGTGTGTTGTTTTGCCAGAAACTTGCAAGCTACCAGCACAAAATGGTTACTTGAGAAGGTGTAGCCAGCTGCAAAATGGGCAGTTTGTACAATATTGTTTTGGGTGTTTTTTACACACACACACCAAAAAATAATAATCGCTAAACACACAAGGTGTGCGTACAAAAGGGTCAGAAGTTACTTTCAATCACATCATCAGAGCTACCAGTAACTCTGGAGTGGAGTGACCTTCTGTCTGCCACAGATGTAGTAAACAATACTGATATAGATGGACTGAAGTATAAAGCAACTCCATCTGTCTGCACCTCTGTATCATTGCAGAGGCCTCTGGACCAATTTCTTGTTTTCTCACGGGAGTGTTGTCTCCCAAGCTCTTCAGGCTGGAAGCCTGAACTTCTCCAATGGCATCATGGCAAGGAGAGCTCTGACACATGAACAGCTTGACTGAGGAGAGTTCAGCCCCAATCCCCCTCAGGATGAAGAAGCCACTGTTGGGATTGTTGACTTTCCTTCTTTTTGTCCTATGATTACACTGTCTTGACAATTTCTGCAATTAATTGGTTTGAATTACCCTACTCTTTCTTTGTGCCAGGTGCAAGGGAGTGGCGATAGGATACAGGTATCTTGTTGTCTTGTGTGCTCCCTGAGGCATCTGGTGGGGCCACTGTGTGGTACAGGAAGCTGGACTAGATGGGCCTTTGGCCTGATCCAGCAGGGCTCTTCTTGTGTTCTTGTGTTCTTACAATCACCTATGTCACTTCTATTGTTTTTTATTCTTCATTTATATTTACTGGCATGACATATACGCATTGACCCAAAGAGCATCGGAATCGCCGATGGTTTTTTGGTTTTTTTAATGATGCACAAAACTGTAAACAGGTCTGCTGAGATACTAATTAAAGGGTACAGGAAATACTTAATTAACTAATTAGGATGCATAACGAACAAAACACAGAGGTGACCAGATGTTATGGCTCACAGGCTGCTAGGAATTTAAAACAACAAGGGTCTGGAGAATACAGGAGAGCCAATTCAAATACTGATTAAGATGGTCCTTGCCTTTGAAAACTCGGGGTAAGGAGATTTATGCAATTAGAACTTGTTTTTCCACTCATATTTCCTCTCCTTACCTCAGAACACAATGTTTTCCAGTTCACTGAAGGCAATGGGTGGAGGGATTCATGAAGCCCACTCTTAGAAGCTAAGTGTTTTGAAAGTAAAATATACAGTACAGTACTCACATTTTAAACATTTTCTTAGGTCCATAGTGAAGCAACACCCAAGGTGACATTTCTCCCTTTTTTTGTGCCCACCAACCTGTTTTGAAGCTCAGGTGGGCAAGGAAATGGTGGTGGAGCAATCCTGGAGCACCCTGTTCCCCTTACCATTGCTTTTCTCCACTTTCTTTTGTTTCTTCTTCTTCTTTGTCTAGCGAGCCACTTCTTCATAACAGGCCGGGCAAGGCATGCTGGGTATGGGAACAGAATTGTGCTCCCAGTCTGTCCCACCAGGTTTGTTTTGAAGAAACAGGCAGGCAGCGAAGAAGAAGAAGAAGAAGAAGAAGAAGAAGAAGAAGAAGAAGAAGAAGAAGAAGAAGAAGAAGGCAATCCTGGAAAAGGAGCAATTGGAACAGGGTCGCAGTAACCTCCTGCTTTTCCCTCCAGCCCTGCCACAGCAATCGCTTGCTCGCAGCAGTGGCACTGGAGGAAGAAGTGAGTTGCCGCTGATGCTTTGATCCTCCTTTTGTTCACTCTCAGCAAATAAGAAGATGACCAGAGAGTAAGGTGAAATGATTGGGTGGGCAGCAGTCTGGCACAGACAGGTGACAGGCAGCAGGTGCAGGGTGTGAGGCAAACCCCCACCCCCCTTCATGACATGACGGTCATGAATGGTCTGACTGAGCCAGGAATGGGCAAAGCTGGGGGAAAGGTCTCCTGGGCCATGGCCAATAGCTGAATATCTAGGTGTATGACTGGATTCAGGAGCACACCCAGGCTGCAAACCTGCTCCTTTAATGGGGTGCAACTGCATCCAGCACAGACAAACACACCACCTCTAAACCGGCAGATCTCCTGACCAGGAAGACTTCTCTCTTGTCTGAATTTAATTTACATCTCTGGCCTGCACCCTGAAAGGCGCAGACAGACATGCTTTCAGAACTGTGTGATAAATTACTCCTTGCTCTGTCCTTCTGTTGAGCTAATCAACAGTTGCTTTGGTTTAGCTCAGTGGTTCCCAAACATTTTAGCACCAGGACCCACTTTTTAAAATGACACTCTATCACCTAGCTTTACGACACTTTTTAAAATGACACTTTATCACCTAGCTTTACAAGACTTAAAAAAGGGGGGTTTAGAAAGAAACAATATTTTATTTATTTATTTATTTATTTATTTATTTATAAGTACTATTTTATTTATTTATTTGCAGAAAACTCAATCCATTTCTCATAATGAGGCAGCCCTAATGAATAGTCTTAAGGCTTGTGGGGCTTAGTTATGTGACCCAGCCTTCACCTGCCCCCACTACCTGTCATTGATAGACTTGGGGGAAAAAAAACACCAGAAAAAAGATGCTCAAACCTCCCCATATTTACCCAAGCTTGCAAACTGCAGAAGCTCAGTTCTTTGTAAGGCAATAAGCAGCTATTTGATTTTTGAAAAGCCTCAGGGCTTGAGGCAATTACCTGATCTTTCCATCTGATTATCTGATCTTTCCATCACCTGTGTTTTCATTGGAGGCCCTGCGGGACCCACCAGAAATCGGGTCGGGGTCCCGACCCAGTTTGAGAAACACTGGCTTAGTTCGTATTTAAATTGTACCTGCTGTTGGTTTTATATTAGTATTTGAATATCGGAAAACACAAAGAAGAAAATCACTGAAGCATTGCTTTTATAAGTGGTCCTCGGAGTAGGGATCAGGTCTTAAGTCAAGTGTACCTATTCCTCCCTTGCCCAGCTCCCTTTGCTCTCTATTTCTGTGTAACGCACTTACTAAGGGTGGAACTGTCCCTTCCTTAATGTATTCCTGTTTGCACTGCACCTGTTCTTGCTGCTTCTGCATTACCCATGATAAGACCAAATGTTCCATTACACTGAGCGACTAAAGAGGTATTGTACCATAGTGATAATTACCACTTCAGATCAATAGAGGCTGATGTACTTGACAGTCCTCAAGGGACAGCTCTAATTTTGTAGTTTTAATGTAATCTATTCTTTAAGTGCAGTTCAGGATCTGCCGGATTACTGAAAGGATAGATTTCTGCTGTGTTTTTAGCTTCTGATTCATCTGTCTCTACCTCCTGATTCCTGCTGGAATGGTGGGGGAGTCGGTGCTTTTCCATAGGCTTATTAAAAATCTGCCTGTCACAATTGTATATACATTCTAAGTCAGGGGTTCTCAACCTTTGGAGGCCCGGGTACCCCCTATCACAGTCCAATTTTCTGAATTACCCCTGCTAATTAACTGCTAATTAATTTGATTAATCAATTAATTAATTAGGTAATTAATTGTTAAATAAAAAGTACTAACAATTTTAAACGTGAAAAAATGTCTTATTTAACTCTGTGTGTGTGTGTGAGACACACACACACACACACAAGGATCTCTTTTTTTCTCCAAGTCACACTTCCCAAAATCAGCTCCTCACTCCCCCACCCCACCAAAGTACATTTTCCAAAGTACAAAAATCAGCCCAAAACCAAAATCAGAGAGACAGAAGGGCTCTGAAAATAATTACAATTTAAAATCCATGTTAATTAACACTTAATTAGCTGCTGATGGGGCAGATAAGGGGCAGGGTGGCGTACTCCCAGCAAGAGGTCCGCTGACACTTCTAGGTCACTGCCGCAAATGGACAGTGGCACAGCATGTGCAGCAGCTGGTCCAGAGGCCTCTGTCGGCGCTGGCAAGCCTGTCGTGGGTGGATCTGTCATGAGTGGATCTCGGCGACACTGGCACTGGATCTTGGCAGCACTTCCCAGGCTGGGCCGGCCTTACACAGCCTCCCTGGACATGCGCCAGTTAAAGAGCTGGCACGCATACGAGGAGGCCCATTGGGGCCTCCGGTGCTCACCTCGGGGGAAGGGGACATTCATCCCCTTCTCCTGAGGTGAGTCCTGGTCGCACCAGCATGGGCCGCATCCTACCTAGGATGCAGCGGCCAGCCATTGCAGCCAGCTGCCCCATCCTAGGCTGGATTGGGCTGTCAAGAAGGTATTTCTTTACACAGTGCATAATTAGACTGTAGAATTCACCACATCATGTAGCAATGGCCTGGAGCTGAGATGGCTGTAAAAGGGGCTTGGACAAATTCATGGAGGACAACTCTATGAATAGCTACTGGTCATGATGGATATGTGCTACACCTCTGGGTTCAGTAGCAGTATGTCTCCAAATACCAGTTGCGGGTAGGGGGGGGCAATGGAGAGAGAGAGAACCTTTTATCTCCTGTTTGTGAGCTTCCCAGAGGCAGCTGATGGGCCACTGTGGAAAACAGAATGCAGCGCTAGATGGTTCTTTGGCCTGATCCAGCAGGGCTGTTCTCATGTTCTTTTCCTTAGGATTTAATGTACAGCAAAAGATTTTGAAGTGCAGTAAATCTGTCTTCATTATAGACTTACAGCCCGGTCCAGCCCAAGGCAACTGCGGTACAATTCAGGCACAATTGCAGCCCAAGTGCTTTAGGCCCGAGTTGTGCCTGAATTGTGCCTGAGTTGGGCTGCAATTGTGACTGAATTGCAGCCCGGTCCAGCCCAAGGCAACTGCGGTACAATTCAGGCACAATTGCACAATTCAGGCACAATTGCAGCCTAAAAGTGGGTGTGTTGGGGGCGTGTCGGGGGTGTGACGGGGGCGGTTACGAATTTTGGTCCGGTTCCAGACACTGGAGAGCCACTGACACGCCCCCTCGAGCCCAACTCAGGCCCAAAATTTGGGCCAGCAAAAAGGGTGGACCCAAATGTGAGGAGACCCATAGGAGCCATTTTACCTTACCCACACCAGCCCTCTCCTGAAAAGTTCTAACACCCTGGGCCCGAGTTGGGCCTGAGTTAGGACCGAACAGGTGTGGCCTAACTCTGGACATGGACCCAAATAGTTACCCTATCAGCACCCAGCCCCACCCAGCCTCTTTCCCACAAAAGCCCAGCCCCAGCCCTCCACACTCTCTCTCTCTCTCTCTCTCTCTCTGAGCACGTGGTGTGGGGTTCTGTCCCCCAGCAGCCACAAAGTGGGACTTTGAAAACTTTTCTAACACCCCACTTCTCTCTTCTCCTCTCTCCTCTCTGCCCCCCTCTAGGGCAGAGAGGGCTGTTCTGCCTGTGGCCAAACTGTTTACTGCTGTGCCTGGGCAGCTGTCTCCATGCAAGTGTTTGCTAACCCATGTCTTTCTCCCAGCCCCTCTCTCCCCCCCCCATACAGGCAACAACACCAGCAGGTAAGTGCAGGGTTTGTGCTGACATGTGGTCTGACGTCTGCCTCTTTGCATAGAGAAATATAGGTAGGATACATGCCTCTATACCAATGTCTTGTCTCATAGCTGCCTGCATAGCCTGCCATGATATGCCTCTATACCAATGTCTTGTCTCATAGCTGCCTGCATAGCCTGCCATGATATGCCTCTATACCAATGTCTTGTCTCATAGCTGCCTGTATTAATGTGAGCACACAATGCCATGAGTGTGGAACTGTAACCCATATGTAGACACCAGCTGTTCCCCCCCTCTTTTCTCCACAGGGTCTACCGACAGGTCAGTATTGCTAGGATTGCCATGGTTGTGACCCCCAAGTTGTGTTGTTGTCTCTCTCTTTGACCCCTTTCCCTTACAGGATCATGCTCACCGTACACCCAGGGAAGGAGCGCAGACCAGGCTATGTGTCTCACACCACTCAGCTGTGTTTGATTTCTCTCCCTGCAGACCTTTGCAACTGGCACACTGGCTCCTCTTCAATGGCGATTGCTACCACGCAGCAGCTGCCATGGAACACCCCCATGTTGTTCGTCCCCCCAGGAATGCCCACTACCACAAACCGTCCGGGGAGCACCCCTGGGCCTGCAGTCTGGTTGCCCCACGGTCACCTGCCTTGATGCTGCCAGAGAGGTCTGGGAGCCTGCCCTGCAACCCACCTCAGCTGCTGCTGCTGCCCCACCGCCCTGGCTGCCTACTTGCTGTCCCTCCCCTTTCTATGGAGCAGGCCGTGGTTCCACAGGGGAAGAGCCCGCATCTCCAGGTCCATGGGGCTCGCCTGATGCTGCTGCTGTGGTCCTAGAGGCTGCTGTGCCTACCCCTGGCAGCCACGCCCGGCCATCTCTGCCACTGTTCCAGAACAATAAAGATGCCCCTGGAAACACATGTCCCCAATGTTGCACAAGCACTGCCCCACACACCCAAACAGGCAGGCCCCAGCACACAAGCCTCTGCATGAATCCCAGCCAGGGTCCGCCACAGCCATCCCTGGGAGAACACAGCAGGGGGGCTGCCGGACCCTCTGGGACCAGAGGGGAGGGGGGAGTTGGGGGGCCTGTCAGGCAGGCAAACACTGACGGGCACTATGGCGCACGTCCGCCACGTCCGTGAAGAGCCCTTTCAGCAACCGGGGCTCTCACCCACCCTCGGTCCGCCCATCACCGGCGTCCGTGTCCGCCCGTCCCCGGCGTCCGTTTCCGCCCTCTGTCCGCCCATCACCGGCGTCCGTTTCCGCCCATCAACGGCGTCCGTGTCCGCCCTCGGTCCGTCTGCATGAGAGGCGCCCGTTCCTGCATTGCCTCCATCTGCGAAGTGCCCCCTGTGCCCCTATCGGTCTCTGCAGACCCCTCTCCCTGTATCCCTCTCCCACCAGCCGTGTTGTCTGTCTGTTTCTGACCCACCCGTGCCCCTCCCCAGCACCCCCTGTCAGTGTGCCTGCCTCCCCTCCCACTCCCTGATGATGGACGCTGGCACCCCCCATGCCGCCAGAGCGCCTGCCGCAAGGTGCCGACGTTGCCCCATCTGGGGGTGTGATGAGCTGCGTGAGCCCTTCCCGCTCGCAGCAGACAAGCCCACGGCATCTCTCGGTCTTGGCCGGGGCACGGAGCAGAAGGCATGCTGGGATGCCTTCTTTGTGGGCATTGCCACGGCCCTTGAGGCCCAGGGCTTCAGGCAGCGCACGGGCATGGCATGGCGGAGGCGGTTCCAGACCTCATGAGACCCCCCCCTTGTGCGTGCCGTTCCCACCCCCTCCTTCCCTTCTCTCCCCCGCTCACCCCCCCATGACTCCCACGTGCAGCCTCACCGTGGCTTGGGGGTGGCATCGCAGTCTGCAGGAGGGAGGGCAGTCGCACTCCCCCCTGCGGCAGGTGGCTGATGCCCAGGGTGCCCTGGGGCAGCTGGCACTGGCACAACCTCTGCCCTTCAGCTGACTGTCAAACGCGCAGTGCCTGCAGGCCCACCTGTGGCTGCCCATCTGCTGCAACCGCTGCAGCAGCTGTGGTAGGTGCACGCAGACGGGCTGAGGAGGGGGCTCTTCGCTTCCACAAGACTGACAGCTCCCCACAGGAGCCTGCCTGCCTCTGCGGTAAGTTTTGCCGCGATCCTGGCCCAATGCTGTTGCCTCCAGCCTAACTCAGGCACAGTTGCAGCCTAACTCAGTCCTAGTTTGGGCCACAATTGGGCCTCAACTGTGCCTGAGTTAGGCTGGACTGAGCCCTTAATTGAATAGTTATCTGAGTTCCATACTTTAAATTCCAACGCTATCTTCAGTGATCCACACTCATAAGGAATGTGTCACTCACTGTCTAATTGCTTCTGGTAGACCTCCGTAAAATAAGTTTAACTTTTCTATAAATACCTGCTTAAAACCACCATGGAAATGGTTATGTTTAAGATATTGCCAAAAAAATGTTGTGTGGTGCAGAAATACTGAATATTAAACATCCACTGTGAGATCTGTGACATCCAGGTGATCTCTGCAGTTGGTTTCCCCTAAGTCCTGCTTCCCACATCACTGTGGAAGCAGAGAGAAAAATATGACAGATTCATGATACTTCTTTCTTCGACTGAATGTGATGTATGAACCAGTCCTAAGAAGAAGCTTATTACAAGGAGATGATAAAAGGGCATGCACCCTCTCTCCAAATGATTGGTGTAGGGTAACGGCTAAGAATGTTAGCTGTGAGCCAGAAAGTTCCTTGTTCAAATCTTACCTCAGCCATAGATATATACAGGGTTATTCAAAAAGGATGATGCAAAAGTAAAGCTATTTATTCTTAAATGAACGGACATACCACAACCCTCATGACATGAAAAGACAGAAAAAAAATGTCCCAAGTTTCACATGCACATTATAAATGTTCGATGGGGCCACATGCGTAGCTACAATGGGGCAAGGGGGGGCAATCAGCCACGGTCTCCTCCTGAGACCATGGTCACCTCACGAGGAGACCGCAGCTGTCAACTGGGGCATTTGCCTCCGCCTGCCCCATTGTAGTTACACAAGTACTCACATTGAATATTTGTAATGTGCATGTGAAACTTGGACAGTTTTTCTGTCTTTTCATGCCATGACGGTTGTGGTATGTCAGTTCATTTAAGAATAAATCAGCTTTCCTTTTTGAATAACCCTTATTAAATGACTTTACACATCACTAAACTCTCAAGTCCTGTTTAAACAAATCCCTCAATGTGTATAGTCAACACATGGAGAGAGAGGGTGGCCAGCCCTGGTGATTCCACCCCAATGTACACATTTGATGAAAGGTTGGAAAGGGGCCAACAGATGTACAGTTGTACACACATAGGTTCAAGCTATAGGGAACCCCATTTGCTCATACATGCACATCAGGCCCCTTTGCAATGTTCCCTAAACGCACTTAACTCGGGGTAAGGTGTGACTGGCAAGCATGGCCCCATTTTCTCCTACTCCCTCCACATGTTGTGTATAATTGTAGAAAGGCTCACTTGAACAGAGCTTGAGGCTCAGTCCCCATATGTAATATGAGGATGACAAAATAGGGTTGCAAGGATTGCTGAGATGGTACCTGGACTGCTTTGAACATTCAGGCAAGGTAATCCTATATACTCCTAGCAACAGTGACAGCTATTCCTACATCATCCCTGGCAACTCCACCAGCACCCGCCTATCACAATGTAGTGTACAACACCTGATTGGCCATGCCCACAAGGCACCAATCAGCATGTAGCGATGGCAGGAACACTGCAATGATGTCACCTTACCCACATCCTTCACACACACGCAAGCAGGTTGTAGGGAGAGTCCACAGTACCTCCCCCATCAGAGGCTTTCCAAAGGCTGGGAGGTGAGGAGACATGGGCGTGGAACCCAGAGGCTTCCAAGGACAAGTTTTATGTTCTGGCGGAGAATTCTGCACCCAGAATGCTAATAACACTGCACCCAACACATTTTTCCGTGATGGGTGTTTGTGTCTAAAGTCTTCAGGCAGGATACATGTGTCTGTCATGATTCAGGAACAGTGTCCCCACAATCAGGGAATGAAACAGATGAGTCCAAAGAGGAAGCGGAGTCCGGAATCCTGTGGAACAGTCACAGGGTGCCCTGTCTCTGGAAACCTTGGCACAGGACTTGCACAGGACTCAGCACAACCTCTTCAGGCTCAGCCATACAGCCCTGCCCCTCTCCTTGGATTCAGAGGCCTCCTCAAAGAAAGAGTTTGCCCTGTGCTGTAGGAGTCAACATCTGAGAAGTCAGGCAGGGGCCCTTGAAGCCACAACAGGTTTCCCAGGAGAAGGGAAAAAACTAGATGCTATAAATTCTTCAGGCCAGCGGGTGGCGCAGCGGGTTAAACCGCTGAACCATAAGCTGTCGATTGAAAGGTCGGCAGTTCGATTCCCATGACGGGGTGAGCGCTCGTTGCTTGGCCAGCTCCTGCCAACCTAGAAGTTCAAAAGCATGTCAATGCGAGTAGATAAATAGGTACCGCTTGCGGGAAGGTAAACAGCGCTCCGTGTTCCAGCTGCATGCTACACGCTGCGGCAAAGAGAGTCATGCCGGCCACATGACCACGGAGGCGTCTTCGGACAACGCTGGCTCTTCGGCTTTGAAATGAGGATGAGCACCACACCCTAGAGTCGGACACGACTGGACTTAATTGTCAGGGGATACCTTTACCTTTTTATAAATTCTTCAGCAGCTATATTAACCCTCAGTCAGCCTCGCACCTCTGCTCTGCTGGGACATTTGAGTCTGCCTTGAATGCTGTGTCTGGCCCGTCTCGCTGTGGCCCTGAAGTTTGGTGCCTGCAGACATTCCTGAATCCTTGAGGCTTGGTTCATCTGACTGATCTCACAACATGTCTTTGTTCCCTTTCTGCTGCCAGACTGATCACAACCTTGCCCAGAGCAAAATAACATTTAACGGGTTCTGAGAAGACAAGTGATATTCATCTCCCTCTTACTGTTTATGTGCCTCTCTGGCTGTTGTTGGGTGTTTTGTTGTTTGTGCAAAGTGCTCCCTTTGTGCTAATTTATCCCTTAATTCATTAGCAGGAGACTGAATAGTCTGTGAAATGTGTCACCACAATGTGCCTGGCTTTAAAAGGGGACTGGACAAATTCAAAGAGGACAGGTCTATCTACTAGTACCTCCAAGTTCAGCAGCAGCATGCCTCTGAATACCAGCTCCAAGGAAGCAATGGCAGGAGAGAAGTATGCCTCTCTCTCCAGCTTGTGGGTTTCCCAGAAGCAGCTGGTGGGCCACTGTGGAAAACAGAATGATTGACTAGATAGGCTTTTGGCCTGATCCAGCAGGGCTTTTCTTATGTTCTTACTTCCAGAGATGGGCACTGGGCAGAAGGTAGACCATGGACCACTGGCCAATTTCCGATATACTGCCTGATGTCTGCTGGTTGCTGGGATGCTTGCAAAGGATATTGATGAGGTATATCTTGATAGGATCCAGAAAGACCCTTATTGTCTGAAGCAAGAGAGCATACATTGAACCACTTCACACAGACAAGTTATGCCTTAGAGATCCTAAGAGTGCTCCTTTTAGTAAAATAAATAAAAAGTGCATAATGCAAGACTGAAGTCGGCCTACTCATATTCTACATATTCTACTCATATTCTATATATATGAGAGACAGACAGACACGGTACTATTATTTATCCCAGTGTTTCTCAAACTGTGGGTCGGGACCCACTTGGTGGGTCGGGACGTGATTTCTGGTGGGTCCCAGGTGATGGAAAGATCAGATACGTAATTGCCACAAGCCCTTGAGGCTATTCAAAAATTGGATAGCTGCTAATTGCCTGGAGAAGGAAATGGCAACCCACTCCAGTAACCTTGCCAAGAAAATCCCATGAACAGTTCCAAAAGGCTAAAAGATATGACGCCGGAAGATGAGCCCCTCAGGTCGGAAGGTGTCCAATATGCTACTGAGGAAGAGCGGAGGACTATTCCAAGTAGACCCAGAAAGAGTGAAGCGGTTGGGCCAAAGCCGAAAGGACGTCCAGCTGTGGATGTGTCTGAGGTTGAAAGGAAAATCCAATGCTGCAAGGAGCAATACTGCTTAGGAACATGGAATGTGAGGTCTATGAATCAAGGCAAGCTGGATGTGGTCAAAAATGAGATGATAAGATTGAACATTGACATCTTGGGAATCAGCGAACTAAAATGGACGGGCATGGGCGAATTTAAGTCAGGTGACCATCATATCTACTACTGTGGGCATGAATCCCTTAGAAGAAATGGAGTAGCCCTCATAGTCAACAAAAGAGTGGGAAAGGCAGTACTGGGGTGCAATCTCAAAAACGACAGAATGATTTCAGTTCGAATCCAAGGCAAACCATTCAACATTACAGTAATCCAAGTGTATGCCCCAACCACTGATGCCAAAGAAGATGAAGTTGACCGGTTCTATGAAGACCTACAACACCTTCTAGAACTAGCACCCAAAAAAGATGTCCTTTACATCATAGGAGACTGGAATGCTAAAGTAGGAAATCAAGAAATAAACGGAACAACAGGCAAGTTTGGCCTCGGAGCGCAAAATGAAGCAGGGCAAAGGCTAACGGAGTTCTGTCAAGAGAACACGCTGGTCATAGCAAACACTCTTTTCCAACAACACAAGAGGCGACTCTACACATGGACATCACCAGATGGTCAATACCGAAACCAGATAGATTATGTGCTTTGCAGCCAAAGATGGAGAAGCTCTATACAGTCAGTAAAAACAAGACCTGGAGCTGACTGTGGCTCAGATCATGAGCTTCTTATTGCAAAATTCAGGCTTAAACTGAAGAATGTAGGGAACACCACTAGACCAGTCAGATATGACCTAAACCATATCCCTTATGAGTATACAGTGGAGGTGAAGAATAGATTTAGGGCATTAGACCTGGTAGACAGAGTGCCTGAAGAACTATGGACGGAAGTTCGTAACATTGTACAGGAGGCAGCAACGAAAACCATCCCAAAGAAAAAGAAATGCAAGAAAGCAAGGTGGCTGTCAGATGAGGCTTTACAAATAGCTGTGGAAAGAAGGAATGCAAAAAGCAAAGGTGAAAGGGAAAGATATAAACAACTGAATGCAGATTTCCAGAGAATAGCAAGGAGAGATAAGAAGGCCTTCTTAAATGAACAATGCAAGGAAATCGAGGAAAACAACAGAATGGGGAGGACTAGAGATCTCTTCAAGAAAATTGGAGATATCAAGGGAACGTTTTGTGCAAAGATGGGCATGATAAAGGACAAAAAAGGCAAGGACCTAACAGAAGCAGAAGAGATTAAGAAGAGATGGCAAGAATACACAGAAGAACTATACAAGAAAGATCTTAATGTACCTGATGACCACGCTGGTGTGGTCACTGACCCAGAGCCGGACATCCTAGAGAGTGAAGTCAAGTGGGCCTTAGGTAGCATTACTAACAACAAAGCTAGTGGAGATGATAATATCCCAGCTGAGCTACTTAAAATCCTAAATGATGATGCTGTGAAAGTGCTGCACTCAATATGCCAACAAATTTGGAAAACTCAGCAGTGGCCAAAGGATTGGAAAAGGTCAGTTTACGTTCCAATTCCAAAGAAGGGCAGTGCCAAAGAGTGTTCAAACTACCGTACAATTGCACTCATTTCACATGCTAGCAAGGTTATGCTCAAAATCCTACAAGCTAGGCTTCAGCAGTACGTGGACCGAGAACTACCGGACGTACAAGCTGGGTTTCGAAGAGGCAGAGGAACTAGAGATCAAATTGCCAACATGCGCTGGATCATGGAGAAAGCCCGAGAGTTCCAAAAAAACACCTACTTCTGCTTCATTGACTACGCAAAAGCCTTTGATTGTGTGGATCACAACAAACTGTGGCAAATTCTTAAAGAGATGGGGGTACCAGACCACCTTACCTGTCTCCTGAGAAACCTGTATGCGGGTCAAGAAGCAACAGTTCGAACCGGCCATGGAACAACTGATTGGTTCAAAATTGGGAAGGGAGTACGGCAAGGCTGTATATTGTCACCCTGCTTATTTAACTTATATGCAGAGTACATTATGAGAAATGCAGGGCTGAATGAATCACAAGCCGGAATCAAGATTGCCGGGAGAAATATCAACAACCTCAGATACGCAGACGATACCACCCTAATGGCAGAAAGTGAAGAAGAACTAAAGAGCCTCTTGATGAGAGTGAAAGAGGAGAGTGCAAAAGTTGGCTTGAAACTCAACATTAATAAAACTAAGATCATGGCATCGGGTCCCATCAATTCCTGGCAAATAAAAGGGGCAGAAATGGAAGCAGTAACAGATTTTACTTTTCTGGGTTCCAAGATCACTGCAGACGGAAACAGCAGCCATGAAATTAAAAGACGCTTACTCCTTGGAAGGAAAGCTATGGCAAACTTAGACAGCATAATAAAAAGCAGAGATATCACCATGCCAACAAAAGTTCGTATAGTCAGGGCGATGGTGTTCCCAGTAGCAATGTATGGTTGCGAGAGTTGGACCATAAGGAAGGCTGAGCGCCGAAGAATAGATGCTTTTGAACTGTGGTGCTGGAGAAGACTCCTGAGAGTTCCTTGGACTGCTAGGAGATCAAATCAGTCAATTCTAAATGAAATCAAGCCTGACTGTTCCCTGGAAGGACAGGTACTAAGGCTGAAACTCAAATATTTTGGCCACCTAATGCGAAGAGAGGACTCTCTGGAGAAGACTCTGATGCTGGGAAAGATTGAAGGCAAAAGGAGAAGGGGAAGGCCAAGGATGAGATGGTTAGACAGCATCACCGATGTAACAAACATGAAAATGAGCGAACTCAGGAAGATAGTGGAGGACAGGAAGGCCTGGCGGGATATGGTTCATGGGATCACGAAGGGTCGGACACGACTTAACGACTGAACAACAACAACAAGCTAATTGCCTTTCAAAGAGCTGAGTTCCTGCAGTTTGCAAGATAATTACCCTGCAAGCAGCTGAGCTCTTTACTTGTAAATAAATTTATTTATTTATTTATTTCTAGATCACCTTTTTTTAAAGTCTCATAAAGCTAGGTGGGTCCCGATAGAGTGTCATTTTAAAAAGTGGGTCCTGGTGCTAAAACGTTTGAGAACCACTGGTTTATCCAGTACAGTGGCATCACTAGGGGGCATCACCCTCAAGCTATATATCATTGGAAAGGTAATACGGTATTAATGCAGAATGCAATGAAGCATACCATATTGATTTATCTGTATTCTATCAAATGTTATGGCCAAATACCCAGAAAAAGAAAACACAACTGCTTTAAATTGTTGTTTATTTTTAATCTTAAGTATTTTAATTAATTATTTTAATGTGTTTAATTGACTGTTTTAATGTATTTTATGTACTTGTTTATATGTATTTTAATATGTTGTGAGCCGCCTTGAGTGCCCTCAGGAGAAAGGCGGGCTACAAATTCCTTAAATAAATAAAAATAAAAATAAATAAATAATGAAAAGTGGATTTCCTTAACTCAAAACTGACCAACGAGAATGATTGTTCCGAGAGCTAATACTAGAACTCTTATTCAGTTGTGTGAGTGTCATCAAGTTGGACACTGGTTTTTTGTTGGGTACTGATTTGTTGGGTGACCTGTATTGTTATATATTAAGATAAAGAAGGTTAATGGGGGTGACACCATGAGTTACCACACCAGGTGACACCAACCCTAGAGACACCACTGATACAGTATATAAAACTTTATAGTGTACTAAATGTTTCACTATCTTTACACAAGACATGTAAAGTGATATGCTCCACATAGTGTTAAGCTCTCCTTTTCCAATTCGACACACTTTGTAACCAAAACTGAAAACGTCCTTGCATGCTAAGATTTAGACAAAACCTTAGTGAGCTGCCTTGCTTTGGATTTTGCTGTTAAATTTAGTCAACCCAGGAAACATATTTTTTAAGCTTCTTAAGCATTCATGTAAGCAAACAATTACAAGTACAGGAACTGCTCCAGAGAGGAGACTTGCTCCTAATACCATGTACTGTACATAACAAAGCTGCAGTAGATTAAAAATGCTGTTGGCATCTTTGTGAAAGACCAGTTACAGTGGCTATTGGAATATTAAATATATGAAATCTCAAGTTCCAAAGAGGAAATGAAGGTATAATATTTCAATTTGACTAAAAGGCTTAGAGGTGTGATAAAACAATTGGCAAGGTTTAACTTTGAACTAAAGGAGGCATTACAACTTCACCCAAAGATTTGTCTAGGCTTAGCTAGAAAAAGTCAAGGCCATGGACTGTTGTGATGGCAACAGACACATGAAGGAAATTGGGGTCACAAGGGCTTGAAGATTACAGTAATAGTAGCACATGGAAAAAGGGAACAGACACATTCATTGTGTTGTTGTTGTTATAGCATCATCAATGCACATTACTAGGATGGCTTTCGTTTGCATGTTTTGTTAAATACAGCACTGTCTTCATATATTAAACAACAAAAAGTCATGGCTGTTCTCTGTTCTGTAAGTTGCCATGGGTTGCCTCTCTGTGGCAATAAAGATGGAATATAAACCTTTTGATATATTTTTTTTAAATGGCACTTTTCATAGGGTGAAAACACAGGTCCCTGTCCCAAGGGGCTTTCACTCTAGATATTAACATGGGAGATAATGGGAAAGGAAGGGCTTGGAGGTATAGGTTAACTGGGGAAGAATAAGAGATAGATTAAATATATGTAACTGAAGCAGGCAGTCCAATCCAACGCAACTCCCCGCACAGTGATGCAGTGGCGCCTCTGGAGGTCTACTCAAGGTAAGGGAACATTTGTTGCCTTGCCCCAGGCTAAGCCTGTCCCAGCCCACCAGGTCTACTCAGACCTGCGCCAGCTATCTGCATTGATCCGGGTTAGGGGATTGAGGCTGGGAAGGGTGTTAGGTTTTGGCATGCACCACTGCTACTGAAACCTTTCCCTTCTCGGTCCCGATCCTCCCTCCTCCCTGCTTCCATCACCGCCCAGTTCCTCCTCCTCCCCGCCCCTTTCTTACCACCCTACCTCCTTCCCACCCCCTGCACGAACTTCTGGTGCTGGCAGGCGGCCTTGATCACTGGTGTGCAGAACCAGCCACTTGCTGCTTGCGACAGCCGGAAAGCACCTTTCACAGCCAGAACATTCATTCCAATGGCGTAAGACCCGGCTAGGATCGGGCCAAACGTTGCAGTAGGGATTGCAGACTAAAGAATTAGGAGAAAGATTTTGCAGAAAATGTGTTTTTTAAGAAGGGCTTTTAAGGAAATAAGAGTGGATGGATCATACAGGTGTTTAAGACACATTCCAAACAAAAGGGCCAACAAGAAAGAAAGGGCAGAGTCATCTGAGAAAATAGGAAACCTTTGAACTGTTGAATGTGAAAGATCTGGAAGAAGGAAGATAGGAGTGTAAGAGAGTATGAGAGCTGAGAGGTTGAGAGGGACAAGACCATGGAGGGCTTTGAAGGTAGTGCTGGATCTGGGAGCAGACAGGAAGTCAGAGAAGGGTTTGAAGGAGGGATGGGACATTGTCAGTTGATGGTCTTGGACATACTGAGTAAAAATATGGAATGCTTCACAAATTAGTGTGTCATTTGGAAAGTAGCAATTCTTAAGAGCAGTAGCATAGCTGCACCCGGGGCGGTAGGCAGGGCAACACATCATTGCCCTGCCCACCCCGCCCTCGGAATGGCCCTGAACCATTTGGCTCCAGATTAGGGCCACTGTGATGGTGGGGAGATGATGTGTTGTCCCGCCCACCATCCCACTGGTGCGAGTCCAGCTATGCTACCGCTTAAGAGGAAAGTAATGTTGACTGCACAGGATAACGCAATGACAATAATTACAGACTTCAGGAGATTCTTTTTGTCACCCCATTCTGTTTTCCAAGGCATTGCGTTAGCTTTAAGGTTTTGACGGCATATACAGAAAATGAGATTGGAAGTTAGAACATCCACTTTTGGTACAAAAATGACCTTCAAAGATATATGCTAAACCATCAAAAGACCTTGACGCGCTCCAAGCCTCAACAGGAATTGCCATTCTTGACATGCTCACCATCCTAGATACCTAGGGATAAGTGGCGCAAGTGCAAGGAAATACACCATAAAAGAATGAAGTTAATCTACTGAAGTGTATAGTTAAAAGCTGTCTGCTGGAGGGTGTGGGAGGCTGCAGAAAAGCAAGCAGGATGGAATGTCTGAAATACACAATAAGTTACCCTACACTTGACAGACGCCTGGAGCACTCAACAACCACCCTTATACTGTAAGAAATTGGAACATGGTTGGTTTGCATGTGAGAGAGGTGAAACTGAGATCTTGTTTCTATGATATGATAAGGAGCATGGATCTCTTATACGAAAATGAATAGGCATTGCATCACTTAATATTGCATAATGTGGGAATGCTGTCGAGAGTGTGGAACGATCAACCAAACAATTAAAAAAACCCAATTGGTACCAGTGACCACCTGTCACCGGAACACATCAACAAGCCCTGTAGGCAACAGCCTTGCATTAAGCATTCTCTAGTGCTTCCCATACAACAAGAGAGTGCCGTTGCTCCTACAAGTCCAATGAACATGTGAAGCCGGCTTAGCCTTTTACTGAGTCAGCCACTGCAGATTCATCCAGCCCAGTGTTGTTGCCTTGAACTGGCAGCAGTTCTCCAACTTAGGATTCAGATGGGGCATTTCTTTCCTCCACTGAGATCCTTTTAAGTAGAGATGCATGTGGAGATTTTAGCTTGGGACTTCTAAAAGCAAAGCATGTGCTCTGTTACTGAGCTACAGACCTGGATCAGAGTGAGCTTTAGGTTGGATTCTGATGGCACTTTCCCTTGGATGGATGGATCATGTAGAGAGTTTTGGAGAAAATAGCCAGACATGATCCAGGAAGTTCTAGACCAGGCGGTGGTTAACTGAAAGAAGGTCCTTCACTCAAAGTGGCAGCTCATGAATCCTGCCAGGCAGCTCATCATGGAGGAAAATGCACCTTGCATCATGCTCAAGTGAGTCAAGCTGAGCACATTATTGTTAGGCTGGGATCAAGGGCCTTGTAGGAATCCATGAGTTTCTCACCCCATTAACTTAGAAGGCTGCCTTTTTATGTAACTGCCTCAGGACCATGTGCTGTAGCGCGGCGCACAACAGACAGACTCCTCCTTCCACAGTTCCCCTCCCACCAAGCACACAGGAAAAAGAAGAAGGGGAGGAAAGGTTGCAGGAGCTTTCTTAGACCCAGCCTCTTTTTTTTCTGCTCTCTCTCTCTCTCTCTCTCTCTTTTTCTTCCTCCTCCCCTTTTATCCTCCTCCTGGCTGAAGCTTTTGTTTTTCTTCCCAGCTCTCTATTTTCCACACGTGATTGCTGTGTTGTTGCACCGAGCGCTTGGCGGGGCGAGTGCACCTATAAATGCTAATAACTTTGGCCAAGGAGAGGATAAGGGAGGAAAAGAAAGACAGGAGCAAGAGGAGGGGAAGGAAGGAAGAAAAAAAAAAGGAGGAAGGGGGTGGTGGTGCTGGTGGTGTACAAAGTCGGGCACGCTATCCCTGCAGGCAGCCGAGAGGAAGGAGGGAAACATGCCATGCAAGCCCAAACTCCCCTTCTCCGCGCGGCGCCTGCTGCGGCTCCCTCGCCTCGCAGCCCGCTGCTGCTAAGCCTCCCCCTGCCGCTCGAAAGTAGTTCTTGCCCACCGCTAGGATTATCATTCTTGCCCACTCCGAGGGCGGGCCGGAGAGAGCGGGCGCGCGAGAGACAATGGCGGCGGCGGCGGCCGCTCCTGCTGCCGCCGCCGCCACTACCACCAGCAGCAGCCCTGGTAGCACCAACAGCGGTGGCAGCAGCACATTCCACCAGCAGCTGGAGCCCTGCCTGAGGAAGCAGCCGCCGCCACCGCGCATGGACCCCCGTCGCAGGCAGGCAGCGCTCTCCTTCCTCACCAATATCTCGCTGGACGGGCGGCCGGTGCTGCAGGACGACGAGGGCGGCGGAGAGGAGAGCGGCGTCGCCACAGCTGCTGCAGCTGCACCACCACTACTGAGGGCTGCTTCTGCTGCAGCCTGCAACAGCGGCGGCAGCAGTAGGACTCGCTACAGCCTGGGCGCTTTCCAGTCGCCCGCCCCGCAGCAGCAACAGCAACCCGGGGCTTACCCCGGCGTCTGCAGCAGCGCCAGGCTCATGAGTCCCCTGGGAGCGGCTGGCCAGCAGCAGCTGCAGCTGCAGGACGACGCCGAGGAAGAGGAAGAGGATGAAGATGCCTTTGCCAGTGTGCAGGTGCCAGTGGCCTCTGCCGCCTTCCTGGGCTCCTCCGGGACCCCCTCTGCGGGCGGCGCCCGGGGTCGCCTCAACTCTTTCACTCAGGGAATCCTCCCCGTCTCCTACGCCAGAGCCGTCCCACAGAACTATTGCTCCTTCGAGCAGGGCCAGGTGGGCACCAGCGCCTTCGAGCTCCAGAGGTCCCGGTAAGTGAGGGCGGGAGGAGGGAGACCCTGCTGTTTCACATGCCATCCATCCGCACAGGCCTGCGTGCCTCCAACACTCCCTGCCGCCCGACTCGGACTTCATTTCCTAAAAGAGAGGGGGCGGGGTTTACGTGCGGCCTCCAGTCTGGAAGCCCCCCTACCCACTAATCCCTGAGGAGCTTGTGCAAGCTGTGGAAGCTAGTTGTGAGCGAGTGGCACTTTGCACGTGCTCAGAAGCTCTGGCTTCTTTTTTCATGCTTTTCGTATTCCAGAGTTGAGGGTGTCGAAAACGCATTGTTCTTCTCATTATGCTATTGGCTTGGTTTAACGTTTGAGCCAAAAAAGCTTTCAAACTATTGCAGACATTAATTTCTAAAATGAGATGTGACGGAGCTTGCAGCCACCTGGGGAAGTTTGCTCCGAATCCCAGATGTGTGTGCCAGTTATTTATTGTATATCTAGAATACTGAAGTTGGCTTTAATATTGAGGGAAAGGGCACTCTGCCTTTGATGAAAAAGACACATCCTTCTGTATTATTACTTAATACACACACACTGATTAGACCAAAAGGCTCCAAAGCTGAACTCTAGTCAGCCCTTGGCTCTGGGTAAAGGGCCTATGAAAGCACATGCTCAAGATCATATAATGGGGATTACTGGTTACCTATTAACACACTTTAATGACACTGCTGCAGGTAACAGTCAGAGTTCTTAAAAGGGTGGTTTCCCCCCCCCCCCACCTTGTCAATGCCTGTCTGATCGGTTAAGGGAGGGATCTAATCATCCATGTAGCCTGATCCTTTGCAGAGTCAGGTAGACTTCCTAAGCCTAGTGATCTAAGTTGGTTTACATACATCTATCTTTACATAAGATCAGGCCCTTACCGTGCAAACATGTTTTCTCAGAAGTAAGTCCCATTACGGTAAGTGAAGCTTACTCCTGGTATCTGGTGCATCTGGTGCATAGGATTGCAGCTTTTGTGATTCAGCACAGAACCAGGAAGTACTTACTAGTCCAAATGCTTAGATATCTCACATTTGTACTCTGTGTGAGATATGTGTATCAATTCCTGGCTACCTACTCTGGGTACCACCTGTTGGAGTCTCCCTAGTGTAGATTGTAAACCTTCCAGGCAGGGACCATATTGTTGTCTCTTTGTTTTGTATAGCACCTAGCATGCTGCCGGCAGTATATAAATATTCTTCATAATAATAATGATGATGATGATGATAATTGTTAAAAAGTAGGTTGTAGTATGAAATTTAGACTGCCTCCTGGAGTTTACCTGCTCACTGTGTCACTGACTGGCAAAGACTCTGCCAGACTTACTAATGAACTGGATTGTTCAACTTCGCTAGTGTGAACTTTCACATTTTTGAAAGTCTGGAAATTGAAATCGTTTGAATGTTTGGAACTTGGCAAAACAAGGTGTTATGTGCCAAAAAACATGCTTGTGTACAGTGTTTAGCTGTGCTCTTTGGTTGGAAAACACATGCCTATTTATTAAGTTAATGGGTTGGAAATATTTTTGGCAAAGAATGCTGCCTATTCTTATGGATCTGGTTTGCTTCTTTGTCACGCTTACCGCTATACTTGAAATCCTGTATGTTTAATATAAAACAGGTGAACCTTCCCCCATTTGTTTAAAATTGGAAAATGTATATATTTTTTGTTTACAAAATAGGAACAATAAATAAACTCAGTTTACATGCAAGTTTTGTTTTATTTAATGTGTCAGCTATTGGAATGTTCTTTACTCCATCACTATCTCCCTGCCCAGTTCACAAAGTTGCTGCACCTTGTGTTGTCAAAGAAGCTGGTAACATTTAGGCAAAGAACATGCATTGAAGTATAGCACCATTTTAGAGACTGGACAGATATCAAGGCTCCATCTGGAACATCAAGGCTTGTGCTGTTTTTCCTACTGTGAACGTTTGTGACAACAATATCATATTGTGATGTTTAGGTCTAACGGAGAGTTCTGTGTTTTACCAGTGCTTTCTGTGCCAGATGTGAATCACATTGTGAAGTGTGTTTTGAGTGTTCCACTTTAGAATTCTTTCTACCTAGTGGTTTGCCAAAACCTAAGCCTGGCCACCTTTTTGAAGTGTTTCTTTAATGTTTGGGCAGGCTTTTGAAGATTGATAGCACATAAGAAGAGCCCTGTTGAATCAGGCCAAAGGTCCACCTAGGCCAGCATCCTTCTCACTGGGAACAACCAGGAGTTTCCAGGAAACCCAGGACCAGGGTTTGAAGGCAGTAGTCCTCTTCTTCTGTTGCTCCCCCCAAATTGGTATTATGGTAATTGAATTACCAGGATGGTGTAGTGGTTTGGGAGTCGGACTTAGACCTGGAAGATCCAGGTTCAAATCCCCGCTTAGCCACGAAGCTTCCTGGGTGACCTTGGGCCAGTCACTATCTCTCAGCCCCACATACCTCACAGGGTTGTTGTGAGGACAAAAAGGAGGGGAGGAAATATGTACACCACTCTGAACTCCTTGGAGGAAGGGCGGTATAAAAATGTGAAAAATAAATAAAATAAATAATAGCCATCGATAGATCAATCCCAGGGCTTTTCAACTGGTTTTGTTTGTTGGTTTGGCAAGTGTCATTTTTCTGAGTACAGTACAACTACCAGTACCTCCAGGAACCATTGCTATGTGTGGGCATGAGCAGCTCATGTTGCAGTGCAGTCATTCCTGCAGGTAAGGACCAGTTTCTCCAGTGGCTGCTGCCTCCTGGTCTCTCGCCCGCTCTGTGCCTTCCTTCCCCAACCTTCCCTCGTTTAAGGGGCAGGGTCCAGGGTGCAGCATAGCTATACCTTACTGTTGGAGCCCAGCTGCCCTAGTCATCTTCACTTCCTGTGGGCTTGGCCAGATTGAACAGTGCCAAGCGGTCTCTGAAGCACTGCTGGCAGGTCACACACATGTTGTAGAATAATTTATCTACACGGCCAAGTACTGCTTGCTATACTATGAAGTATGAAAAGCACTGGTCTATCCTCCATACATTTGTCCAAAGGCGTCGCTCCGGTAGGGGCGGGGCCGTACGTTTCACTCCGTCCTAGTCCCGTTTACCGAGCGAGCAGGAGGCGGCCCTGCCCCCTCACTGTCAGAGCCATTCCCGTGCGGAGAAAGCAGCAGACAGGGTCTCTTGCCTGCTGCTTTCTCCGCATGGGAATGGCTCCGACAGTGAGGGGGCGGAGCCACCTCCTGCTCGCTCGGTAAACGGGACTAGGACGGAGCGAAACGTACGGCCCCGCCCCTACCGGAGCGACGCCTCGGCATTTGTCAAGTCTCCTCTTGAAGCCATCAGAGGACAAAACCACATGATATGCCTAGCCGGTGATTGGGGCCTGTGTGCTTGATTTTTCAAATGTAAATAGCAGGGATCTGATCCAGATTGGAACTATAGCATGGGGGAAGGGGGACTTTAATCCTTTACCTCTCTCATGGTCTTGATCTGAATTGAGGCCCCCACTGCTACACTTTTGACAAGTAAAAAACACTCCATTCAGTACCAATTTTTTTCCCCAGTGCAAACCACCACAGAGACCCAGTCCAAATTAGAACTTTGAGGGAACAAAAGGTTAACATCCCTCTCTCTCCTTGCCATAGTTCCAATCTAGATTGGGGCCCCATGCAGTTTATCATTTGAAAAACCAAGCAAGCAGGAACTACTGTAGTTTCTATATAACCAAGCATAGAGAAGAACTTCATGGACATTTATGTCGCATAGCAACACAAATATGCTGTGTTTACTTCCACAATTGCTTTGCATTTTCTTGTCTTGGGATGCTAACCTGTTGCTGCATGCTTCATTTTTACAGTATTCACTAATAAAAATTAATACTCAACATACAGATTAATACACTGACTATAAAACATCGTTCACGCCGCGTCTACTATCTATGCAGATTTTCAAATCAGCACACAAGCCAATAACTGTGTCCCTTGCTTCATAACATGTGCAAACAAAATGTCCACCAACTACACACAATTGCAAGTGCTGCTAAACAAAAGGACTCAGCACACGAATTCACTGCCAGAGATGAGCAGTTGAGCGATGCAATCACTGCTGTTCACATTTTATGATTATGATAGCTTAAAAGAAGAAAAAAATAATTGTCAAAAATACTAGGCAACATGGTTATATTTCTAGGTGGTAGGGTGATGTGGCACCCAGGATTTGTCAAGCCCTGGTCTAGATTGACCCTAAAGTGGTAACCATCCATCTTGTGACAAATTTCATAAATTAAGATGCGTTGAGTAAAAGAAAGTACTTTCTTTTATCTGTCCTGAGTCTGCTGATAATCAATTTCATTGGATGATGCCAAGTTCTGGTACCATGATGAAGAAAACTTATCTCTAGCTCTTAACCCGTGGTACCTGCACTGCACCCCTAGGGGATGTGGGGTGGGGGGTTCCAGAGGGTGCGTGTGTGTTCCCAGAATTAAGAATACTTTTTTTTTTGCCTTGATACACTTTTGAGTAGACGAGGGCAGTTTAAAAAATGGTTTGAATTTGGCTTTGACTATTGATAGGCCAACAAAAGCCAATAATATATTTTCTTATTGGCCACACTATTTATTGTGTTTGGCCTTCTCATTGATTTTTCTCATGAATTTTTTGATGTTTTCAAATTACAGTATATGAAACAAACAGTTTCTTTCTATAACTAAAATATAACGTTTGTTAAAGTTCCACTTTTGTCATATATGTTTCAATGCTATTTCAGAAAAATAGGAAAATAATAACAATTGACCACTACATTGGGGGGGTTCAAAACTGGCATGAGCAGTTCAAAATTGTCTTGGGGGTGCATAAGGCACAAAAGATTAAGAACCTCTGCTCTAACCACTTTCTCTACACCATGCATAATTGTGTAATCCTCTGTAATACAGTATATAAACGCCCCATTCCTGGTCATATTTTTTCCAAACTCAAAGGCCCCCAATGCTTTAGCCTTTCTTTGCAGGGAAGGTTCTCCGGTTCCCTGCCCATTTTGGCCATTTTGGCCATTTTTTTCTCAACCTTTCCAGCTCTTAAGATGGGGCTTATGAGGAAGAGATATAGACTTGGGGATTTTAATATCCTTTGATGTTTTTAGGTGCGTTAACCCACAAAAGTTCAGTTATTTCATATTTCCTCTTTAGTCAATTAGTACATTTCCCAATGTGCTTAAAATAAATGTCAAGCCAAATAAGAAGTGGGGGGTTCACCCAAGACTTTTTCACCCAAGACTTTTTCACCCAACTCGCAATAATTGTTTCACTAAAGCCATAACAAACTATTTCTGCACCCTGGGTGGATCCCGTTCTTCTATTCAAGAACTTGATTTTCAGTGATAGGGAGAACACCCTCCATGTGGCTACTCGCTGGATAGCTAATGCATAAGAGAGGTTGCAAAAAAATTGTTTAGAGTAGGGGTGGCCAGCCTTTCAACATGAATACTCCTGAACCTTTAATGGTTGTATAGGTGAGGGCATTTCAGCAGGTGCAGCTGCTTTAGCAGCACCATCTGTAATTGCAGATGCCAAGATTCTGTCTTCTGCACAACTCTTAACTCAGAGGCTCTAATGGTGGAAGGTTGGCCACCCCTGGGTTACAGCACAATCCAGTGTATCCAGTGCGCCATAAAGCATTTTCGCGGCACCCGGAGACTCTCTCCACTGACGGACCGCTCCTGCCGGGCAAGGTAAGTCCTGCACTGACCGGTGCAGGGGTGGGAGGGAGGGCGGACTGGGCGGTGTGGGAAGGCGGCCATTGGTTGAACTAGGCTGGGGCAGGGCGGGGATATCGGCGGCAAGATCCGCCAATATCCTGTGCCATTTCCCAGCCCAGTGCAGCCTTACACGCAGGGCTCGAATGTACACCATCTCCAGAGCTGGCGTACATTCGAGTAGGCCCATAGGGCCTCAGGCTGCTTGCACTCAGCCCAGAACCGGGATCAGAAGCGTCGTTCCCTGGGCCCCAGGCACCGAAGCTTCAGGGGGGCGCAAGTTCGCGGTATCGCTTCGCACGGATCCAGCTTGGAGGTGGGCCCTCCCGCCCGCCCTGGAGCTGTATGGTTCCAAAAAGGTTAGTAAAACGGCGGTGTGTGTGATTGGAGCCGTGCGCCTGCGCGCAAAACTGATGTCATGCCCCCACAGGGGGTGTGACTTGCGGTGTCACATGGGGGACGTTATGTTGGCGCCGCCCCACATGGGGGAGGAATTCCGCTGCTGACCGGGATGGGATGCGACGGCCAGCCCTTTAGGCCTGCTGCCACATCTTAACTGGGCTGCCTGAGAACTTCCGTCTCCCCCCTCCCTTTTGCCCTTCTGATGACACTGAAAAGATGTTAAAATGAGTTTTAGCATATTAGATAGAGAACTGTAAAACTGCTGTTCATTAAAGGGACTTTGCATCCCAGAAGATTATAGCAAAAAAATAATTAGAAGCAGGTGGGCATCTCTGCAGTGGCCTGGTGGTACAAGTGTCAGGCTGCAGTATAAAATAATGTATGTGTCTTTTAATCACTAGTATTTTCTTTTTCTGCAATCTGGCTCAGAATCTGATATTTTAATCCATTTATTCTATGGTGTTATGCATTACTCATGAGGCAATGCACCACCCCATCGCTGTAATCTGCTGTGCAGTGCTACGGCATTGATCTGATCTCTGTTTAATGGGAAACTGCTGGAGGATGTTTGTTTAAAGTGTAAGCATTCTGTTTACCTGTTTAAAAGATCAAAAAATGCTGTCTTGTAGGCAGGGATTAATGAATAAATAACAGGCTTTAAGTGACAATCTTGCACAGATAGCTGTTACTGAAGTTAACCCTCTCCCTAAATACCTACTTTGAACATGATCAGGCCTCAAGAAAAATCATTAACAGAGGAGAGAACATTAGGTGTTTGCAGGACAATTTTAGACATTACAGTTGAAATCATGATTGTGTCAGGACTATAACAGTAGTCAAGCTGATCTGGTGATCCAGATGTAGGCAATAACAAGGCAGCACAACATCCAAAGACTTCTGTTACTCATGATGATCATACATTTCCCTTGATGCAGAGGCACATTTTAAGGCAACTACTGTATATTATTTCTCTAATGCATGTATCTTACATATGTACTCGACAATAGCAATGTGTAGGTGCTCATACGCATTTTTATTATGGTCGTACTATATTGTGGTGATGATGCCTTTATTCTTGAATTGCCTTGGGCAGATTTTTCAGAGCGAACTACGGGTATATCTCTCATGTTACTAAAGGACAATAGGTGGTATGGCAAGGGGCAGACAAGCTGGGTCATTCTGGTAAGATAATTTGAAATGGGGAATCCTTAACAGTCTGTGTCTTTATATAGGTTTTAGGGAGGGTTGAGGCAGAGGATAAAATGGGTTGCCAAAGTGGGAAGTACAGTATAGCTAAATACCCATTCTGGTAGCTGAAGTGAAAACTTAAACGTTCTATGTTTATGTATCACATTTATTTTATTCCTCCGAGGGAGGTGACATTTATCTTAACAGCCACCCTGGGGGGGAGAGGGAGAGAGGGAGGGAGGGAGAGAGAGAGATCAGGCCATCTAGCGAACTTACTGGCGGAGCAAAGATGTGGATGTAGGACTTGCTGGTCCAGATAGCGTCCATCCATAGTTACCAATTCAACTGCCTTTTGTTTCAAATGTCTTTTGTTGTTGTGTTCTTGTTTTGTTTCATGTGTTTGAATTCTGTAATGAATTTGACTATCCTTCTCAAGAGTTGGAGGATTATGGCTGGTCCTCTCACCACAAGAACACAAGTTTTATATATTTTGGTATGGTTTCGAGCAATTGTTCCATACACACTTTTATGGCACTGAAAATGCATAGCGACCCAGTCCTATCTGGGATTGGGCTGATGTGCATGGGGGTTTACGGCAGCGGAACAGAGTTCTGCTCTTGTAAGATGACTCAGTAGTGCATGCCAATGACGACCATTTTGGGTGAGCTGCCGCAACCAGTGGCAACACAGAAGATCCAGACCAACACAGGTAAGTGTGATGGCAGCAAGGGCGGAACAGGGCAGGGAGGAGGAATGGGGGTCGTCCTGGGCAGAGCGTAGGGCAGAGAGGGAGGCAGAATGGGGCAGTATCAGTGGCACTCACATGCACTGATATCTTAACCCCGTTTCTCTCTCTTACCACCGCTGTTACACGCCTCAGACTTATGCCTGCTAAACAGCAGTTGTAGATCTGAGGAGACCCATGGTGGCAATGGAGGCTTTCCCTAGGGTAAGCAAACAAAAGTTCACTTACCCCAAAGGGACCTTTCTGACTGTTCCCCCCCCTCCCCCGGATACAACACATACTCCGTTGGCGCATTGGCGGGGGGCGTCTGGTAGGATTGGGTTGTAAGTTATATATTAATGTTTATGCAAAAAACTTTAGCAAGATTTCAAGTTCTTCATCAGCAACTGTCCATTGCTGAATATTAAGCAAAGCAAAAACAGAGTGGTAGCAGGGCCCCACGCTTACCTCCATTACTCTCCTGCACGAGGCAGCCTCGTCCCCTCGCCTTCGGAGCCATTCAGTGGGGCAAAGGCAACGCGCAGGAGACTGGTTGTGCAGGAGGAATTAAGGAGACTCAGTGTGGATTAGCTTCTCTAGGTGCAGAACAGGATCTCGGGTTGCACCCAAGATTTCTGGGAGGAAGATAAAATGGTAATTGCAAAATATGCTTGTTTGTGCAGTGATTGAAGGGGCCAATGGCAATAAATATTTCATAGTGAGGGAGAGACAAATTCTGGCCTAGATTACCTAGATTGTGCAGTGATTGAAGCCGCAGAGGAGAAAGATGCTGCCGTGGCTCCTCCTCACAAGGAGACCGCTGCTATCATTCGGGGGCACTGCACCACAACCCCCGGCCTGGCTACACTGCTGGTACACTTGTACTCCTGCTGAATTACCAACGAAAGACGCCACTGACCAGCCAGCTCCTGCCTCTTTCAGAAGCAGCTTCCAGGAACGCTTCTTTTTTCCCGATTGATTGATTGATTGATATAACATAAAAATATATACGAAAGTGAGGAAGAAAAAAAGTGTGAGGAAAAAAGGAAAGAAAAAAGTACAAAAATCCATAAATACAATGTGGAGAAGCAATTCTTAGACAACTTTACATTTTCTTCATAAAAATAAAAAAGTAGATAACACTTCCTTAAGCTCTCTTCTCCAATTTTTTCAGTGATTGTCAGTCACAGATCTAGGACTTCGGGCAGGCGGGCCCATCTAGAGCACCGAAAATGGCGCAAAACCCCTCTGTGGCTGCAGAAATGCAGCTGCGGAGGAGAAAGGTGCTGCCGCGGCTCCTCCTTGCAAGGAGACCGCTACTGTCACTCGGGGGCACTGCACCACAACCCCCGGCCTGGCTTCGCTGCTGGTCTTTGGTTTCTTTACATGCCATAATTTGCCGTAATTCTTTACATGCCAAAAAACATGCCCAGAGAAATGTGTCTGGAGTTAGCTTTTTTAGAGGACCTTCATTATTCTGTTTGCTTGTTCTTCTTTCCCTATTTCCACTGGCCTCTAATGCTCATGTCATTTTACATTGTTTCCATCCTATTTATTTACTGCTTTGTTTTGGTACCAGTGGTGATAAGCACCTGAAGCCTGGTTCACACTAGCCTATTCCCGGCGCGCATGCCGCCTGTCCCTGCGTCTGCGCTTGTATGCGGTTCTCTGAACGTTTGGAACTGGGGGCTGCTTGCTGCCTGTTGTCCCTCCTTCTGTCCCGCCTTCTTGAAGAAAGCGCAGCTGTGATTTGGTGAACAGAAGTGCGCTCCGATTGGCCAAAAAGCGACCCTTCTTTGTAAGACTTGGTTGTCATGTCGTAAAGACATGGCCTTTCCCTAACCGCGAGAACAAACTGTAAATCGCTCTCCCAGCTGGAGTTTGAACTTTTTTCTTTGCCTCCCGCCATTCCTGTTTTCAAGCTCCTCGTACTGTTTTCCCAAACTTCCGCTCGGAAACCTTGAAGTAGACCTTGCAAGAAACCCCCACGCCGATTGGAGGTGGCTATGATTGGCATGCCGCCACTCTCCTCCCCCTCCCATCCGATTGGTGGGCTGTCGTAGCACCGCGAGCATTCCCGCAAGCTTAAACGCAAGCGCATCAAAAAGATGAGGGGAAACCATCTCTCCTGGCTGCGACGCAAGCTGCGACGCAAGCATGAAAAACTCTCGGAAAGACCCAACGCAGATCCACAACGAGCCGGGAAAAGGCTAGTGTGAACCAGGCTTAAGGCTGCAGTCCCAAAGAAACGTAGAGTAAATCCCGCTGAACTCAGTGAGACGGACTCCTCAGGAAACACACTTCAGGATTGTGCTGCACGTGAAGTTACCAAGACGATCATTTTTCTTTGAAAAACACAATGTGCATGGATCATTCACATTTCGCCTTCCTGCTTGTGTGTAGAGGGAGTAAATTGAAGGTAAAACAACTGACAGCTCAAAGAGAAATCCCCTGACAGGACCAGCCCTGCCACGAGAATAAACTGATGATATATTAGTTTGCTTTGGCTTCTGCATGTTCTCATGTGATGCTGGCAGTGCACTTCAAAGCTACAGAGTGAAACTTAAAGATTGTAAATTACCTTTGAGTCATTGTTTCCTCACAGGTTGTTTTTTCTTCCTTTTTTCTGTTTGGCACAGTTCCATAAAAATAAATGATGCCATCTGACTTTAGAATTTTGTCTCTTGGCATGAATTGTTTGCTTGTTCATGGTGAATCTTTTTATTTATTTAATTTCCACCTCGCAACCAGAGACACACAAATAAGTACATTTTGATTGTATAAAATGAATATGAAAGCTTCATAACAAAATCCAAACTAAAATTCTTTCAAGTTCTCTTCCCTATTCCCAGTAGTTACAGGTCTGAATTGTAGACTACAGAACAGGAGGTAATCTAGGCCAGAATTTGTCTCTCCCTCACTACGAAATATTTATTGCCTTTTAAAACCATGAGATAAATATAACATAGTGATAGGAAGTGAACAGAGCAGCTTTCTCTGTGCCTCAGGTGTTCTCTGTGCCTCAGGTGTTGCCTCTTATCCTCTGAAAGTTTATACACTTTAGGACTGCCATTCAATTGAAGACATCTTAGAATAGATAATAGTTTGTATGAGTTTAGCAGCCCAATCCTATCTGGTGCATACGCTGGATAGGATCACATCTTGTGATCCGTCAGCGAAAGGTCCAGGACCGACGGTGGCAAAGCCAGGCCACGGCCACCAGGGCAAACGACCAGAGGCTGCATGTGGGCGACAGCGGCCTATTCAACCTCCTCTGCCCCCCGTCATCACTAGTAAGTCAGCAGCAGTTCGAGGGGGGATTCGGGGGTGGATTGGAGTAGGGAGTGGGCTAGTCTGGGGTGGTTCGGGGAAGAATCTCGGCAGCAGCTACGCATGCCAAGATCCTATGCCCCCTTCCCGGATCCGACCCAAGGAGTCTCCTCAGACTTAAAGAGCTGGTGTAGGTTTGAGGAGACCCACTGGAGACCCAGTGGCCTACCAAGAGGTAAGTAAAAAAGATTTTGCGTACGTCTCCTGGGCTGTATTATCCCCCTCCCCAACCCATAGTATGCAGCGTGCACTCCATCAGCGGCGCTGCATGGTCTGGGCTGGCAGCGGATAAGATTGGGCCCTAAATCAATTAATTGCAATAATGCACAAATTTTGGCTAGTTTAGGTAACCAGTCAGGGTTTGTGGTCGCTAGACTGTGATGGCATTGACAAGATTCCCTTGTTTTCCCCAAGTCAGGGAGTGGCAGAGCCGTATCTCTGGCACCATGTCGAACTTTGGAAGAGCCTGGAAAGCAATGAGATTACTTGCTGCTTTTCAAGTGGCTCTGAAGCTCAGAGTAACTGTTAGGACATGCCCTTGCCCTCCTCCCATGCTGTGCTTGCCGGATTAAAAGTTGCCATTGTCATTAGTGAACCTGTTTGTGGACAATCAATTAATGGATTAAAATGGAATGAATTGGCATATGATAAACCTGAGAAAAAGGCAGAGTCCCTTTGTTCTTAGATGATACACGCACATAATGTAGCAGTACGTATTGCAGCAGACTCCATCTTAGAAAATGCATTCCATTTGGTGTATGTGAGAGTGAGGGGGGGGGGTGGCATGCCTCTTCCAAAATGGCACCTTCTGTTCATAATTCTTGTAAGTACTTGTATTAAAAATAATTAGTTAAGTACCTTGTTTAAAAAAATCAGCTGCCCATAATAGAGCAAAAGGTTTTCAGTTGAACTAATTAACTAAAGTAACTTTTTACCCTATATACAATTATTAGACTGTTCACACTAACAAATTATATTTATTGTGGTTCAGTTTTCTAAATAGTCCAGATGTAAGATGAATTGTAAGTGTGCAGATTCTTGGCATAATTTCAAGGCTGCTACTTCAGTGTGACCTTTTGACCCCCTGTAAATGGGGAATCAGTGGTTAAATGCCTTGTAGGTAGACACATGTTATCAGCAGAATGAGAAGGTGCAGCTCAGAAATTACTTGGTATATATAAGACATTAGCTCAACTCTAGGTGAGTCATAACTTCAAGATAGCCAGTATCAAAGAGGAGCCGGATTATAAGAAGTGGAGCATTAAAAGAAAAAAGGGCCAGGTTTTTCTTTTGACCTTTGTAATGTTCTTGCAGTTTGAAGTTCCAGCTGAAAGAATCGCCATCTGTAGTTGGATCTGTGCCATCTGATATAAATGAAGCAATATACAGTAGTCCCTTTCTCTTACCACTTCATGCAAGTCATATTGCACTACACATTTTTGTTTTTACAAAGCTGCTGTGAACCTATAATCAATCCTTGGCTTTTCTGTTTGTGTTAGCAGTTTGGGTAATTACATACTAGATTATATTTTACAAAGTTATCATTAGTGTGGCTTGAGTTTGGGTTCTGCATGTATTCACAAGAAATAAACTGTACCACACACACACACACACACACACACACACACACACACACACACACACACACACACACACACACCGCAATTGAAGACCCCATCTGTTTAGATGCTGATATAATTTAATGTATGGGGGGGAGTTTTCATTGTCAATTCAGGGTGTTTCTGGAAACCTGGAACTTTGAAGATTGGATACTCTGTTTTATTGCTTCTTATAAAGCTTAATTTTGTTAGTTATGGGTCAGTACTGAATCCTTTTCGGCCCAGATCATGTTTTCTATGTTGGTGCTCAGTTCTGCCACATGTGGTGTAGCAACGTATCTTTCGGGCAGAAAGTTACAAAGGCAAGAGTGCTTCTGAACATATCCAGAGTCCCTTTCCTTCACTATTTAGTAGTCATAACCATTTGCAGCCACACATGGGTTTATTAAGAAAGGTTTCCATGTCATATTTTTACTATGATTATTTTTATGGCTTTTAAAAATACATTGTTGTTAAAACTCCTTGAATGCTAGTTATAGCAGAATGGTGGTATACAGTTTTAAAAATAGGCAAGAGGCCTTTATCTCTTCCATCTTCATGATTCTGAATTTTTTAATCTTTAAATTTGTAGTATAGCAGGATGTCTAAATTCAAAAAGCAAGAAACTTGCAGCACATTCCTATACATGTTTTACTTGAAAGCAGATCCCATTGTATTCAGTGGGGTCTACTCTCAGGTAAGTGCATTTAGGATTGCAAGCCTTACAGCGCAATCCTCCGTAACTTTTGAACAGCGGAGCATGTGCTTCGCCATTCAAAAGTGTTGCGACCATGCCGTAAAGCATGTTTCAACTACTTTCAAGTAAGGGCCGCCAGTGCGGAGGCAGCAACCCTCACTCCGGCGCCGGATCATCCCTGCGGGTGCCAGAGACAAATAAGGGATGCACTGGCGGGCGCAGGGAAGGTCCGGGCTGCGAGGGAGGGCGGATGTTGGCTGAGCTAGCCCAGGAGGGCGGCTGCCATATCCTTGTCCCATTCTCATTACACAGCCTCCTCAGACTTACGCCAGCTCGATAGTTGGCAGAAATCCGCTCCCCGTGCTACACTGGGGGAAGGAGACAAACGTCCCCTTCCCCTGAGGAGACCTCCAGGCCACTCACAATTGGCCAGGAATGGCCCTTTGGCCGCCCGTGGATCTTTACACTAGATTGCGCTCTTAATTTTTGCGAATGTGCTATAAGAAAGTAAATATATGGGCATGCTTAGCACCTGGAAGATCCTTGGCAATAAAGATTTTCTACCTCTGTTCTGTGCAGTAAGAGTCAATTGAAAGGACAGTGACATTTGGATAATGGGGGTCAAATATTGGGGAACAGTTCTGGGGGTCAAATATTGGGGAACAGTTCTCTGTGTGTTCAGTCTTTCAGAAAATTGAAATATACTGTATGTAACTGGAAAATTTCATCACACAATTTCAGATTCTCTTTTGTCAGTCAGCTTAGTTTAATTAAATAAAAAATAGATGCCTAGGTCCATTTAGTCAGGAAGACTACTCTTAGAAAGTATAATCTCACATTATCCATTGCATATTGTGACAGCAATGGAGCTGCCAAGTATAGATTTCTTCTCTACTGATGTACTTCAGGGTTGATAATACTCTGAGTTAGTATAATTCACAATTTGCTGCCTGAGGAAAGCAAGCGTTGTAAAGAAAATAAGAGGACATCATGAGCCAAATCTAGATATCTATACCATCCTAGTAGTAGGGAAAGTAGTAAGGGAAAGTATATCTATAAATCTGAAAGCAAAAAATATTAAGAGAGGGAAGGGGGGAAATCAAACATGTATGAATAAAGTCTATAAACTTAAATATTCTTCTCAGATGCTCATTTGTAAAACTGGTACTGTTATTCTGCACCAGGGTATAATTTTGGAAAGCTGGTATAGTGGATAAGAGACTGAACTGCATAGCACAGCTTTCCTCTTTGAATCTCACTACCGCCAAGAATTCATGAGGTTGCCTTAGGCAAGATACTTCCTCTCAGCCTCAGTTCCCCAGTTGAGATACAGTGAACTTTGTCAACCCAGACAAAACTCTTCATAATTCATTGGCTATGAAAACAGGGGTTGTTGTCTCCGATTAACAGCACTGCTGATACCGTCTTATTTTTTTATGTCTTAGTCTTTGCAGATAGGTGCTGAAACCAGGATATTGTATCATAACAACATATGGGAAAGGAAAACGAGATTTGGATCTAGGCTTGCTTCAGTTAGGCCCTGGGAATATGATACCAAATTTGGTCCTAGGTCTAATAAATGGAGAACCAGATTATTTATTTATTTATTTTATTTAAAAGATTTATATACCGCTTTTCTAAAAAATTCAAAGCGGTGTACAACATACAAAACAAAACACTAATACAATTAAAAAAACCCATTTTTTAAAAAAGACATTATATCTGCCAGCTTACTGATTCAGATAACCGGGAGCCATCTATTTGCAGGAACAGAGTAGTGCTTGGCTTTGATTGGCAGGGTGCACTGAGAAAGGGTAAATCCCTGCTGACCGAAGATGCAGTGGCAGCTGCTATGAGTAGGATTCCCTCTTCAGCACACCCAGCTTGTAGAAATTGCCACTGGTGTTCTGTGAGTACTGTTATCCCATGCTAATTGCTTCCGCAAATAGACTGTTCGCAATTACAGGGGGTCCCTGGTATCCGTGGGGATCTGCTCTAGGCCCCCCTTGTGGATACTGGAGAACCGTGGATAGGGGCGAATGCCTCCTCCACGCCCCCCCCCCGCGTCCCACTGGCTATTATTTTACCTTAATTAGCTGTTCTGTGTCTTCCTTAAACAGACATGCTGCTTATAGCACAAGTGAGTGCTAGAGAGACTCAGCCGAAGAGCAGGAACTGGAACTGCTTCCTGTTCTTCGGCTGAGCCTCTCTAGCACTCAGCTGGCATCTGTGTTATAAGCAGCATGCTGCTGCTTATAGCATCTGTTTAAAGGAAGACACATTAAGGCTAATTAAGGTAAAAGAATGGCTGGTGGGGGGCCTCCTGCTATCCGTGGATAAGTGAATCCGTGGATAGCGGGGGGGGGGCTGTATTTGAAATAACTGGCAGATATAAAGACCATACCAACTCTGAATCTGCCTTGTACACAGAAAGCATGGACATAGTTTGCATGAGATCCTTCCCTCCCCAGGGTTCCCTCTAATTTTCATCACTGGTTCGTGGAGCCCTACTGTGGCTGCATGGCCACAGTTATGGAATGCTGGTGATGATATCACCATCTTCTTCTAGCTCCAAGCTGCACAGGCCTCAGTTTAGTACTTAGCGGGAACAGTGCCCTCCACCACACAAATAGTCTTCACTGAGGGCCAAGTCTCCCATTATGCTAAATGTGTAACGTGGCCCAGTGGATTGTTTGTTTTTATAAATAGCATTTGGATGAGGCACAAAATGTGGTGGAAAAGGGCAGAGGTTTTTTAGTACTTTGCCTCTATCACAGTTCTGATCCTGATTGCTGACCCCCCCCCCCATATGCTGTTTTTACTTCGGGGGGAAAAAGCTTCCATTGAATGCAACCGCTCCCGCTCTTCACCACATTCCACTCTCCCTCCAAGTGCTGTTTGTAAAATAAACAAGCTACTCAATAGATTGTTACATATTTAGTGTAACATGTAGTTTAGTCTTGGGGAGCTAGAACACATTCTGTTTTTATCACATGGCTTTGAAGTTTTCAGACAGTTTTTAAGGTGGTCTGCGTACAATTCCATGTAAATATTTTCATCCATGGTTTGTTTTTCCATGCAATTCAATTCCCTGCAATTCAAGTAACACTTGATAGGAAATTTATTTATTTACAGTATTTTTACCCCGCCTTTCTCCCTGAAGGGGACCGAAGGCAGCTTACAACAAGAAAAAATACAATACAAAAAATAATCACTTTTTAAAAACAATAAAAAGGTTAACGAAAACTAATAAACAATATCTAAAAATCGATAAAAGAGATCACTATTACAATCAAAACAAGAGCATAAGAACAGCAGCACCCCACCTGTACCAGCAAGATGTTAAAAAAGGCAAGGACTCAGAAGGCTTCTTTGAACAAGAAAGTTTTCAGGCCTCGCCGGAAATTCCCCAAGGAGGGAGCAGTTTGTACGTCAAAAGGGAGGGAATTCCATAAGGTTGGTGCCACTACTGAGAATGCCCTATTTCTAGCCGCCGCCCCTCGCACCTCCCTGGGCGACGGTACCCGCAAGAGGGCCTTCTCTGATGACCTGGGACGAGCTGGACTATATCCATTTGCTAGGTAGCCGGAAATCCATTTGCAGGAGACTCCCTGCGCGTTGCATTCACTGCTCAGAATGTCTGTGACAGCGAGTGGGCGGGCCACCGTGTAACGTACAGTACCGCCCCCCTCCAGGGACACCACTGGCAATTGCTGCTTCTCTTAGCCAGTGGCTCAACAGCTGCCACCTCCATCATTCCTTCTCCTTCACCCTAACCACTGAACCATGAACTGTCGATCGAAAGGTCGGCAGTTCGAATCCGTGCAACGGCTCCTGCCAACCTAGCAGTTCGAAAGCAAGAAATTGCAAGTAGATTAATAGGTACCGCGTCAGCGGGATGGTAACAGCGTTCCAAGCGCCTCGGTGTTGAGTCGCGCCGGCCACATGACCATGGAAGCGTCTTTGGACAGTGCTGGCTCTTCGGCTTTGAAACGGAGATGAGCACCGCTCCCTAGAGTTGGACACGACTGGACTTAATTGTCAAGGGATACCTTTACCTTTACCTATGTTAGGCATGTATATTCAGAAGTAGAGCTGAATGCCTCCAGAAGGTGATCAACCCAGATAGGAGTCTCACTGAGAGTTTACACAGGTGTGCAATTCTGGTCTTTGAACATTTGATTGCATTTTTGTATGGAAAATAATGATGAAACAAAATTCCAAATGAGTAAAGTCCCACATAATCTGAACATTTATTCCGGTTCTGAGAAGCAAGAGAACACAGTCAGGTTGAGGCCCACTTAGCACAATTTCCTTCCCCCCAAAAAAGAGAGAGAGAGAGAGAGAGAGAGAGAGAGAGAGAGAGAGAGAGGAAGGGAAGAATCATGATAACTTTGTCTTTGTTTGATCATGTGGTGGGCCCAGTTCACACTGGAGACTGTCTGGAAAAGAAGGTCTTGCGCCCCTCCTCCCCCATGCTGTTGCAACGCCAGAGGGACTGTGCAATTGCAAGTTCCCTATGCCAGAGAGAACAACTGGGTGGTTGTTTACATATTCATTTGCCGCTTGATGGACTGCAGTGCAATTTGTGACTTTACCGCTCTTGATCTCTTTCCTGCTGTCACTCACCCCAACTCACTACAGCATCAGGGTTGCCTCAAGGTTATGTATACAAACCCAAAGCTGAAGCAAGTTCAGGGGCTGTTAATATCAAAATAGAACTTGTTTACAAGACATCTTAAGCTGTGTTTTTTCTTTCTTCAGATTAGCAGCCTCACCATAGATATTGGACTAATTTCAGATAACAGTTTTAAGTGGGAGGGAGGAAAAGTTCGTTGCTTCTGGCCTGGTACAACTCAGGCTCTTTCATGATTTTTGGCGCAATCCAGAGTAACTATCTTCCTGTGGAGCATGTGCTCCGCAGGCAGAGGATGCCGTAAACGTGCCGTAAAGCGCGTTTTCGGCACACAACAAGTAAGGCTCGCCGGCGTGTGCGCCAGCAGGCCTCACTCTGCTACAGACCGGACCTGTAGCCGCTGTAGCAAGGTAAGGGTTGCTCTGGTGGGAGCAAGGGCAGTCTGGGCAGCGAATGAGGACGTCCCTATCCCCATTCCCGGGCTCAGTGGCCCATACACAGCCACCTCAGATTTGGGTGCTTTCAGCCCTACACCCCCTTCCCCCGAGGGAGACTCCGGGCTGCGCTGGAACAGCCTGGGAAGGGCATAGGATCCTGCAGCGGGGCCTATGACCTGCAGATCTTTATGCAGGATCAGGCTGTTTGTGAGGAGAACTCAAGATCCTTCTACTATGTTCAAGCTGCATTGATATATGTATAGTATATGTATGTATTGGTGTAAGCATCTGTGTACAAATTCTGGGTTTGAAACACCCTTGCAAGTAACTAGCCAACCAAAAATGTTACTAGCCCAGCTGCCCATACATACCTACATTGATTCATTGCGATATAGGGAAAGTAGAAAAGGGGTGTGGGGGGGGGAAGAACCGCTGTTTTCTAGTTTACAAAAACTTTCTTGCCTGGTTCCCAAGCATGATTCTTTATGCACTGAGAGTGATCAGACAGTGACTACTGTATTTACAATACTGATTCTTAAAAACAAAGGCAAAACTGAGCCTTTGAGCTCAAGATGAAACAGTGCATAGAGATGAGAAATTGGTGTCAGACCACTGAAGGGCCAACTGAATTGAAAGAAAAATAAACAGTACTGTGGGAATGTTCATTCCACATGAACCACATCCTATCACCCTACTTTAAGATATCAAGTAGTTTGACATAATTCTTATTGAATAGAAAGTACTGTTCCTTATAGACCAGATTCATTTGGCCTGTATACAACAGGTGATTAAAACAAAACAAAAACAGAGATCAATGTTCATATCCATTATTACACTGCTTTGTAATAGCAGGCTTTCTGTATCTTCCTCCTTCATGTTGCAGCTTGTCCCCAATAATGTAGCCTAATGAAAGGCATATGACTGACTTGAAATCACTTTTTCCCTGTTGACATTTCCTGATGCTTACTTAGGTAAGCTGTCTGAACAAATCTGCTGAATTTCTTGGCACACATTGGCAGACTAATGTTGTAACTGTGAAAAATGTTTTAAGGGCCTAAACAGCATAACATATTCATAAATGTAGCCTTGTGTTCAACACAACAAGCTGTTTTAGTGATGAAAGTAGCTAACAAGACACAAGTAGCTGCTAAATCCAGCTTCTCGTTTTGATGCTGTTGATCTCCAAGGACTTTTTTTTGTTATGAATCTGTATAATAAGCTCTTCCCAAAAGTCACAGAGAGTTTAATTGGGGATTTTAAATGTTTAATTATATTAGACCTATATCACAGCTGTCAACATCAATGTTAGTCACTGTGATTTGAAGTTGTTTGCATGCCAAAGCACTGTAGGAGTTGTAATTATAACTACAGTGGAATCGGAGATTTAAATAGATGAACAAATGCCACTGGTAATAAGGGAATACTGTTCAATTTTGCATTTTAACACAAACAAGACGTAAGAAACTTTTTTGTTTGTTTAGACAAACATTTGATCATTAAGGGAAAAGGATAGATAGAACTTATGGCACGTTGGTAGGCCATTTTTTAAATTGAATATGAGAGGTTTTTTTAAATGTCTGGTTAAGAGGGAGCTGCAGCTTCTGTGGTTTCGCTGATTTCTGTAGCACTGTGTCAGTTTTTGTGGCCAGTGAATCAGCCTTTCAGCATGATATGGCAAATGCACAGAAGAAACTGTGCTTTATCAGCACAGTCCTAGAAAACAATGCTGTTATTATTTTGAAAAAACTTTTTTCCTTGCAGCAGAGTCTCATGTATGTGATGAAAGAGCCCTTGAAGTGTTTTGTGACACATTTTAATGAACCTCTTGCCCTTTGTGTAGTTCATGTAACGCAATCAGTTTGGCCATGAAAACAAATGCTTCATTTTTCTGTGTGTCTGTTTTCTTCACTGTGATGTTAGGGCATGGAATATGCTTTTAAGGAGACACAGGTCAGATGATCTAAATGGTATAAGTGTGTGCCCAAGAACATGGCCAACCCAACCATGATGTGAATGAGCCTGTTTGCATCAGGCAGCACATTGGGACCTGAGTGGAGGGGTGGCAAACAGTTTTTTCCCCCACATTTTTATACCACCCTTCCTCCAAGGAGCTCAGAGTGGTGTACATATTTCCTCCCCTCCTTTTTGTCCTCACAACAACCCTGTGAGGTAGGTGGGGCTGAGAGATAGTGACTGGCCCAAGGTCACCCAGGAAGCTTCGTGGCTGAGCGGGGATTTGAACCTGGATCTTCCAGGTCTAAGTCCGACTCCCAAACCACTACACCATCCTGTTGCCCGTTGCCTCTCACTCCTCTGCTGCAGACAGAGCCAGCCTCCTTATGGGCCCCTTCGTCCACATGGCTCTTTAATCAAAGCAGGGAATGCAGGGCTCTGAAGTGTGCCAGAGTAGTGCCTCATGGTGACAAGAGCGACATTATTATAGACAAGTAGTGCCTCATGGTGACATTATTAAATTGGGATTTAGGTTGTAGGTTCCTATCCTAATGTTGACTCATATAGTGGACCATTGCAGGTTAGAAGCAAAACAGCTGCTGAAAACGGCATGGTTTCCACAAAATGTATGTTCTGCACTGTGGTTTGTCAGCCTGTTACATAATGCAAGCTAATGCAAAAACATTCTTCTTTTAAGTCAAACCAAAGAGCACGACAATCCATGATGTAAGAAAACAGGAATTTCTAGGGTGAGAGAAAAACAACACTGTGAGTAATAAGACTGTAAATAGAATCAAGCAAGTTGTAAAAACAAATATCAGGCTGAATTTTTCACTTCTTCTGCAGCTGTCTCTCTTCTGTCATACAAGTGGGTGAGGCTAAAACAGCATGCATTAAAAAAAACAGAATAAGGTGACTAGTAAGGTGCTTTGCGCAAGATCAATTTAAACAAACTTCCTGGAAGTTTCTCTTCTGAGCCACAGAGCAGCACTTGTGTGGAATCTGGTCTAGAACAGTGTTTCTTAGGGCGCAATCCAAACCTACTTAGGCTGCCATTGTAACCAGCAGCCCAGCGAAAACGGGAGGCCCCAGAATGGAAAGGGGATTCAAATCCCCTCCAAAAGAGGAATTCAAAGGGGATTTTAATCCCCTTTCCGTTCTGGGGCCTCTCGTTTTTGCTGGGCCGCTGGTTACAACGGCGGCCTAAGTAGGTTTGGATTGCGCCCTCAAAGTCCTACAGGGGAAAGACTTACTCCCCTGTAAGTCTTTGCGGGGGGCAATGCTGGAGGCAGAGCTCCAGGATTGCGCCCGCCCTCAGTCAGCTCCCAGAAGGATCTGGGGGGGATGGGGGGGCTGCTGCTTCCTCTGCAGGCCTCCCCAAGGCTCTTAAAAGTGGCAATCACGTTCGGAAGCCCACTTCCGCTTTTCCTGTAATGACAGTAATGTTATGCTGTGTGTCCAGCAGTATTTGGCAGTTCTTTACTCCCTGACAGCTCTATTACTTTGTTTATGTCAAGATAATCTTGTGAAGAGTGTGAGATAAGCAGTTTTTGCAGAGTACATTGCTATCTGGCGCACCTTGGGGGAAAAAAAGTTTCTGCAATTCACTCAGTCTTCCATAGGTGTTTGTTTTCTGTTTTTTTAAGTGGGGACAAAGTCAACGTGAAAGTGATCAAAAGTATTGCACATTGGACTGAATACCCTTGATCAAATATCAGCATTTTCAAGTTGAAAAGTGTACAGTGTAGCTCTTTCTTTGACAAACATAATCATTTGAAATATGAATAGTAATTATTTTCATTTGACTAGATCAAGGAATCCCTGATTGATCCTCCTTTTCTTTACTTTCCCTTCCTCCCTGATGTGTTTGGACTCCTTAGTTGCAAGCATTGTTTAACTTGATTGTTTAACTTGATAACCTTAGTTTGTAAGCCTGCTGGCAGGAACTGTGTTTTGTAAATTTCTATCCAGCACTTTGAAATTTTAAGTGCTTTATTGTTAATGCCAGCAGGCATTAGTATATAATTATATGTAATTAATAGAATATAAAATAATAATTAATAATAGTGCATTATACAGTATTATTATTATTATATTATTATTAATCAGCCCCCAACCCAGCTTACCTTCACTGCCAGAGGTAGCCAGCAGTGGCAGTGAGCCTCTGGCACCACCGCCATTTGAAGTGATGGACCCAAAATGGCTTCTGGTAGCGCTCGCAGCGTGCCACCATATGGCCATTTACTACAACGGAACTACAGGTGTCCCCCCCGTATCCACGGCTCAAATATCCACAGTTTCAATTATCCATGGTTCTCAAATCCCTCTGTCATGCTCATGACTCACCTCTCTTCATTTGCAAACACTTTGCTAAGAGAAGCCTTTTATTACAGGAAGCAGACAACTGAACACTAGACTCGTAGCTGCTAGAGGAATGCTAGAGGGGGCTACAGTGAGATCACTGACAGGAAGCAGAGTCTAGCATTCTGTCTGTCTGCTTCCTCTGCTGTCCACCTCCTGTCAATGTTCTCACTGTTGCCTCCTCTAGTAGCTACGAGTCTAGTGTTGAGCTGTCTGCTTCCTGTAACGAAAGGCTTCTGTGGGCAAAGCGATTGCAAATAAAGAGAGGGGAGTCATGAGCGCAACGGGGGAGATTTGAGTAGGGTTCACTATTGTCCATGGTTTCAGGCATCTGCGGCAGCAGTAAGAATATATCCCCGCAGATACAGGGGGACACCTATATGTTTCACTGTTGTAAAGGGCAGCCTAGTCTTAGTTAGGATCAGGCTGCCCATTCCACATTATCCATGAAGGAATCAAATCACCATTGCAGATACTTGCTTGTCCTAGAGCACCTTTTGATATACGTTCCCATTTTTTAATAGTAGGCATCTCATTTGTATGTCTGTTAAAATAGATACATCTTGTTCTTAGCGCAAGGTGTTTTTCAAAATGTGCTATGCAAACCAGGAAAATATATATGCAGCCCATGTTAAACAATTATGCTGACAAATTTGTCTGCTGTCATAATATTATTTGCAGTTTATGGTGGTGATCATTGGCATATCTCAGCTGAAAGAAGTATTTGTTGATGCAGTAGCTCTTCATATTGGGCTGTGATTTATATCTGTGTTTGAGGCATGCTGGCTTGGAAGAGAAGATGTAGTAATAATTGGAAGCTGCAAGGGATGGGTTCATAGATTTATTAAAACCATGTTATGTCTCTTAAAAGAAGTGTTTGACAGTAGATTTAAAACTTAGTGCAATCACTTCAAAAGATCAAAGATCAAAACAAATAACCTAACCTAACAGAGTCCATGCTATTCTTCTGGAATTATAGTTAGATAGTCATGTAGTAACTGCAGTCTCTTTTGGAGATAATTGAATTAGTTTTGTCAACTTTCTGATTCTTCAGCAATACCAAGGAGCAATTCATCTTGCCCTTTAAATTGCACTGAGATTCTTTGCAGAGGGCACATCCAACACTCAGAACTTGCAACCTTGCTTTGACCCTGTCACTCTACAAGTGCCTATTAAAGTTTACTACTTACACTAAAAGTAATTTAAAATCTCTTGATTTGAATATTAAAATTTGTGTCCCTGAAAAGAAAGGATATTTATCTACCATTTTCACAAAACTCAAACTATATTTAAAACACAAGCTATTCAGGAAATCTAAACATTAGACTAAACAAACCACTTTAAAACTATTTCAGCATAAACAATACAAAAAATTACACTAAACATCAAAAAATATAGTTACAGTACTCTTAATTTTTGTACAAATATAGCAAGCAATGCTTACTGAGTGCTTCATTTGTATTAGCATGTTTCAGTTACTGCCTGATTTTGTCATTATCTACCGGTAACTCAGGGGTCTTCAAAGTTTTCTGGCGCAGACTGGATGGGCATGATTGACAGGCCCGCGGCCCCACCCCTTCTGGCGGCGTTAGTGGGGAGCTGTTCGCCGGCAGCGGCAGCTGGTGGAGAGCTGCTCGCTGGCCACTGCAGCCTCCCACAGCTGCTCGCCAGCCATGGCACCCAGTGGGGAGCCACTCACTGGCTGCCGCAGCCTCCCACAACCTTCATGGTAGGCATGGAGAGCTAGCAGGGGGGAGCTGGAGGCCACCGTGGGCTGCACTGGCTGGCCTGGGCCGGATTTGGCCCACGTGCCGTAGTTTGCAGACCTCTAATCTATCTCAGCATTTTAATCCTACATTTCTGAACTTGGGGTGAACATGTGTGGTCAAATACTGTATAATCCTAACAAAAAAGTGTGGGTAGCATCCACAGTTTCTCCTCCCCTAGAGCAAGCAACCTGGGATAGTATCGCGTACTGTATTTATTTTGGAAGAGGAGCTATGCAATGTGATCCCAGTTTCATGATGTTGTCTTGAAGAGCAATTTCTGGAGGCAATACTGCATATTTTATTGTACCTTTGAGGTTTTTCATTTTGCTAGCTTGAAGTCTTTTTCCCCCCAGACAACCTGCTTTGGGATTTTGTTTTATTTATTATATTATGTGCTACATTTGTTGTTGTTGTTCAGTCGTTAAGTCGTGCTTACCCTATTGCTTATTTGTGTGCTATGGTAGAACTGATGGATATTTGTTTTATGGTGTTTATTATGTAGTTAACTTTATGTTGTTGAGAATTTATTTTTGTTATAGTTTTTATGCTAATTTCTTTAGTAAAAATTGCTTTTAAAAGTACTAAGGGATTAGACCGTGTTTCTAAAACAGCCCCTACACCTTCTCTCATTTGCATTTACTAACCCTCGGCATCACAGCTTCCCCTTCCCTCTCTTCTTGTCGATGAGATAAGTGCCCCTTTTTCGTTATCCTCTTTCCTTTTTCTGCAATTGTTGCGGCAAGGTAGAGAAGAGGGTGGGATATAGGAGAGCGAACAAAATGAGCTGCTGATCTGGATTAACAACTGAAGAGCCAGGTGGCAACCTGCAGGGGACCTGAAAGTTTGGCCCAACAGCTGCTAGCTGTTTTCCTATGCCCCCTGTATTAGATTCCAGAGTGGTAAAGGAAAGCGTTTCTTTGTTGGATATGAAGCTCCTTCGCAGCAAAATAAAATGTTTGAAGAAGTGAAGTGAGGGAATAGAGGACTTGAAAGAAAGTACCTGAATAGGTATATGAGTTTCACATTCATTTATGCTTTTTTCAGAAACCTATGGAATTCTGTATGTCTAGAAATAGAGGGTGGTTTTCTTTTTATAACTGCTGTGTGTAAACAGATTCTCATGGCCCAATCATATTCTGACCTTATGCTGCCAGAGCAAGCATTCTGGCAACATAGGGCTCCTTATGGCTGTTGTAAAATGTGACAAGCGATTTGGCGCGGCCTGACCACCACCACAAGTGGCTAGCGGCCAGGTCCGCACACCAGCGGATCAAGAATGCCTGGTTAGTGCAGGGGGTGGGAGGGAGGTGGAGAGGGGGTGGAACAAGAGGGAGAGAAAGGGCGATGATAAGGTGGGGAGGCAGATCGGGGCAGGGAAGGGGGCAATATCAGCTGCAGCGGCGCATATCGATTTACTATCCCCCTGACCCAGGTCCACGCAGATTTCGCCAGCAATATAACTGGCGCAGGTCAGTGTGGGCTTACCCTGGGACAAGGGAACAAATGTTCCCTTACCCTGAGAAGGCCTCAGGCCTCCAGAGGCTGAAACTCCCCCACAGGACACAGCATGTGCCACATTGGTACAGCTGTATCACTGCGCAGGGAGTTAAGTAGGGTTGGACTGTCAGACTGGTATGGCTACCAAGTAGAAACCTAGAGAAGAAGCTTTTATCTGTTAAATATGTAGCTGGGCACAAGACAGTGAGAGCTGCTTTCCCCTGTTCTTCCCCTGGTCCTTATGTCTTTGATCTTTCTCTGCCTGTAGCAATTATTTGCTGTGACTTGATATCATTTGAGGATACACACATACTATTATCGTTATATGAATGGCTTGTTTATGGTATGAAACTGTGTGGGGAACACCAAGCAACCAAGCTTTATTGTCTTTTGTTCTATTAAATTAAGCAGTTCAGTTCAATTATGTACAACATATTGAGCTATTTTTGGTTGTAGGGGTGGTTTGTTTTTGCATGAAGCCTTACTATTTAATTTAGTGTTAATTGTTTCTTTTCTCCACAGACGTCGGTTGATTTCCCAGAGGTCTTCCTTGGAGACTTTGGAAGACATTGAGGAAAATGCTCCCTTACGAAGGTAACTGCACATAGTGTGTCTGTATGTTTTTCAGAATGTGTTGATTCTGCCATTGGTATACCTGCTCAGTAGGAAAGCAAAGACAGCTTGCATCCACGCAAATTAGCAGTGATCCTTATGTTAACTTAATACACAGGATCAAGTCATCAGCAACTGCGTTACCTTTGTGAAACAAATCTGATCTAGAAAGCTCTTTTTTTTGTACATTTTTTAGGAGAGGATCAGCAATGGTTAATACAACTCACTAGTGGGGACAGGTAGTGCTCAGTGCCCAGTGCCAGTATTCCTGAAACGCAGTATTTAAGTACCTGAAATAAATGATGATTTATAAGTACCTTATAAACAATGATGTGTTGTTTTCATCTACTGAAAGGGATATATAGAGCCTCCATGTTCAGAGGCAGTTCTGAGTACCAGTTGTTGATGGGGGGCAACAGTAGGGCAGGGCTATTGTTGACCACTGTGATTGGCTAGCCACTGTGAAAAACAGAATGCTGGACATGATCAACCTTTGGGCTCTTACCTTCTCTCAGTCCGCTTTCAGATCTCCCTTCAAATCCCTCTTCCAAAACCTTCCTGTGTAATCTGCTGCTAGTGAATCCTTTTCTACCTTATCCCCAGTTCCCTCTGTCAGGCACCCTTGAACTCTTCCATTCCCTTAGCCTTACACCAGTCACTCAGATGTAGAGACAGTGCCATTTCTGTGTTGTACCTAACACACCTTCAGCACCTGAAGAGGAGAGCGAGAAAGAGGAAGCCGCAACGTTTTTAGAAAATCTCCTTGTACAGTCTGTAGTTATTGCACAGTCTGTAGCAAGAAACGTTGCCTGTTCTAAGTGTCTACAAACCGTTTTTGTTTTTGTTTTTTTCAAACTGGACGGGAGAACTTTTGTGATTGGGAAAAGTCATAACCATTTCACAACCATGTAGTAAAAAAAACATAAAAACCAGGAAATGCTCCCCCCCCCCATCTTTTTGTATCTGTCACTTTTTATACAGTATTTTTAATGCCTCTGTGCTTCTAAACATTGTTGTTTTCATTAATGCTGCAGACGCCTAAATTGGAGAGGGGAGGGAGTGGCTTGAATTGTTTGTCTAGTCTTTCCTTCCTGCCTTTGTGTTCAGATTTTTCAGCTATGTGGCAGAGAACTTAATTTTTTTTAACTGCTTTATTTTTTAGATGCCGGACTCTGTCAGGTTCACCCAGACCAAAGAACTTTAAGAAGGTTCATTTCATCAAGAATATGCGACAGAATGATACGAAGAGTGGCAGGTATTTTGTAGCCAAAAAACTCATGTTCAAAGAATTGAGGCAGGATGGTATCAAGAGTTTATGTCAGAGAACCCCTCCAACTGTCTCAGAATTGGCTTGATTTTGGTGGGCAGAACTCTACATTCAGAATAGTACATTTCCTTATGTAACAGCCACATGCAAGACAAGCTAGAGCTATCCTGATAATCTGTTCTATATTCTGAAGTCTATAAACTGGGCTACATGCAGTGTCATCCCACAGTGAATAACTGTTCCCTCCCCACCCCATTCCCAACAATGAACACCATGGATGAGAGTTGAGCATATACACTGTGTGACTTTGCACGGTAAGAACGTGTACGTGTTATGGTTGGAAAGTGTACAATTCATCACAGGGATATTGTGATTGCTATAGCCTAGATCAGGGGTTCTCAACCAGTGGTACTCGTACCACCAGTGGTACTTTGGCTGACTGCTGGTGGTACTTGGACTGCCTGCCCGCCGGAACCCCACTCCGACGCAACACTTCTGGCACCGCGCTTTTGCTCCTGAGAGGCTCCTGCCTTTGGCCGAGGCTCTTGGGGATGCTGAGAAGGACCTCCCACCTGCCCAGAGCCTCCTACCTCCGTTTTCTGGCCTCCAAAAACCCGGGCGTAACTGGTGATGATGTTATTGCCAGTCACTTCCGGAGGTACACAGCAGAAGAGTGGCGCCAGAGGTGTTACTCGACTGGAAAGGGGTTGAGAACCCCTGGCCTAGATGCATACAAGCTGTGTTGTAATTGTGTACAATGAGCTTGTGAAAAAGGGTCTGCAAAGGTTTGCTCATCCACATGTCATACTGCACGAATGGTATTTTACCTCCTGCTTGAACTCCTGCTAGAATAACACAGCCCAAAACGTACTGAACAAAATAAATAAATTTGGACTTAACTGTATGCAGTTTCACCCAATGGAAGAGAATAAAATTTAAGTTCCAATGAAACATCACCACTGGTCATTACCAGACAGAATCTAATCTGCTTAATCATAAAGTGATGTAGCTATATAAGAATCTGATTAAAATGAATGAGCCTCATTCATAGTAATATGAAGGGGTTAGTAGATCATTCCTTGGGTACATTGTAGAACTTCCCATTTGGCAACCGTAGGAATCTACTTAGCAAAGCACATTTAGAGCGCAATCCTATGTAACCTTGCACCGGTGTAACAGCAGATACACCGGTGTAACAGCAGATGCACCGGTTTAACACTGGCATAAGTGCACTTACACCGGTGCATCTACTGTTACACCGGTGCAAGGTTACACAGGATTGCGTTGACGGTGAGCTATCTTCTGTGACTCCCAACATCAGTTACATTTTGCCCCAGAAATGCCATTGAAAAACCTTTCAGTATTTGCCTGCTTGTTGTAACTATAGGCTAATTAAATATTTGATTAATTTACAATTTAAATGAGGCTTTCAATTTCCCCATGAATAAGAAGGCCTTTTAACTAAATAGAAATGACTGATCAGTATCTACATCTGCTTTTGTATTCTGATGCTGTGCTTTGTGTTTTTCCACTTCATTTGCAGTAGGAACATGCATGCATTAGAAGTGTATGCTCATGATCGTATACAGTCCTAAACTCCTATTAGAGTTTAGTCTAAGTGCTTCTTAATGTTCAGTGCCTGTGTGTTATCTGCAGCGATTAAAGGAGCATCCCTAGTAGATTAACAAGTAATGTAGAAGACATTCTCCATAGCACATTGCGCACAGCTCCGTATGCATCTCTAGTTGGAAACCCTGCACATCTCTTACCAAATTCATTGCAAATTAGACTGCATGCTCTGAAGAGACTGTTATGTCAGATGCTTTAAGAAAATTTAATTATTGCTCTGAATGTTAGTAAGTGTAATTTTTGTGTGAAAACACAAGAAAGTGAAGCCATCTGTTTGATATTAGAGCCTGTTGATGTATAAGTGGTTGTATTGTCATTTGTTCAGCAGACTACAATTGTCATTGCATTTATGAACTCTGGCCTAGAGGGGCCATTTATTTCTCAACCATTCCTGGCAGAGAACTCAAGTAAAAAAAAAAAGAAACCATTACATCAGCTGTCTGACCCATTAGTTGTTTCCCTTGGGCTACCTTGTCAGAGTTACTTAAAAATAATGAGAGACAAAAATATGATAAAGATTTTTTTTCAAAAGCAGTATGTTCGTATGCAGATTAAAATGACTAAACCAGATAATTTTTTCTTTTATCTTTTCCTCACTTTCTTAAGTATATTATTTTTAGTCCTGTAACTGAGGAACCCTTTTGCTTACTAAAGATGCATGTGTTAATGTATATTAATATAGTAACTACCCTGCATTTATTGCTTTTATTTATACTCACATCATAAAATAAATACCAATTTCTTTTTATTTCATTTCTTTAGCCAGGCCACACACAGTGTTGAAAACATTGGGAGGAGTAGGTTTTCTTTAGTGAACACAGGTGGGTCACCCCACTCCACAGATCAGGACCATGGCGGGGGGGGGGGTAGGGGAATCTCACCCTACCTTCACTATAACCCTGATCCACAGGGGCCCCATCCACCTGTTATTCTGAAAAAAACTCGGATCAGGGATCCTCCATGGATCAGGACCAAGGCAAGGGATAGGTTTAAAGCCCCTTCCACTCCTCCCTTGCAATGGTTCAAATCTGTGAGGGCTTCAGAATGGCTGCTATTGACTAAAGAAAAACTAACAGCCCAATCCTACCTAACGTTCTGTGCAGCGAGGCCAGCGCGGGCTGCACTGCATTCTGAGTGGAAATTTAGGAGGTGGAAGGTCTTCTTGAGGTGAGGGGACATTTGTCCCCTTGCCCTGGGAAAGCACCACCTCACGCAGCGGATCTACTCGGATCTGCACGTGCCAAATGGCTGGCGCAAGTCTGAGCCGATCCATGGAGTGAAAACAGGCCTGGGAAGGGAAATAGGATCCGGCACGTGCCAGTGCCACCGATCCTGCCCCCTACCAGGCCTGTTATACCCCCGCCCCATTATGCCCTTGTGCCACTTGGCGTGAAACGTAACTTTTCCGACCCACACTGCTTCATCTGGGGGCGTGCGCAGGTCTGCGTGGGTCTTCTCATCAGCCTGGGCTCTTCCTATGACGTCGCAAAGCACTTTACAGCACTTTTGTGACAGCTTCCACTGGCGCAGTGTACACTGTGCCAGTGCATCTGTTAGTGCAGATTGCTCTGTAAGCCTGTTAGGGCTACTAGTGCCTTAAACATCATTTATAATTTGGTCCCAGGAGGACCACTTCCCAGCCATTTAATCATTTGATTTTGTCCGTAAACCACTTTGTGAACTTTTTGTTGAAAAGCGGTATATAAATACTGTTAATAATAATAATAATAATATTTTGGAAAATAGCCACTCATTTTTTTCCTGTTACCCATTCAAACCTAGAGATGGTGCCGTGTGATCAAAGTAACTGTAGATAACACAAACCCAGATCTCCTCGTGTAGCACTCTCATTACACAGTAGAATCTTCCTCATTACTTTTTACTGTGCAGGGACACCCAATTCAAGACACGCACACATCCTTCCACCCACCAAATTTATAGTTTGTGCTGTACCCTCTCAAAGCATTGACCACCTGGTTCAGGGTCAAGTATTAGCAGCCCTTGCACTATGTGAGATCATAGCGACTGGACTTGTGAGTTGTTGTAAAGTTCAATTCATGGTGTGTGGTTTATGAATAGGAATAGATTAATTGTGGCATTAAAAATATATATAGTCTACAACAGAAGAAAAATAGGATTGTGGAAAACCGTTGTTTGCCAAACAAGATTATAAATTTGAACTTAATTTAATTGCTGCATTGTCTGCCTTATGTCACAGCCTTTGTTTTTATTTGTTTTCTAGAATAGTCCTTATTAGTGGCAGACGATCCTTCTGTAGCATATTTTCAGTGCTACCATATCGGGACTGTAGCCATGTTGGGTACGTATATATATTTTTTCATATACCAGGTTTTTCCAGATAAGCATTATGTGATGCATGCAGTAGAAACTCTATAGTTGTCAGTTCTACAAAAGGATAAACCTAATGTTTAGAAAATGTTAACCTGTAGTGTGACAGGTTATCAGTATCTGCAGGTCCTAAAAAAGTTAACGGAAACTGCAGTTGCTCTGCAGTATTTGAGATCTGCAGTCTGCCTTATCACAATGTGGCATATTATTAACCAAGTATTGAGTAGCCAAGCTACTGTTACTGAAAACGAATTGCCTTTGTCACAAGGAAAGACATTTTCACCATGTGTATTATTTGTAGGGTTCTTCTGAGTAGAAGGGATGCCCCTGATGTGATGTTCGACTAAAAGTCACATCATCTGGGCCTTATTAATGTGGAGTATCTGCAATAAACGTGTTATAGAAAGGGGTTATTCTTCAAACAAAACACAAGGGTACATATTTAATCCTTCAATCACATTTGCTGATCAAAATTTCCTTCTTTTTAAAATCCTTATTTAAGGATCGGGTCCTGCAGCTTGATCCACTGCTGGAGCATTTGAGGTCAAGGGTCATAGTACTGATGCAGTTTTGCAACTTAGAACCAGTGTCAGCACAATCATGTACCCCTTGACGCTGCAGACGTCCGGTTGACCAGGCTGGATAGTTCAAAACAGGTCATCTGAACTAAAAGATTTGAAGAAAAAAGAAATTATGACTTTAAAAACCAAATACATTGAAACAGTAGTGGTTAATTGAGACAACTGTTTCTGCCATATAGCAGGGAAATGTTTGCAGTTACCATGTTGTCAACATAGAATCTGAAGGGGTGTGTCATGTAATCAACTCCACCGCCATCATCCTTGCAGCCGAGCATATCAGGAAAAAGTACTCAATAACAACGAATCCTAATAATAGTCTTGTAAGATGTTGCACAATCATAGAGCATTTTCCCACATAAGAATGCTTTTATTCATAATTTTAAGTGACTTCATGCATGAAGTATGGAGTTCTTTTTGGCTGTTCTGTACTATTTCGTATGAGAAATTAGGAAGACTGAAGTTGAGCAACAAATCCCAAGTTTTTCTGTTTTGGGGTTTCAGGCAGAGTACTGACTTGGATGCAGTCATACCATATGTTTCATCAGTAGCGTCACTAGGACGCGCGTCACCCTAGTGACGCTATGATATCGCGGTGCGGGGGCGACCCGGCTCCCCCCCCGCGTCGCCCTCCGGACACTCCAAGCAGGCAGCGTCCATCCGGGTATTTTTCGGATTTTCGCGCATGCGCAGACCCGTTTTGAGGGCTTTTTGCTTTTTGCCCTCAAAACGGGACTGCGCATGCGCGAAAATCCGAAAAATATCCGGATGGACGCGCTGCCTGGGCCTTCTTTCAGAAGGCCCTGGAGCGCCGACGGGGTCGGACGCTCCGAGGCCGGCTCCCGGGCCGGCCTCGGAGCGTCCAAAGGGTGTCGCGCGTCACGGAGGTGGCGCGAGTCACCCGGGGGCGCCCCGCCCCCCCTACCACGCTCCAGTGACGCCTCTGTGTTTCATTATCAGAGCTATAGCAGGCACGAAATGGTTCTATGTGAACAGTTCAGTTTTGTGTTTTATTTTGTTTTGTACCATATAAAACAGCTCTGGCTCCTGTGGAACCTGAGGCCATGTGGCAAGGTTGGGCAGCCAGTGCTTTTCAAGTTGGGTAATACCAGGGGAGTCTTTTTTGGTGAAAGCTATCTCAGGTTAGGTTTCCATGAAGCTGAAACAGGAAGTATTTGCAGATGACACCTGCCTGCCTAAGTAGGGGATGCCCATATTTTGTTCTAGCTATACACATACCATACAGTGGATTGAATATCCAAATAACATTGTGTAATCAGACTTCTGTTGCTGCAGGAATGTCTGGCTTTTCATTTGGTTTTCAAAGATCTTTTTTTTTAACGTCTGGTTAATATTTAATTGTGTTTTAAATTATTCACATGCTAGTGTTTAGCTATTGTTGTCTCTTAAAGAGCAAATGCCCAGCAAGACTCCTGTATGGGTTTTTATACATCTGCATCCATATTCAACTAATCCAGTAAATGTCCTCACTAAAACAGTGTTGCTGTAAAGTCCTCCCTGAGTGAGACCATCCTGATGTTTGTTTATTTTTTGTATAGCAGTACAGACAGCTATACCATAGTTGTAACCAACATATTAAAAGTGTTTCATTGGTAAAAAATTTAACAGAACTATAAGTAGGATGCTCTTGCCCCTGGAAAAATAGCATGAAACCATGCCTTCCAGTAAAAGGCACAGAGAGGGCTTATAGTCATCACATAATATTCCTTTGTGACCAGCATGTTGGAAACATATGAGCTTATACTTACAGCGCAATCCTACCCTGCTCCTCCACTGGTGCAGCAGTGGTGGAGGGCAGAACGGGAGGCTTTGGGAGGGAAAGAGGATTTACATCCCTAAAGGAGATTTAAATCCCCTTTCCTTCCCAAAGCCTCCCGTTCTCTCTCCACCACTGCTGCACCAGTGGAGGAGCTGGGTAGGATTGCGCTATCAGTCAAACCATTGGTTCATCTGGGTCAGTATTATCTACTCTGTTCTCTCCAAAGTTAAGACAGGGGCTTTTCCCAGCAATACCAAGAGATGCCAACCTGGGGTCTTCTGCAAGCAAAGCACGTGCCCCATCTATCTCCACAGCCCTGTTCAAAGGCCATGGAAAGGGTCCTCCACTTTAGCAACTGGTGGCAGTGGGGACTGGGGAGCTGTGAACAAGGATGAATTTGCAGCTATCTTACTGGCTTAGATTGGATGGATGGATGGCAGCAACCCAGACTCAGCTGTCAAAAGAACAGCTGCACTCCTGTCTTACCCTTGAACATAAGTGGGAGCCCAAAGAAATGTCTGAGCATGGAGAAGACTGACACAGGGCAGCTCCATGTAGCTCCAATGATGTCTTAAGTACAGCATCTTAAGTCCAACAGTGTCTTAAGTACGGACAGACATCATGCCTAAATTCCCCTGCGCCAGGTCTCGGAAGTTGAGAATCCCTGTTTTCCCCTTCTTTTTGTATTTTGTATTCCCCTTTTATGCACAAAAGGATGGGGTGAGCGAGTGATTGAGAGCTGCCTCCATTGAAACCAACGGAAAAGTCTTTGTGAGAAGAGGCACTCACTATGCTTTGAAGTTCCTGCACCTATAATCAGCATCTGGATCAGGTCATACATAATGTTGGTTTGCAGACAGAATTTCCTGGGTTTAAGAAAGAATGTTTTGTTTGAAGAGTGAAAATAAATTCTTCTCAAGGAACCCCCTTCTTTAACAATGTAGCAATATATGTAATAGAAATATAGGCTTATTATCTCTTTTAAGTCTTTGTACTTACCTGAGTGAGGGCCCAATCCTATCCAACTTTCCAGCGCTGATACAGTCACAATGCAGCCCCGAAGTAAGGGAACAGATGTTCCCTTAACTTGAGGAGGCTTCTATTACTGCCTCCCCCCCAACCACAGAATACAGTGCTCGCCTCGTTGGCACGGCTGCATCAGCGCTGGAAATATGGATAGGATTGGGCCCAAAGTTTGGGATTTTGATCTATTGCTCCACATTTACCGAAGAACAAAATTTAGCTCTTCATCTCATCCCGGAACATACTTATATATATTTTCAAAAGTGTTTCCTAACCTAGGTTGGAATTTCACACAAAACTGGAGATAAGTTAACTGCAGTGTTGATTTCTCAACAAGGATGTAAGCCACTGTGGGGGTCTGATTGGATCAAGAGGTGGGATTTGACTCAAATAAACAGTTACTTTATATCAGGCTGCCTTTTTACATTCTTTGTTTTCTTCTTTTTTCCTTTTCTGTAAAGTTGCAGAAGTGGCAGCTAGGTAGGCTTACCAGATTTCTTCCCGGGACAGAGTGTAGACCTTTAAGAGAAGGAATGTGGGCAGGTGTAGCTTGTTAAACCTTAGAGCACAATGCTAGGCATGTCTACTCAGAAGAAAGCCCAATTGTGTTCAGTGGGGCTCGCTTCTGAGTAGACATGCCTAGGATTGTGCTCTAAGGTTTAACAAGCTACACCTGCCCACATTCCTTCTCCCAAAGGTCTACCCTCTGTCCCGGGAAGAAATCTGGTAAGCCTACAACTAGGTTAAAATGGCTTCTTTCTTTCAAACCTACTTGAATTGAAAGACTAGAAACCAACTAACCTGAGGATTAGGTTGTAATTGTAATTGTCAGTATTTTGAAAAATAGGCCCATTCTATACAGTGAGCATTATTTTCGTATTTGTGTTTGAAGGAGCACCATGCCGTGTTCCCACATGGGTTTCATCCAAAGTATATTAACCACTGGCTTCTGCTTCTCAGGGATATGAAAACAGAAGGTGGGCGGCAGTGTCATTCTTCTGCAGGGGTTTGCTTGAAAGATATTGTTGGCCTTGAAGGTGTGGAATTAGGAGCTAATGGGAAGGTAAGGATACTTACCCAACCATAATATAAATTCCTCATCCAAATGTAACACTCTCACATTAACATCCCAGCAGCAATGGAAAAACCCATGAGTATTCTTCAATTCTTTTAGGAAATCGTGAGTTTTCTAAACAACACATATAAGTTCTGAACATGCAACTCATAAAATACATGTTTAAAGCAAACAGTTTCTCTAAATGAACTGTCCAGTCATTTGTAATTGCTGTGAAGCAGTGAAACTAACCTGTTTTGGTTTTTGGGGTGGGTGTTTTTTTTTGTCTAGACTGTCTCTTACACCCAGTTTCTCTTTCCAACCAATGCCTTGGGAGGACGAAGAAACACTATAGACTCCACCTCATCCTTCTCACAGTTTCGCAACGCAAGCCATCGTAGCCTTTCATTGGGAAGGGCTAACAGCACCCAAGGGAGCATTGATGCAGGTAACATTTTAGAATGTTCGCACTTGCACCCCTGACCTAATTGGTCCCTTGTGGAGTAGTATCATGGAGTTTTGTTTGGGAATATTTCACTGTACTTCCCCTCCCCAACCCATAATGTCTTAACTACAGTGTGAATTACAGGCCTTGCAACAGCTGTTGACGCTGCTAACACTGGTGGGAGTAAGACACCCTGAAACTTTTGTAACCATAAGGACCACTAGTAGCTTCATGATCTGTGGGCTGTGCCAGAGGCATCACGGGGGGGGGGGGGGAAGAGGAGACTGTCCCAGGTGTCACCCCAGGGAGGGGTGACACCAAAATGACTTTCTATTCTATTTGTTACCGGTGGTGCGAAAATGCACCATTGATAGAAAATGGGTTTTTTTCCCAATCCTTGCCGGAACTCGGAATCGCATTTCCCAGGAGGCCTCCACGTCGTGTGGCCTCCACATCGTGTGGTGTCCATGGGGGTGACACCATGAGATCTTGCCCCAGGTGTCACCAACCCTACTGACAATCCTGGACTGTGCAGTATCTCAGAGCCTAGTCGTATCAATCTGAGGCTTGCTCAGTGCAACTATCTGTAGATCATTAAAAGTAAGTTCTGTTCTCCAGTAAGGCCACTTTTTATGTACAAAATTGGTTTCATACCACACCTACTGTACATTCATAGAGCTGGCTTGAAATTCAGATGTTACTGTATGGTCATTCAAGCTATCCTTTCCCACCGTCGGCCTCCAGCTAATTTACTAAATTAAACATGATCCTACTTGCTACAGCATTTGAAGCCACCTTTCTCATTCCTAAATTGCCATTCACACTCACACCCACATTGGCATTCACACTTCTCTCTCCTAGTCTTAGATATATTCAGTTGTAAATAGCAAAGGCAGTGTTATGCAATTGAAACAAAGGGTTGTCTTATGTTGCTCAGTTCTTTGCGTTGATCTTCATAGGCAGTGACCTGGGAGATTATATTGAATACGACCCCAATCTTTTAGATGATCCTCAGTGGCCATGTGGGAAGCACAAGCGGGTGTTAATATTCCCTTCATATATGGTGAGTAAAGTTTGATGATAAAATGAAAGATTTGACTTTTAGTTATAGGCTAGTCATAACTGAGTTGTATATGGTCTTTCTTAGACCAATTGATTTTATCTCTGTGGAGAATAAATTGGAATCTTTGTTTTTCTTATAGATTTGACTTTGGGGATGTGTAAAAGCAAGTCAGTATCGGTGTACAGAAGGGAAATGCCTTTATGCTGCTTTGTTACTGACATCAGATGAAAGATTTGTCAGTTAATGATTTTATTATTATTCTCGTTCAAAAAATGTAACTATTTTCCCCAGTGTCCGTGACACATGCCTTTTCATATGCACATACTTCTTCACACAGCGCATAGTCTGTGGAATTCATTGCCACAAGATGTGGTGAAGGGCACTGGCTTGGATGACTTTAAAAGGGAACTGGACAGATTCATGGTGGACAGGTCTATCAGTGACTACTAGTCGTAACGACTATGCGCTTTCTCCAGATCCAGCAGCAGTATGCCTCTGTATACTAGTTGCAGGGGAGCAATGACGGGGGAGAAGTACCGGTATGTCTTATCTCCTGTTTGTGGGCTTCCCAGAGGCAGCTGGTCATTGTGGGAAACAGGGATGCTGGACAAGCTGGACCTTTTGCCTGTTTCAGCACGACTTTTCTTACATTCTTGTGTTCATCCCTTCTAGTTTTGTACACATTTGGTCTAATAATACAGTGTGGACATCAATTATCAGAACAACAGTTTAGACCCTTCTAGAATATTCTTTGTAAAATTCTTGAGGTTGTTGTGCACAGCCTGTTACTCTAGTTTGCCTTCTCCTAGTAAGAGAAAACCATCAATACAGGCCATCTATTTTTCGTTACAACTGAAACTACAACACTTCGGGCTCATCACCTGAACGGTGCAATCCTGCGTAATGTTAGGCTGGCAAAGCGTGTGTTCTGACAGCCTAAGGCGTTGCAAAAGTGCCATAAGGCACTTTTGTACTGCCTTGAGAGTAAGCGGCACCAGTGCGGAGGCTGGTGCCGATCACTCGGCTGCCCTCCAGACTCTGCGCCGGCCGCCACAGGGGAGTTCCGCACCGATTGGCGCAGGGTCAGGCGAGGGCAGGGGGCCTTTGGCTAGCCCGGGCTAGGAGAGGGCAGGGATACCAGTGCTGAGTTGTGCAAATATCCCGAGCCCTATCGCAGCCCAGGCCGGCCTTATGTGGCCTCCCTGAATGTGTGCCAGCTCTAGAGCCAAGGACGTCCAATTTGGCCTACACTGCTTACATTGGGGGAAGGGGACAAACATCCCACTCCCCCGAGGTGAGCCCAGGCCACGCTGACGCAGCCAGCAATGTTCCTAGAATGCAGCGGCCGGCCTAAAGGGCCATTATGCAGGATTGGGCTGTTAGTTACTTTCTCCTTCTCTCAGTATCTTAAATTAAAAAGATAAATGTCCCAGCAACTTAAAAAAATTTTTAATTGAATTGGTATTGTATAATTTTGAGTGGGTTTTTTTGGCATGCAAAGTTTCCTCATGGGGGGAAAATGTTCATTTGTTTAGCAATGTTCGAATGGTATAGCCAAAAGAAAAACAGAATTAGGAAAACAGTAGTAACATGAACTCAAACCAATGAATATGTATGTACATGTAATGAACTTGCATAGAAATTAGGGTAACAGCACAGGGATGTGTGGTGCGGGCGTGGCAGGTGAGGCAACTCCTCTCCATTGTAGTCCACGGACCAAAGCTGCAGCCGAACTCAGAGATTGTGCGCTCACGCTACCCATTTTCACCCAAGTAAGCGGGTAGCGCGCGCAATTTCCGGGTTCGACTGTGGCTTTGGCCATGGACTACGATAGGGAGTGGCTGCCTCACCTGCCACACCTGCACCATACGTCCCTGCTACAACCTTAATCAACTTGATGAATCAATTAAAAAATCCTGATTTAAAAATGGCCCTGATTAATTGGACATGCACGCGCACACAACCCAAATAGCTCCTGAGTGCTAAACCAAGTTGTGTGAATTAGGTCCAATCTTATCCCCTACCAGTTTACACAATGCAGCAGCACCAGTGGAGCATGCGCTGCATCCTATGGTGGGAGGATGACCAGTTGGCCTAGGAGAGACAATTTTTTTAAAAAATTAGTTACCTCTTGGTAGGCCGCATGACTGCTAATGGGTTTCCTCATTCCTATGCCAGCTATTTAGCTGGCGTAAGTCCAAGGAACCCCAGGGGGTGGGTCCAGGCCGGAAAAGGGGAATAGTATTCCAGCGTGCACTGCTGCCGCCAAGAATCATCCCCATCTGCACCTTGCCCAGCCCACTCCCCCGATCCTCCCCCAATCCACCCACCACCACCTTACCTGTTCCAGTGCAGGCTTGGTGGACCATTGGCCTCCCGCCATTTACACTGGCAGTCCCAAAGCACACGACAATGGTGCGGATTTGGAGGTCTGTTTCTCTAAGCACTCAAGAGGATTGGACTGTTAGAAGCCTTGTCAGCACTGGCTGTCTATACCATAGATGGCCAACCCACGGCACGGGTGCCACTTAGTGGCACGCCAAGCCTTTTGTAGTGGCACGCACCGCCATTTCTGCCCAAGTTGAGCGCTGAAGTCCCTCTCTCTTTTTCAACCCAATGCACCTTTCCAAGCCTGTGGCACTAGAGGAGATCTCTATACCCCACTGCACCTCATTCTTCTTGCACTTTCACGGTGCTTTAAATATTTTCATTAGCTTAGAAATATTTGTTTGTTTATTTAAGTGGCACACTTAAGATTATCTACATAAAATGTGGCACATGGTGTGCATCAGGTTGGCCACCACTGGTCTATACTATCTTGGATGGGAGAGGTGTTTTGGAAGAGGGGGCAGAGCACAACTCTTTCATGCTCAGAGGCGTCACTACAGGGGGGGGCGTTACTGTAAGTTCCGCATCGTTCTACTCCGCGTTACGAGGTGGCCCCGCCCCTTCGCCGTCGGAGCCATTCAGAGCGGTGGAGGCAACGCGCAGGAGACTCGCGTGAAGGCAAAGCACAGGAGACTCGTGCAGGAGACAACGAAGGAGCGTTGCCTTCACCACTCTGAATATCTCCAGTGGCGAGGAGGCGGGGCCACCTCGTAACGCAGAGTAGAACGGTGCGGAACTCATAGTACCGCCCCGCCCCCCAGTAGTGATGTATCTGTTCATGCTCCTTTTAGTACCATTACTGTCTGGTGACCTTTCCTGACAGGAAATGGTAGCATCATTCCAGGAGCATTTGGAGCAGTCTCCCATTACCTGCTGAGAGATGTATTTGGCTACCTTGGATGGAGACACAATTTCCAGGAGAAGCCACAATAATGCATGGTGCCCAGCAACATAATTGGAACTGCAATTTAGGGAGTGACAGCATTTGCAAATATCACTTGTGAAAATGGTCTGGGAGGATTGTGTGCTGCAACTCTTATGAAGTAGGAGAGTGCCCTTGAAAGATGTCCAAAGTGTCTATCGTTTACTGGTCAGTTTCTACATACTTTTAAACTCTTTTTAGCAGTTAGGTGCCTGTGCTGCATTTTCTGTGACTGCCAGTCTCATCTCTGCAATTTGTGGGGCTTTCCACATGCAGTCAAAAGTGAGAATGTTAGAATCAGCCAGCATTTTCCTGGCTATAGAGAGAAAGAATGTGCAAAATCCTTTACTAAGTGTGTTCACGCAATATTTTTATTTTTCTAAAGAGAGAAAAATTGTTTTATGAATATGCAAATGTAATCAACTCAAACACTAGTTAACTAAAATTTCTGTAATCAAATGACAGACTTAATAAAAACATAGCAATTATAAATATTAGGAGAAACATCTCAACGGTGAGAGCAATTCAACAATGAAACCAGTTCTTGATGGGTGGGGCAATGGGGCTCTCCTCCAGTGGAGATCTTCAGACGCTGAATAGCCATCTGTTTGTGTTGCTTTAGCTCTGGATTTCCAGCACTGAGCAGGGGGTTGAACTAGATGGTTTACAAGGCCCCTTCTAACTCTGTGATTCTAAACTTTGGAATGTCAGTGTATAATATAAGCAACTAGGTCTGATAGTCACCCTAGGAAGTATTGAGTCAACACATCTAGGCACTTAGCACATGTCAGCATAGCATCACAGAACATGACACTACATAGGACAGTGGTTCCCAACCTGGGGGTCACGACCCCCCCCCGGCCACCGTCTACTCCCTTAAGGCGCATGGCGACCTGGCGGGAGCGCAGCACAGTGGCAATGGCACTTCCGGGTTCCCGCCTCTGCCACAAGAAAGAAGGGGTTTTGAACTTACCCATCTGCAGTTGGGGATGCCGCAAAACCTGAGTTCTCGTTGCCACAGACGGGTGAGTTCAAAGCCCCTTTTTTCCTTCCAGCAGTGGGAACCCGGAAGTGCTGCCGGCGACATCCTGCCCCCCTGCCAGGTCGCCATCCCTCCCCTGCAAGCACTTACCAGTTCCCTTCCTTTCGTGTAAAGGTTGGGAACCACTGACATAGGCAGTACGCCAGCACTAAGTGTTTAGCATAGGTGTTCTTGAATACTTTTGCAAGTACTATATCACTCACAAAATTGGTTGCCTCACTGCTTCCTCTCTACACCAAGATGATTTTTAGAATAATTTGCAAAAAATTAGAATAGACTGCAAAAATCTGTCTAAATGGTATATTTATAGCCAGGGAATCGGCACGCGCCATGTGAAATGCTCTTTACGCAAACAGCTAACCACACGGCTGAGTACCTTTTGTGATTTGGGTTCCCAGTGGCAACCATGCCATAGAATACTAGATGAACTATCTTTGAGAACAGATCTGTAATAAACATTACTTGACTTCATACTGATTCTGGTTCTTCTTTTTTATAGTGCATTTGTCTCTGATCCACTTTACCTGTCTCTAAATCTGGACTCTTTTGCAATGAGACACATCTTCAGCATGACCACAGATGTGATAGGGTTAAAAAACAACAACATGATGGCAGCAGCCCCTATCTCTGCCCACTCAGTTATAAAGCAAGAGGAGGGACAGACTAATTTTTACATAAAAGGGGGGCATGTGGTGAGAGGAACTGAACCCTCCCTTGCCTTGCCTCTGTCTTGGCAGGCATTTCCCCCCCCCCCCATCTTTTATTGAAACAAAACAAATCTACATAACTTTAATTATAAGAATCACATTAGCAGGAATGTGGTATACATGCACATTCACAATAGCAATGATGAAATACAACTTTACTAATAAAATGTTCACTGGTTGGGAGAGATAGCCAGTGGGAGTTAACCCGACAAATTACTCCAAAAGTTTTTATTTTATTTATTTTTCACCTCTTTATACCGCCCTTCCTCCAAGGAGCTCAGGGTGGTGTACATGGTTCCTTCCCTCCTTTTGTCCTCACAACAACCCTGTGAGGTAGGTGAGGCTGAGAGATAGTGACTGGCCCTTTACCCAGGAAGCTTCATGGCTCAGCGGAGATTTGAACCTGGATCTTCCAAGTCTAACAACACCAGAACCACTACACCATCGTTGTTGAGTCCCTATTGAATGTGGAATATCTGAATTTATATTTAATACAAGAAATAAAATAAATGAGAACTTTTGTACTAGTATAACTTTTGATATACTCACTTCTGGTGTATCAGAGCCAAGCTGAGAGAAAAATGTCTGAGATAATGGAGTATGGAAATGGAAGATTTAGTCCTCCTTCCCTGCATTGTTAGAGACCCCCCCCCATCACCCATTTTATACAAGACAGACACGTGAATAAAAAACGTGATTGCCACTGGCACATCTAATTTGACCCTTAAAGCCACTGTATTCAGTAGCAGATAGCTAGATAAGTCTGCAGTCTTGAACAGACCTACAGCTTTAATTACTACATTTCACAAGTGGGCAGAGCTGAGAGTGGCCCTTGTGTCAGCATGGAACATTTTGTTCTTTGTGTGTTGAGCTCCGCTTTGTAATTAAACTTTCATTAGTTGGCAGGCTTTTGTCATTAGAGCTTGGCAGCTGCAGCCTTGTAGAAATCATGTTCCCTTATGGGTGTGGACACAAATTAAGTGGAGTGAATGAGTGAGAGACAGGGACGGACACCCACACAGACACCCACAAAGAATAATGTGCACCATTATCTGAACAAGAAGCAGTGTAAATCCAGTTTTTCTCTGTTACACTGAAAATATAGCAACAGTCAACCTGTTTTTGTAGTTCTGGTACTTTGATTAGAGCTGTATTGGCAAACTGGAGAACATCAGGGACCAAATGGGGACAGTTGGGTTTGGAACAAGGTGAAGACACAAACTTTTAAACAGGTTTGGAGGTTGTTGTCTTTTTCTCAGTGCAATGTGTACATTTGGGTTCATTATCCTTAAGGGCGCTTAATACTTTTGCTGCTCTCAACTCAAAATAATGTGGAGGCTTCTGGAGTCACTATTTCTTATGCTGCGTCACTGCCCATCTGCAGCAGTGGCCTGGAAGCACGCGGTGATGGCCCAGTTTTTGCGCTGCTGCAAAGGGCCTTGCACTGCTGGAACACTAGTTGGTTGAATAAGATAATAGCCTTAGTCTGGAATGTGTCACTTCTGAATGTTCGGTAGGAAAGAGAGAGTAGATGCTCCAGAAAACATTAAACAGTGGGTGTATTTTCCAGCTTCTCCCCCCTCAGGGAAAATATGCATGGCTATCTGGCTTTGAGGAGACCAGCAGTAGCAGTTAATGCAGCTGAAGATACCAGAATGAGCCCCCATCCCACCCCAGTGATTGTTGTGAAGGCTGTGTGTTTTGGTTGGGGAATGTATCTGTCACCCCAGTGCTTAGTCATTTGTAGTTGCTGCTAATGTGGTACTCTCTTTCACAAGCTGGAGGACTCGCTCACTCTCCTGGGGAACAATGCAGCTAAATGTAATACCAGGCTTGCTGTTTTTCAGGGCAGAAGTATTTTATAAAATGGTGTAATTGCATTACTCGATTCATTTCTTTTGGGAAAGAATGGTAGAGACCATACACAATTTCATGGTTCAGCGTAAAGAGAAAAGGAATGTGGGATGATGGGGGGAGTGTATTTTTTGAAAAAAATAAAATACCAATTCAATTATTATTTTTTGAATAAAATGCAATGTGTTCTACTGTATTGTTGTTTTCAGTTCAGTTCAATTCAAAATTACTATTAAAAGTAGCAATAGTCAAAGTACTATTAAAAGTTTTTTTTGGGGGGGACATACCAGCAGAGTCAAGTTAGCAAGTTAGGCATTTTCAAATTTTTTGACACACCAAGTCCAAATGGTTCGCCATCACTGATATAGGGTCTTCTCTCATTGCTAAATATCAACCCATTTTTCTCCTTTAAATTCACAACTGCTTTAGGCTACAGATCTATACCTGCTTCCCTGGGAATTGAATACTATTGAATTTAATGGGGTATACTACTGAGTAGAAGTGCATAGTATTGCATCAGTCTTCTGAAACAAGTTGTTGATAGAACACTACTTACTGTATATATTGAGCTCTTACACCAGGAGTGGCCAACCTTTCAACATGAATGCTCCTGGCCTGTTAATGCTCCTGGCCCGTATAGGTGAGGGCATTTCAGAAGGTGCAGCTGTTTTAGCAGCACCACCAGCAATTGCAGCTGCCAAGATTCTGTCTCCTACACAACTCTTAAGAATACAGAGGCCCTAATGGTGGAAGGTTGGCCACCCCGTCTTACACTATGCTACAGTGAAGTTGTCACCATAGGCCATTTTTCAGAATGATTAACTGTAAGCTGTCAAACATTTTGCACCTTCTTGTTGAGAATGCAGACTCTCCTATTCTGAACATCATTAGAGAACATGCACATTAATGGTACCAATTTATTGAGAATGCTTTAAAAAGTAGAAGGTAGTGATCACTTTATTAACGAATGTCACTCCTCTGCTTCTGTGTGACATCACCAAATGCTTCTTTTTTTCTTACAGTAAAGCAATGTATAAATTATTCAGGTTGCCTTTTACAGTGACCTTCTTCTTTTGGTAGTGGTGATAAGGAATCCCCATGACTGTATTTAAAATTCAGTCACAGACCTTAGGCACATAAACTATTCATTATTTCCATGAAGCAGAGAGCCACAGTGGGTAGGCAGCTGTTCAAGGGATCCCGCCACAGGTTCATTTATAGACAGTACAGTACTCGAAAATTGCACTCCTTTACTTATAGTTTGCTGTTTGCCTAGGTTGAGAGCTGCCCTTGGTGTATACTAGCGGGGCAACCCATATCTGTTCCACCCAGTCTGAGCACTCCCTTTTCTCCGTGGAGAGCTGTGCACTTAGGCTTCATGCTGCTGAACTGTGTTAACACAGTGCTACAGCAAATGCCTGCGCATCATTCCCTTTTTGTCTCCCAGTGTTGAAGTGCTTCTAGCAGGAAGGGTTACATTCCTTTTGTATGCGTTAAATTCCCTTTGTAACGGCGCAATCCTGTGTAACAATGCACTAGCAGAGCTCGTGCTCCACCAGCGTTGGGTGTCGCAAAAGTGCTTTACGGCAGTTTTGCGGCATCCGGAGAGTAAACGGCATCGAGGCCTGCGCCACTTACTAGGCCGTTGCCCACGACCGGCGCTGGCCGTCCCTGGTAAGTCCTGCACTGGTCAGTGTGGGGAGGGGGGCAGGGGCGACAAGGGAGGGGGCCATTGGCCAGCTCAGGCTGGGAGGGGCAGGGATATCGGCGCTGAGTTGCACTGATATCCTATGCCCCTTCCCAGCTAGGGTCAGCCTTACACCGGCCTCCCCGGACGCATGCCAGCTTCAGAGCTGGCATGCATCCGAGGAGGCCCATTGCAGCCTGTGCAGCTTACACCTTCCCCAAGGAAAGCCCAGGCCATGTCGGTGCGGGCCACAATGGGCTTAGGCTGCAGCGGGCTGGCCCTTTAGGCCAGCCATGCATACTTACACAGGATTGGGCTGTAAATGTGTTTTATATACCCTTGAAAAGTGATTGTACCCGCAGTTGTGCCAAAGTGTAGAGCTGGTTCCATGAATTGTGCACCAGATTGGATTTACAGCACTTGTGATTTGTCTTGATTTCTGCTGCTCAGTGCACAATTGCTTGTTATGCATAATAAATATAAATAACACAATAAAAAAGTATCTGTGCTGGTACCTATCATGGGAAGCTGGCTTATACTCAGACCACTGTTCCATCTAGTTCAGTATTGTCAACTCAGTCTGGCAGCAGTTTTCCAGAATTTCAGACATGAATTTTTGTTTTTTTTATCACCAAGCGTAGTGTTTGCAATAGGATTTACTGCACCAGAGCATTTCTGCTGGAAATGATACAATCTGTACCATCATCGCTCGTTGGACTAGTGTAGGTGGTAGGGCAGAAGTGGAGAAACAAGCTTAGAAAAAATGTGCATTGCTAAAACCTAGGGGGAGCCTCCTGAGGTCTGTATATGCAGCAGTTACTTTTTCCACACAATTAAGTGATTTGAACAGTTTTTGGTTTTTTCCAACTTAGCGGCTTGGCAATGATTTGTAGAAAGTAAGTCTAGAAGTAGATATCAACTGCTTGATTTTGCTTTAGCTTGCTGTTACCTTTGCTGGTTGCTAGAAAACTTCACAAGTGATTTAAAATTGCTTTCTCTGTCTAGAAAGTCTCCACAGTAACTTTTCTCAGTGGTAGGCCATGGCAAAAAGTCAAACTGGCTTAACACACTCTGCAGGGGAGCAGCCCGTCTTTCATTGTCATTCTACGGAAGGGGGCTGCAGGTCGTTGCTGTGTCTGGCTGCACAGTTGAAGGCCTGCCAGGATAAATAGCTACCAGTTCCAGTGGACTCATGCCAGCTTTTCTCCACGTTTAAGCGCTAACAACATATTTCATGCCCCCAAAAGAAAACAGTCTGCACATTAATATACTTGCATCCTAGGGACTTAAAATTCTGGACTCGTCACTGGACCAGCTTTTTGCCACTTACCGTACTGTATATTCTTTAGGTGGAGATCATTTGCTACGCTTTCAGTGGTTGTGATGTCATGGAAAATAAGTTTCCTTCTCAGAACTTTCTTCATTTAAAACACAGTACTGTAATATAATGCATACTTAAGCACTTTATAAACAAAATTATGATGGCTTGCTCCTTTCTGTGCCTTGAAAACAAGGGTGTGGGTGGCATTTCCTGTTCAGGACCAAGTTTCAATAACTAAACAGCTGATCAGAAATTACAGAACTAATATACTGGCGGCGAAATCCAGCGTAAGTTACGGGCAGTGGACCTAACGTTCCGCCGCCCGTAATAGTCGCAAACGTGCCATAAGGCACATTTGCGGACTACTTTAGAGCCGGGAAGGCCGGCGCAAGGCCGGCCTTCCCAGCTCTGGTGCCAGAGCCCTCGGCCTGCTGCCAGACCCAGGTAGGTTTGGATCCAGCGGGCGGGGTGGATGGGTCGGCGGACGGGGGGAGGGACAGTGGAGTCGGGAGGGTGGCCATAGACCTAGCTACCCTGGGCGGGGGCATGGCATCTGCCATATCCCGGTTCCCGCCAGGTGGCTGGGCCGTTGCACAATACACGTTGCAAAATACACGTTGCAAAATAACTGGCGAAAATCCGAGGAGGCCTACCGGCCCCAGCCGCCGTTACACTCGGGGAAGGGGACAAGCGTCCCCTTTGCCGAGTAGACTTTCCACCGCGGGCTGTCTGCAGCGGAGCACAGGATCAGACGGACAGGCTTGACCGCCTGCCTGATCTTTACGTAGGATTGGGCTGTAAGGAATGGAGGTGGTCCAGTGAAAATATTGGAAATACAGCATTTTTCCTAGTATGCTAGACACTGGGGAGTTTTTTGACACTTTCAAATAAGTGACACACACACACACACACACACACACACACACACACACACACACACACACACACACACACACACACACATATATCTGGCTGAGATTGTACATGCCTCTGCCAAATTGTTCCTGAGCACGTTTATAAGCCAATATAGAGCTTCTGTGGATTTCCACCATAGAATTTGCCTTTCATCTTGTTCAGCTCCTTTCTTTCTTGGGGCTTACTCAAAATACAGAATTTATAATAGCTTAGCTACACCAATTGGCTGTTTAAGAAGGTGGAGGGCTGAAGAAGACTGGGCACTCAGATGACTTTTTTCAGAAAACATGTTACATCAGTGTGCTTTTGGAAAAACAACTATGTACTTGGACTTTGAGAGCAGATAGAAGGGGTCAGCAGATTGTGGCCAAACATTTGTTGTCCCATAAATTGTAGGTGTTGTCATGTCAGCATTCTGCTATCCAAAATTTGAATGTGTGTTTTTCAAGCTCAGCTTGAAAGAATTTGTGAATGGAGCAGTTTTGGTAAGGAAGTTTTGGAAGTAGGAGGGAGAGGCAGCAAGAGTAAGTGACAAGAAAGGTTTTACCTGAAGGTACAAAACGAAATCAAATCAACCAACGAGATGACATCTGCCAACAACATATATAAGCCATAGCCCCGGTGGCTTCAAGGGTCTAAAAACCTGCATCAAACCTCAGAAAACAGAATTTGATACACAGAATTATCTGATAAAATAATAAAAGTAGTGTAAAGCATTCTGCACATTAATAATACTGAGATTCTTTTTCGTTTCTCAAAAAGATCAAGGCTCTAACTGCAGATTGCAGAGAAAAACACATGGAGAAGTTCTGCCATAATCTTAGACATATGTGACAGAAGTGATTAAAACTTCCAGAGATGGGACCTTCTTAACTGTTCACACTTCTCTTCTTTCTAACCTCCCATGGACCATGACTCCCATTTTTATGCATTTGTTGCCCTAAAATATTCCTTCTTTCCTCCTCCTACTGCTATCCAAATACATTGTTTAAAAAAAAACAATATAAAGATGCTAGGACATAGTTATGTTAGACAGGTTATGCTATACTCATAGTTGCCTCAATCCAGCAAAGACTTCCTAAGCATGAAAGCTCAGTGTGTGCAGAGCCCCAGTGAGTACATCTAGTGATCCTTCCAGCACCGTGGGATCCAAGCACGTATCCTCGAAGAGACGGCCAGTGTGTATCAACACCAGAGGATGATGTCAAGGATCAGCTAGGTTGGCCCTAGGCTTGAACTAAAGAATTTGAGCCATAGGCACGCACTAAAGAATTTGAATTTCCATTTGGTGGTGCCTTGGAATTCATCTTGTAAGAAAAGCCTGTGTCATCCATGTACTGTAGGCTGGTTACCCACCAGCAACAAGAAACTATCTACCAGAAACATAAAACTGGTGACCAGGGCCTGCAACAAACCCAGAGTCCAACTGTCAGAAAGCTCATGTAGATTTTCATGGCTGGTTGTAATGTTCAGAGACACAATGTTTATGGGATTTTCCGCCATGTGATTCAGATCTTAATATAGAAGAGGTAGAAAAATTTCTTACAAGTGTAAGATAAAAATTTTTCTACCTCTTCTATATTAAGATCTGAATCACATGGCGGAAAATCCCATAAACATTGTGTCTCTGAACATGTCAGAAAGCTGTTCATTGGAAAGGGACTTGGGCACTCTTTCTTATTAGGACTGAGCAGAAGTAATTTCTGAGCCGATACTTCAAGGTGAAATAAGATAGTCAAATCCCCCCTCCTCCCTCAAAGACCTTTCAACCCTACTTTTAATTCATTCCTTCTGTAAATGCTCACAATGTTTGCAACCATAGAAGAAATGAGGCTGAAGTGGAGAAGAGACTGGACTATCCTATGAGGCAACTCAGAAGTGTACTCTCTTTCTCCTCCCTAGCACAATGGACATCCCTTCTCCCCCCCCCCCCATTGTCTTCCTTCTGCAGCAGCAATTATCTCCCTCCAAACCCCTAAAAAGGTGTTTTAATTGATAAGACACAGAGACAAAGGGGCATTAATAAAAGCAGACAGTTTGGAAAGAATATAATTCTAACTTATCTGGCCCTGCATTGATGGAATTTTTTGTACTATCCTCAAGGCTATAGAAAGACTTGCAGCCCAATCCTATGCATATCTACTTAGAAGTAAATTCGATTGTGTGCAATGAAGCCTACTCCCAGGAAAATATGTATAGGATCTCGGTCTATAATTTAGACTCAATATACTCACACTTGAATTGGAGGCATAATGGATAGTATTTTCCCTAGTTGGATGATTTTTCAACCCACCTCATGGGAAAAATGAGCTGTCTTTTTCAAAAGGATGCTTTGGGGGCCCTTACTCTCCAGGTGTCGAAAATGCACTTTGCGGCACGTTTAGAACACGTGCTCCGCCGACACGTTTGGTGTCGGCGGAGCACGTGTTCTGCCAGCGAATACAAATCAGCCTCTACATGAGAAAATAAATGGACAAAAATTAAAATGGCAGCAGTCAGAAAACAGTGGGAGAAAGTTTCAATCTCTGTTGCTGACTGAAAGTTGCCAGGCTTCAGCAAAAAGACTTCAAAGGGCAGACCCAGGGTGAAATTTCTGCACTATAATCTATCAGCAAATTTGATTCTTATTTTATGTGGATTTACAAAGGGCTATGGGTTTTTTTTTTTAACTATACAGTAGATGTCATTTTAGCATAGCAAAGCTAGAAAGACAATAGTATTGCCAGCAACTGTAGCTGTATAAAAAACGAACAGAGTGGCTCATTTGGGGGTTACACAGAAATGTCACAAACCCTCTATCCCTTGCATTTTGTGACCTTTTGACACCACTGTTTACACAACAATACTCTGTGTGTGTGTGCGTGTGTGTGTGTGTGGGTACATCTATAGATATAATTTGCCCACTGAGATTAGCACTTCATGCAGTGAGTGAAAAAAGCTGTAGTTCACCATACTTTGTCACAATAAGTTTGTTACAGTAAAAAAATAACATATTGTAGTCATTGGTGGTGGTTGCCAGGGTGTACCTCAGGTCAGTTTTGCAATAAGAGCAAGCAATTTTATTTATTTATTTATTTATTTATTTATTTGCTGGTTCTAACACCACTAAATGGCTATAAAACTTCACTATTGATGTTTTACCTTATCTATTCTAGACAACAGTCATTGACTACGTGAAACCATCAGACCTTAAGAAAGATATGAATGAAACATTCAAGGAAAAGTTCCCCTACATCAAGCTGACACTCAGTAAAATAAGAAGGTATCAATTCCATACAACTACCATTTAGTACACGGAGGTAAAATATTGACAATAGATTTTTTTCTGAAACAATGACCTTCAAAGCACACAGAGCAAGCTAGCTGTTTGCTTTGACTAGGAAGCTGAGTAAATAAGATAGGAAACATGTGGGCCTAAGCATATATATATATATTGCTGGCTTGTGATATTTTAAAACAATTATTTAAAATCACTGAAAGGTAAGGGCTGACAGATGGGCACACTTGTGCCCTGAAGGCTACAAACGAAGATGGAAAAATCTCAGCCTTGTCCCCAAGAGAAACTCTCAGTATTTGATGTTACCAAGTAATAGACACCAACATGAGTTATATAGTTGTATATAGAGTTAAAATAGGTATAAGAACCTTCTAATGTTGCACTGAAGAAGAGTGATTACATACATTTGGGCTACCTCCCACATTGCATTGTGTACTTTACATGTCACAGATCTTGTCAGAACAAATGTGTGCCTTATAACAGATATTAGAGGTGTACCCCAATGACTTTTTTTTTGTCATGAGTACACATATGAGGGGATAGATATATGTGGCAGCTTCTCAGTGTAAACACTTGAGGTGGGAAAAAGGGCACTCTCCCCTTCATAGATTATGAGCTGTGTGCCTTTTCTAACATGGCGATTAATTGCTATATTTTTGAATGGATGGAGAGAGTTTTTGGGGTGCATCAGTCATTTTCAAAAGGCATGATCACACTGAAATATCCCACAGAAATAAATTCCAGTGACAGAATGTCATTAAAATTTACAAATTATTATTTGCTCATGTTCAGAAGTTGAAGGAAAATCTTTACAGTTGTGAACACCAAGAGGAAAGCATTACTAAAATGTAGCATTGATATTTTCATAATCAGACATATTGTAAAAAAGACTTGTTTAATATTATAAAAAAATGTACATGATCTTTTAACCCATAAAAATCTCTACCTCTTTTTTACATTACTAAAATGCAAGTACAGTACTTTATCTTGAAAAGAACAAGCTAAACTGCCCACTATTTTTCTTGACTAGCCAAAGCTACCATAGCTTAGGATGGCAATACAATGGTGGACTGCCAGACTCCTACTCTTGGGGTTGTTCTCCCACATATGGATGTTCTGTCCCTAGCACCCACACAAATTAGAAAGTCAGCTGTCAGGGCTCTAGAAGGTGGGGTAGTGAGGAGGAATAATAGAAATGCTGTCATGATACCTCAACCTCTGCTTACTGAGAAGTCTTGCTGGGGGAGGGGTGGAGAAGGGACTCTGCTTTTCTCCCCCTCTCCAGAAGGCTCTCGCTTGGCTTCGCCATGAGCAGATATAACAAAATATCCCCTATAGTTCCTCTTTCCTCCCCCACAGCCCTACCTTGCTGTCCAATACGATTGTAACAGGAGATTTGAGATGTTTGGCACAGAATGATAGTTGTGAAAAAAGCTATGACTTCAGATATGGACATTTCAGTGTTCAGAATTTAGGAGACACTTCACAGATGCACACACCGAGAGTAAAGCAAAACAGCAGAATATAGCACAGTCGTGGCAACAAATTAGCGGGCAGGCACATTATGTGCTTATGCAAGCCATCTCAGTTATAGCACTGTTATTATAATCCTTGGACTCTTTGGCAACACACCATTTCTTTTTCCTTTCAGTCTGAAGCGTGAGATGCGCAAACTAGCTCAAGAAGAATGTGGATTTGAAGAACCCACTGTGGCTATGTCCTTTGTCTATTTTGAGAAACTTGCTCTCAGGGGGAAGCTCAACAAGCAGAACAGAAAACTATGTGCTGGGGCCTGTGTCTTACTAGCTGCCAAAATTGGGAGCGACCTCAAAAAGCATGAAGTCAAACATCTTATAGATGTAAGTATATTTAGGCCACAGACCTTGCCAAAAAAAAAAATCAAGGAGAAAGAGAATGGGACAGTGGCTGTGATGAAAGGAATGGCTATGTTGCCACAGGTTGTATCCTAAGCAGCATTTATACAAGGGCACTCGTGGGAGAGCTTGGCAATTTTTCCCTCCCACAGTAGTCCCCCATGCCTCATCCCACACCATTCCTGACAGCCCCCCAACCCTCTGGAGCAGTTCTTTGGGGGGGATTAGGGAACTCCCTGGGAGGAGGGGCAGGGAAGATAGCTTAGTATACAACCACATGTTTCATCATACCGTATATTGGCTTTTTGCTTGAAAAGCATTTAATAGGACCATAAAGACCTATTTAAACTTGTAAGTAATATTTGGAATCACACATACTGGCACACAAGATTAGCATCCAAACACAGTAAGATATTTCTGTTTGGCTTTGTTACAGAAATTGGAAGAGAAATTCCGGTTGAACAGACGAGAGCTGATTGCCTTCGAATTCCCAGTGTTGGTGGCCTTGGAGTTTGCGCTTCATCTCCCTGAACATGAAGTGATGCCACATTATAGACGTTTGGTCCAGAATTCCTAGCAGAGGCCACCCTTCCAGGAAGGAGGAGGGGTTTAAAAGCTGTTTTCCATTTAACTCAAAAGGGCACCATTACTACTAGAAATGCAAAAATGGGCTGCAGATGCCTCAACACCCTTTTTCTCTTTTGAGTGCAGCTTTCCAACCGATAGTAGGAATAGACACTCAGGCTAGAAGAACTGTTAACTGCTTAGCGCAAGTGATGAATGAGTTGCATGTGAATGGATAGTGGATAAAACAGATCCTTACCATGTGGACCAAAAAGAGGACTTCCTAAAGTTGCCCATTCCAGCAAGAACAAGAATTAACAGCAGCCTTTATTTCACACTTTTTTTCCACTGATCCATCTTCTCCTTATGAACTTCGTCAGCTTTCCTGCAAGTGTTTTCCAACGTACAAAAGGATTCCTAATGGAACGATGGGGTTGTGGTAGATACCTTCACTGTGTCAACAGCGTGCCAATCTATTTTTATATCTGTTACTGAAAGTGCACTTTTCTTGGTGGGTGGGTGGATTGTTTAGCAGTGAATGAGATGCTGAACCAGTTCAGAAGCAAGGTGGTTGCTTTGGATCATTGCTGTAATACTGTCTGTTGAAGACGAGAGGACAGCCTTTTTCCATTTGCTCAACTATAACTACTGAAAAGGAAGCTTAATATGGGTTCATTTGAATAACCTGGGATGGTATTTTGTCATCTCTGTTGGTTGGGTGTTTTGTTTCCAGCTTCTTTTTATTTTTCTAAAGAGTACACTACTTATTAGTACACCTAGAAGTGAGAAACCAACAGCTGACCGTATGTTATGTTCACTCTTGTTTGGGATGCCATTCACACATTTAATATGGAAGAGAGAGGTCATTTTGCAAGCATCTTGTTTTAAGCCACATGCGTACTTCTAACGTCTGCACTCTTCCCTCTGTGGAGATGGCTAGATCTGCACTCTGTAGTGTTTGTATTTTGTGCTCTATGTTAGAGTGCATTCTAAGCACATTGATTGTGCTGTACGTTAAACAGTGTTTTATAAAACCAGCTTGTACAGCCAAGGAACAGAATCAGCAGCCTAGGGCCTTGTTAGCAGGCACACACCTCAGCGTGAGTAATTTTGGTTGATGTTCAGTTGTTCTTTTTAAGTAGAGTTGTCTGTACCAAATCAAATGGGGTGCCCTGAAATTGCTACATTTTTCATACTTCTCAGATATTTCACTACTCTAGAATCTTACACTTCCTTAACCAAGTTAGTAAATTACAGGCTGGGAAAGCGCAAAATCCAAACAGAATCTCTCTGTGTATACTATTTTCTAAATATATGTATGTAAATACAAAAAAAACTATGAAAAGATAATGACAGCTGGATGTGCTTGCTAATATGCTAGAGGACATGCATCAAAGAATTAAATTACTATTTTTATATATAGTGAATGTACATGTCCCACTTTTTCCAGTGCTGATTCACTTGACACACAGCCCATGGCTGGAACAAAAATGTCAATAAGTCAAGTACTTTACTGTTATAGTGTAATACAAATTAATTGAACAATTTTTTGTGTCAACAAGGAAACATTTATTGCTTTCTCCTCTCTGTACCAGTAGAACAATCATTAGTGATACGCTGGGAATAACGGGCTAGAAGCAAAAGTAGAGCAAAGATCCAAAACTACAAAACTACAACTACAAAAATCCATTCACTTTTTTTAAAAATACCTGTAAAATTTGGCATGAATAGTCTCTTTATTGCTGAAACTGACAGCCCAATCCTGCCTAGCAAGACGGGGCGGTGCAAATAAGGCGCCCGCCGCATCCTGTGCAGGATGGAGCTTGCACCAGCACAGCCAGAGACCTCCTCAGGGTGAAGGGACATTTGTCCCTTTACCTCGAGAAGAGCCCCAGCTGCCCCAATGGGTCTACTCGAATGTGTGCCAGCTATTTTGCTGGCACATATTTGAGAGCCCCGTGTAACACAGGCCAGGGAAGGGGGATAGGATTCGGAAGAGGAGGCTGCTGCCAATCCCTCCCCCATCCTGGGCCCGGCCAATCAATCTCACCCACCCCCAGAATACCCCATTCTGCCCTCCCCACACCTCTCTGCCGCCTGGTGGGGAACTCACCTTCCCTGGCAGGTGCAGCTCCAGATCTGGGTTGGGGAGAGCAGCGCTGGCTTTGGCGCTGGCAATGCTTACTCCCAGGGTGCAGCAAACATGCTTTATGGCACGTTTGCAACACCCGGCCTAGACCTAGAAATCTAGACAGGATTGCACTGCGAGTTGCCTTTTCTCCCGTTCCAAACACTAAGGGCCAAACTACATGTTACTATAAATGTATGTGTTTGGCCCTGGGGTTATTTTTTTAATGACAAATAAGACAGGAGGGTACAAAGCAGCCCAAAACTGTGGCTGGAATAGGGGAGACTTTAGCACTTAGTCCCTGCACTGTAGTTCCTATCCTGATTCTGCTCCTCCTTTGTGTACTATTTATAGTTGTTTTTAGCTTCTATGGAGTCAAGGTAAGCTTTTTTATTACTATAAATAGGAACTCATGCATTCCTTATAACATGTAGTTTGGTCCTAATTTTCTCAGTATCTAATCTTTCCTTTGAAACTGCCAGTTAGTCATGCATAAAGCTATACATTGTTCAGCCTGACTCTGTGGGCTGCTTCATCCAGTACCTACCTTTTTTCAGTCTAGAAAAAGGCGCTTGAGAGGGGACATGATTGAGACGTATAAAATTATGCATGGGATGGAGTGAGTGGATAGAGGGAAGTTCTTTCCCTCCACTCAATTTTGAATGAGAGGGAAGAGTTAGAACAGACAAAAGAAAATATTCTACACACCAGCATGTAATTAATCTGTGGAACTCCTTGCCACAGGACGTGGTGATGGCACCTGGCCTAGATGCCTTTAAAAGGGGTTTGGATAGATTCATGGAGGAAAAGTCCATCATAGGTTACAAGCCATAAGCAACCTCCTGGTTTTAGAAGTAGGTTTTCTCTGTGCCAGGTGCAAGGGAGTGGCAACAGGATACAGGTATCTTGTTGTCTTGTGTGCTCCCTGAGGCATCTGGTGGGGCCACTGTGAGATACAGGAAGCTGGACTAGACGGGCCTTTGGCCTGATCCAGTAGGGCTCTTCTTATGTTTGTTTATTTATTTATTTATTTAAAGAATTTATACCCCGCCTTTCTCCCGAGGGCACTCAAGGCGGCTTGTTCTTATGTACAGAAACCACAAGTCTTCCAATAGGGCTACATATCGCAGGAAGCCATGTCTAATTGGGCAACCTGTGGAGCTCATACAGTTATACACTAAACCTGTAGTACATGACGTTACAGGAAGAAAAAATCAGCTGGCTAAAGTAAAACTCTTTATTAATTCTGGAATTCCAGCACAGTTTCTCTCTGCCACCCGAATCCATTTCTGCAGGCAGGACTGAAGAATGCGGAAGAATCTTGGAGAGTTTCCTTCTGTCTGAGAGCAACCCCAGGGAAATCACCACTGAAATGAACAGAGATTACACTTTCTACGGGTTGGCACATTAACTCATAGCTAAAGAAATATATACAGTATGCTCCGTTGCCCCAAGGCTGAAAACTGACCGCTAACATGCATCATATGGGATTGGTACCTAACTAGATAACCAATCAAATCAATTCTTAACCTTAACCTTTCAATTATTATTGACCTAATATAGTCAGTATTGTTTTTAACATTTTTCCTTTATGGTGGGTCTGACTTGAGCTACAATCCTGTCCGTGGTTTTACTTGAAAATAAATTCCACTGAACAAAACGGAACTTGTAAAGTAAACACACATGTATTAAAACTCCTTTACCTCTATAATACCACAAAGCAAGACTGTTCTTTGATTGTAAAATTCAGAGTGAAGACTGACAGACCCAAGGAGCCCTATGCCCTGGACATCTCCAACCAGAAACAGCAGCTGCTGCTTCAGCAATTCTGAGGTAAAATCCCTCTCTCCTTCTCCAAGAACCTTGTGCCGCTCTAGGGACCTATTCACTCAATTTCTTCTCTGTTCCCCCGTGGAGCAGTATTCCTGCTAATTACAGCACACTGCAGAGGATGTCAGCTTAAAATAACTGATGAAGTGCTGGGATGGGAGAAAACGCCAATCATTTGCTTGATGTTAAAGCATCAGGCAGCATCTCTGCAATACATCAGTTTCTCCACAGTATCTCCTTCTCATTTAGTGTGCACTAGAATGAATATGGCCCAAACCTAAATTTAAGTTAACCTTGAGTTTTCTCCCTCCCCTGTGTAAAGTGCTGGTATAGAGTGCACAACTGGTGCTGATACTTGGCTAACTCCAATTTAGGGCTTCCACGAGCAGAAAGTGAATGAATGTTGTATCAATACCAAAGTGTGCGTTTGTGTGGTGCACAAGCACTCTTTTTGATGCCTCCATGTGGATCAGTAGGTAAGTCAGGAGATTTACTTGTGATATTTCCTTCTCTACCATATTAGTGTTTTGTAACCCAGCCTCACCTACAGTTTAGACAAGATTCTTGGATAACGTCTTGATTGTGCAACGATTTCTGCTTTGGTTTGCAAAAATGTTTCACTGCTTCTTGTTTCATTTTTGCCTGTTTGTATAAGAACACTATATAAAAGATGAAAATGTTGTTCACATCAGAGCATAAGATGAAGTCATGCTGATTAACATGACAAGTCAAAGAACTAAGGGCACAATCCTAGCCAGCCTCCGTGCCTGCATAGCGTGTGCTGCACCGGTGCTAGCTGTCACAAAAGTACTATAAAGCACTTTGTGACGGCATAGCAGTTGCCAGTGCCGGCAAGAAAGCCCGGGAGCAAGAGCAGCGATGGGAAAACAGGGTGCATGGATTGAGCCTGGGAGGGGGCAGATTGGTGGCATGTGCTTTTTTTCCATGGGTTTGGAACCTGCGGTTAGCCTAATCCGTGGGTTCTGAATCCGCAGAAAAAAGGGGGGCACTGTACTACTTTTTCCACCATTGCATTAAAAATAGCAATAAAATGGTAAACAAAAGGAAAATAGCTCTTATTTTGGCCAAGAGAATATATTGTTCATTTTTTTAATTTTAAGAAATTAGTGGCAGGGGTGATGTTCATTACTCAACGTTTTGAGATTATTATTTTATATTAGTCTTCTGAAAATATGTTCTACCCACACACCCAACTAGTAAAACTGTACAAATGCCCTGACTTTACAACCCAATCCTATTGGGCCTTGCTTCCAGCAAATGCGTGTTCCACCAATTGCCAAAAAATGGTGTAAAGCGCACTCTGGCAGCACGTCAAGAAGTGTGCTGCCAGAGTGCCAGCGATAAAACCAGAGCCCTCGTAAATCAACGGAACACAGGCCACCCACCAAGGAAGCTAAGGTGGTCAGGGAGACGGGGAGGTAAGGGGTGGGTGGAACAGGGCGGGGAGAGGGGAGGAACAGGGGCAGGGAAACTGCGGGAGGGAGAGGTGGATCTGGTGGCAATGGTAAACACCGGATCCTATCCCCTCCAGCAGCAGCCCCCTTTCTCAGTCTTGCACCAGCAAAATCGCTAGTGCAGATCTGAGAAGAACCATTGTGGGGTGGGAGGCTTATGGAGGGGAAAGAGGATTTAAATTCCCTTTCCCTTCTGACGCCTCCTGTTCCGTGTCGTCGTCCCGTCCCCCCCGCTGGATACAGCACGCATCTTTTTGGCATGGCTGCACCAGTGGGGGGGGGAATGATAGGATTGGGCTGTTAGTATTATATAAACTATATAAATTGGGGAAGGTCATAATTTGCTACTATTCAAATACAAAGATTGAATAAGTGTTTCTAACAATATTACTATTACATTCCAACAATATACATTATACAGTGAAATTTTAAAAATTCAACAACTTAAAACTAAAAGAAAACAGTTACAACTGTCAAGAGTGCTTAATGGCTTTATTTGAAGCGTATATAAAGGAATATAACACACAGTTCGCAGAGATGAGAGGGAAACCTTAGCTATGCAAAAGACAGCAATACAGAATAGTTCTTGTCTGGAAACTTTGGCTGTAGCTAGTGGTGTGGCCAGCGGGTGGCGCAGCGGGTTAAACCACTGAACCATAAACTGTCTATCGAAAGGTCGGCAGTTCGATTCCCGCGACGGGGTGAGCACTCATTGCTTGGCCAGCTCCTGCCAACCTAGCAGTTCCAAAGCATGTTAATGCGAGTAGATAAATAGGTACCGCTTGTGGGAAGGTAAACAGCGCTTCGTGTTCCAGCCGCATGCTACGCGCTGCGGCAAGGAGAGTCATGCCGGCCAGATGACCACGGAGGCATCTTCGGATAACGCTGGCTCTTCGGCTTTGAAATGGAGATGAGCACCACACCCTAGAGTCGGACACGACTGGACTTAATTGTCAGGGGTCACCTTTACCTTTACTTAGTTGTGATGGTTAGATGCCAATAAGAAGGGTCAGGATGGTTTTTCAGTACACTTGAACTTTGGTTACCTTTGATCATTTATTATTTGAACTTTGGTTACCAAAAGCTCATCTTATGTTGCACCACAGGAATTGAGGTGCAAGTTTATTACCCACTCACCACAAAATTTATTTATTTATTTATTTAAAGAATTTATATCCTGCCTTTCTCCCAGCGAGGGCACTCAAGATTATGATTATGGATGGCTTCAAACAAGCCTTTTTTCCACACATCTGCACCTGATTTGCCAGACAATATTTACAACCAAGCTGGCCCCTGGGTGCAAGAGCTCACCTGGGGTATGAGGTTTTTATCCTTAATTTCTGCTTCTGAATGATAAGAATCTGTAATAGGCTTTTTTCCTCTTGGAATTACTGCAGAACTCTCTCTGTTGTGTTTGTGTACATTCTGCAAATGTGTGATCTAATTGTCACTGCTTCAGAGGTCGCTCTTGTCACAGCTATTCGTTCAAGCAATAGTAAAATTATAGCAGCATTTGTTGAATGGTTAAAATATTGCCAAGTGTTAAATTTAAGCAATCTTTTTATAGGCTGTTCCAGATAATTACGCATGGAGCTATGAAGAGAAGGAAAAAATATTATTTCAATTAAAGACAGATTCCAATCTGCATTAATTTGTAATGTTATAGTCCCTAAAATGGAATGGGAGAAAAACAAAATTTGCAGAAACAATCATAGCTAGCTGGGGGGGGGGGGGGGCTGAGGTGAAAGGTCTCCTACAATGATAAATGCTGAAATAAAAACAAAAAACATATAAACTGTCTGTTAAAACCATTTCTGAAATGATCACTGAGGGATCTAACCTGAGGCTTCATTGTGTTTAAGCCAACTTTGTTCTGTTGAAGCAAATGGTTCTACATGTACTTAACTGCTTCAACTCCAGCTTAATTTATTTGCGTATCAGGAGTGGATGATTATTTTTCAAGCCTGAAAAGACACACTGCAATCTATAGGAGCAGTGTAGAGAAAGTGCTTAAGGGGGGTTCCAGGCATGGTATAATGCTCCAGAAAGTGGTTAGCGAGTAATCCACCCAATCACTTCATGGCCTAATGCCAAAATCAAATGTTAGAAGACCACAACTTTGGAAGTCCAAATTACATTTTTGCAAGAGACCATCTGTTTTCCGAAGCGTTCTGCTAAATTCAAGAGGCCTTTTGCCAGCAAGGCAGCCCTTACACATCTCATGTCTACTGCTTAGTGATAATGAGCTGTAAGGCAAAGCCAGAGACAGCCCATCACAGGACTCACCAGCTGTCACAAACTGCCCACAGCCTCTTAAAGGCCCATTTGCAGCAATCAAGAGGCAATCAAGCCTTCATGTTTTTAAGCTCATTTTCTAGTCCTTGTCGAGTAGGAAAGGATCAAATCTGAATCCTTCTGACATGTCCCAATATATTGATGATAATAATTAGGACTGTCAATCAATTAAAAAAAGAACAGTTCATTCAGCCTTTTAACAGACTGTTTAAGTCTATTTAAGTCTATTTATTTGGCATGTAACTAAAACCTCAATAAAGTTGTCCTTTGGAGACCCTGGAGGACCTGTATCAAGCACAGTTTACTGCAGGCTGCTACCATCTAAACATTCATTGGATAGTTGTGGATCCATGGATCCAGACCTTGTGTGAGCAGAAGGATGCTTACAAGGGAACGTTTCCACTCCCTCCTCCACACAGGAACCCCATGCATGCCCTGAAAAGCCACTATGGAGGGTTGGGGGCCCTTGAGGGCAGGGAAGGGGGCAATTGCCAAAGATCAGGTGGAGGCACTTTCCATAAACAGGAAAGAGAGCGGGGGAAATTATTCCCTTGCATGAGCTTCCTTAGCAGCTCATAGCAAATGCATAGAAATAGCAATTCATTTACCTGACACCAACCAATTATTTTTAAAGAAAGTCATTATTGGCAGTCATTTGAGTGCCTAAAAATAGCAATCTAAGCTAAATGTCTGGCAAAAATAAATAAATCCCCATAATAAAAGCCTCAGAAATTATTAGTAGAACTTATTAGAAAATTATTATTAGCCTAATAGAATTATTAGTCTTATTAGAAAAGTGTATTTCCCTTTGAAGCCAGCTATTGGATTATGCCCTTGATACAATAAAATATGTATGTGCATGCATGCACACGCACACACACACACACACACACACACACACACACACACACACAGTTACACAATAGATTCTGCATGGGGATGGGCCATAGTTCATTGGCCAAGCACATGCCTCGCATGCTGTATAGCATGTTCCCTGGCATCTCTAGTTAAAAAAAGGATATCAACTAGCAGCCCTGGGAAAGACCTCTCCCTGAGGCCCAAAGAGCCACCACCCATCAGAGTAGAGTGTCCTGGGTGGGATGGACCAATCATTTGATTCAATATAAGGCAGCTTATATGTTCATATATACACAGCAGTTTGTCTCTTGGTCATGCCAGAGTTCCACTGCAATGGCCTTGCTCTGGTTATTGACACACACATTGGAATGCAACGCACACTGGAAGCCCAGCATCATGTGGGAGGGTATCCCAATTAACAGTGATCCAATTTGGATAGAGGACTAGATGCTACCCCCAATTGTGTCCTTGATTACAGCTCTATTTTCTGGTCATAGAGCTGAATGGGTTCCATTTATTTTATAGAGGAAAATTATTACTGCCCATCATAGTGGCTGGCATTTCCTCGTTGTTATTTCCTAAATGAAATTAAGCCAAGTTAGTAACATATCTGAAAATACTTATAGTATTGTCACTTACTGTTGCTGACAATAATATCAGTATTTTCAGCTCTGTTACTAACTTGGTTTCATTTCATTTACCTAAATTCGGTGTAGCTGAAATCCAACACACCGTTGTATAGTGTGCTGGTTGAGAAGGCAGTGATTTCTCTTGTTCAGCTTCTACACCCAGGTGCCTGAGACTTGCCAGTCTTTCCATCTCACATGGATCCTTTCTTAGTGCTTTGAGTGCCACACACCTTCAATGGGGGGCTGCTGTAATCCCAAGCACCCTTAAAAGGTAAAGGTATCCCCTGACAATTAAGTCCAGTCGTGTCCGACTCTAGGGTGTGGTGCTCATCTCCATTTCAAAGCCGAAGAGCCAGCGTTGTCCGAAGACGCCTCTGTGGTCATGTGGCCGGCGTGACTCTCCTTGCCGCAGCGCGTAGCATGCGGCTGGAACACGGAGCGCTGTTTACCTTCCCGCAAGCGGTACCTATTTATCTACTCGCATTAACATGTTTTGGAACTGCTAGGTTGGCAGGAGCTGGCCAAGCAATGAGCGCTCACCCCGTCGCGGGAATCGAACTGCCGACCTTTCGATCGACAGCTTATGGTTCAGCGGTTTAACCCGCTGTGTCACCCGCTGGCCACAAGCACCTTTACTTCTAAGTAAATAATTTTAGGCACAGAGCATGATAAAATAGCACTTCTGCTTAACAGACTGGCCAGGGTAAAGAGCATGCTCACATCCACAGAAGTAAGCATATGGTTGGCATCCCAGTGGTTATACAGCCTCACTGTCATTCAAGATAAGAGAAACTTGCCTTCAGAAACTGGCATGCTGGTGTGTGCAGAAGAGAGAGTACACACGTGCGCGCGCGCGCGCGCGCGCGCGCGTGTGTGTGTATATCCCAGTTTGCACCAAGTGGTAACAATAAGACCTGCCCATTGGTGGCTTCATAGTTATTTTGGAAATGGATTCACAATTCCTCCTTGAAATAATTTGGGGGCTGAAGTAGCTGAGTACACCTAACTTCTCTATACCTACATTATATTATATTCAGCCCTGATGCTACAGATTTAAAGAGCAAATATACCGAGCCTGTATACAATGTTCAAGTTCTGTCCACAACATTATTCATCTGAATGCAGCCTGTTTCCAAAACATATTTTGGCTCTCTATTTCCTCCCACTCCTGGACAACTGCTTCTGAAAGGGCATTCAGATATGTCACTGGCATTGCTCATGACCGCAAAAGCAACATAGCATGTATTTTACTCAATTATTACTTAGCAGCATTCAAAACAAAAAGACCTAGCTCCAAACGGCAAATATGTCAGCAGATACTAAAGAAAAATACTGTATTTCTTCAATTCTAAGACGCATGTTTTTTCCCAATTAAGCATTTCAAAAAATGGGGTGCGTCTTAGAATCGAAGGTCTCCAAAAAGCACCCCAAAATGCTATCTTCTTACTTACTGGGGCTTGGGGGAGCTTAAGAGAGACCTGCGCGACCCTCTGCAGGCCTCCCCGATCTTCAGTTCGGCAAAAAACGGTGATTTTCAGCCATTTCCGGTTTTCGTGAAAACCAGAAATGCCCAAAAATCGCTGGTTTTTGCTGAACTGAAGATCAGGGAGGCCTGCAGAGGGTTGTGCAGGCCTCCCTGAAGCTCCCCCAAGCCTAGGTAATGAAGGAAATTGTACTTTCTGGCAGGGCCAGAAATGCTATGCAAAGGCAGTGCACTCAGTCATCCTCAGCTGCAGGAGACATGCTGGGGAGAGTTGGTGCTGAGCGGGTAGATTCAATGAAGGGAGGTGAGTCTTACAATCAATGGATTTTTTTCCCCTGCTGGTGGTACTGAAAGTAAAGGTGCGCCTTAGAATCGATGGCACCTTAGACTCGAAGAAATACGGTAGTTAGCCTGTCATATTCAGAAAGGGAAGCAGAAGCCTCAAATGTACGATGACTTCAATATCATAATGCAATAAGATGTACAGTGTCATTTTTTTGGGGGGGGAGTGAAGCAGTCTGTGACGGGGTGAGCTCTCGTTGCTTGGCCAGCTCCTGCCAACCTAGCAGTTCCAAAGCATGTTAATGCGAGTAGATAAATAGGTACCGCTTGCGGGAAGGTAAACAGCGCTCTGTGTTCCAGCCGAATGCTACGCGCTGCGGCAAGGAGAGTCATGCTGGCCACATGACCACGGAGGCGTCTTCGGACAACGCTGGCTCTTCGGCTTTGAAATGGGGATGAGCACCACACCCTAGTGTCGGACACGACTGGACTTAATTGTCAGGGGTCACCTTTACTTTTACTTTTACAGAATGGTTACAGTCTGCATTTCACATTTCGCTGCAGTCTTATTGACAGTACGGATAAAGAGTGTGGAGTTGCTCATTCCCGATCCAGAACTATACATCCCATGCGTTCTTCATTGTGACTGACATGCCAGACTGGACACAATCATGATTCTCTGCAAATACTTCAGTGAGGGGCAGGGGAGGAGGTGGGCTGAGATGCTTAGAGAGCCAATAAGAAAAGACTGTCAACTGAAACAACTTTGAGAAATTAAATTAATGTGGGCCTGCCTGGGCAACAGTCCAACTGCAATGCTTGCAGCCCAATCCTATGATTTTCTCCGCCATAGCATGCAGCCGTGCCAAAACGGGCCGTGCTGCATACTATGGGGGGGGGGGCTAATTGGGAGGCTTGGGAATATAATTTTTTTGGGAATATAATTTTTTTATTTAAAAAAAACATACTACTTCAATTGTACATACCCGCACGTAAAAGTCCGTTACATAAAAGCAAATAATATCATTTCTCTACCTATTACTTCGTTTCTTTGCCTAATTTATCCTAATACAGTTTTTTTCTTCAAGTTATCGGCGGAGTGGTCCCCTCCATCCACGGCCAAAACTTTATCCATTTAGCTCTTGGCATTCTCTTCCTTTCATACTCGCTCAAAGTCCTCATTTTACATACTATAAAATTAACAGATACCTCTGGTAATTTTGGTTTATTTGTTTTTACCTCCCTGTGTCTGGCATAAATTAAAGCTGTAAGGACTAACAGATTTAGAAGTCTTACCGTGGACCAGGGGACCATCCAAAACTGAGCAATCAGTCTTCCTTGTTCGTTAACTGTTTTTCTTTTCAGATTCTTCTTCGGGTCTCTAAAGATTTCATCTTTCCGTGTTCCCGATATAATGGTCTCCCAATTTTGAGTTGCCAAATCAGGCCAAGCAAGTTCTTCTGCAAGTCTTTTCCAGACCGCCTTTGCCGCAGGACAGTCAGACACAAAGTGTTGTATTGTCTCTCTTCGGCCCCTTTGCCGACAAGTTAGTCTGGGGCAAACGTGTTCATCTTCAGGTAACCATGGCCTTGTTGCTCTTACATCACAAACTTGGTGGAAAAATCTCCACCTTGTCTCCCATAAAAAATATGGTACTCTTTTGTCTTTGAAAAACATTATTGGATATATCGGTTCTCTCAAATATATAGACAAGTTTAACTTTTTACATTTCTTTTCTAAGTCAGGACGGAAATAACAATATTCCAAAATTAAACGGTACAATCTCCCTTTAAGTTCTTTGATAGTCAATTGTTTATCTTTTAGCCAATCCGATTGAATTTTATATTTCTTAACATAACTGTAAACATCCATTAGATAGTCCGGGCCAGCATATTTCATTACTGCTGTTACTCTATACAATAAACTTTCCTCCTCCCACCATGCTTTCCCCCATGTCTTCCCTTTCCATCCCTTGGCAAAAGCTATTTGCCAAAATTTTGGTTTTGCATCTTGACTTGCATCTTGATTTGCTTTGTGCTCTAAAAGGGCCCATCTCCCAAAATTAAAGCTCAAAAAATTGGCTATAAAGATAGGTCCAAAAGCGGGGAGCTCAAGACCTCCTTAGTCTATGCTTCTGTAGGCCGTGGCTCGGGCAAGAGGGAAGTTTACTGTGCCCCATAAAAACTTAAATATATTTGCCTCAGCTTCTTTAATCACCCACTCAGGGGGTGGGTATACTGTGGCTAGATTTGTAGCCACCAGCAGTAGATACGTTTTAACGTATAATGCTTTCTGATAGATGCTAAGATTCCATTTTTTCCACATTACAATTTTATCTTTTACCCTGTCTATCCAATTTTTCCAATTGTTTTGCCACCCTAGGTTCTGTACCGAGAAATATATCCCCAACAGCTTCACTGATTCCGCTTTTGTCAGATTATCAAAAGTTATCAAAACATTATCAAAAGTTGGGAGGCTTGGGAGGGGAAAAGGAAAATATTTTCCCTTACCCCTCTGTAAGCCCCTCGACTGGCAACAGGTCTCCTCGGACCTGTGCCAGCTCTTTAGCTGGTGCCAGTCCGAGGAAACAAAGCGGGCATGTCAGCTGGCACTGGAGAGGATAGCATCTGGTGCAAGTCACCTGTGCCAGATGCAACAACCTCCTGCTGCCTCCAACATGCCCTGGCCCTCCCTCATTCCGCCCACCCCACCAACTCGTCTCCACCAGTGAGTCTTCCTCTTCCCGCCGCTGTGCGAGGCCTCCGCAGCCTCTCTGGGAGCAGTCCAGAAGAGCACAGCTATGCAGACTTCCAGATCACCATTTACAACTGCCGGAAAGCACATTCCACTGTCATCTGGCTCTTCCCCCTCGCAAGAACTTTCATTCATCTGCACCTACTCCACCTCACTGCAGCAGAGGGATACATCAGCTAGTGATGATTAGAGATCAGCTTCATTAGAGATATCAATCGTTGAAGAAACAGAGATCACGGTTATAAATGCTTTGTTTTGTAAGCCACTTTGAGCTAAAAGGTGGAGCGAGGGGGGGGAATAAAATAAATAAGTACATAATTGTAACCCCTTCCCTGACTACTTTCAGCCTTTGGCAGATGAGGTGCAGAAGACAGCATTGCTATCTTTCTCTGCACTGCACAGTGATAACTCTTCTTTTGAAAATTGATCTTGACAGAATTTCTATAATACATTTCTTTGAACACTTATTGCTATTCAAAATTTATCAATGCTTATGTTTCTTGTCATAACAACTGAACAGAAGGGAAAGAAAAATCAGACATGTAGATAAAAGGAACTAAGATTTATTAGTTGATGTTACATTCAGTACAGCTTCATTGTACAAATCTGCTATCACCCCAATGGATTTCTCTCTCCACGCTGTCTTAGTTGATCTTTCCAAATGTCCCTTGACACACATCAAATGGTGGTTTCTGGTTCCCAGACAGTGGGGAAAATATCCCAAATCTGAACTAATCACAGCTCAGATTCTGACCTCTGGCACTTTATGCTGAAAGAAAAACTGAATATGCTCTTACTGGAGAGTATAGATAATCTATGCTAGTTACTGTCTGATTTACTGAAGATAGCACCTGTGTTTTCACAGTGTTTCATGTCATTGAGACCCTGGTCCTTAAAAAAAGTTAAAAAACATTTGACAAAAAAACAAAGCTTCTCTAGCCCTATGGAGCAACAGACGGAATTCCACGTTCTGGGAGACAACTTGTAAGTTACAGAAGCTCTCGCAGGAAGGCCTCCTACAGGTCCAGTAGAATTGTTACCCCTTTGCAATGTATGTCGGAATTACAGTAATTATTGTTTTTGTGCTTTCATACAGAGGCGCATCAGTGCCAGGCCTCAATGTGCTTATTCTTAAGACCCCGGCCTCTGCCTCAGACCCTGGAGAGTTAATCCTAGTCAGAGTACATAGTACTGGGTTATTAGGTGAGCCAATGGTACAAGGCAATTTCATATGAAGTTTAAAGAAAAGACCATCAGAATTGCGTATAATCATGTACAGATACGTAGGCACAAAAGTTAATCATCTTAGCTACTCTGCTTCTCTTTGCTCAGATTAAATCATGACGCGCCAACACCTCTCTCCTCTGTCCACCACCTCAGTTGTCTGTTTGGAAGTCTGGCTCAGACATGACCCAAGGGGATCCTTTAGTTCCAGCCCATATTGCTCCAACAGTGTATAGAAGCAGTATGTGGGAAGAACAGATCACATGACATGATCCCCAGAAGTGTGTGCTGTCCCATTTCCCACATGATATTGCTGCTGCTTCTGGAGTGGTGTACGATGGAGCCCAGGAAAGCAGCAACCATGCCACAGGTACTGTGTGGACCACGCTTGACAGAAATACCACTAAATGCTCCCATTTCCTACCACACCTGCAATTTGTCACCAACATGAGAGCTTGACTATTCTGCTCGGCCCTTGAGAATATGGTCACATATTCTCTGTCTTGAGATAAAGGAACAGCCGTCACATTCTGAAGAGTGCGGTACTCAAAGGACGATTGGACTGGAGGTAGGATGAGCACATTCCTGATAGCAGAAAATGCAGCAGAAACAATGTCTTCATAGCAAAGATCCAAGTTTACTACAGATCCTGCTCTATACGAGGGTTGGCTAAGGGTTAGTCAAGTCCCGCCGTTTGCCTGCACTGCTATTGCTATTTTTGACTTTTATTCTCAAATTTCTCAGTCATTGACAATCTATTCCTGTTGGGCTATTTTCCTTCTTCCTCGTTTTCTTCCTGTTCACGTGCCAGACCTCTCGGCGTAAAGAAGCAAGACTTCTGCAAATCCACCAAGTAAAAGACTGTTAAGAAAGCAGAGCAGAAGATTACTTAGGTGATCACAAGAAGGCAACCTTCAGGACAGCATTGCCAAAAAGTCTGTGGTTTTCATGCTGAACTACTTCAGTTCAAGAATGGAAAAATAGCCTTGGTTATACTGAGAGCATCATGCTTCCTGCCACATGGCTACTTTAGTGCGGTGGCTCAGAGCAGTAAGCGGCTTGTTGCCTCGCTAAAGACGGCAATAATGTACAGAGCATCTGTGTGTGTGCAAGTGAGGAAATGGAAAAGGGAGAGAGAATGAAAGGGACGGGTAGACCACTTTGGCTCAGCCATCCTTGAAGTCACACACTCTCACATTTCCATTTAATCCAACATCCCCATCTAAAAGACATCCACATACTTTGAGAAGGGGGATGTGGGGATTGTCCGTACAGCTCTTCACTTGCTGCTCCTATCAGTCCATCCCCCCCTCCAAACACAAACAAATACAAGCTGAGCACAAAGGCTGCGAGGTGCACCCTTCTTGCTTGCAAATTGCAAAATCCTGGAAAGGACTCATTTGAGAGCCACTAGTTCCTGTGTAATGAATACATCTTCCTTCCACTTGCTTGCACCTACTCTTCTACCAGAGGGAGAAATCAACTGATTCCAAACCAGTAAGCTGCCCCCCCAACACTCCCCCTCAAAATCCACTTCACCCATAGTCCTCCAACTAGGCGTATACAAAAAGACACTAGTAATTTTATTCCCAACACAGATATTTCCTATTAAGTCTGTGACAGATGGCATTTTGTTTTCCCTTTCCACTTCCACAATACATGTCCCCAGTGGCTGGGCGACAGCAGACGTGCCCAACACAATTACAAGGAATTTGGGGTAAATTAGGGCAGATATGAATACCAGAAGAACAAATTACGAGACAACCATTATTTGGATTGCACTTTACGAGTTGACCGCAGAGAACTTCATGCAACTCTAGTCTGCACCTGTGTGTGTTGGTTAGTCTCAGCCTAATTATCAACATTGGCTAGAGGGCCTTGCCCATCACACAGATGTTATCTGCTACATCATAAAAAACCTGATTAATTGTTAATTAAATATTAACACACACATTAATACTTAAACACATTCATCATTAAAATGTGGCTGCCAGTACAATTTAATGTTATGTTTAAGACAGACCCACTTACATAGTGGCTTGGATCCAAAGGGCTCCATGAGCAAGTAGAAGAAGGCTTCCCCCATTTGTTCTTACATGGGGGAAGAGGCTTCACTGATCAACCTCACTCTGCCTCAGCCTTCCCCCTTTCCCTGTTTTGCATCATCACACACTGTTTGGGAGTTTTCCTTGACCCATAAGAGTAGCTCTTCAGCGGGCTGCAGCAGGAACAAGACAGGAAAGCCCTAGTGCCATGTGCAGTTGTTTGGATACAAACCAAAATGCTTTTGAAGTCACAGAATGCACCAGTCCCACATGTACAAATCTATTATCATGTAAATAACTCAGGCATTGGAACTGACTGATGATTCCAGGAAGTAAAACAAGAGGTTGTGAATGTTACGCAAAATGCAATGAATTGAAATTGTTATTATTTATTCCATTCTATCCCACCCTCTTTCTAGCAAACTGAGAGCAACATTCAAACTTTCCTCTCCTTTCCTTATCCTCACAACAGTCCAGGGTTGTAGGCAATGTTCCTTCTAATTTTCAAGGGGGCAGCTCTGGAGTGCTTGGCAATGACACCGTCGTCATCGCTGAGCTCTGGAGCGCTGAGCAGGAAGCTGCATGGGGCTCGAATTCCAGCTTCACAGCCATGCGGCTGCGCTTCCAGGGAAGGTTGGATGTAAGTTGGGTTGCGAGACAGTGTCAGGCCCAAGGTCTCCCAGCAAGCTTTGTGGCTGAGCAGGGATTCAAACCAAGGTTTCCTCAGTCTAATGTCAACGTTCTAATAATTACACCGCAATTTTGCTGTTAAAATGGGAATGACTTGGAGTCTTTCTTCATATTTTAGTAAAAGCAGAATCATGCCAAGGATAGAAACTCTTATTCTTTAGGGAACACGGGAAACAAAAGCTTGGGAAGGAGCCTTCAGAATGGACAAACATTCTTGGATTGGGTGGCTCACTTTGATTTCCTATTACCCATTTATATAACAATCTGTCCGGCTGGTGTGATACACAATGGTCAATGCAGCACATCCATCAAAGGCAATTCTCCAGTTCCTGGCTTCCCCCATCACCGTTCTACCAGTGACATTTCCGACTCGGCTTCTAATCTTGCGAGCAACGCAACCCGAACAAAAGATTCTCAAGGTAGCCGAGTTCAGCGAAACTGTCTTTTGTTTCTCAAGATGTCAGCCCTCACTTCATTCATCTTTGAGCAAGGGCAAGTCATGTCTCCACATCTGTTCTAGTGTCACATTTAAGACGAATCAGCAAAACGCTGGCTCTTCTCCATTTCCTTCACAACAATTCAATGTTACGACCTTTCATTTGGAGCCCCTGTGCTTGGTTTATGAAACAGCAAAGCTCCTTACTGAACTTTATAAATAAAACAAAACTTCTGTACCGTTGATTGGTAAGAGGGTATTTTTACACGGAAAGCTGACAAAGCTGTCTAGATTTTAATAGCATTACACACACTTAAAACTCTTAGCACCATTGAATGGCTTTGTAAACCAGGTAAGTTCCATTGTTTCTGAAAAAAGCCAGGTTTTTATATAACCATTGTGGGATATAACGTTTTATAATTATACTGTACTATTATTCAATATACACCCAAGAGACTAAGGAGATGACTGCTCACAAATACTGACACCTTTTACCTGAACAGAGAGGGGTGGGGGGTTAGAGATCCATCTCTATGCATACTTACTAGGGAGTAAATCCTATTGAACTAAGAGGGGCTTAGTTCTGAGTGAACAGGCATCACACTGGGTTGTGGAAATAATGACTTTCAGTAAATGTTTACAACTAGCAGTTGACAGACTTGAAATATTTTTCTTAATCTCATGGTCCCTTTTCTCAGGCAACTATTAAGGGCCTTCTCTAAATTTCAGCTCCCAATTGTTAATGTTCTTCCTGAACTTCAGAAGAGCCCTGCTGGATCATACCAAAGGTCTATCTAGTCCGGCTTCCCCATAGTGAGGCAGGAGGTGTGGCCTGGAGGGTGAGCTGTTGCCCTGCCTAAAGAAAGTTAAGCAGGTTCAGCCCTGGTCATTGCTTGGAAGGGGACTGCTACCGCTAACAGATCTTGCAAAGGCACTGTGAGTGTGGAGTGTGTGGAATGCGTAGGAGTCAGCTGGCAAGATGGATAACACCTTGAAAACCGACTGAGGGAGACCTGTGGCTCCTGTGAAAAGTTTGGAAGGCAGAAGCACAGCCAGGACATGGCTGCCCTTTGAAAGGAAACATCTGGGAATTGAGGGTTCTATGTTCTCTTGGAACAATACTTGTTTAGAATTGCCTGCCTATGTAAACTGCCTTGTGTCTGTAAAGAAAAGGTGATATAGAAATACCATAATAAGTAAACAAACAAACAAAATAGTGGCCAAATAAATGCCTTGGGGAAATCTGCAAGCCATTGATAAAGATAATGGTCCTCCTCCTTCTTTAAAGCCATCAGTAACAGATAAGTTGCTGTTATCATCTAGCAACTTGCATTCAGTGACACCGAAAGTCTATACAGCCACCATGACTAACAGCCATGAACAAGACCTATCCTCCATGACTGTATCCAATCTCCTTTAAAGCCAGCTACGTAATGGTGGAATTCAGAATGGGCCTGGGTAGGCTCAGCTTCTCTAATTAAAGGCTCCGTTACCCAATACGCATTTGTTCCACTTCTGCTTTTTCGTGTGTGTGTGTGTGTGTGTGTGTGTGTGTGTGTGTTGCTTCCCCAGGAACCAGTGCTTGTTTTATTGGCAACTTTACTGTGAATGTGGCTTGAACCACCACTCATCTCGTTGATTGCATTCTCATTCTCCATGTTTTATGTTTTAGAAATGTGTTCCATATGTTTTATGAATGTGCACCTGTTTCAACTTTTTATGCCAATAAAGATTTTTGAATTGAATTGAATGGCGGGTCATTCCGTGTCAAATCAACCAATAAAAAATACATTTAGGAACTTGATGTCACGGATTTTGCTCATTTTCGGTACATTTGTAGCTTACCATGAGATGTTTAAAAATTATTTTTTTCAGATTTTTTTGTCCATCCGTTTTTGAGATATTGAATGTTCAAAATTGCCAAAAAAGGCCAAAATCCACTTGTCACCATACATTCAAACACCAGTTACAGGATAACGATGAACGCTACAGACATGGCACAGGTAATTTTTTTGAAAATTTTTAAAAAGTTCAATTTTTCAAAATTTCAAAATTAATATTATTTGAATATTTTTGAATTTCTTGAAAATTTACAATTTTGTCATATTGTATATCAAATGAAAGCCCTATTCATAAGCTTTAAAACGACACATTTCCCCATGTCTGTAGCATTCATCGTTATCCTGTAACCGGCATTTGAATGTATGGTGACAAGTGGATTTTGGCCTTTTTTGGCAATTTTGAACATTCAATATCTCAAAAACGGATGGACAAAAAAATCTGAAAAAAAAATAATTTTTAAACATCTCATGGTAAGCTACAAATGTACCGAAAATGAACAAAATCCATGACGTCAAGGATTTTTCATTGGTTGATTTGACACGGAATGACCCTGGCATTGATTCTTGATTTCTCCTCCCTCTGAATGTAAGCATATCCTCCCAATAAATAGGACTGCATTCACACCTATATCTGACTCTCTCATCATTCATGAATATTAATCTCCTTTGGGGTGTACCACAAGCCAACAGTCAGAGAACACTAGAACATGCATGTTTTGGTACACATGTAAGCAGGATTACACGTCACGGAGTAAGGCCCCAATTCCCTTCCCCACCAATGCAGCCACGCCACCAGAGTGTGCTTTTGTTTCTCAGTACATCAGCCCTCACTGCATCCTGCAGGAGTGCAGTTCCAGAGGTCTCCTCTGGGCAAGGGAACATTTGTTCCGTTACCCGGGGCTACACCTGTGGCGCCAAAACGGGTCTACTCAGACCTGGGACCCAAGTGGACCCAGGAAGGCAGATTGAGGCCTGGAAAGGGGATAGGATATTGGCAGCACTGCTGCCACTGATACTGCCCCCTTCCATCCCTTCTTCCTCCCCTGTCTCCCCCCTCCTCTCCGCCCCGTTACACCCATCCCCCTGGAAGCCATGGAGGGTCCACTGGTGGGCCTCTGCTCACCACCACTCGGCGCTTGCAGCAGCGGCCTGGTTGCTCCTGACAGCATGTCATCAGCCCTCACTGCATCCTGCGGGTGTGTTCCAGTGGCATAAGGGCACCTTAGGATTGGGCTGCAATAGGTAGGTAACAGGTAGGTCCAGTGTACCTGGTATTAACTTGGGGTCTTAGTATTTATCCATTTACTTAAAATAAGTTGACAAAAAACAACACAAACATTTATAACATTTCAATTTTTAAAAATGTTACTTTAATCAAAATGTGTGTGTGTGTGTGTGTGTGTGTGTGTGTGTGTGTGTGTGTGCGCGCGTGCGTGCGCGCGCACATTTGTGATCCTTCAAAGTTAGGCTTACCAGATCGTCGACTGGGACGGAGCGTTCTCTCCTTAAGGAGGCGGGGCGTGGGGGGCCATAACGCAACGCGCTCCCTTAAGGGGAGAATGCTCCGTCCCGGTCAACGATCTGGTAAGCCTATTCAAGGTAGCAATTCTGCTACATTGTTTGATTTGCACTGTCACGCAGTATTTCATCAGTTAAATATCTCCTCTTTTTTTTGGTGTTCAATATGGCCACTGCAGGAAGATTAATGGTTGCTGTTGGTTTTAATACCTGAGGAAATGAAGGAACCTAATGTGGAAATCTAATAGGAAATTCAAAATAACCATAATCTTTTTGCAAAATACATACCAACAGGCTGTTGGTACATTCACTGCAATCTTGAAGAAGAATGGAGATAGACCAGCTGTAATAACCTAGAAAAGTAACAAGAAAGTTGGCAGTTTGTTACATCAATTTCTTGTAAGTTCATGAGAATCCATCATAAGGACATCTGAAATTCAGGGTTACAAGTTTAGGCTGATTTAACTGGTAGATTAATCAATTTAAGCAAAAACTCAAGTCTTACAAGCATTCTACTTTCCTCATCTCTGTCAAATTTTGCTCTTTGACAAAATCCCTGTGTCAAATTTCTCTTCAAGGTGGGCAGATTCTCTGCCTTTTACAATAACACTGCTGTGGCTTTCCTTCTTCCATGCGAACCTCACACAACTAAAACAGACAGTACTCAATTTACATCAGTTCTAGTACATATTTTAAATGTGAAACTTTCACGATAACAATGGGTCTTAAACAAGGTTTTTTGGGAAACCATTTTGGTTCTGGTGTGTTACTACCAACGCAGAATATACAATATTAATATTCCAGAATCTCCAACTTTCACTTTTAAAAAATGTGTTTTATTCCAACATGAAGTGGTAGCTTTTGTTTGTTAAATTGTTATCTCAAGTTATCTAAATTGGAAGTTATCTAAATTGTTATCCACACCTCTGTCCCTTACAGCCTGATCCTAACCAGGCATTTACGACAGCGGAGCACAGTTCTGCTGTCGTAAACAGCCATATGGTGGAGCATACAACATGCCGCTGGCAGCCATATTTGAACCACTGCCACAAATGGCGGCAGTGCCAGAGGTTTGCCACTGGTCCCAATTACTTCCACCACTGAAGGTAAACCGGCAGCAGGGGAGAGGGTGGGCAGAATGAGGTGGGGATCAGGGCCTCTGGGGGGCATGATGGGGCAAGCAGAGGGCAGATATCGGTGGCAACAGCTCCGCCAATATTCTCCACTCTGTTTTGGCCCTGACACGCCCCCTTGTCTCTACTCAGGTTTGAGCCAACTAAAGAACTGGTGCACAACCAAGTAGACCCATAGGAGATCATGCAGGAGCAGAGTAAGGTAAGTAAACAAAATGTTTACTTACCTCTCTGCCCCTTCACGGTCTCTGGCAGCCTACAGGATACAGTGGAGCCGGTGCCGGCATCGCTGCGCCCTGCAGTCAGCCTTTAGTTAGGACTGGGCTGCTATTATTTTCAAAAAGGTATCTTCATTAAGCTTTTACAATGTGCTTTTAAGCTTAATGGATGAATCTGCTGAAGAATTACTCTTCGGAGGCTTTAAATGGTTGATAGCCCTACTAGAAAGAAATCTATCCTGCTATACAAACTGAAGTCAGTCAAGATACCCTCGAATTGGTCTTGTGAAGACAGTATCAAGGTCTGTCATCACTTGTGATAATTACTGTGTAGAAGTACACTCTAGCATGCCTGATTATTCTTTCCTGCCTTGTAGGTATTATTTTCATTGCCCAGGCTAGGCTGCTAGAAAATGCTTGCAGATGGCCAAAGTAGACGTCATGGCAGAACTACCGTATTGTCCCGAGTGTAAGACGCACCTGATTATAAGACGCACCCTTAAAATTTGGTGCTATTAAAAAAATTTAATTAAATCACTGGCATTAAATTGCAACAGCCTGATTATAAGATGCACCTCTAGTTTAAAAACTTAAATTAGGAGAAAAAAGTGAGTCTTATACTCAGATCAATACGGTACTTATGTGTTTATAAAAGGCAGTGTACCAAAGAGGGGTGAGGGCGCTGAGAGCGCAGCAGAGGCAAGAGGAGGTATTGAACCCTTTCCCCTCCTACACTTCCCTCACCTTGAATCTCCAGCCACTTATTTCTAGTAGTTTTTACTGGTAGGGCTTAAACACGAGAAGTAACCCTTGTGGAGAGAAAATATAGCTTAGAAGAGGTTTGGGAGGAAAACAGCACATGGAAAATGGATCAGCACCCTCCGCTCATCGCTAGCGCTACAGTTTATATGCCACCCACTCCCCCAATTTATAGCAGCCTAATCCCTGAGTTGTCCCTTTGTAACCTCAAGTTTCATGCCGAGTAGCATATTTGTTATGCAATAAGGGTGCATATCTTATTGTTCTCTCGCGTAAATCTCATTCAGTTAAATGGGCCTTGCACATGAACAGTCCTTGTGGAGAGATGTAATTTTTCCATCATTTTTTTTGTCATTTATATAAAAAAAAAACCGATCAAGATGCTCACAACTTTTTAAAAATAACTTGATCACCAGACAAAGTTTTCAGAGTAACCCAGAGTAGCCAGGACAGAGTGACTAGGCCGTTGTGCATCTTGCCTCTTGGCAATAAATAATTTCAAACACTCTAGGAACGCAGCTGCAAGGTGAATTAGTTTGAATAATTGCCACTCAACACTGTTATGTAAGCCAGATCTTACATAAGGACTAGTCTGCAACCTCAAATAGAAATAAAAAATAACTGAGAACACATGCATATTGAGAAAGATCAAAGAGAAAATAAATCCTGCATGCCAATTTGTGTGTTTATTTTTAAAAATGCATAAAATGGAAACAAGACCTGAGCATTCAACTGTGCAATTTGCTTAAAGATAAAGCCAAAAACACATTGCTCCAATGCCAAACCTATTTTTTTTTCATTTTCTAAATTTAAAAAAATGTATGGTTGAATTGTTTTTCCTTTAAGCATGGTTTTGTTTTTAATTAATACAATAGATGCATTTTTGTTACAGGAAGAAGGTTGTATGGGTAAATTAGCCATGTATTAGAAGTACAAAATACAAAGAACTCCAAAAACCACGTAAATTTTTTTTCCAAGAAGCCACTAGTAAAAGCAGGCAACGAAAAAATTAAAAACGAAAGTCCAGAAAGTCCGGTATTTATATACAGACCGACGTTTCAACCTCTAAGCCGAGGTCATTCTCAAGGTACAAAACATTGCATTTTTATATCATATGGGGCCCTTAATAAAAGAAATAACCTAATATTTTGTGGCAGCGTGGAGGGAGGAAAAAAGAGAGTGCGCGACTTGAACTTGGGAAGCCTGCTATACCATGAATTCTCTACAGGATGTTTGTTTGCATCTAATGCATCTAACCCAAATCACCCCCTTGGGCAGCCCGATCCTGCCTGAAGTTAGGCCAGCAGAGCAAGCGCTCCACCAGCCTAAGGACTTGCAAATGTGCCATAAAGCACGTCTGTGGCTCCTCAGGAGTAAGCAGCACCGGCACAGAGGCTGGAGCTGCTTACTATTTGGCCTAACTGGACCTGTGAATCCCATGCTGGTTGGCGCAGGGGTGGGGGGGAAGGTGGGCAGGGGCAGCAAGGGAGGGGGCCATTGACCAGCCCAGGCTGGGAGGGAGCGGGGATATTGGCGCTGAATTGCACTGATATCTTGAGCCCCTTCCCAGCCCAAGCTGGCCTTACACGGCCTCCCTGGTTGTGCGCCAGCTAAAGAGCTGGCGTGCCTCCAAGGAGGCCCATTGGGGCCTGCGCCACTTACACCAGGGGAAGGGGACAAATGCGCGCCAGTCCGCGCCAGCATGGGCCGCAATCCACGCAGGATGCAGCAGCCGGCCATTTAAGCCGGCAGTGCAAACATGCGCAGGATTGCACTGTTAATCTCAGTTTTTCAAACATACGTGATTGTTACAAAGAGAAACAAGATTAAGAATCCAATCCTATCCCCCACCATCTTCCACCATGCAGTTGCGCTGACAGAGCATACACTGCATGCATTGGTGGGGGGGGGCCACCAGATGGCCTGGGAGAGGTAAGTAAAAAAAAAATCTTATTTACCTCTCCATAGGCCACCTGCCCATGAATGGGTCTCCTTGGACGTACACCAGCTATTTTGCTGGGATAGGTCCAAGGAGAGGCAGAAGCTATGTTGGGCTGAAAAAAATGGTATACCCCGCACTCACTACTGCCATCAGGATCCACCCCCTTCAGTGTCCGAACTGTCCCCTATCGTCCCCTGAACGCAATTCTATACACACTTTCCTGAGAGGAAATCCCATTAAAATAATTAGGACTTACTTCTGAGTAAACCTGTATAGGATTGCATTGTAAGACTGTAAAGCATCATATATACAGTAGCTGTTTCATAACAATTAATGGTAGTAATAAGAAAACTCCACATGGGCTCAATTTGTAATTGGTTTGGCCATCCAAGATATTTTCCTAAATCTGAAAAATATCTCTGTTCTTTCCAGGCTCAATCGCAAGCACTTTATGGACTCTGTCACACTCCTAATAATGTCACAGGAATACAACAGAGATTGAATCCTTCCCCAACTTCCCCCCTCCCAAGCCCTCTAATTTCCTTATCTGGCTGCTGTGGTTTCAGAAACAGCAGGTACATCTTATCATTCCATCCCTAAACTACATTTCTCAGGGTCCCTGGAGCTATAGTGACCCAGATGCCAAGCCTTCCCCACTGCCACAGTAACAAATGCTACATCCAGATTTATTTATTTTTTTTTGGGGGGGGGAAGAGGGAAGATGAGTTGCTACTGTCACTGTAGCAGCAAAATAACCTCACCTCACATGCCCCTGCCAAATTTTCTGCTCCCTGATACTTTGGTTTATTAATATTTGCCTTGGATTGGAGGTGAACATTATGAGTTGCCAACATTTGTATTCTGAACCAAGATAAAATGAGTTAATAGTAATAAATGTAAAAGTCTCTGTATCCTATCCCATATGCTACAAGAACTAGAAGAACTGAGATGTAGGATATGCAACAGCACATGAGATCATACTTTTCATCAGGCATATTCTTGGCACTACCAAATACAGAATCACCTGCGTATTGCTATAGAAAAGCACATAAATCCACAGGTGCTGCGACAGTTTGACAAGGTTAGAAGAGTCATGATGTGCTACTATCTCCACTGGATTCATGCATGTAGCACTAGGGTGAAGGACATTGGGACCCTATGCTGGGTCATAGTTTTAGGTTCAACAACCCTCAGACTTGCATGTTGAGATGGACTCAACTGCTTCATGGTGGCTGCATAACAATTCTACTGTCCGACCCACATGGTAAGGCTACTGTTAGTAGTTTCAAGTAGTTGAATTTGGAGTAGAAGAGATACAATAAAATTAATCTCCAGGTATGGGTGTAACACACACACACACACACACACACACACACACACACACACACACACATCAGTTATCTGGCAACAATGTTGAGTAAAGTGAGACAAAGCAATTACCAAACCTATTTAATATTCACTGAGCTCTTTATCAAGCAGAAGAGTCCTGTGAACTCTAAAGTTTATATGCTCTTCTAGTACTACCCTGTTTACCCGAAAATAAGACCGGGTCTTATATTAATTTTGGCTCCCAAAAAACACGGTAGGACTTATTTTCAGGGAAGGTCTTATATTTATGAGTGCCAGCAAAAATCACGCAAAAATGACAGTAGGTCTTACTTTCAGGGTAGGTCTTATTTTTGGGAAAACAGGTATATCCTTGCCAGTGGCGTAGCTAGAGGGGGGGCGGTACTGTAAGTCGTGCACAGCTCTACTCAGTGTTACATGGTGGCCCCATCCACTCACCATCGGAGCCAATCCAAGCGGCGAAGGCAACGCACAGGGAGTCTGAGACTCCCTGTGCGTTGCCTTCGCCGCTTGGATTGGCTCCAATGGTGAGTGGGCAGGGCCACCATGTAACGCTGAGTAGACCTGTGCACGACTTACAGTACCCCCCTCCCCCAGCTAAGTCACTGATCCTTGTCTGCAATCCATCAGCCACGCACCAACTTCTGGCCCTCATAGATGGCTCCTCTGACCATGTTTGCAATATGAACTTGAGATCAATTATAATGGTTTTCCCCAAAGAACCCTGGGAATGATGTCTCTGTTACAGCAATAGGGATCATCCATGGACAATTCCCAATATCAGCCAGAGTCAAGGAATTTCCAGTGTTCCTTGGGAGAAGGCTTGACCGGTAGATGAGCTGAAAGTCTTCAGTTTGACGTGAAGATATGTCTGTCTGAATGGCTGAATGAGTGATGTCTGTCTGAGTGGCAGGGAAATATTAGATTGGAACAAATATTTCTCTTATTCTGGGTTGCCGACAGAAGGCCAGATCCTAATGCTCATGGAAGATGCCTCCAGGAATTCCCCCCTTTTCCTGCAGGAGCTCCCTATCCCAGAGTTAGAAGTTAGATGCAGTGGGGAGGGGGCAGGGAGGGTCCATTCAGGACTGACTTTGCAAAGAAATGGATTGAGGACGAACTTAACACAGGAGGTATTCTGTGTCAATACGTAAATGTATCACAGGGGCAACACCAAAGGGGAGGCGGAGGGTGGTGGTGGTTTCCAGACGTGTACCTTGCCTTTTATGGCTAAACCAATTGCTGAATAATAAACTAGACATTTAAATAAGGCTGCAGTCCTAAGCATGCTTACTTGAAAGTTAACTAATTCAAAATCAACAAGACTTTGTTGTTGTTCAGTCGTTAAGTCGTGTCCGACCCTTCGTGATCCCATGAACCATATCCCGCCAGGCCTTCCTGTCCTCCACTATCTTCCTGAGTTCGCTCATTTTCATGTTTGTTGCATCGGTGATGCTGTCTAACCGTCTCATCCTTTGCTTTCCCCTTCTCCTTTTGCCTTCAATTTTTCCCAGCATCAGAGTCTTCTCCAGAGAGTCCTCTCTTCGCATTAGGTGGCCAAAATATTTGAGTTTCAGCCTTAGTACCTGTCCTTCCAGGGAACAGTCAGGGTTGATTTCATTTAGGATTGACTGATTTGATCTCCTAGCAGTCCAAGGGACTCTCAGGAGTCTTCTCCAGCACCACAGTTCAAAAGCATCTATTCTTCGGCGCTCAGCCTTCCTTATGGTCCAACTCTCGCAACCATACATTGCTACTGGGAACACCATCGCCCTGACTATGCGAACTTTTGTTGGCATGGTGATATCTCTGCTTTTTAGTATGCTGTCTAAGTTTGCCATAGCTTTCCTTCCAAGGAGTAAGCGTCTTTTAATTTCATGGCTGCTGTCTCTGTCTGCAGTGATCTTGGAGCCCAGAAAAGTAAAATCTGTTACTGCTTCCATTTCTGCCCCTTCTATTTGCCAGGAATTGATGGGACCAGATGCCATGATCTTAGTTTTATTAATGTTGAGTTTCAAGTCAACTTTTGCACTCTCCTCTTTCACTCTCATCAAGAGGCTCTTTAGTTCTTCACTTTCTGCCATTAGGGTGGTATCGTCTGCATATCTGAGGTTGTTGATGTTTCTCCCGGCAATCTTGATTCCGGCTTGCGATTCATTCAGCCCTGCATTTCTCATCATGTACTCTGCATATAAGTTAAATAAGCAGGGTGACCATATACAGCCTTGCCGTACTCCCTTCAGTACTATCCTCAGTAGCATATTGGACACCTTCCGACCTGAGGGGCTCATCTTCCGGCGTCATATCTTTTAGCCTTTTGGTACTGTTCATGGGATTTTCTTGGCAAGGTTACTGGAGTGGGTTGCCATTTCCTTCTCCAGTGGATCACTTTTAGTCAGAACTCTCTGCTACGACCTGTCCGTCTTGGGTGTCCCTGCACGGCATAGCTCATGGCTTCATTGAGTTACGCAAGCCCCTTCGCCACGACAAGGCAATGATTCATGAAGGAGTTTCATAATGTACTCTGCATATAAGTTAAATAAGCAGGGTGACAATATACAGCCTTGCCGTACTCCCTTCCCAATTTTGAACCAATCGGTTGTTCCATGGCCGGTTCGAACTGTTGCTTCTTGACCCGCATACAGGTTTCTCAGGAGATAGGTGAGGTGGTCTGGTATCCCCATCTCTTTAAGAATTTGCCATAGTTTGTTGTGACCCTAACCCTAACCCTAACCCTAACCGTAGTCAATGAAGCAGAAGTAGGTGTTTTTTTGGAACTCTCGTGCTTTCTCCATGATCCAGCGCACGTTGGCAATTTGATCTCTAGTTCCTTTGCTGAAGCCTAGCTTGTAGGATTTTGAGCATAACCTTGCTAGCATGTGAAATGAGTGCAATTGTGCGGTAGTTTGAACACTCTTTGGCACTGCCCTTCTTTGGAATTGGAACGTAAGCTGACCTTTTCCAATCCTTTGGCCACTGCTGAGTTTTCCAAATTTGTTGGCATATTGAGCATCATCATTTAGGATTTTAAGTAACTCAGCTGGGATAATATCATCTCTGCTATCTTTGTTGTTAGTAATGCTACCTAAGGCCCACTTGACTTCACTCTCTAGGATGTCCGGCTCTGGGTCAGTGACCACACCAGCGTGGTCATCAGGAACATTCAGATCTTTCTTGTATAGTTCTTCTGTGTATTCTTGCCATCTCTTCTTAATCTCTTCTGCTTCCGTTAGGTCCCTGCCTTTTTTGTCCTTTATCATGCCCATCTTTGCACAAAACGTTCCCTTGATATCTCCAATTTTCTTGAAGAGATCTCTAGTCCTCCCCATTCTGTTGTTTTCCTCGATTTCTTTGCATTGTTCAAGAAGGCCTTCTTATCGCTCCTTGCTATTCTCTGGAAATCTGCATTCAGTTGGTTATATCTTTCCCTTTCACCCTTGCTTTTTGCGTTCCTTCTTTCCACAGCTATTTGTAAAGCCTCATCTGACAGCCACTTTGCTTTCTTGCATTTCTTTTTCTTTGGGATGGTCTTCGTTGCTGCCTCCTGTACAATGTTACGAACCTCCGTCCATAGTTCTTCAGGCACTCTGTCTACCAGGTCTAATGCCCTAAATCTATTCTTCACCTCCACTGTATACTCATAAGGGATATGATTTAGGTCATATCTGACTGGTCTAGTGGTGTTCCCTACATTCTTCAATTTAAGCCTGAATTTTGCAATAAGAAGCCCATGATCTGAGCCACAGTCAGCTCCAGGTCTTGTTTTTACTGACTATATAGAGCTTCTCCATCTTTGGCTGCAAAGCACATAATCTATCTGGTTTCGCTTCGGTATTGACCATCTGGTGATGTCCATGTGTAGAGTCGCCTCTTGTGTTGTTGGAAAAGAGTGTTTGCTATGACCAGCGTGTTCTCTTGACAGAACTCCATTAGCCTTTGCCCTGCTTCATTTTGCGCTCCAAGGCCAAACTTGCCTGTTGTTCCGTTTATTTCTTGATTTCCTACTTTAGCATTCCAGTCTCCTATGATGTAAAGGACATCTTTTTTGGGTGCTAGTTCTAGAAGGTGTTGTAGGTCTTCATGGAACCGGTCAACTTCATCTTCTTCGGCATCAGTGGTTGGGGCATACACTTGGATTACTGTGATGTTGAATGGTTTGCCTTGGATTCGAACTAAAATAATTCTGTCGTTTTTGAGGTTGCACCCCAGTACTGCCTTTCCCACTCTTTTATTGACTATGAGGGCTACTCCATTTCTTCTAAGGGATTCATGCCCACAGTAGTAGATATGATGGTCACCTGAATTAAATTCGCCCATTCCCATCCATTTTAGTTCGCTGATTCCCAAGATGTCAATGTTCAATCTTATCATCTCATTTTTGACCACATAAGGCTTAAGCTGTCGATCGAAAGGTCGGCAGTTCGATTCCCGCGACGGGGTGAGCGCTCGTTGCTTGGCCAGCTCCTGCCAACCTAGCAGTTCCAAAGCATGTCAATGTGAGTAGATAAATAGGTACCGCTTGCGGGAAGGTAAACAGCGGTCTGTGTTCCAGCTGCATGCTACGCGCTGCGGCTAGGAGAGTCATGCCGGCCACATGACCACGGAGGCGTCTTCGGACAACGCTGGCTCTTCGGCTTTGAAATGGAGATGAGCACCACACCCTAGAGTCGGACACGACTGGACTTAATTGTCAGGGGATACCTTTACCTTAGCTTGCCTTGATTCATAGGCCTCACATTCCATGTTCCTAAGCAGTATTGCTCATTGCAGCATTGGATTTTCCTTTTATCCTCAGACACATCCACAGCTGAACGTCCTATTGGCCTTGGCCCAACCGCTTCATCCTTTTTGGGTCTATTTAGAATAGTCCTCCGCTGTTCCTCAGTAGCATATTGGACACCTTCCGACCTGAGGGGCTCATCTTCCGGCATCATATCTTTTAGCCTTTTGGTACTGTTCATGGGATTTTCTTGGCAAGGTTACTGGAGTGGGTTTCCATTTCCTTCAGACTTACTTCAGAGAAAATATGGTTAGGATGAGAGTGTTAATATATCATTTCTGTTTTAGAGACCTAACACAAGGGACAAAGCTTGCTCCCCCAAATGCACGTTGTCCTTCTGTGCTTCCCCTCAATATTATATTTTTGCACCACTGCTGAAGTGCTTCTGGAGAACCTGGAGGGGGAAAGGGTTGTGCAAATAAAACTGTGTGCTATGAAAATGGTCCAGTGCAACTCCATGTCTAGTAAAGGGATTAAGGAAGATTGAGCATGGTAGAAGATTCTCATGGCTTGTTGTATTATGTAAAGAAAACGAAGTTATGGGTCTTGCAGCCATGTGATTTTATTGAAGGAAAGAAAAAACTCTAGTCCCCGCTGACGTTTCACCCTGCACTTAGGGTTTCTTCAGAGCAAAAACCTGGCACCAGCTAGTAGATGTTAACTGTAGATGTTAAGATTAGTATGTTAGTAGATGTTAAGATTGACACTTCCGGTTCTGATTAAGCAGCAATGTCCCTTTAAACTTTCCAGGCATTCCACTGGCAGTTAACATCTACTGGCTGGTGCCAGGTTTTTGCTCTGAAGAAACCCTAAGTGCAGGGTGAAACGTCAGCGGGGACTAGAGTTTTTTCTTTCCTTCAATAAAATCACATGGCTGCAAGACCCATAACTTTGTTTTCTTTACATAAGGAAGATTGGTTCATGAAGGTGTGATGATGACATTGGGATCCCTCTGCTAGGATGCATTTTCTACTGTTAGGATCAACTGGGCACCCAAAGTTAAACCGATTATCAAATCCAATGCCACGATGCTTCATTCCAGACAATTCCCAACACATTCTTCTCTCACGCTAACGTATTTTCCGTTTTGAAAGGATGATGTCACGGAAGAAAAACAACTTATGTAATAATGAAACACTTTCTTTAAATTATCTTGTATTATGTGTGGTGGCCTGGAGGAAAATATGTGGGAGGGAGAGTTAGGAGGGTAGAAAAGGGTAGGTGTGTTACATTCCTCACACTCCCATTTTTGTCATGCTGTTAGCAGTATCTGGCTTTGTAATGCAGATGGAAATGAAAATGGAATAAAAACGTTAACAGAAAAACACTATATAGAAAATGCAATTTACATATTTTTTCCTGTTGACATTAGGCTGTTTATTCCATCTTGGAATATGAAATACATCTTGTTTGTATATGAATGCAATGCATTGCAATTACAATGACACCAAAGGCGTCGCTCCGGTAGGGGCGGGGCCGTAAGTTTCGCTCTGTCCTAGTCCCTTTACTGAGCGAGCAGGAGGAGTGACACCTCTGACTGACACCATTTTTCTTTGTTCCAGATGACCACCCACTTATTAACCAGGCAAGTGGAAGGCATACAAAAATAGCTCTGTCTCCATAATCTTACAAACCCCAGAGTATGAAACAAATTTACTCCCAAAGAAAATGAGTTTATCCTGTATCTTAACCTGCTTACTTGTTGATCTGCTAAAGAAGCTATTTATGGGAAACATGCGTTTACCAAAATGCAGCCGTTTTTAAGCCAAACATAACTTTTTGAACTGTGGAATTCACTGTAGAAGTCATTTCCACTGGAAGCTGTGACACAAGACAATGGGTGGAATTCCAGAACTTCCTCTCCCCAGACGGAAGCAGCTTCGCCTAGGTGAGGAAATCTTTCTCCTCAGGAAGCTTTCAGCAGAGGAAGACTCTTTCGGTCAGAAAAAGGAAATCTCTGGATCCAACCCAAGATGAATTTGCTATACCACATATAAAAGTACTCATATTAAAGTTGCCTTCAGTATTATGGTGGTTTGCTAATGAATCAGTAAACTGAACTTGACCTTTCAGTTACGCTTGTTTCTTGCTCAAAAATAAACTTCACAGTTCCTATCAATTCATAAAGCAAGTGATAATGCAAGGTTACACAGGATTGCGCTCTGTGTGTGTGTGTGTAAATTAAAAAAGCAAGCTAGAGATCCAAAGGTTCACAGTAATTAACTTTTGGCCTGTGCCTAAAAACATCCACCCCTCCTCTGGTTCCCCCACTCCTGTTGGTGTCTCAAATGCATGTTTCTCCTCATTCCAGTCCCAAGCCCACACTCGTGTGTGTGTGTGTGTGTGTGTGTGTGTGTGTGTGTGTGTGTGTGTGTGTGTGTGTGTGTGTGTGCGCGCGCGCGCGCGCGCGCGCAATTGCGCCATGCATTCTAGCGGGAGTCTGGGGGGAGGGAGGGAAGGAGTCACACAACCAAGAAGAGCCTCCTGGAGCGCGATTTTGCTTTGAAACGGCAAGAAAATGCAGCAGTTTGGCACACAAAGGCGCCCAAAGGTAAAAATAACATAAGAACATAAGAAGAGCCCTGCTGGGTCAGGCCAAAGGCCCATCTAGTCCAGCTTCCTGTATCACACAGTGGCCCCACCAGATGCCTCAGGGAGCACAAGAACAAGATACTTGTATCCTGTCGCCACTCCCTTGCACCTGGCACAGAGAAAACCTACTCCTACAACCAGGAGGTTGCTTATCCCCATCATGGCTTGTAAGCTGTGATGGAATTTTCCTCCATAAATCTGTCCAATCCCCTTTTAAAGGCATCCATTAAAAATAAGATTTTTAAAAATTGGCTAGAGACTTGAAATGAGACTCAAGACTTAAGACTTGACTTCAGACTTGGAGCCAGAGACTTTTCCACATCACTGGCAAAATGTGATTGAAAATCTGACAGAATATGTGTGACCATGACATGTCTCTCACAACCATCAGCAGCTGTAAATGGGAAATGGTTATCATACTTCAGCTATGTTGTAATCTGTAGAGAGGGCAATGGCATTAAAAACAGAACAAGAAGCTAAAAATGCTTTAACTTTAATTTGTCAAAAATAGCACATTTCCTTTTGTGTCCCTCTTAAAAATATGCCGATATATTTGGAGATATCTATCTATATGCTCATTTTCCATTTCCAGTGTCATTTCCCAATGAATGACTCCGGTGGGACATCAGACAAAGACAAATAATTCCCAGACCAAATAATAAACTGCTTTGCTGACTCAATGCCTCAAGGATAATACCACCAAAGTCTTGATTCTGCCAGAGTGTTGCTTCTGCTCCTTTTCAGATGATGTCATGGAAAAGAAATTGGCATTATTTTTACTATATTAGAAAGGAATGTAAGGGGACAACCGGATTGTTTAACATTTTAATTTTCCATGAAAAGATAAAACGTTGGAAGGCTTTTCAGGAAGCATATTCATGAAGTAAAAAAGCACAAAAATAAATTACTGAGAAGCATTTTATTAAAATCTTGCTAAAAATTCAGCGTGTAATTCATCTGTGGAACTCCTTGCCACAGGATATGGTGATGGCACCAGGCCTAGATGCCTTTAAAAGGGGTTTGGATAGATTCATGGAGGAAAAGACCATCACAGGTTACAAGCCATAAGCAACCTCCTGGCTTTAGAAATAGGTTCTCTCTGTGCCAGGTGCAAAGGACTGACAATAGGAAACAGGTTAACTTGTTGGCTGTGTACTCCCTGAGGCATCTGGTGGGGCTACTGTGAGATACAGCAAGCTGGACTAGATGGGCCTTTGGCCTGATCCAGCAAGGCTCTTCTTATGTTCTTATGTACTACTACTACTGTACTGCTTAGCATCTGCATAGTGCTTAGTACAACAACCCTGTAAGGTTGGTAAGTATTATTACCCCCAGGTTTCCTCACCACGGCGAGCGTGAATGATGAGCAGACCCAACTTTCCTCCCCACTTTGGAACCACATAGATGGGGAGGGATCATCCCACAGTTGCAGGGCAATCCCCATCCCTTCTCCAGCTCCAAAAGTAGGGAGGAAGAGCACCTTGGCTTCTCAAGGCCAAACAAGCAAACCCCACACCTCCCTTTGCTGCTCTGAAGCAGGAAAGGAGGCATGAGGAGGAGCTGCTCAGCGACAACTTATTTGCAGTGCTCTGGACTGCTGTGGCCAAGCAAGCCCCCATGCACCTCTCTCGCCCAGGGTTCCCTCTAAGCTGTGCAGCTCAAATTGGAACCCTGCACAGCTCCCAACACGGTGCTCCAGAGCTCAGCAATGACAATGATATCATTGCTGAGTGCTCCAGAGCTGCCCCTGCATAGCTTTGTGCGGGCTCCACACACTCCCTGTAAAAATTACAGGGAACGTTGCCACTGCTCAAGGATAGGAAGGGGAGGCGCAGGTGACGGGCTTGGTTTGGCCACAGAACTCTGGAGCAGCACAGCACAGCAGTGACCAAACAAGCCTCTTCCTGTTGCTGCTTTGAGCAAGAATGGGAAATGCATGGGGAAACTGGCTTAGTGGGCAATTGCTATTTTGGCTTGGCAACCATGACCAAGGCAAAACTTGGGGACCTGAGACTCAGGGGGAGCGGCTTGCCTAAGGTCACCTATCCAGTTAATGGCGAGATGAGATTCAAAGCAGCCAAGTCCTAATTGTAAACAGAGCCTCTTGCCTTACACTAACCCAGTGCTTCTCAAATAGTGGGGCGCGCCCCCCAGGGGGGCGCGAGGCTCCGTAAAGGGGGGCTCGGCAAATACTGTCATATTGGTGTAAGGGAGAGGCCCGGTCTCCCCGGTCTCCCTTACTTCGGCCAGGGCAGAGATAACGAGGGGCCGCGGCTCCCTCGTTGGCCGCTCCAGGCGACGCCGGCCCCGGCAGCGGACGAGCAGGCGACAACCCCGCAGGAGGGCTTCCTCGGGGAGCCACCCCGGGCGGTAGAAGCCCCTTTAGCGGCCGCGCCAGGGCCTGCCGATCTTCCGGACGTGCCCTGCGCCCGCCCAGCACGCTCACAGCGTCTGGCCGTGAGGGCGGGGCGAGCGCGCAGCACAGCCGGACGGCGTCGGGCCCTCACTCCCGAAACAGGGAGAACCATTGGCTACGACGCCTGTCACTCAGACAGGGAGGTGGGACACGAGGGTTGGGAGGGATATATAAAGAGCCGGCCGGCCGATGAGGAGTCAGTCGGCCAGGAGGCTGAAGGAGACACAGCTCTTTCCAGCCGGTGATCAGACGACTCTCCAGAGAGGTTAAAGTTTTTTTTTAATATTGTGCTCCTTTAAATCCTGTGCTCCTTTAAATCTTTTCTGCTACAGTTAATAAAGCTATTCTTTGTTGTAAATTGATCCACATTTCTTTCTTTTTTTTTATTCTCCTATACGTTAATAAGGATACAGTGTTATGCAGAGGTGTACTTATAACAATTTTATAGACAAATGATACTATTTACAGTCACGCGGGGGGCGCGAAATTTTTTCTTCTTCCTAGGGGGGGCATGACAGAAAATAATTGAGAAGCACTGCACTAACCCAATCCTATGCATGTCCACTCAGAATTAAATTCCACTGAGTTCAATGGGACCTATATCCAGGTAAGTGTAAACAGAATTGCTCGCTAAGACACATTTGTGCTCCAGAGATCAGCGTGTGAACTCCAGATACATATACGATCACTTGTGTGTGCTGCTATCCCACTTCCTCTCAGTGGAAGGAATCCAACTCACATACACAAGGGACTGCATGGGTCAGCTCCTCTTAGTGAAGGACAATGCTCTTGTGGGCAGAACCAGGCCATCAGTCATCCGTATTTGCATCGTAGGAATTCTTTGGAATGAAGGGAAACATGCACCACCAAGAGTGAGAGAGGCAGTGGGTGGGCAGAAGTTTTTAGGGGCTGGTCAAAAGTTAATTGCTGTGAAAATATATTAGGGTTGTTTTATTTACTTAAGAGTAACATCTTATCACTGCTGCTAGAGCTGCAACATCAAGGGCCCATGCAAATACCAGTTGTCTCATGAGAACTTCTGGGTCTGTCAGATGACAAATCAGGGGCATGAGAGAGCAGGTACAAATGTTGCTGGTTAGGGTTCTCCCACCCCCTCAATATATCACTTTTTAGCAGCAAATTTTTGTTGCTGTGATGTTTTCATAGTTGTAAATTATACATGTTTTTAATTGTAAACAGCCTTGGAAAATGTTTCTTTGAAAGGCAGTATATACTTGTTTGAAATAAACTATAAATGAAAATTAGATTCTCTGTAATTAACTGGAGCTTGAAGGGGAGGAAAACTATTGTGATAAAGCCCTAAGCAGTGTAGATTGACAGTGTTTAAGGCTGCAATCCTATCTACATTTACCTGGGAGTAAGCCCCATGTTCTATAATGAGACTTACTTCTGAGTATAGAAGTATGCATAGGATTGGGCTCTAAGACAGTTTTGAAGGAGAAAGAAATTTTCTTTGGCTGAGGCTTGATTAATATAGATGTTGTAGATAGAATACAGATAGAAAATGCATCATATGATTTTATGGTTTTTCACTAACTCCTTGGAGTTGATGAGAATGAGAAAGCTGGGGAGTCATGATATACATACTGTTGACTCTGAAACTCAAATCTCCAAATAACATATCTCAACAGTTTCACATTGATATTAAATACTGTAGTATGGGAGACAAGATGAACCCATGCAGCATTCCCACATCGCTCCTGGATGATGGCACTATATAAATGCAATGGTGATGAGGAAACAAGCTTTCTTTGCCTCCATCATCACCAATTCCTTCCCCAGTAGAAACATCACAGGCCACCCGGTGAGGAAGGCCCTACCCTGTTTTTGGACTATTTCTGGGGCCTGGGAAGGGGTATTTCCCCAGGTGAGCCATATCACTAGCCACAGCAGCATCAGCACTAATAGCGCTAATTCCTCCCCCTGTGTTGTCACCTTGGGGGAAGAGAACAAGGAGAGAACTGAGGCAATGGCGGTGCATCAGCTGTGGCAGCAGTAGAAACATCAGAGGCTGCCTGGTGAGGAAGCCCCTCCCCTGTTGTTGGACTATTTCTGGGGGAGGTGATATTTCCCTGGGTGAGCCACAGGATGGGTCACTGCCAAAGGGTCGACACTAAAGGGGGCTGCCCTCTTGGTGTGCCCCTTTGGGGGACAAGGGTCTGTCTATTTTCCTCTCATGTCTGAAACCCTGGTGAGAGGAGGGTGGAGGCGGGTCAGGTGGTGGGCAGGTTGTGGGGGGTAGGGGTCCTTTGGCAGGTTGGGGGGGGTAGGGGTCCTTTGGCAGGTTGTGGGGGTAGGGGTCCTTTGGCAGGAAGAGACTAGGTGAGATCTAGCCCTCCATAAATTGGGTATCCTTACTGCAAATCCTCTCCCCCGTTGAAGGGTACTTTATGACTCCTCTTAATTTGCTTTACACTATTTTATGGTTGCTATATATATATTTTTTTATTTCATGATTTTACGGTGGCTTATGCCGCCAAGTTTTCTATTATTTATTTTTCCCTCCACACTTTTATAGCTGATATGTGTGGCATTTTTATGGTATGGGTTTCATTCACTGTGTAATGTTTATTTTATGTGACTATATGTACAGTATTTCATTGTTTTTATGAATGTCATTAGCTGCTTTGGGCATCTACTGGGTGAAGGAAAGGCAGGATAAAAATTCATTAAATAAATAAATAAAATAAAATCACCACTGCAGAACAAGTTCTAAATTTAGCTCTGGCCCATCTTGGATTAGGGCAGGGGTTCTCAACCCCTTACCAGCCAAGTACCACCTCCGGCACCACTCTCCTGCTGTGTACCACCAGAAGTGACTGGCGATGACATCATCGCCAGTCACGTCCGGGTTTTCAGGTTTTCGGAGGCCAAAAAACGCAGGTAGGAGGCTCTGGGCAGGTGGGAGGGCCCTTCTCAGCATTCCTGAGATGTTCAGCCAAAGGCAGGAACCTCTTGGGAGCTAAAACGTACCACCAAAAGCGCTGCATCAGAGCAGTGTTCCGGTGGTCCAACAGTCCGAGTACCAGCAGTAGTTGGCTGAAGTACCACTGGTGGTACTAGTACCACTGGTTGAGAACCCCTGGATTAGAGTCATCTTGAGTCTTCCTCCATCAGTGCTCTTGCTATCATCCCGCCTGATCCACTGCCCTTTTATTTACTGAGGAGCTACTGATTCACTAGCTCCTCAGAAAACAAAGGACCTGACCAGGTTCTAGGAAACAGAAAAGGCTTCTAGGAGCAATTGAGTCAGAAACCAAGTCATTTCCAATTCCAGAGGTTGACCTTGGCTTCAACAGGATCACCAGCCATATAAAAAAGAAATGTTCCCAGAGCCAACACAAAATCATTTGGATCCATCAGCTTCCTGATACAGATCATCAGGTTATCTGACCTCTGCAGAGTTTCAGAGTCCTTGTACATCTAAAACCTACCAGCTAATTATCTGTCTATGACCAGAACACCATTATAATTCTTCCACACAAACTCTCCCACACAAAGATCATCCTTCTCTTGTCCAGAACAAAGCACCACACTGGGAAGGCAGCTCACCAAATGTGTGGGGCCAGTTACAATTTGAGACAGACGTCACAGACCCATGTTTGTCAAGGGAGCTATCAAATCCTGAACCATACCAGACAAAGGGGCCTCCGCATGAATGTTGAAGTCCTCCACCACAAATTGACCTGGAGACAATCTCCAAAACCACCTCCACCAACTTGGGTAGGGAAACTGTTAGATGTTCTTGGTGGACGGTTCATCCAGAGAATAGGTAATCTCTAATAGGTAAAGGTATCCCCTGACAATTAAGTCCAGTCGTGTCCGACTCTAGGGTGTGGTGCTCATCTCCATTTCAAAGCCGAAGAGCCAGCGTTGTCCGAAGACGCCTCTGTGGTCATGTGGCCGGCATGACTCTCCTTGCCGCAGCGCGTAGCATGCAGCTGGAACACGGAGCGCTGTTTACCTTCCCACAAGCGGTACCTATTTATCTACTCGCATTGACATGCTTTGGAACTGCTAGGTTGGCAGGAGCTGGCCAAGCAACGAGCGCTCACCCCATCACAGGAATCGAACTGCCGACCTTTCGATCGACAGCTTATGGTTCAGCAGTTTAACCCGCTGCGGCACCCTCTCTAATACCTAATACCAACCCAGCACCAAGAACATGCACTCAGAATTAGGAGATTAGTAGACAGGATACTTGGAAAGAGGGATGGACTCATTGAAAGTCCATACTGACTCCTCTTCTCTGCCCACCAAAACTGTGTTTGCTGCTGTACCAAGAATCCAAATGGACATAGCTGGGATCCCATTTCATCTACATAGGTCTAGTAATGCATGATAGGTTGACTTGCTCATCCTAGACTAAACTATTTTTTCTAATTAAACAACCTGACATTAACTAGCAGCACCATAAAACCTAATGAGCATCCTTGCATGCAACTTAACTGAAAGATACAAGACAGAAAGTTAGGGTTCATTTTCAGATTTGGGAACAAATTAAAAAACCTAGCAAAAACATGGGTCTTGAAAGATATGCTAGTCTACTACTAGTGCACACAAGAATGAAGACTGTACTTTGGAGAATATCTAATGTAACTTGCATAGTTCTGAAATCGTCTAAATTAGCACATTCATTAGTGCCTAGTCTTCTAAACATCTGGAATCTGTACTTGCAAATTAGTGATGGAAAATATTTCCAGGCCAATTCTTATTGTTTTTTTCCCCTTCAGTCACTATTATATTTATGAATCATTCTTCAGCTTAAACTCCCCAAATATAAATGAGACAGAGAGACTAAATAAAAAACATAGAAGCGCCAAGGTGGGGTGGAAAGGAATCTATTATGCAGAGGATAATTCTCAATGAGAAAGTTAGAGTTAATACAGTAGATCCTGAAAGACACTGCTACCCTTGTTTCAGGAAACAGAAATGACCAGCATAAGATGCCCAAGATGAAGATACTTTAAGACAGAGGTTCTCAACCTGTGGTATGCATACCCCTGGTGCAGAGGTTCCCTAACTCCTAGGAAGGCCCTACGCTGCTCTAAGTGGCAGCGGGGCCTTCCCAGGGATTGCGACGGCGCGTCCGGGATCGCGCCGCTGCCACCGTGGACGATAAGGTCCGATTTACCTGCATTGGTGGGCAGTGGGTGTCTGGCGGGGGGTGTGGGGAGCCTGCGGAGGGGCGGAGGGGGTCCAAGGGTCTGAAGCGTCGGAGGGGTCCGCAGGCTCCCCACACCCCCCGCCAGACACCCACTGCCCACCAATGCAGGTAAATCGGACCTTATCGTCCGCGGTGGCAGCGGCGCGATCCCGGACGCGCCGGCGCGATCCCTGGGAAGGCCCCGCTGCGACTTAGAGCAGCGTAGGGCCTTCCGGGTTGCCACGCCCCTTAAGTGTGTAGCAACCCTTTCTTCCCGGCTGGGGCGTTGCGACACCCCAGTTTGGGTAGCACTGCCCTGGTGGTACATAAACCAACGGGCGGGGGTATGCAGCTTGCTGTGTCTTATCAGCAGCGAGTCGGCATCGCTGGCCTAAAAGGCCGGCCACTGCATCCTAAGCAGCCTGCACCAGTGCAACCCAGGCTCACCTCGTCCCCTTCCCCCAGTGTAAGTGGTGCGGGTCGCAATGGGCCTCTTCAGATGCATGCCAGCTCTTTAGCTGGCGCACAACCAGGGAGGCCTTGTAAGGTCAGCCCAGGTTGCAACAGGACATAGGATATCTGCGCAACTCAGCGTCGATATCTCTGCCCCCTCCCAGCCACGGTCGGCCAATGGCCCCCTCCTTTGCCCTCCCCCCACCCCTGCGCTGACAGGTGTGGGACTCACAGGTCCTCACAGGTCTGGGATGCTGGCAGTGTACGTGGTGCTGGCCTCCGCGCCGGCACCGCTTACATGCGAGGAGCCACAAACGTGCTTCAGGGCATGTTTGCAACTCCTTAGGTCAGTGGAGCGTGCGTTCTGCCGGCCTATTTGTTACGCAGGATTGTACCATTACTGTCCTATTGTATTTATTCCAAAAATGTTTGATCTGCAGCACTTTTTATTATTATATTTTTATTAGGTTCTATTGCAGGGGTTCTCAACCTTTGGAGGCTCGGGTACCCCCTATCATGGTCCAGTTTTCTGAAGTACCCCCTGCTAATTAACTGGATTAATCAATTAATTAATTAGGTAATTAATCGTTAAATAAAAAAGTACTAAAACAATTTTAAATGTGAAAAAAAATGTCTTCTTTAACTCTGTGTGTGTGTGGGGGGGGGGAAGACACACATGCAAGGATCTCTTTTTTTTCTCCAAGTCACACTTCCCAAAATCAGCTCCTCCCTCCCCCACCCCACCAAAGTACATTTTCCAAAGTACAAAAATAAGTCCAAAACCAAAATCAGAGAGACAGAAGGGCCCTGAAAATAATTACAATTTAAAATCCATGTTAATTAACACTTAATTAGCTACTGATGGGGCAGATAAGGGGCAGGGCTTGGCGTACCCCCAGCAAGAGGTCCGCGTACCCCTAGGGGTACCCGTACCACAGGTTGAGAACCCCTGTTCTATTGTTTTTAGGTTGTTATAAATCATCTTGGGCATTTACAGTATTTATAATAATAAGTGCTTGTGCTAAGCATATTTCCCTATACCACACAATCCTATCATTGTCTATTTTATGTTAAGAGCAACCTACAGCCCAATTCTATCTAATCTTGAGCCTTGCAGTGCAGCGAGGCCAGCGCAGCCTGCGCCGCATCTAGGGCACGAAGCAGGAGGCCGGAGGGTCACCTCAGGGGAAGGGAACGTTTGTTTTAGACTGGGTAAAAGCCCCAGTCTCCCAATCAGGTCTCCTTAGATCCACACCAGCTATTTAGCTGGCGTAAGTCTGGGAGGCCAGTGTCAGGAGAAACAGGCCTGGGAGGGAGAATAAGATACTGCGGAGGCCTGCTCTGCCAGTCCCACCCCCTGTCCAGAAACACCTTCAGAACGCCCTCCCCCCACCCCCTCCATCCAGCAGGAACTAACCTTCCCTGGCAGGCAGTCCTATGGGATAGGGAGAGCGGTGCCGGCCTCTGCGTCGGTGCTGCTTCCTCACCGGGTGAGGCAAATGTTCCTTATGGCATGTTTGCGACACCCAAGACCAGCGGAGCAGCGCTCCACCGGCCTAAAGTCTAGACCAGAGGTGGCCAACCTTCCACCATTAGGGCCTCTGTGTTCTTAAGAGTTGTGTAGCAGACAGAATCTTGGCAGCTGCAAGTGCTGATGGAGCTGCTAAAGCAGCTGCACCTGCTGAAATACCCTCACCTATGCAACCATTTAAAGGGCCAGCATTCATGTTGAAAGGTTGGCCACCCCTGGTCCAGACAGAGAGAATTGAGCTGCCCACATCCTAACATCCATTTGCCTTCCTGAGTATTCCATTTAGGCACAACGTGCAACCAATTCAACAAAAAGCAACGTGAAAATATAATTTTGTACAATCTCAACACATTTAATCTTGCTCAGACTATTTTAACTATGATCTCTCATATTAGAAAAACTCCTATTGATATTTATTGTATTTTCAAGTATCCAAAGGCACATAATTCCACTTCCTTGGTAGGTTTAATGATTACATTAGATATCAAGGTGTTGTTATGGAGACTGTTTTGAAGATTTCACAGCAGTTCCAGTATAATAATAATCAGTGCGGGATGCTACAAAACTATTATCAAGCTGTCTCTATGGAAACTATCAGAAAGCCTACACGTAATTAAGTCACCTGCATCAATCTTTTTTTTCTCCATCCTCTTCAGATATTGAAATAGTACAAGAGATGCATTGTCAATTTTCTGATTAAGTCCACTAGGAGAAATTATCATTGATGCATATGTATTGAATTAAACACAATGAAACTCAGGAAGATAGTGGAGGACAGGAAGGCCTGGCGGGATATGGTTCATGGGATCACGAAGGGTTGGACACGACTTAACAACTGAACAACAACAACAACAACAACAAAACACAATGAATTAGAATACATAGGTGGCCAATCCACGGCACGGGTGCCACTTAGTGGCACGCCAAGCCTTTTGAAGTGGCACCCACTGCCGTTCCTGTTCGAGCCGAGCGCTGAAGTCCCTCTCTCTTTCTTGACCCCAGCACGCCTTTCCAAGCCTGTGGCACTAGAGGAGGTCTCTGCACCCTACTGCGGCTTAATCTTGCACTGTCACTGTGCTTTAAATATTTTCATTACCTTAGATTTATTTATTTAAAGTGGCACGCTCAAGATTATCTACATAAAATGTGGCACATGGCGTGCCACGGGTTGGCCACCACTGAACTAGATTAACACAATAAGGGCCCAATCCTATCCCCTAACAATCCACAGCATGCCCACAGAACATGTGCTGCGTGCTGGGGGGGGGGGGGGAACAGACGGACTGGAAAAGTTACCGGTAAGTAAAAATATGATATTTTTGTATGTATGCCACCTGGCTGTCAATTCATTAGAGCTAGAAGGGACCAAGGTCTGCTTTACAGTATTCTTTCGTTTAATCACATCTTCTTCTCTGTCCTTTCGTTACTTCTTTATAAAACGCAACATAACTGAATTACTCAAACATGGTACAGCATTACTCAAACGCTCCTCCCATACAACCACATCTGAACACCACTTACAGCCCAATCCTGTGTAACTCTTGCACCGGTGTAACAATAGATCCACTGGTGTAAGTGCACTTATGCCAGTGTAACTTGCCATAAGCTGACGGACGCAGGACAGACACCAGCTTAACCCCCCCTCGAAACCTCACATGCGCAGTTCGGACGAGGAACGGACACCAGCGCAACTCAGCCAGTGCAGGGGCATTCCTGGGGCGTCTGAACGCCCCCAGAATGCCCCCTGAATTGGCGGAGTAGCAGCAGCGTCCGTCCCGAGTCTGATCTGCGCGTGCGTGGCATCTGAGGGGGGGTTACGCCAGTGTCCACCCTGCATCCGTCGGCGTATGGCAAGTCACACTGGCATAAGTGCACTTACACCAGTGGATCTACTGTTACACCGGTGAAAGAGTTACACAGGATTGGGCTGTTAGGTTTTTGCTCTCTCTCCATCAGTTGACCTAAATAAGGTTGAACTGTGTTAAAAAGTTTGCTTTATCAATTACATTAGCAAACAGGTTCCCTATTTGAAATGTCATGCTGAATAAAATGGTTCTGGACCGTTTCTGAATGATCACTTCATTCAAAAGAACACTGAAGATAGGGGAATCAAATCTACTCATTGGGTTTGCTGTTGGGGTTGTGAAGTTGAGTTCATAAGAAATTTAATACAATTAGTTTTACTACTACAACAGAAACAACAATTTGGAATAATGTGGCATTGGTCTCTCATCATCACTAGGAGGTAGATAGAGGAGTCGCGTAATGCACTTTGTAAGTAATAAGTCATGTAAAATAAGCTATTCACAAAAAGTCTTCCATGCTTCCCATTCTCTTTTTCTTTCCTTTAAAAAATAATGAACACCATGAATGTGACTTCTTTCAGGATGTTACAAACAGCACTGATTGAAAAGATAATTGATATAGAAGACAAAAGGCCCACCAAATACCATATTACTCTCTTTGGAACTCATTTAATGTGGGATGTTTAATATGAACAGCTGCTCGGTGCCAATATCATGCTGTAAGGGATCTGCACAACAGCAAGCGTTTGCAGTTTTTGTTCTTGTAATACCACTGCCAGATTTTGCAGTCTCCATCCAGTACCAAGTCCTGTTTCATGTGCTCCACATATATCAATGCTTAAAAAGAAATCTTATTCCGTGCATGTCTGCCTATGTATCATTCTTCACCAGGGACTCTTTTTCCTCGACATCATTTTTATAGCCTTCTATACTGGTTGAATTTTAGTATCACACACACCCAACACACGCTTTTGAAATCAGATTTTGTATTCTGTTGCAAAATTAGTGGTGTCTGAATCAGAACACATCAGAATACTAATGGGAGTATATTTATCATGCAGCGCAATCCTATCCAACTGTCTGCAGCCAACTTATGCCCCCTGCTGAGCTCTGCTCAATCCTATCCAACTTATGCCACCGGTGTAACCAGCGGCGAAGCGAGAACGGGAGGCCTCAGAATGGAAAGGGGATTCAAATCCCCTCCAAAAGGGGAATTCAAAGGGGATTTGAATCCCCTTTCTGTTCTGGGGCCTCCCGTTCTCGTTGCGCCGCTGGTTACAACGGTGGCATAAGTTGGATAGGATTGCGCCCTTAGTGATGTAAAAAAAGAAAAAACCTGTCCCCTAAATGTAATCACCCAATAATTATCAGAAGAAGAAGTACTTATGCACTGTAGACAGACTAAAACGTGTAGGGCTCAGAGAATACACTGTGCTTGGACCAAGAACATTTTAGGAGACAAAATGTTAAGAATGTCAATAGACCCTTATGATTATTAATAGATCAGTAGCATTAGTTATTAGATCATTAGTTATTAGATCATTAGGCCAGTGGGTGGCGCAATGGGTTAAACCGCTGTCGACCGAAAGATCGGCAGTTCGAATCCGCGACGGGGTGAGCGCTCGTTGCTTGGCCAGCTCCTGCCAACCTAGCAGTTCAAAAGCATGTCAATGCGAGTAGATAAATAGGTACCGCTTGCGGGAAGGTAAACAGCACTCCGTGTTCCAGCTGCATGCTACGCGCTGCGGCAAGGAGAGTCATGCCGGCCACATGACCACAGAGGCGTCTTCGGACAACGCTGGCTCTTCGGCTTTGAAATGGAGATGAGCACCACACCCTAGAGTCGGACACGACTGGACTTAATTGTCAGGGGATACCTTTACCTTTACCTTAGCATTAGTTAAGCAGCAGCCCATGGTCATTTTGCCACTGACTTCATTCATAGAACCTGGATCCTAATCTCTGAAAAGCAGTGTTGCTAGAAATGAGGTTGTCACCATGGAAATAGGTAATGTTAAACACAGGGGTGTGCCCAGAAATTGGTACAATATTGGCTTTGGTACAGTTCCGTCATTCTACATTAGATGAATCTGTGTTTTGTTGATGAAATACACACACTTGGTTTCCCCAACTCTGTGAGCACATTCACATAGGACACACTTAATTACTCAGGAATTACTGAGTTACTACTAAAATTGGTTCTAACCTCAAGATCACAAATGCAGATTAGAATAACCGCTCTGTGCATGAATGTGCTTCGAAGGAGATGAAGCCTCTATCCTTTACCACTCTAACAATATTAACACACCTGCGATGGATATAAAATGTGGTTGGGGAAAACTATTCACATTCAATTATTTTAAGAATGGCCTGGAGGTTAGATGCTCACTCTGTCCTCCAGATCAAAAGATAGCTCTTATCCTCTCACCTTTGCCAGGAAACTCCAAGCTGCATACTGCCCTGAGGATGTGCTGCTTTTAAGCTTTATTGTATGAAGGGTCAGGAGGAATCCCAGAAGGCCACTGCAGAGGGATAACGCCATTAATACAGAGGGTTCTTAGTTTCAATTTCTGTCTTTCAGAAATAACTACATGTTTTTAGAGATGAGCAGTGAACACACTGCAGAAATTATTTCATACAGTAAAAATAAATGCTGCTGCAGCAAACATGTCTAGTTTGGATGTTGGAAACACAAGTTCAAATGCTCACTTAGTCATTACGCTCACTAGAGAATCTTGGACAGTCACTATTTTTTTTCTGTCTCTGGGCTATTATGAAGATAAAATGAAATCACCCTATGTAAGCCACCTTGCGCTCCTTGGAGAACAGGGAGCACAGAGGTGCAATATTATAATTATGCTGTCTGCAACTAAACTCAAGTATCTAGTGCTGCAAAGATAACATCTTATTTAAAAAAAATGAGGATTGTTCAAACAGCAAGTAGTTGAATAATTCATCATAAAAATAAAAACAGATTGTAGAAGTGCTGATGTGGAGGCAGAGACATAGGAAATCAATTGAGAAATCTTGGATCCCTGTTTCTAATTCCACTTAGGTCTATATGGGAGTCTGCAATATATAAGTATTGCAGACTCCTGCAGATGGTTCAACCATGGGGGTGGGAGTGAGAGGCAGATCTTTTGGTTAGCAATCTAACAGCGCAATCCTATCGCCCACGGGCGCTAGTGCTAAGGCTTTAGCGCGGCACCAGGTGTTGCAAACATGCCTTAAAGTGCATTGCGACACCTGGAAAGGAAGCAGCCTCAGCAGGAAGACCTGCGCCATCCTGCTGGAGCTGAATCCAGGCCCCCCCCGTGCGAGGGAGCAGGTAAAGCCACTCCGGGCGGTGCGGGGCTGGAGGAGAGCAGGGGAGGGCGGGGGTGGATCGGGCCTGGGAGGGGGGGAATCAGCATCATTGTCGGATGCCATGTCCTATCCCCCACCTTCCTTGCAGCTGACACGGGGCAGCTTGATTCTCCGTCAGTTGAAGTAGCCCCATTGCAGTGGCTGGGGGTTTACCCGGGGTAAGCGGACAAATGTCCTCTTCCCCTGAGTAGACCTCCAGCCAGGGCCTTCCCCAGATAGGATTCAGCGTGGGTCCCACAGCCCATGCTGAACACCCTACGCTGGGGAGGGGATAGGATTGGGCTGTAACATAATTTTGCTTGACTTATTAGGTTTCAAATCTGAAACTGGAGAGAAAATGTTAAATGTTACATTAACAGCCCAATCCTACCTAACTCCCCGCGAGGCAATGCAGTCACACAAACAGGGAGTATCAGACCCCGGAGGTCTCCTCTGGGTAAGGGAACATTTGTCAAAGTGCTGGCCAATTAGTTACGCCCTGCTAAATATATGAGAGCCACCACTTTAAAAGGTGCCGCTCTACCCAGGTAGCAGAGAAATGGCAGAAGGCATACAATGACAGGGACATACAGACCTCCCTGGAGCAGGTGTTCCAAAGTGTCAATGCCATAACTCAAAATGCCCAGCCCTTCATCCCCATCAGCTGCACTTTAATTGGGGAGGGGGTGCTTGGGCAGGACCTTGGATATTGCGCAGCGTGCAAAGAAGGGAACATATGGGAGAAGGTGGTCCTTACGATGACCAGGACCCAAGCCAAGTAAGGCTTTAAATGCAAGCAAAGCACCTTGAAGGGAGGCCAGAAATAGAGAGATAACCAATTAAGCTCAAAAGGGATTACATAAGAACATAAGAAGAGCCCTGCTGGATCAGACCAAAAGCCCATCTAGTCCAGCTTCCTGTATCACACAGTGGCCCCACCAGATGCCTCAGGGAGCACAAGACAAGATAACCTGTTTCCCATTGACACTCCCTTGCACCTGGCACAGAGAAAACCCACTTCTAAAACCAGGAGGTTGCTTATGGCTTGTAACCTGTGATGGTCGTTTCCTCCATGAATCTGTCCAAACCCCTTTTAAAGGCATCTAGGCCAGGTGCCATCACCACATCCTGTGGCAAGGAGTTCCACAGATGAATTACACACTGGGTAAAGAAATATTTTCTTTTGTCTGTTCTAACTCTCCCTCCACTCAATTTTAGTGCATGTCCCCTGGTTCTGGTGTTGTGTGAGAGGGAGAAGAATTTCCCTCTATCCACTCTCTCCATCCCATGCATAATTTTATACGTCTCAATCATGTCCCCCCTCAGGCGCCTTTTTTCTAGGCTGAAAAGCCCCAGACGCTGTAGCCTTTCCTCATAAGGGAGGTGCTCCAGCCCACGAATCATTCTGGTCGCTCTTTTCTGCACCTTTTCCAATTCAACTATATCCTTTTTGAGGTGTGGTGACCAGAACTGGACACAATACTCCAGATGTGGCCTTACCATCGATTTGTACAAAGGCATAATGATATTGGCCATTTTATTCTCAATCCCTTTTTTAATGATCCCGAGCATGGAATTGGTCTTCTTCACAGCCGCCGCACACTGGGTCGACACTTTCATCGACCTGTCCACCAGCACACCAAGATCTCTCTCTTGATCCGTCACAGACAACTCAGAACCCATTAGCGTATATTTGAAATTTTGGTTTCTTGCCCCAATGTGCATCACTTTGTACTTACTTACATTGAAGCGCATCTGCCATTTTGCTGCCCATTTTCCCAGTTTGGAGAGATCCTTCTGGAGCTCTTCACAATCCCTGCTGGTCTTCACCACCCGGAAAAGTTTAGTGTCATCTGCAAAATTGGCCACCTCACTGCCTATCCCCAACTCCAGGTCATTTATGAATAAGTTGAAAAGCACCGGTCCCAAGACCGATCCTTGGGGCACACCGCTTTTCACCTCTCGCCATTGTGAAAATTGCCCATTGACTCCCACTCGCTGTTTCCTGGTCTTCAACCAGTTCCTAATCCACAAGAGGACCTGCCCTCTTATTCCCTGACTGTGGAGTTTTCTCAGGAGCCTTTCATGAGGGACTGTGTCAGGAGCCTTTCATGAGGGACTGTTAATTAGAGCCATAAATTCCAACCAGCCAATGCCAGATGGCAGCCGGCATGCCATTTCGGACCAAAGTCGATAGATTTTCTTATTCTGAAATATACAGCCCACTCTGACAAGGTAGAGTTACCTGGCAAAGCAGCTGCTATGAAAGCGGTAGAAGTACAGAAATGGAAATTCCAAGGCACTGAAAAGATCACCTGGGGAACAAAGTAATATGTTGGACAAGGTTCAGTGGAAAAACTGGCAAAAAACCACACACAGTTAAGCATGTATATGGAAACGTTGATTGCGCTAACTGATTGCCCTTAGTTTCAACATGCTTTTTATAGCTTCTGGGCTCTTTAATTTGCTTTTGCTTTTATAAGTGATCCTTTCCCACCCTTTTCACCTCTACTCAATTTGTAATAAATTATCAGTTCAAAGAGGGGTTGCAGAAAAGGGAAGTCTGCTTTAAGTGAATGCATTTCTACTTAAAAATGATCACGCTGAATACTATAGTTTCCAACTGAAAGGCACGAGCTCTGTTCACCATGCTTATATTCATGACCATAAGGGATTAATTTGTTTCCAGTGGATAAGTTAATTCTTTTAGTTCTACTCAGTGCATCAGGAAACATTTCTAGGTATTGGCTGTTTCCCTTCAACAATCTGAACATTAAATCTGAACATTCATCAATCTGAATACATTAAAAAAAACAAAAACATTTTGGAAGACCAAAGGTTCCATTTCACATTTCAGTAGGGGAGAAGCTGAGAGAGTGCAAGGGCAAGAATCACAGAAAGTTTCAAAGCTTTGTTCTTGGATGTATTTAATAATAAACATTAAAGAAAGGCAGTGCATTTTAATAGCATATGTTGTGTTGTGGGCTGCTGTTTCTTTTGCTTACATTTTGCCAAGTCAGGTCCTACAGGTATCATGACCAAGTTTCTAAGACTAACAAGAGCTTTTAAAACACCCTGATTAATTTTCACTTAGTTGTTCTTCCTTTATACTGCCTCAATCTAGTGATATGATTCAAGTGGAGGAGTTTAGTGATGGACACCCAAAACTTCTCTGCTTAGACGAATTTCCCCATTAATGTCAAGAGAGGCAAATTACACAGGCATAGATGCGTAGAGGCCCATGTGTACATATGAACACTCACAGACCTATAGAATAGGGTACATATACGTAGCATATTCTATTCCTAAACAGGACAAATAAGAAAATGAACTTCAACCTCCCCCCAAAATTAAATCATTAATATTTTACCTGTTGGGTGGGATGCAAAAGCCAACAGCAACACACTAAAAAAAGGAGAGGAAAAGAATGTCAGTCTTAATTTTCCAAGCTAGACAAGAATGTTGCCAATTGTGCAGCCTACCCAACTGCTGTTGTACTTAAAGAATCGGGCTCCTCTGCAGTTTTGAGTTAAAAACCAATGGAAAATTTATATACATGCGATTTTATTCCTAGCTTTATTTCTGCTGTCACAAGACAGATAGCGCTTCTTCAGGTCACAGTAATCAGAACTATTATCTGAAGATATGATGGCTTTTTTTTTTTTTTGCATCATATAGACGTAAACTCATGTGAGAACACTTTTCTTATACATTTTTATTCCTGTAAGAAACAGATGTCTTTTCTTCTGGCAAAATTCCTAATTCCCAATTTAGAAACTGCTTCTCAGTTTAGAATCCAAAGACTGCAACTTGATTGCTTTGGGGTATGAAAACACATCATACACTATTCAGAGTGCACAGCTTTTCTTTAGTTAACCATTAATGCATACAGAAAAGGCTTTAGTGCCCCCATCCTCATCATTTTATGAATGAAAGTGTTCAGCTGGCTGGCTCTCAATGCTATGAAAAATTAATGTGAATATACCTGTTAATGTCCTTTAGCCTGATATCTATAAGATTATGAGTAGAAATACAAATATGCTGCATTTAAAAAAAATCAAATTCTACTCCAAGAGACACTGAATTCTGCATTCTGTAGATATTATGCAAATTAAGACTTTGCATATTTTAACAGATTTCCTCTAATAATAGAAAGGGTCAGGCCTGACCGCTGGGACCTCAACTCAATCACTCTGGTTTCTGAAATTCAGCAAACACTACCTACACAGGGCTAGAAATTTACTATAAAAAACAAGTATCAGAGTCTTAGGATAATCAATTCTGTGCAGAATACACAGAGAACCCTGGTTATAGTGATGTAATAATTTCTTCCTTGACTGGGCTGAATGTCTAGCATACCTATATATTTCTGTTGTTATAACACACCCCAAGCTTGTGATAGTTATTTCTCTCCCCTCTTATTAGTGCTGCTTTGTCAACAGGACTGACAATTTGATGCTTCTTACGTAAAATATACTTAAAGAGAAAAAGAGAAAGGATGTAAGTTTTACCTGAATGCATAGTTTATATACTGTTGCTCAGAGTCACTAAGGAGAAATAAAATCAGTTATTTCAGAGGGAGAAAAAGTCTAATGACAGCATTTTTTACCAAAGAATACACCCAATAATTCCATTCTTTTCTGTTTATACCAGTGGTGGCCAACCTTTCAACATGAATGCTGGCCCTTTAAATGGTTGTATAGGTGAGGGCATTTCAGCAGGTAAAGCTGCTTTAGCAGCACTATCAGCTCTTGCAGCTGCCAAGATTCTGTCTTCTGCACAACTCTTAAGAACACAGAGGACATAATGGTGGAAGGTTGGCAACTTCTGTGTTATACAATAGTAACATCATTTTTTATTTTATTTTTTAGGTTTTGCTTTCTGTATCCTGATCTGGGCAAAATCTGCCAACATTTCAGATTGATTTTCGCATACTTGATGGCAAAACTAAGGCTTCAGTGTTTAACAATGGCAAACTGAGGTTGTGATCCCATGCATGTTTACTTGGGAGTAAATCCCACTGGAGCTCACTTCTGGGTAAACATGAATAGGGCTAGTAGCATAGCCAGGCGGGGGCACAGTCCCCCCGGGTGACAGCAGTGAGGAAGAGTCCCTGGGTCTCCTCACAAGGAGGAGCCGCGGCGGCAGTTTTTTGCTCTGCTGCTGCTTTTTTCCAGCCAGAGTGGCTGCATTTGCAGCAGCAGAGCATTTTGTGCCTTCACACCCGCCCTGAGTCCTAGAAGTCTTCAAATGAAGCCTTCCAGGAGTGCAGGGGGTGGGATGATGATGCAAAACACGTCACACACCCCCTCCAGGCAGGCTAGCAACGTCACTGAATAGGGTGTGAGAATTTAGTTTGGGAGTTCTGTCATAGTTTGGCAGCAGCCCAACAACAGCTTCCCGCACTCCTCACTGGATACCATAACAAGAATTGAAGTAGGCAGTAAAGTAGGTAGCTTTTCCCATAGGACACACACACTCCCATTCATTGTAGGTAGCCAAACAGCTCTGACCGACTCCCGCCAGCCATGAGGACCAACAGGAAGTAGTTTGGGCAGAATTTCCAAGCATCACCCACGTCGCTAGGGCATGGTGGGTGGACCGCTGGGGGGGTGACACGCGCAGAAGGGTGACGCGCACACCCACGCGCGTCCCCTCCCCTGCGCGCGTCGCCCTCTGGAGGCTCCGAGGCCGGGAGAAGGCCTCGGAGCGTCCTCCCGGGCCGGCGCTCCAGGGCCTTCTAACAAAGGCCCACTGCGTCAAAACATAATTTATAACATTTTTCGCACATGCGCAGACCGTTTCTGGGGGGAAAGGGCAGCCCTTGGCCCTCAGAAGACGTTCTGCGCATGCGTGAAAAACGTTATAAATTATGTTTTGACGCAGTGGGCCTCGTCAGAAGGCCCAGGACAGCCGGCCGGGGAAGACGTCCCCGGAGCCGGCTGCAACGGAGGCACAGGAAAGGTGTGGAGGTGGGGGGGCAGAGTCGGGGGGCACCCGGGGCAGCGTCCCGTTGGGTCGCCCCCAAAAACCTGTGATGCGGCCTAGCGGCCGCGCCGCACCTTTATTTAAGGGCTATGTGTCGGGGGGGTCATTAGGGTGACGCGCGCCCCCGCCCTGGGGCCACGCACGCCCTAGTGACGCCGCTCTGCATTACAGTGGATTAAAATTACTGGAACAGAACTCCTGGTCCCTGAAAACTATGGGGATCCTGGTATAACTTTAAACTTTCCAACTGTAAACATAACTTATGCTAATATATTTTTATATTTCCAAAGGTGTCTTGTTCAACATTTCCAAAGGTGTCACAAATATTTCCAAAGGTGTCTTGTTCAACATTTCCAAAGGTGTCACAAATATTTCCAAAGGTGTCTTGTTCACATTTGCCTCTCTCTCTCTCTCTCTCTCTCTCTCTCTCTCTCTGTGTGTGTGTGTGTGTGTGTGTGTGTGTGTGTGTGTGTGTGTGTGTGTGTGTGTGTGTGTGTGTGTGTGTGAGCTCACACAGGGACTGTTACACACATTCAACACAAAGGCATGCGCTCTTGTTTCTCCATACTAATCTCACATCTGACAGGACAGACAAAACACAATCATTCTTTTCCTTATCTGAACAAACTAACATTCTTTTAAATTTCCCCATAACTGTTCCACTGCAACCTGGTTCTGTGATAAGGAAAAAATTCATTTTAAACTGCAGCTAACTGTACAGGAGCCAAAATCAGACCACAGAATAATCACACCATCCACACTGATTACTTTCTCTGGGAACTCCATTACAAGATCTCTTTTTGCTCAGGTCATTGTACATGGCATTATATTAGCCCCACAGTAATTACAAGTCACTCTGTTAGTACTTATGACCCCTATGTGGAGTGGCTGTGGCTTCTTCTTGACAGAAAGTGTTTTTTTTTTAATTAAAAGAACAGAAGGAGGGAAAGAAGGGAGACAACGAACATTCCAGTTGCAGCAACAAATGTATGTGAAGTGAGTAATACATGTTCTTAATCTGTGCATGACTGTTTATACAATTACTGTACGCCTCACTCCCTTTGTCCTTGTGCAAACAGTCTTTAATTCAGCAGTTCCCAAACTGTGTGCTGCAGTGCAGTGGCATAGCTAGGGGAGCGGTGGGGCAGACCACCCCAGGGCGGCAGACCACCCAGCCAGGGAGGGGACGACGACAACAAGTCTGCGGTGGCGGGAAACGTTTAAGCCCTGCTGGGTTTTAAAAAGACGCTAATCTAGCACTGAACAGCTGACTGGCACTATTCAATTGTATAACGCCAATCAGCTGTAGGGCGTTAGAGTAGCATCTCTTTAAATCTTTAGAATCCAGCCTGGTTGCGGGAAGGACATCCTGGGCACGCAGGTGAGGAGAAACAAAATGCACGCCGATGGGGCAAGAGCGAGCCAGAAGTCAGGTGGCAGCAATGGCGGCAGCAGCTTCAGTCCACAGGCAGGCAAGAAGGGAATGAGGAGCCCTGGCAGCTGGCTGGCCGGCTCTCTTGCTCGCTCACGCTGGGATGGGAATCAGGCTGATGCCATGCAGAGAAGCTTTTTAGTTCTGCTTTTTTCTTTCTTTCTCTCGCTCCCTCTCCTCTCTCCCTCTAAGATGGGTCTTGACAAGATTTAAAAAGATGCTAATCTAGCGCTGAATATCTGATCAGCGCTATGCAATTGTATAGCACCAATCAGCTGTTCAGCGCTAGATTAACGTCTCTTAAATCTTAAAACCCAGCCCGGCTGGGTTTTAAATATTTAAGGAGACGTTAATCTAGAGTTAGGGGGCTGGGGGGCAGGGGCTGGGGGGCAGGGGCTGGGGGGGTGACCAGGAGGCAGTGTAGGAAGGGGGCGGCAAATGGCCATATACCTTTAAAAAAAGCCACATACCTTTTTTTAAAAGCCTCCATTTTAAAGAAAGCTCTGTGTGTGTGCGTGTGTGTGTGTGTGTGTGTGTGTGAGAGAGAGAGAGAGAGAGAGATGCCACGCCACTTGCATCACGCTGAAGAGGGCTCCGGGCACCACAGTGTCTAGTTATACTAGTGCTGCGGTACTCCAGGGCACCACAATGAGCTCACAGGGGCGTCACACGCGCTGTGGGATATTTTCCCAGAATTTCTGGCTGCACATCTGTAAAACAGCGACAGAACTGTAGGAGCGCCATGAAGGAATTACTCCGACGTGAAGGGCACAGTGATACCTTCTAATCTGTAGCAACTCTCTTTTCCCTTTACATAAAACCCCCATTAAAACACAAGGAAAAAAACAAATCACCTTAGAGAACTAGATCTCCATGACTTGTGATATACTTTATAAGCTCCTGTGAAAGAAATGACATGAAATATGAGTCAAAATATCATTCAGGTCAATAAGTCATATAGTTAGAGCCAGACTAAAACCTCCCAGCACTTGAGATGGTGCATCAAATGCTAGCCTCCCGCTTACCTGAAGATGTGCCAGCCTTTGCTCCTCCCACTCCCTGGACTAGAAAAGGAAGAAAGGGACACAGTGGAAAAGGAAGTGTGAAGGAGCGTCTCTGAAATTCTGACCTACCAGTGTCCTCTCCTCCACACTTCCTCTTCCACTGTGTGCCCTCCTTTTCATTTCCAATCCAGGGAAAGGGAGAAAGAAGAGAAATGGAGGCGAGCAGGTGGACGGCAGAGGACACCCCCCCACCCACCAGTCTGCTCCCTGAGGCAACCACCTCAGTAGGCCTCATGAATGGGCCAGCCATGCATGTTGTGGTACAGCTGGAGAACGATTCACAAATTTAAAACAATTTGGATTAAAAAAAAAATCTTGCAAAAATATAAACCTTCTACAGCATATACAGCATTTTGATTCCATCCTTATTTCTTTCATAGTTGAGATCAATATCTCATTTCTTTCTTCTCACTCTTCAATGCTGTCCAAATCATTTTAGAGCTATGATCTACCTATATTTGTTTACCCTTCCAAAGGCTTCCATTTTCATGATGCTATTCAGCTTAATTCAAAGTTGAATCCACTCGTTCAGGAAGGACACGTAATAAAGCTTCTGTTCCAAGTGATACAGAAGCAGACTTCGCTTATGCAATGTTGCTGGTTATTGTACTGTGGGACAATAGGCAGCAAACTGGGTGCCTCAGCGCAAACCCTACAAAAATGAAAGGGAGCTGCACAAATGCTTGGAAGCTTAATTTTCTCAGATATGATTTATTAAAAACTTACCAACGCACAGCAAATGTACAAAAGCCCAAAAATAGCCATCTGTATCAAACTGCAGAGTAAAACATCAACATAGACAAACATAAATAGCTGCTTTAAAAATTATTTCAACATGTAGTAAGTGAGCAATGTTCTAGGAACAAAAATCCATTAGAAAGGGCTGACTTTGTATCAATTCCAGTTTAATTTACTAGCAACCAATGGTGTGCCTTTCTTTTCATCTAGCAACAATAAAAACAGATGTGTATTTTTCTATTTATAAACACAACACAGCCATTATAACATATTAAAGGAAGAAGAGGTCAATAGTGGACATATTGTCTTGCGTGGTGGTGGACCTGGATGCAAGGCAGGGCAGTTTCATTATCACTATGGAGCTTCTTGTTTCATTTAAACATGCTAAGATGCACCTCCAACGTGGCAATACTGGTTGGCAAAATTGGGTGTTATTGGACCATCTGGCCATGATGACTAAGGGTGTTCCAACCATGAGGGGAACTTGAAATGGTTTCTTGGAGTGGCACTCTTGGTGGAGCAGCAAATGGACAAGACCCCTGTTTGTTTGTTTGTCTGTCTGCCACCCTCTCCAATCTGCCGCTCCACTGGGCACTACGAGAGCTGGGAGCAAGCGGGAAGAGGATCGCAGCATCAGCAGCAGCCAAGGGGGAAGAAAAAAAGCAAGCTGCTATGGCTCCAAAGCACTTCTCCCCACCTACCTGGTACTTATGAAGCACCAAATAGGCTGGGACAAGCGATTTGAAGCCCACCCTTCCTTTCCTTTCCTTTAAAGACAGTGTCATGCAGCCTCCCTACTTCACACCTCTTCTGTTTGCAATAAGCAGGGGATGCTAGGTTCCCAGCACCCCCTGCTCCCATTCATTTCAAACAGTCTTTGTAAGTAAAGGAAACGGGATGGGACATACCTGCTTGTCTGCTTGTCCACCCACCCTCCATGAGAGGGGTGCATGCACACATGCGCCAAGAGGCGGCAGTGGGCAGGGGATTTAGGTGATGCCCCTGATGTTGACCCTGAATTCACAGTACCAGTGGTAATACCCAACAAACCCTGTTTCCCTGAAAATAAGACCTCCCCCAAAAGTAAGACCTACCGTCATTTTTGCGTGATTTTTGCTGGCACTCATAAATATAAGACCTCCCATGAAAATAAGACCTAGCTAGGATCATCAGCCAGATGGACACAACCCCCCCGGCACCCCCGCACCCCCCGGCACTTACTTTGACCAATCTAAGCTTCATTCTTTCCCAAGGGTGCAAGGCTCTGCAAGGCCTGGAAGGCCTGCACTTGAGTCCTTCACCATGGAGACGACGTGCTAGAGAGGCCAGCAAGGCCTGCAAGGAGGCTGCAACCTTGCAGAGTCTCTCTAGCATGTCATCTCCATGGTGGAGACAGACAATTAAAATCCTCTCTCCCGCACTGTGGTCTTGATCCAGACACACACACCCAATTCCTATTCAGTAGAGAAAAGTTAAGCACATCCTATTTAATGGCAGGCTCCATTGGGCCTTCAGCCACTGTCTATGGATTACAGTTTCAGAACCAAAGAAGACTCACTTCTGAAATGCACTGGGCAGTTTCTGGCACTTTCTGAGACATCCTCCTCTCTGGATCCCCGCCCCCTCTTGGGTGCTGCCCATTGCTTTTCTTTCTCAACAACAACATGATTGAGAAAAAATGTTCACCTGCTCCATGCCACTTGGTGAAGTTTGCCAGCCTATAACTGCAAGGCCATTTATAAGGCATGGCATAGGAATGGAGCTCTCACAGCAAGATCAGATTTGGCTCTGTTCTGAAAGCAACCAACCTACCTCTGGGTCATATAGAGGAAGGCACCCTGCTGCTACCAGAAGAATCAGTGCTCTGCATGAAAAATAAAACAAAATCTATGACTGCAGTCCTTTGCAAGGAGCCATGGGTTTCTGTTTCTGTGGTAGAGAGCAGTCATGGCCAAAGGGATAAGTACATATTGGTCATGGAGCACCACATGTGGAATCCCTCCCACAAGGCAGACTTGCCTGGCATTGACCCTAATGTCATTTCAAGGTCAGGTGGGGACCTTTTTATTTGCCTAGGTCTTCCAGGATTTTACTGAGTCAGTTTTATGGCCCAACCCTAATAGCAAAGACCGCCGCCAGAACTAGTGTTGCAACGGCAGTACGCACTTTTACGGCTGTCACAAACGGCAGGTTGGTAGCTGAGCCAGCCACTACCGGCCCACCAGCAGCAAGGCTGGAATAGCCCCACGCACGGCAGTGGAGACTGAAGCACCCACTGAACCAGGTAGGTTGGTGGGGAGGGCGGAACAGGGAGGGGGGAGGGGGGAGGGGGGAACAGGGTGGAAAAAGGGGAGGGTGGGAGGCATGTCAGGAGTGGCACCCAGCACAGGCGACATGCGCTGGATGCTATCCCCTCCAGTAGCAGCTGGCACACACCCTTTCCCTCCTTGGGCTAAAGAGCTGGCGCAAGTCTGAGGAGACCCACTGGCAGTCAAGGAATTTACAGGGAGGAATTTACACACCGCAGGATGCAGCACAAGCCTTTTTGGCACATCTACGGGGGGGGGGTAGGATTGGCCTGCCCATCTGCTTTCTTTTTAAATCAGTTGCTTTTGATTTTTATTCTGACTTTGTTTTAATTTATTTATAACATTTCCTTGTGATGTACATATAAAGAAACAAAGTATTGGAATGCAGAACAACAATTAATCTGAGGGGATTCACTTCTATTATTATGATTAAGGGCATGATTTTATGGTATGAATAGTATGAATTCTAGAGGACTACAGGAGTTACATCGAAATAAAGTTACATGAACAAATAAAATTATTGCTATATTATACCTTCAAAATCACATACCTTTTTCCTCAGGTATTTGCATGATTACTTTAGAAATTCAAAAGAACAATGGCGACGGTATATAATATGTTTATAGCAGCAAGGATCATGACTGCTTCGTACTGAAAACAGTAGCTGTTGCCTTCAATTTAACTTTGACTCAAGTAAGTGTGAAACACTATTTTAATGAATAAGGTTATGATGTATAAATAATTGGGGGATGCTAGATTACAGTCTGAAATCAGATTTTGTTCAGGTTGGGCCTTTATTTTTGGCATTGATTCATGCCTGGTGATTTAGTTCAACAAGATATCTTGGCATTAGTGTGGAGTATGTAATTGGAGAGTAATTTTCAGTGAGTTTTCTGAGGTGGATTGATTACATATTTTGTGGTATACACACACACACACACACACACACACACACACACACACACACACACAGAGGCAGACGTGTCACTGGAGCGTGGGGTGTGGGGCGGGCCGCCGGGGGGTGACGTGCGCCAGGGGGTGACGCGTGAGCACCCTTACGCGTCGTCCCCGTTCTGCACGGAGGCTCCGAGGCCGGAAGAAGGCCTCGGAGCGTCCGCCCCGTCCAGCGGTCCGGGGCCTTCTGAGAAGGCCCAATGCGTCGACGTGTCATTTATTAGCTTTTTCACGCATGCGCAGACCGTCTCTGAGGGCAAAAGGGCAGCCCTTGCCCTCAGAAACGTTCTGCGCATGAGCGAAAAAGCTAATAAATGACATGTCGACGCATTGGGCCTTCTCAGAAGGTGCCAGACGGGGCGGAAGCACTTAGAGCCGGCAGCAGCAGCGGGGGTAAGTGTCACCCTAGGGCAGAGGTGACGCGTGCACCCCCGCTCCAGGGTGACGCACACCCTAGTGACGATGGTGCACACAGGTATGAATAGCAAAGTGCTGAAAAATTTATGTTGAACCACTAAAAGCTTGCCCCTTGTTGAGCTTATGATGAACCAACTCTCTCAGCTTTGACTAAAGAACCAACCATTAACTAATGGTCAATCCTAACTAAGCTTTATGACAGCAGAACAGAGATTCCACTGTTGTAAACAGCCATATGGCGGGATGCGCAGCATGTCACCAGCAGCCATTTCAGAACCGTCACCGCAAACTGTGGAGGAGTCAGCAGCCTGCTGCTGCAGCTGACTACACATGAAAATGTAAGCGGGGTAGTGGTGGGAGGAACATGGGCAGGCAGGGGGAGGAACAAGAGAATGTCGGGGCGGGGAGGGGGTGGGCAGGAGGCATAATGGGGAGGGAGGGGTGGATACCAGCGGCAGCAACTTGCACCAGTATCCTAACCCGTTCCTTCTCCGGTTCCCTCTCCCTTACTCTCCTTGGACATACACCAGTAAAATGGCAGGCACAGATCTGAGGAGACCCATTGGGGCATCAGAGGCTTGCCCCAAAGTAAGAGAACAAATGTCCCCTTACCTCACGGAGAGCTCTGCGACTGCCCCCCCCCCGCAGGATGCAGCATACCATTGGCGCAGCTGCATCAGTGGGATAATTAGTTAAGATTTAGCTGTAGTGTCATAGTAGGAAGGTGGGTCCCTATAGAATTCCATAAACTTATATATTTAAGATACAATGAGAAACTTACCCACAGATCTTTAGGAGAGGGGTCTGCTGTAAGAAAGGAAATCAAATATAATCAAAAGGTTGAAAAGACCTTAAAATAGCTGACCACAGAAATAAAATTACATTATTACACATGCCTCATGACTTCCAATAATTTTCCAAATGGGACTTCTCATATTGTGGCACAAGCAGCAAAAATAGGGAACTCATCTTGAAATAGATTCTGTATAAGATTGAAAAGTATGTCTTGGACAAGAATTACAGCCCAATCCTACCTAGCCGTTATGCCAGCAGAATGCGCGTTCCTCCAGCATAATGTGCTTTATGACAGTCGCAAACACGACTATGCCAGTACATACAGCCCAGAAGCGTCACTAGGACACGCGTCACCCCAAAGCAGGGGGGCGCGCATCACCCTAGTAATGCTCCGACATTCGGCGTGGGCAAAGGCCGTGCCGCGATTTTGAGGGGGGGCGACCCGGCTTCACCCTGCCCTGGGTGCCCCCCCGCCCCGCGTCACCCTCCAGACGCTCTGAGCCCGGCCCGGGAGCCGGCCTCGGAGCGTCCGGCCCGGCCGGCGCTCCAGGGCCTTCTGAAAGAAGGCCCATGCACTGCGTCAATACGGGTATTTTTACCATTTTCGCATATGCGCAGAGACCGTTTTGAGGGCAAAGGCCTGCCCTCTTGCCCTCAAAACGGTCTGCGCATGTGCGAAAATTGTAAAAATACCCGTATTGACGCATTGGGCCTTCTTTCAGAAGGCCCTGGAGCACCGGCGGGGCCGGACGCTCCCAAGACGGCTCCCAGGCCGGCCTCAGAGCGTCCGGAGGGTGACGCGCGTCACGGAGGTGACGCGCGTGGGAGTGCGCGCGTCACCCCATTGCGCGCGTCACCCCCTGGCGGCCTGCCCCCCCGCCACGCTCCAGTGACGCCACTGATACAGCCTCCCTGCCGCCACAAGCAGCGAGCAGCCAGGTCTGCACTCCAACAGACCAGGGACACAGATTGGAGCAGGTAAGGCCGTGCAGGGGGTTGAATGAGGTGGGGTTAGAGAGGGGGTGTGCAGAACGGAGAGATGGGGCAGGGAGGAGGGTGGATCGGATCCAGGAAGGGGCGGGTTTGGTGGCAATGGCACCTGCCAAATCCTAACTCCCTTCCTGAGCTCAATCTGCCTGCATGGACTTGCGTCAGCTATAGAGGTGGCACAGATTCAAGTTGACCCATAGCGGTTGCTGGGCTTACCACAGGACAAGGGAACAAATCATCCTCTGCCCTAAGGAGGTCTCCAGAGGCCAAAACTGCCCTACAGGATACAGCAGTAGCCGCATTAGCACCGCCAGTAACGTCACTAGGGCGCGCGCCGCCCTAAAGACCCCCTGACTCCTGACTCCTCGGCCAGAGAGGATGTCTCCGGAGCCAGCAGCAGCAGAGGCAAGACGGCGGCGCGGTACCCTACCGCGCCGCCGTCTTGCCTCCGCTGCTCCCGGCTCCGGAGACATCCTCTCTGGCTGGCCTGGGCCTTCTGACAAAGGCCCAATGCGGCGCGATGTAATTTATTAGGTTTTTCGAGGATGCGCAGTACGTTTCTGAGAGCAAAGGGCTGGCCTTTTGCCTTCAAACGTTCTGCGCAGGCGCGAAAAACCTAATAAATTATGTCGCATCGCATTGGGCCTCGTCAGAAGGCTGCAGACCTCCGCCGAGGGCGGACGCTCCGAGGCCTTCTCCTGGAGCGGCGGTGACGCACGTGAGTGCGCATGTGGGTCCGTGCATCACCCTTTGCGTGCGTCACCCCCAGGTGGTCCGCCCTCCTGCCACGCTCCTGTGACGTTGCTGAGCACCGCTGCATCGAATTACAACACAATCCTATGCATCCCTACTCAGAAATAAGTCCCATTGTGTTCAGTGGGGCTTACTCCCAGGAAACAGTGCATAGGATTGCATCTTTAGTTAGGATCGGGCTGTTAAAAAGCATTCAAATGACATCTAAATAAAAGATATTACACTTTTTGCTTTGTTCATGGACTAACCAGACAGTAGCTTTTCAGTCAAGTCTTGAAGCATAGAAATTATGAGGAAAGAATTTCTGGAATATCCCGTAGATAAGAAGCCCAGCATGCAGACTCATCTCACACCTGGTTCTGTCAGCTGTGCGAGCTGGTAGGTGCACTGCAGTATGGTCTGAAGCACTTTGCAGGTCTGGATTTGAATCACAACTGCTGGAACATGGCTTCCAATTGACCTAGACAATCTAGAAATGCCCTTAACAAGCTAAGAGATTTGAGAATAGGCGATACTTGTTCCAAATTAAATGCTACTTTTAAGTGGCTCATAGCTGAATATATTCAACATTGTGTTGTGATATTTCTGAAATAGAGTGACTTGGGGGAAACTCTGCTGCATCTTAAGTTGTAATATGGACTATGGAGCACAGGGCTGGCCCATCTATGAGGCAAACTGAAGCTGTCGCCTCAGGCAGCAGATGGGGGGGGGCCACACATCTCTGTCTGCCTACTTGCCTCCACTGCTCCTTCTCCTTCCAGATTGAAAAGGAAGAGGGGAGCAAAGAGAAAAAGGAAATGGGGAGGGGAGTGCTGAGCTAGAACATTGGCGAGCAGGAGGAGCAGAGGCTGGCGCATCATTAAGTAAGGGGGGGGCAGCATTTGGTCTGCCAACTCAGGCATCAGGGAGTCTTGGGCCAGCCCTGATCCAGTTCTGCTCAAAAGATGGATTCTCTCTAGCGAAATGTGGGCAGACAAGGAAGGCAACTGTCCCAGGGTCCAAGTTTTGGATGGGGGGGGGTAACTGTGCCCTTTGTGGCACTACTTCCCCCCCCCCTTTCCCTGGCTACATGAAAGGATGTGATGTCACATCCTGCTTTTTAAAACTATTTCAATCCTTTGGTTGCTTTTCCCCCAGGGCCTGTCTCATTTGCTCAGGGGTCTCCAAGGAACTTGAAGAGGGGAAATTTTGAGTTTTTGGAGTTGACTCAGAAAGACTGCTAAGACATGGTTTATTATAGCTGGGTAGGTTTTCAATCTCAGGGTGCTGGACTGATGCTGCTGTGAAAGTACTTCCTGCCTGAGTGTATGTTTGACCTCTCACTTCCTACTCCATCTGTAAATAAACAGATGGCTATTACAAAAACCACTAAGTCACCAGTTTTCTTTCCTCGAAAGGAAGCAGACTGAGAAAAAGGTTGCCTTGGGCTTCCCAGCGCTTGGGGAAGACGGGAACACGAATCACTATTTATTAAAAATGTTAATGCCCTCTGACTTTGATCTGATGCAAACCCAACTATTTATGGTTTATTAAAACGAGACCGTTTTTCAAACATCTTTTCGTACTTTCTTACGTACTCTAAGAATGTGTGGAAACCTTCCTCCAATGGATTAAATCAACCTTCATTTTCCAAAAAAGAATGTTCAAAGTATTTCCCTGGGCAAGAAAAAGAATGTCGATAACTGGATTATTTAGCACAATAGGAATATATGGTAGCCTTGATTTAACTATTTACAGATCCCTAATAGAGCCTACTTACATTACAGGAAGTTAGTTTTGCCATACCTCTTTCTGCACAAACTTCTCAGTTCCACAAGTTATAACTTCTGCAGCATTGTGTAAGGTAAGAAAGATAGGAATTGGCTGCCAGGGAAGAAAATGTGACCAGTAAGATTAGCCCTGTAGATGCTCTCAGGTGTGCTGAACTTATTTGTCTTTCTGTTTGGTAATACTAGAAACCAGAAACCAGGCATATCATATCACAGAAATCTATTTTCAATTCAATGAATTGTTCAGTTCAGTGAACAGCTGTCACAAGCTCAGTGGTGTGAAAAAACAGGTGGTGAGCAAAGTAAGAAATTTGTCCTCTAAACACAGTGCTTAGGACCTACATGGCAGGATTTTTAAAGTTATACAGTAAGGAGCATCAGCAGGAGAGATCATCTCCTGCCATAATCTCCTGCTTGTGAGTTTCCTGGAGACACCTGGCTGGCTATGGTGGGAAACCAGATGCTTGACTAGATGGGCCTTTAGTCTGATCCAGCAGGTCTCTTCTTTTGTTCTTATGAGCTGAATGACAAGCTCAGATATGCATTGCTCGCTCCACTGAACTGATAGCAACATTTTGCGATCAGGAATAATGCATTTCCAGCTACTCTAGCAACTCCATGGTTAAAGATCCATCACACAGCCTTTTTTCCCCAAAAGCTATATAGCACAGCCTTTTGCAAACTCTGCAGTGTTATAACATGAGAGTTGGGGGGGGGGGAGGGTTTGAGACTTGTTACCCATATATGTGAGCTATTGGTTGCAGAGGTCCCTTTCCACCAACATGCAATGGTGTAACCTAACTCTATGGAGCCAAGAGCCTAGATGGGCAGCACAATCCTATGAAGGATTGTGCAAGAAACTGTGCAAGAAACAGTGTTAAGCAAACCATCAAACAAGGCACACAGACAGCAAGCTGTTAACTTCTTCTCAGTAGGATAAAGCGAACAGTTCCTGGTTCCATAGTTGGGCTTGTTGCCATCCCTCTTACTGACTGAGAATGTCAAAAGGAGCCCATCAAACACAGGCCTCTTCAGCTAGCTATAGCACAATAATAGGAAACACTAGAAATAAATGCTGTCTTCGGAAAGCTGACACCAGAATTTACATTCTTCCTTTCCAGCAGCCAACTTAACACACATATACACACACCCCTTCCCCTCCCTTATGCTACTGGCTCTTCCTAGAGCCAAGAGAAATGTGTTTTGCTGCCAACACTGGCTCCAGTTTGCCCAGCTCAGCTAACCTTCACCAGATGTTTATTGTCTTTGATTATATTTTTTAGTGGCTTTAGCCATTTTAAAAGGAAGCTCAATGTCTTGGGCCAGCCAGCATGAGCAAATTCCCATTTCCTCCATTCCATCATCTCTCCAGTGGAACCAAACTACTTGCTGCATTAAATGATCTAGTTTGGTTCTGTGTTTTTTTAACTTAACTAGCAGATGCAAAGATGGGGTTAGGATTGGGACCGCAGTGTTTAGGGAGGAGATGTTTAATCTCTTCCCACCACAGTCCTGATGGAAACTGCATCCCTAAAACTGCAGTTAGGCCCAGAAGGGGAGTTTCCATAATTGGACCATTCAACACCAGCTCTAGATCCTTAGAAGAAACTGAAGACCCTTACTGTTCAGCCTGCAAGGGTCTCCCTGCATCTACAGCACTTTAAGTGCACAAAATGTTTCACTGTTGCTACACTACTGCCGTAAACTAATATTGCCGTTTTACAGATGATGATCTGAGAGTGAGTGATTTGAAGAAGACTGTCCAGCAAGTTCATGGCAAAGCAGGAGTATGAACCCAGGTCTTCTTTGGCTGTCCTGGTTACATAACCCAGAACACAATTATTTACAGAACGTATCTGGCTTGGAGCACAAACTTAATTCCTACTTCAGGCCACCCACAGAACCAAAGGACAAAATAAACAGCAAAGCAACAAATGGACATCACTGCTTGGTGATGAAACTGTTCTTAGTTATGTGCTGTCTCATGGCAATAGCAGTAACCATTTCAACACTGATTTAGGAAGGAGAGGAACAGTAAAATAAAATACATTTTTGTGACTCTCTGTACAGTACTAGTGTCCTAGACACTGTTGCACATACTGTAGTACTGCATATTCAAAGAGCTGAAGCTGGATCACTCAGTAAATTTTGCAGAAGTGGGGAACCAAAAGGGAAAAGAGCATGAGGGGATGCAAGTCAATTGAGAGGGGAAAATTCACACAAACTAAACTTCCCCAGTACCTAAACAGTGATAGAATAATAGCAAGAATCAGAGAACCAACTCTGACTGCTGGAAACAGTGATTAATTTGCCCTGATAATTCTTTGTCATTTTGCTGCTATTGGTTCGCTATAGGACTTTGTAAATCAATGTACTGGTACTATTTATTTTTGTGATAGGCAAAGCAAGCTGCCTATTTGAAGGGCTGAACCCAGATGCTTGAATGACTGTCCCTAGCTCTGAACCTCTTTAACTACCTTTAACTAATGTAAACGACCAGATTTGCGTTATATGCAACTGAAGATACAGCCTTCAGTCCTGACGATACTGTTCCCACATTATGTTCTGCAGAAGAGGGTTTTTGTATAGCGATGCTAACGTGTGACACTGTTATGTGAACAGTTCTTGTGCACAATCAGATGAGTAATTGCCAATGTTCCTGGTAGTCATTTACAATAAGGGGAGTGAGCTTCAGTCTGTCAGGGTGGATCTTCCCATCTCACTTACAATCTTTCCCACATGCAAAAAAGAGGAAACTGGAAACAGTGACAACTGCAACAAGTATGATGAACTGCAAAACTGGAGAGATAAATACATATTACATTCTGGTCAACGCTAGGCACCTAAGGCTGAATATACAAGATAACTTATGATCCAGATATAGAAAATAATAATAATAATAATTTAATCCTTACATGCATGACACAAATGACCATCTACAACCCTATGATGCCCAGTGGACTTGCTCAGGTAAGAAGCCAAAAAAAAAAAACTCCAAGGCAACTCACTGGAAATCATAGTCATGAGGAACTGGGCTTCTGTGGAAATAGTATGAATAATTTAGTTAGGCTATAACCTTACTATGCTCTATATAGGCTGAATTCTACAGTCCTTCATGGAGATCTAGGAGCCTCTTGTGACCATGATTGGTTTGTTAACCATAGTTTGCTTTAACTGTGGTTCTGCATTATGTCCAAACCACTGGCATCACTACAGGGGGGGGGGGGGGCGGAGCTGTAAGTTCTTCTGAAATCGGAGCCTCCCTTACACGGAGGAACGAAGCGGCCCCGCCCCTTACCTTTGGAGCCTTTCAGGGAAGCGAAAGCAACGCGCAGGAGACTCCCTGCGCATTGCTTTCGCTTCCCTGAAAGGCTCCGAAGGTGAGTGGGGCGGTGCCGCTTCGTTCCTCGTGTAAGGGAGGCTCCGATTTCAGAAGAACTTACAGCTCCGCCCCCCCCCCTGTAGTGACGCCAGTGGTCCAAACTAAGAATTCTGGCTTAATCCAGACTTCTTTCCGTGGCTTTGCCGTTGTTTCAGTGGCTCCACCCTTGCAGCACTAGCACCTACAAAGATCCTATCGTACGTAGATCCACCACGAAACATGAGGTGATCTAGGCTGAAAATTGCTCTCACTGGCATTCTCACCAAACAGTTTTTGCCTTCTTTGTCTGCCTAGCATCAGCTTTGTTCATACATCTCCTCCTCACACTGAAATGCATAGGCAGGTAGGTTCACTGATTAACCATCCCCGTTTGCCAAGCAAACAAATGCTTGATCAAAGAGATCAAAGGCTTATCATCCCAAGTCATTTTCTGTCAAACCAAAATAACTGAAAAGTGAGATGCGAGTAGGACCTCCAAATAAAGTTGTTTAAAGGACTCCAGGAACTTTACCTTCCCAACATTAACAACCATGCATTCAATGCAGGGAATGGTAAAGAAATTGTAAAGAAAACTATTCTTTGAAGAGGGAGGGGTGTAAAACCAATGTGTTATACTTCTCACTTGGCAGTAGCAAGAGCATGCATACATTTTCAAAGAAGCTAGCGATTGGCTTGCAATGCCCTCTGTCTTTTTCTAACCAATGGCAAATGCTTTGCAAGCAGAGAAAATGTGATTGGGAGTTCATCCAGGCATTCATAGGAGAAGAGATGGTAGGGGTGGAGCCAAAACAAACTAGGGGGGGGGACACAAAACAAGCCAAGATTTGGTGATTATCTGTGAGGCCAATTGTGGCTTCTTAAACAAACCACAGTTTTAAACAAACCACAGTTAAACCAAGGCTCCATATTACATATGAACCAACCCACTGAGTTAATGGCCGGGGTGAAATATGAACCCGGGAAATCCTGATTTGCAACTCTGGATCTTAGACACTATGTTACATCAGCTGAACTGGCAGTGGTTGTCAGGAAGAGGACTTTCCCAAAGAGCTATAACCCCTCCTTCTTCTGTGTTTGAACTCATCTAAAACCTCTGTGAGATTCATAGCAGGCTATAAAGCATTATACAAAATGCAGAGGGCTTTTAAGATATGCTGACAGAGAAGACACTCAGATCAGAGACAGTGATGATTTAAGAAGTTCTGGAACCTGAGGCAGATAATCCAGACTTCTTCATAGTATGGCCAGTTCCAATTTGGAGATGCTTAGAGCCTCTCAGAAGTATTCAGTACAGTATTTACAAAGGTTAGACCTTGCTATGGCCTTACTATGCCATCTGTAGTGAAATATTATGTATTCATTCATTCATTTGTATAATTAAACAACAACAAAGGCATGTTGGATTTCATTTACAGGTATCTTACCAATCTGGATAATGCCCTGGAACCTGAATAAATAATGCCCACAAAAAGTGCTGATGCTGGAAGCCATGAGAGCACTTCAGACCTGTAAAAACATCAATTGAACATACAGTGACTACTATGCTGGATTCTGTCCACAAATATTATCAGGGCTACTCCATCTCATTTTTTCCTACAGGAAGATCACTTCAATGAAAGAAAATGCATGCACACCATCATTTTGGTCAGATGTCATCTGAGCACAAGGCACAGAAAGACGGGTGCTTTGAAGGAATGTGCCGTGTTACATAGTTGTGCATTTGCAGTGATTTTCTGGTTGCTTGCTTACACACATTTTGAAAACTGTGAGATCTGGATGTTTAGGAATATATCCAAGGGCCTTAACTACTTTACTTTGCAGTGATAGCATACTTTTAAAGGCTCCTTAAAATATAGCTGCCTTTCTTTTATTTTCAATGCATTGGGTTTTACAGTGTGGTATCTTCATTTACATTACAATTGGGTGGTGCAGTGGGTTAAACCGCTGAACCATGAGCTGTCGATCGAAAGGTCGGCAGTTCGAATCTGCGACGGGGTGAGCTCTCGTCGCTTGGCTAGCTCCTGCCAACCTAGCAGTTCCAAAGCATGTCAATGCGAGTAGATAAATAGGTACCGCTTGCGGGAAGGTAAACAGCGCTCCGTGTTCTAGCTGCATGCTATGCGCTGCGGCAAAGAGAGTCATGCCAGCCACATGACCACGGAGGCGTCTTCGGACAACGCTGGCTCTTCGGTTTTGAAATGGGGATGAGCACCACACCCTAGAGTCAGACACGACTGGACTTAATTGTCAGGGGTCACCTTTACCTATCTTGATTTACATTACAATCAGATAAAATATCAGCATTCCAATCAACTGAAAAATATAACAGTATCTGATGACAGACACATATTTCATTTCTCACAAGTCATCTTGTTTAGCCATGCAGCTCTAAAATATCTGATAAACAAAAGTTTAAACCAAAAAAAAAAAAAGCAAGAATCTCTTGGCTTCTGATTTACATTGATATTAGCAGAACCAGCCCAAGATCTGAAAAGAAAAAAGGGAAAAGAGTGGAAGAGGAAGTGTGGAGGCGAGGAAAGTGTGTGCTAGAGCATCACTCTCATGTCCTCCACACTTCCTCTTCCTTTTTCAAAACAGGAAGTTGGAGGAGGAAGAGGAGAAGTGGAGATGAGTGGGCAGACAGTGATGAATGCAGAGGTGTACAACGTACATCGCAACGTCACTTCTGGGTTCTCTCCCAGAAGTGAGAGAACCTGGGAGGCGCTTGCGGCAGCTGCTCTCTGCTTAGAGCAGAGAGGGAGAGCACCCGCAGCTTCGCAGCCTCCTTGGGATGCGCCGAGGAGGAGGTTACGAGGAAGCCACGGTGAAGCCTGAGGGGCGTGCCCTGATTACACACACACCCCTTGGCGGGGCGCCCAGGGCAACCACTTCAACCTTATGGATGGGCTTACCCCGCCCTACCTGGATGTTCATAATGGCTTGTCTGATCTAACAGGCAACAACTGTCATTACACAGTTGGTGGCTTCAAATCAGATGCTTACTTAAAACAAGCAATGCCACTTGAACTATGGAAAAATGAAGTCCTAAAGCTTCAGAATAAGATCTTCATGTGGAAAACAAAGATTGTTGACCGCAATATGAAATTTCAAGAATCTTTGAAATGCAATGCTTGTATCTGCAGTGTGGTCATATAAAATGCAATGGAAAAGGCCATTAGACTTGTTCCCATGATGTAATGGCAGAAGTCCATGCTGCCAAGAAGGAATTTTTTTCAGGGCTGGAAAAGAATGTCTGACACTACAGGAAATGCTTCAACAGCAATCATTGCTCTTACATGCCGATCCATACAATGGTCTGGCTTGGAGCCTGCTATCGTGACTATGTGAACACTGTGTTGTGCATACGAAATATGCCATATTACATGAGTAGGAAGGGCAACTGCATCGCATAGTTCTTGGTGACCACACAACATGCCTTCACTACAGTGTCTCTCAATGACTACTAGTCATGGCTATGTGCTACCTTCAGATCCAGCGGCAGCAGGCCTCTGAATACCAGTTCAAGGGGAACAATGGTGGAAGAGAAGAATGCCCTTCTCTCCTGCTTTTGGGCTTCTTCGAGGCAGCTGCTGGACTGCTATGGGAAACAGGATGTTGGACTAGATGGGCTTTTGGCCTTATCCAGTGGAGCTTTTATTACGTTCTTAAAAACCTCAACGTATGAACTACCATGGCCTCCCCAGAAGGTATTTTGCAGATTGATGCTCTGTGAAGTTGCTAAATATTTCACAGCCCAATCCTAACTAAATCTCCATCCACCAATACAGCCATGCCACCAGAGCGTGTACTGCATCCTGTGGTGGGGAGGGGCAGTCCCAAAGATCTCTTCCAGGTAAGACTAGAGGACATTTGTTCCCTTGCCCAGCAGTAAGCCCCTACTGCCCAAATGGGTCTAAATGGGCCTACACCAGCAATTTTGCTAGTGCAAGACAAGTGAACCCAGGAAGGTGGATCGATATTGGGAAGGGGGATAGGATATCAGCCGCGGCACTGCTGCCAATGCTGCCCCCTTCCTGGCCTGGATACACTCTCCTCCCTGCCTCCCATCCGCCCCTCAGGCTGACTTTCTGGGGTTTCTTAGCACTGGCATGCAGCCATGGATGCTCGCTGCTTGCAGCAATGGCCCAGCCTTGCTCTATGGCATGTCATCTTTTGCAACAGCCATAAAGCACAATGTGCCACCAGGACCAAGTTACGGTGTCACAGCAGCCCAATAGGTTCAGGCCCTTAATCCAGAAATCAGTATCTACACAAAACTACAATTGCCAGGCTTCCCTTGTTGATGCTATTGCAGCTAAGTCCATTTAAGGCCAAATTAAGGTTGTTGTGTGGAAATCCCCATAGTCTCAGCCAGTGCTTCTCAAAGTGGTGGGTTGCAACCCACCACTGAAAACACAAACTGTCCCCTGCCCTTTAAGGGGTGGGGACAGCATGGCGGTGGCGATCCCGGGGATTGCCACCGCTGCTGCCGAAAAAGTGCCCAAAAATGTCTTTTTTCCCACTTGCTGGGGTTTGGGGGGGGCTTGGGAGAGGCCTGTGCAACCGTCCGCAGGCCCACCCCCGCTCTTCAGATCGCCCAAAAATGATGATTTTTTTGAGCACTTCTGGTTTTCGTGAAAACCGGAAGTGCTCAAAAAATGCTGTTTTTCAACTATCTGAAGATTGGGGAGGCCTGCAGAGGGTCGCGCAGGCCTTCCCAAAGCCCCCTAAGCCCCAGTAAGTGAAAAAAGGTGTTTTGGGGGCATTTTTCCCCGGTGGCAGTGATCCCCGGGATCGCCGCCACCGCTGGCCCCACCCCTGCGAAACTCAGAGTTCTTCTCACCTCACGGGGAGATCTCTGAGAACCACTATTTGTGGACTTGGTACTCTAGGGAGTGTGTCCTCCCATATGCTCCTCTCCCTTCCTTAGATCTGTGGGAGATATTGCACTTTACATTCCATCTTTTAATCAAAGACGCAGAAGAGGGAATTCTCAATGTAATGTTTGCCTTGCTTAGACTGACATCTAGTGGAACGATTCTAAACAAATATTCCAAAACAAAAAAAAACAATTAACAAACAGTTCGATCCTAAACTTCCCCACGCCGATGCAGCGGCACTGGCACGGGCTATGCTGCATCCCACTGGAGAGTTTAGCAGGCAGAAAGTCAAGTCCTCAAGGTAAGGGGACATTTGTCGCTGCCGCTATGAGTCAACTCCAACCTGCACAAGCTATATAGCTGGGACAAGTCTGCGTTGATCCTTGTTGGCGGATCAGGCCCAGGAAAGGGGATAAGATATGGCAAGTGACGGAGCCGCCAATCCCACCGGCTCCCGGGCCAGATCCTCAAACTTTCTGCCCCGTCACTGCCCTCCCCCATCCTGTTTTGCCCCCTCCCCACCCTCCCCCACCCCCGTTCTGCCCCCCATGCCGGCTTACCTTCTCTAACGGATGTTGCTCCAGCTCCTTACACTGGCGCCGGCAGGAAGAATACGGCCTTCCTGCCCATGCTGGAAACAGGTGCGCTGTTGCAACGTGCTTTACGGCACATTTGCAACAGCTAGCGCTGGCGGAGAGCATGCTCCGTCGGTGCTAAAGCCGCATAGGATTGGGCCAACAATTACTTTACAATGCTGCTTCTGCTTTTAATTGAATTTTTCAAGTGTGGCAAAGACTATACAGCCAGCTACCACAACAAAATTAAATTGTTAACCCCAAAGAACCAGTATGGCACTCCATTTGCACAACTTAATATACCTCTATGAACAGGAGCATATGAACATACCTATAATCTGAACATACTATTCTCTGTTGTGCAACCAATCTTTACCTGCTTTCAGGTATAACTGAAATCACAGTGCTGTTGTTAAATGACTTTCCCTGCATGGGAACTTTTGTACCTTTTAATACCCTTCTACTTAAGTAGCGCTGGACAAAATTAAATCATTTCCTGAGGTTGAGGTTTTTTGCTTTTCAAATTCAATATATACAGTCACATATTTCTAAGACATTCAGGGCATTCTTCTCTTGCAAAGGGTGCATTCAAATATCAGATTAGATTTTTTTTCCTGAATGTCCAGCATTCACGTATACAGTTCCTGGATTTTTTTTTAATAACTAGTAATTATTCTGAGGGCCAGCAGGTGGCGCAGTGGGTTAAACCACTGAACCATGAGTTGTCGTTCGAAAGGTCGGCAGTTCGCATCCGCGACGGGGTGAGCTCTTGTTGCTTGGCCAGCTCCTGCCAACCTAGCAGTTCCAAAGCATGTTAATGCGAGTAGATAAATAGGCCTTTAAAAGGGGTTTGGACAGATTCATGGAGGAAAAGACCATCACAGGTTACAAGCCATAAGCAACCTCCTGGTTTTAGAAGTAGGTTTTCTCTGTGCCAGGTGCAAGGGAATGACAACAGGAAACAGGTTATCTTATTGTCCTGTGCTCCCTGAGGCATCTGGTAGGGCCACTGTGTGATACAGGAAGCTGGACTAGATGGGCTTTTGGCCTGATCCAACAGGGCTCTTCTTATGTTCTTATGTAGGTACCGCTTGCGGGAAGGTAAACAGTGCTCCGTGTTCCAGCTGCATGCTACGCGCTGCGGCAAGGAAAGTCATGCCGGCCACATGACCACGGAGGCGTCTTCGGACAACGCTGGCTCTTCGGCTTTGAAACGGGGATGAGCACCACACCCTAGAGTCGGACACGACTGGACTTAATTGTCAGGGTTCACCTTTACCTTTACCTTAATTATTCTGAACAGGTTTATGGACTAAACAAATAGACCAACACCACAATCATATGCATGTTTACCCAGAAATGAGTCCCACCATGTTCCGTGGGGCTTACTCTCAGGAAAATGCACAGGACTAAGTAAACTTAGCCACCCCTAAAGTCCAAATGCAGATTTCTCTATTTTAAATCACATTTGATATGAAATATACACAAGAGCTGAGAAAATCTGCTTCTGACATTGAGAAAGGCATAAAATCATGTAAAATCTCTGTCATGCTGGTTAAAGAACAATGGGAAGGAAAGTACACACACATGTGAATAAACACTTGGTGAAAGACTGGCCTATTATTTTATCTTCTGAATACCGGCAGGAAGGCACATAAAAGATTTAAAGAAAACACTCCAATTACAATGGGCATGTAGAAAGCTAGTGTTTGTGGGGACTGGGGTGTGCTTGTTTTAAACTTTTTTTTTATTTTCACAGTTCTTGCAACATTAAGGAAAAACTCCAGCCAAGTGCCAGCGAGTGATAAGCTGACACATATCCTGCAGGATAGGAAGTGGAATACCATGGTGAACTACCAATGCCTGGATTTGCCTTGTCTTGCAAGTTCATCATACCTTGAACTGCTGCTGATCTCCACCCAGCCAATCTTCCAGGAAATGTGTAGGAGAAATCCACCAACTAGTGTCTGCCACCTGCAATTGCAACACAAGAAATCACTTTGCTTTCAAACAATTCCCTCAAGTTAATATTCTCGGGGAGCCCAATCCTACCCAACTACCCGCACCAATGCAGCGAGGCTGGCACAGGCTATGGAATCCTACTAGGGAATTTAGGAGGTTGGAGGTCTCCTCAAAGTAAAGGGACATTCATCCCCTTGCCCCAAGGAAAGCCCCAGTCCACATATGGGTCTACTCGGACCTGCACCTGTCAATGGGTCTACTCGGACCTGCACCTGTCATATGGCTGGCGCAAGTCCACGTGCACCATATTGGCAGGTCAGGCCTGAGAAGGGGGGTAGGATATGGCATGCACCAGCATCATTGATCCCCCTCCCAGGCCCAATCCGCTCACACTCGCCACATAGCTACCCATCCCCCGCCCCGTTTCACCCCTCTCCCCCCTGCACTGCCCAGCAGGAGACTCACCTGCTCCGGCAGGCGTCCTCTGTGGTACCAGTGTGTGTGCGAAGGCCTTGGCCTTCGTACTAGTGTACCTAGCCTCCACACTGTCAAAAAGTGCCACCTGGGGTGTCAGCACAGCACACGCTATGCCGACACGCCAGTTAGTCAGGCCAATGAGCCCTAGGTCTCATTATTCATATAGAACAGTGGTTCCCAACCTTCTACCCCTTTAAGGGGAGGTTGAGACCCAACGAGGGACCCGTAGGCGATGTCTGCGCAACACTTCCGGATCTCTCTGCAGCCGCTGAAAAAAAAAACCGTTTTGTCTTACCGGGCTTCGGCGGTGGTGGGGAGACCTGGAAGTGACGCACAGACATTGCCGACAGGTTAGCCACCCTCCCCTTAAAGGTATAGTAATTTCCGAACGTGTAATGGGGGTTCACGACCCCCAGGTCGGGAACCGCTGATATTGACTTATTGGACTGGTAGTGTAAAACTAAATATTTATTATTTTTATTATTATTGCTGTTGTTGAATATCTGCTTGTCATACAGTAGTTAAAGATATAGAGCATTCCTCAGGAAAAAGGTGGCAACTATCGAAGGTACACTGATTTAATCCAATAACAGCACAGTCCTATGCATGTCTACTCAGAAGCAAATTCCACTGAGTTCAATGGGACTTACTCCCAGGTCAGTGTGTATCGGTTTGCAGCTGGGTCATTGTGTGTTCTCTAGATTAGGAAACATAGAAAATAGATGAGATTGTAACATTCACATCTGTCAGCTACAGCTCCATACCGATTAGACTCATTCTTTGGTACTTTTGAACTTATACTTACCCTTGAAAAAGGGTAGGGTATGTGAATTTCAGGACCGACAGGACATACTGGAAAACAAATGTAAAATTAAACAGACATTATGTAATGTGAGATCAAGCACACAAACATACAACACACACAGCAGCAGCAACATACAAAGTCTCTTACAGAAATCATAAGCTCGTTATCACTAGTGGCCAAAATTGTGGAAACCTTGTATTTATGAATAATACCATAGTTATATATCATTGGAAAGGTAATTTAATGTAGAATGTAATTATACAACCTGTGTTGAAATATCTGTATTCTATCAAATGTTATGGCCAAATAACTGGAAAAAGAAAACACAACTGCCTTAAGTAACAAAAAGTGGATTTCCTTAACTCAAAACTGACCAATGAGACTGATTGTTCCAAGAGTCAATGAGGTGTTATTATGATACAGCATGGAACCAATAAGGTGTGCATATGAATCAGCTCTTATTTCTATGTATCAGAGCTAATACTAGAAGAGAAGGGGTGCGCAGAGGCGGGAGGACTCGGCAGCCGTCACATTCCACTCGGACCACTCTGAGCGGAATGCGAAGGCTGCCGATTGCCTGCTGCCTCCACACGCCCATCCCTTTTCCTCACTATCATGAGTGGCACGAGAAAGCAGCAGGCAAATGGCTGCTTTCGTGTTTGGCTCAGCGTTCCGAATGGAACACGAGAGAAGCAATTAAATGGTGGAGCCTGAGGGTTGCACCCCCCCCCCCGGCATTACACCCAGAGCAGTTGCCCCTCAGGTTACGCCTTGTTAATTGCAGAATTATCAGGAGGACCTTGATAGAATAATAGAATACTCGGCTGAAACTAAAATGAAATTCAGCAGAGACAAATGCAAGGTTCTGCACACAAAAAAAGATCAATGTCACAGGCATAGAATACCTGGCTTGGCTGTATAATATGTGAAAGGGATCTTGGAGGTGCAGTGGATCACAAGCTGAACATGAACTAGCAGTGTGATGTAGCTGCAAAGAAGGCTAATGTGATTCACAGCCCAATCCTATCTTTCCCTGGCATCACTGGCGTCACTACAGGGAGGGCGGAGCTGTAAGTTCTGCTGAAATCGGAGCCTCCCTTACACGGAGGAATGAAGCAACCCCGCCCCCTCACCTTCGGATCCTTTCAGGGAAGCGAAAGCAACGCGCAGTCTGAAAGGCTCCGATGGTGAGGGGGCGGGGCCGCTTCAGGCGGGGCCGCTTCATTCCTCCGTGTAAGGGAGGCTCCGATTTCAGCAGAACTTACAGCTCCGCCCCCCCTGTAGTGACGCCAGTGCCCGGCATAGGCTGTGCAGTGTAGGCCATGTGTCTCCCATACTGTGCCTCCCATTTGTACTCAGAGAAACTAAGGGAAATAAGGGAAAGTGGCAGAAAACAATGTCTTATTCACATGAATAAGATGTTCTTTTCTGCCACCTCCCCTTATTTTCTTGGGTCATTCACTAGTTGCTGTGTTTTGAACCAGCAATTCACATAAGAGAAGATTCTTTGATCCTGCTGGGCTGTCAACTCCTTGTGTTGGTTACACTTGAGTCTCTCATTGATGCTTGCAGTATAAATATATCAGAGGTTGATATAGCTTCAGATATTGCTTATTGGAGGATAGCACAGACCCTCAACCATTTTAACGATAGGGATATTTTCCCACATCCAAAGCAAGGATGAATGGGCTCCAGCAACTACAGGTCATGGCAGAATTATGTAAATTAAGTACCAACTAATTCTGTAGTAAGGACCAGTTTTATGAGACACCAGGCAATGAAAGAGAATCTTGTTCTTTTTTAAAAAGTAGGATGTCATAGCCAAGCTTTTCTTGACATGAACAAGCTGTTGGGGGTGGAAGTCGCAAATTACTGGGTACAATCTGAGTTAATAACCAAGTTGCAACTTTTTAAGTATTGTTTTTATGTATGCTTTATTATGTTTTAAAACTTCGTGTAAACCACCTTGAGCACCAGGCTCTTAGCTGGGGGAAAATCTTCTAAATAAATATTAGCCGATTATATTTATATATATATATATCTTCTAAATAAATAAAATAAACTTCAGTGAGATTTATTTTATAAATAAATAAACTTCAATGAGACAAGGAACCCATTAAATTGCTGGGCCGGCCAGCCACATGGAGTGTACAGGTTCTTTTGTAACTCACAGGACAGGAGTTGCAGGTTTGGCAAAGTATTCTGAACTGGTGGCCTTGGATGCTGGAAGCAAAAAAAAAGCAACCTGTGATGTCCTTATTATTGGATTCTCATGGCCTCCACTAGTTTTGCCTTGAAAATATCTCTGTCTGCCACTTCTCATCTACTCCTGTATTCCTACAAACAGGCTTTCTGGATGCTGTCAAGTCTTCAGCTTTGAACGTAAAAGACCTTAGAAAGTTTGAATAACTCACGCTACAGAAATGGGAAGAAAATGGCTCTCTGTCTGAATCTTATGCTGAACAGTCACCAGCAGGGGCATTTAAAGTCACAACAGAATTTCAGCTATAAATTTAAGGTTTCAGCCAAGGACTGGGTGAGTGTACATGTGCTGCTGCCAGATATAATGCGTTTTACCCAAAAGTAAGTCCTACTGAGTAAAATGAGTCTTGCTCCCAAGGAAGTGTGCACAAGATTACAGCCTTTAAAAACAAGCAACTCCCCCGTATAATTCCCCCCCCATCTCCAAATTCATTGTCAAACATGAAGAAAATCCAAGATCAGGGAGCCAATAAGTTCAGTACCTTGAAAGCTTTCTTGTTAGAGCGTGATCTAACATTCTACATTAAAAACTGCTATCCAGTGTTTTTTAAAGGGAAACACTACTACAAACTATGTCGAATTATCAGGATGAAGATTCAGAGGCAATTGTGGCAGTTTCATATGTCTTATCATCTGAAAGCGTAATGTTTGAGAGTTTGTATATCCTTGCAGGCTGTATAGGACCTGATAAACCCCAAATGACTTTTTTTCCCCAATTGTTCATGATATTAACCATTTTGATTTTTTTATGCATTCGTGCAGCCACAATAAATATTTCTACTATGCCCAGATCTTTTACTTAATTATTCCCTATTTTCTCTGTACAGGTAGACAAGAGGAAATTGTCTTCATTCTGTTCCCCTATGTAACAGATTCGCTGCAGACAATATTTGTTTCTTCTTTCACAAGCAAGAACGTGAACACAATAGGTTCCCTTTTCCCCCGTGTTATCAATGACAGACAGGGCTTGAGGGTGGGCTGAATAAAAGGACGGGGTTTAGTATTGTATTGCGTTAATTTTGCTGCGGGACTCAAAAGAAAGTCTATGAAAAGCTTTTAATCGTCTCGCAGAGAGAGAGAAAAGTAACCTGATAGGAAACACAAGTCCCTGCTGATCCTCCTATGTATGAAACTAACCAAGACTATCCAAAGGTGACATGAAACCAGGACACAGGTATCGCATCAATAATGTTGAACTGATTCAAGTAGGCGGTAGCTCCCTCCTCCTCACCTTGTTGGTGAAATAAGAAGTCAAGTAGAATAAACAGAAGGCGAGACCAGCTGCAGGTCTCTTTAAATACATCAGTCAACGCATTTCCCCCAGTCCTGGGATAGGAGGCGAGGCTCTTCCTTCCTGCGGCGATCTGCGCGCCTGGGGATCAAGGAGGACCAGCAACTACTGTGGCTGCCATGACAGGGACACGTTGCTCTTGTGTGTGCTCCAATAGACACCAAGAAAAGGACCAAAGGAACTGCCTTCTTAAAGGGGCAATGCACCCTCTAGGGCAAGAAAAGAAGACACCATAGCTAGCCCCACGGCTCTCTGCACGTGCGCGGCTAAAGTGTGAAGTGAACCTATCATCTCCAGGAGGCGGGGATGGTCAGCATTTTCTAAAAGGAGGGCTGTCTGGAAACCACGCTAATAAAGACCGTCCTTACCAGATTGTGGCTTCGTGATTTTTTCCCTAATTGGACCAACATACTGTTGATTTTTTTCGTGATATGCTAGCTCTCTACTTGCAAGGTCTTTTCTTACAAGTAGTCATTTAAAAAAAATGTCGTTTCCCAACTGCAGTGATGCAGTCCACTCGTACCTCCCTAGGGATTCTACAATCTCATTCAGCCATCTATCTGACCACATCACTTAATTTGAATTACTTTAGTTCATGTAGTTAGAGCCTCGCCTTGCATTCACAAATATGTTGGTCTACACACACAATACTACAGTATAGCACTTCCATTCTGCCTGTGCAGTCCTTTCTTTTTCTCCTTACTTGACGTGCCTACCGCCTTTCTGCTCAAGGTATTCAAGGCAACAGAACAGAATAATTTTGAAGGCACACCGTCGTGCACCATTCAAACATTTTCAAGAGGATGCCAGATTTCCTGTCCAATCAACACCCCAGTGGCAAGTCCTCAACTTCTATGCTCCTCGCTCTGTCCAGCTGGCAAATGTAACCTTTCACCGAAGGAAAGACCAAACAAAAGACCAAACAAAAACTAAGCAATCGGTGTTTACCGGGGGGGGGGGGGGGGAGACAATTTCATACCTTACAGCATGAACCATAAGTTCGTTAACCAAAAGAACTGCTACTACATGGTGGTACGAGTATGTGATGAGATCCTACATGGGATATCGGAATCCCAATCGGCTCTCACTTTATCGTGTTAAAAACGAAGTTTGATAAAGGGACTCACGTTACGTGAGGATACCCCAACACATTGTCCCTTCCCAGTCCCATGCCAAAGAACGCTTTCTCACTTTGTCGCTACACTACAGAGCTTATCCACACCCCCATCCCATCTCGTTGCTGGCTTGCTCCTCTGGGAAACTTCCCCGCCGCAAGTCTATCTTGTTGTTGTCGTTAAGTCGTGTCCGACCCTTCGTGATCCCATGAACCCGCCAGGCCTTCCTGTCCTCCACTATCAGTTCGCTCATTTTCATGTTCGTTGCATCGGTGATGCTGTCTAACCATCTCATCCTTTGCCTTCCCCTTCTCCTTTTGCCTTCAATCTTTCCCAGCATCAGAGTCTTCTCCAGAGAGTCCTCTCTTCGCATTAGGTGGCCAAAATATTTGAGTTTCAGCCTCAGTACCTACGACTGAACAACAACACCTGTCTACTCAAAAATAAGTCTCACTGAATTCAATCGGACTTACTCCCCAGATATATGTGTATAGAATACCAGCCTAGAGCAACCGGTGAGAATAGCCGCAGTAGGCTCCCCGTATTTGGGATACGGCTTGTGATGCTGTCCTTGTGATGCAAGAAGGAGCTATGCTGCGAGGGAAAGGAGGCCTTAGATAGGGCAGCAGGGGCCCCACATGATCGGAGCTGGTATATGCTTTCCTATAGCGATGTGGGAATCAGCCACCAGGTGGAAGCAATAGTTTGGCACGGCAGTCGTGTTACTATCGACCCACCCTGTCTCGTAATGTCATCATAATAACTGTAATTGCCATTCCAGACAGATCTGCTGCTCCGCCTCTGCTTGGGAATTCTTTATTCCCCTTCGGGGCATCTGATTTTGGTGTCGGCGTGGATCATGTATTAGCACACGACCTACGTCCTACTAGCAGATTCTTATGACAAGGCAAGATGTAGTCCAGATCGTATGTCTAAAAACACCTATGCTTAGCGGTTCAGTGGTGGGAGGGGGGAAGAAACATGTTGGGGTGGGATGACAGTGAATACAGTACCTATTTAAATGTATTTCTTCCTCCGGAAGGACCATTTGAATGTATGTACAGTGTTGAGTTTAAGATGCATCTTAAATCATGTTGAGTCATCAAATGCATTGGGTTGGTTACACCTTGTTTTTAGGGAGTAGCCGAAGGAAAGCGAGCCTGAGACTCAAAAAAAGCATATCATTATTATTGGCAAACCAAAATGCAGCTCAGTGGTAATTCAGAATAGCCCTGTGTGTCATTCTGAATGCCTGTATGGGACAAAATAAACTCTCGCTGCATTTTTCGGGGGCAAGAGAAGTGCGGGTGCCAAAGGTGGGACGGAAATTCAACAGACAAAACAATTAAAATAAACGCTCAGACTCAGCGGAGATATCTCAATCTGCCGTCTACACAGCTGCAAACTGCGATAAAGAAACAAGATCAGAAAGAACCACAGTCCGAATAAATCTATTTCCCAATCCCATCTCAGGACAGGCATCACAACCCGACACAGATATCTTTAGCCTTGGATACTTTGGCAAAAGAACGAACTTGCAAATTAAAACACATACAAAAAGGAGCTGGATGGAGCGGTATTCGCTGGGCAGACTTTTTTAGGCAGCTCTTATCCACGACTACTCAGAACAGAAGTGTAAATAAGTAACCCCCACTGGGATTCACTCAGGTAACAACTTCCAAAGAGATAGATAGGCGTGTTAGTATGTAGCAGCAAAAACGACCAAGTGTCGTTAGTCTTTAATGTGCCACAGACTCTTCAGTGTCCTTTTATTCTCAAATAAGCGTGTACAGTACAAGGTTGTAATCTTGGAGGGAGGAGTTTTTTTTAGATCTTTAGGAAGATATATTACAACGGGGGGGGGGGATCGGGAATGGGAAAAAAGGGGGAATTCCTAGCATGGAGGATTGCACCGGAAGTGGCCGTGACGCACTTCTAGCTGTATGCCCTAGCGGCCAATAGGAGGCTAGCGTTGCCGGCTGGGGTGGGAAGAGTGGAGGTAAACCCGAGAGAAGCCGGAAGAAGTTTAATTCTGTCTGGACTTGTTGGTGTCCTCTTGCTGCTAAGCTGCCATCGCTTCTCTCGGCCTCGCTCTCGTTGTCCTCTTTCCCACCAAATATGGATCCGGTAGGAATCGCCACTGTTGCACCCTCAGCTGAGTCAGGCCCGGGACCCGCGTGGCCGCAAAGCAAGGTGAGCGGCGGCGACTAGTGTGGTCGAGCAGGGCGGGGTGAGCCGGTACGAGCAGTGCCTTAGGCCGGGCCTCCATGACAGGCAAGCCCCGTGAGGTGGGCGGTACCGTTTCAGGCTGGGGGTGGGTGTCTTCTACTATTTTCTTATCTAAACAAAAAGCTCCTTATCGGGCCAGGCTAGGCTCGAGCCTTTCTCTGTGATGTGCTAGTTTTTCACTGACGAAGAGTTACGGGGGGGGGGGGTTGGCACGCCCCACCCCCGCACCGGCACCGTCCACGCTGCCTGCTGAAAGATCTACCACCTAATACCTTTGCTTGTGTAGTGTAAACCAGCCCTCTGACTCAGCTGGGTGGGTAGTATTGACTTTGGCCCCCAGGACTGAAAGGACTGGAGCCAGGTATTGGGTGCCTTGACTTACTTACTTTGTGGACCCCTCCCCACAGGGTTGCCATTTCTTTCTGGCAGTATCTGCTTGTGAAATTCAGAAATTCAGCAGGTGGACCTTATCCTGCCATGACAGTGTAGTGATGAGTAATGTCTAACTTGTTGAATTTCTGACTCATACATTTTGTTAAATGCCCAAGAACCTGTTAGAGAAAAGAGGTGCCAACTCTCCCTTCCTCAGCCTTAAACGTTTGAGGAAAACAATCATGGGTTAATGAAATGCTAGGGCTGTTGTTCCTGTGGTTCTTACTAACTAGCATAGAAAAGCTGCCACTCTAGGTGATTTTTCCCACCACCAGCAACATGTGAAATCTTTCTCTATGCTGAAACATGGGGGGAAGGACTACCACAGTTTGAATAGCCACTTTTGTTGTAACCTGATTAAGCTATGTTAAGGGTAACTATTGAGTTGACACCTAAGTAAGCTTCCTCATATGCTGTTCTCCTGTTACGAGACTGTAGATTGAGCTGGTTCTGGGCTGAAAGCCAAATGGAAGTGAGCTCACTTGCATTATCAGTGTGCTCTAAAACCTGCTGGTTCATGTAAGTAACAACTTATAAATACGCTTTATGGGTGTGCTAGTGCTAAGATCTACAGAGGTAATGTATCCTTGATTTTAAAGATATTTTACAAATCTTTCCTAATAAATGTTTTCATGTGTTGCATATTTCTACTGATCTTTCTCTAATATGAGCCAACAGAGCAGATAGGATGCAAGCCATTTATTTATAGAAACTGTAGGTGTTTTATGCAACTCAGACCTTTGCTCCCTTATCATCAAGGTTGGCTCCCTTATCAAGGTTGACTCTATCTTGTCTGTCTGTTGGTTTCTATATAACTACTGTTCCTGTTGTAGCCATTAGGGTCAAATAAATACTGTATTGTCCCGAGTATAGGACGCTCCTGATTATAAGCTGCACCCTTAAAGTTTGGTGCTATTTTTTTAAAAAATACATTTAACTTCTTTTAACTTAAATATACACATTAGTAGAACAGTAAAACAGTACAGCTTTAGTACAGTTAAAGGCATAGGCACTCTGTCCCTTATTGAATCTGGGCACCCTAGTATTAGTAGCCTTCCCAGATCCAAAGGGGGACAGAGTGCCTACCTTTAACCTTTGGAATTTGGGCAGGTGTAGCTTGTTGCACCCTTCCATGATGATGAGCTGCACCTGCTCAAATTTCAATGGTTAATAGCACAGTCCTATGTATGTCTACTCCGAAGTAAGTCCTATTGCATTCAATGGGGCTTACTCCCAGGAAAGTGTGCATAGAATTGCAGCCTAAAGGTAGGCACTCTGTCCCCCTTTGGATATGGTAAGCCTGTGCAGGAGCTCTTGCTCTCAACTTTCAAACTGTACTCTCAACTTTTAAACTGCAATATCAATAAGTATCTTAGTTTCCAAAGAGTCCTGGGGCTGGAACTTAATGGTTAATTTTTTCAAATGCTGCTTGAGGGTAGAGGCTGCTGAGGGATAATTGTTTTTGGCTATTTAGCAAGTGATTAAGAGGCCAAAGAGAAAGGGAAAAAGCCCTGTTTTACCTTTGAAAGAGACTAGGAGAGACTCAGAGAGGCTTGGCTTTGAAAGCGCTTTGCAGAAAACACTAGGCAGAAAATGCTAAGGCTTTGTAGGCCGCACCCCTACTTTAAAGACTTGCCTTAGGGGAAAAAAGTGAGTCTTATACTCGGGCCAATACGGTACTTAGTCTCTTGGATCCATCAGAAAATATTCTGTAGGCCAGTGTTTCTCAAAGTTCTCCCCAAGAGTAGGGGTAAACTTTGAGTGTTTGCGGGGGTGAGGCGATGGCTCTCCTGGGCTCACGCTGCCGGCAGGACAGAGCAGGTCTTTTTACTTACTGGGGGTCGCGCCGCCCTCCGGAGGGTGCAGGGGACCCACGGCCACCCCTTCAGGCCTCCCCAAGCCTCGGATCGGCTCCTCGAGACTATTGAAGCCCACTTCCGTAATTTGGCAAAACCAGGAAGTAAAATGGAAGTGGGCTTCAGTCACCTCAGGGAGCCGATCTGAGGCTTGGGGAGGCCCACAGGGGTGGTCTGGCTGCCCTGCACCCTCCATAGGGCAGTGCGACCCCCAGTAACTAAAGAAATGCCCCTTTTTCGCTGTGGGAGCTCACCGCACGTCGCAACCCCCCTTAAGGGGGTAGCAACCTGCCCCTTTTCAGAGTGGTGGGTCATGACCCACCACTTTGAGAAACCCTGGTGATTGTCTCTGTTGATCTTGACTGTTGTGATAAAATATGGGAATGCTGTTACCTCTTATTTTCCTGGTTTCAGTCATGGTTTTCCTGGTTTCAGTCATGGTAATTTAACTGTTACTTAACACACCTAAAGGAAATTATATTTTCAGCTCTGATTCAGGAATGAAACTGAACACACATGCAAATATTTATTCAGCCATCACACATTTACAATATAAATACTTTTCCATATACATTCAAAGGAATTCATTTTACATAATGGACTTGTCATGAACCTCACCCTTAATGTGTATCTTCATTTGTCATTAGCAATTCTCAGTACTATTCTGTAACTGAGTAAAGAACTCTGTCTGAATTCAGTTGTTCCTCTAACTTGAAAGGACCTTTTCCCATGTTTCCATCTGAAAAGAGAAGAAACCTTTATATCTTGAGGATTTTGAAAAAAAAAAACGTCTGTGTGTGTTTAATTGTATTTTGGCATGAACATTTGTAGGCAAGCATCTGCTTCATCAGATACATGAAGTGATAATGGTGGTGATACTTGTACATATATTATTGTGAATGAAATAAGTTTGTGATAGCCAACTTTCACCTAACCACAAAACTAGAAACGCAACATTAACAATATCTGGTTACTAACATGACTGAACCTGAAAATAGAGTTCTAGGATTTCTTTCATCCAATTGTTTCATAACTGGGCCGTCATTTGTAAAATTATGCAAAATGTTTAGGGTAGCATTCATAGCGATGCTTGTGGAAGAAATTTTAGCGGCTGGGCTCTGCAGTGTTGCAAAAACGCTAGCAGAAAAGTTTCAGCTTGTGCAAGAGGTGACTGTGTATTGCACAGTGTCTTCTGTCAGCACAAGAATTACAGCACAATCCTGGCGGAAGTCAGAGGAAGCCATGTAACGGCCGAGCCGGCCTGGCGGGAGATGGGGATATGGCGGACGCCATCCCCGCCCCCCCGGGTCAACTCGACCAATGGCTCCCCTCCCTCGGCAATTGGACCGCCCATGCAGCCGCTGGGGGATCTCTTACCTTCCTCCGGCTGCCGCATGGACATCCTGGCGGCGGAGTGAGGGCAGCCAGCCTTGCACCGGCCTCCCTTACTTACATCGCGAACGTGCTTTATTTCCTGCGCTCTGGTGGATTGCATTGTTACTCTGGTAATTTTCTCAGTGTTACACATTTGAGCAATGTCCTTCCATTTGCACAAGAGCAAGTAGGGAAGATACCACTAGGGGCCCCTACTAGTTAGTATCCTCAGTTTTATCCTTTTTTTCTGGATAAACCGAGTTCTAGTGCAAAATACAAGCGGTTACTAGTTGGAGCCTGATCCTCCAATCAACACACCTTTTGGGCAAAGTTTTTCCAACCTTTTTATAACTTGAGATATTTTTTGTTCAACTACATTAGACATGAAAGCTAAGCAGTGGCACTTGGAAATGGTGTACATTGACTTGGAATATTATCTGTTGTGAGTTGCCCAGTGTTCTGCAGGCTGTGTTCTGTAGCAACATATGAACTTTAGGGAGAGGGCTAATGGAATGAATAACTGTTCAAAGCGAACTCTACTTTCAGCATTTTTGTTCCTGAATAGGTTCTGTCTAAGCTGGGTGGGATAGAATATTCAGCGTAAAGCAATATGGCAAAGATCAGCTTAAACAAAAAGTCCTCATTTTAAAAGTAGCTAAGTTTCTGACTTATCACCAGGCAAGTGGTCTGCTACATTGATTTCTTTAGAAACCCAAATTTTAGTAGTACAGTAATAGCAATTGTGAATGTTTCTGTAGCACAGCTCTAATAGTGGTGTGTGTGTGTGTGTGAGAGAGAGACTTTACCTTACATTAGTATCACTCCAACATAAAATATTTGTTTGTTGCAGTGTCCATGGGGAACTCCTAAAAATACTACAATATCGTGTTCCCTAGCTGAGGTAATGAGTGAACAGCTAGCTAAAGAGCTGCAATTGAAAGAAGAAAATGCTGCTTTTCCTGAAGTGGTGTCGTAAGTTGAACATTCTTATAGTTAAATTCTTATTTACAAATTTGCCCCCGCAGTCAAAAGTCCATGTGGTAGAAACTCATCACAGGGCTTTCTCAGCTATGAGATCCTTGTCACGGAACTCCTTGCCTCTTAGGAGGTCTGCCTGTTATAAACTGTTATCACCACTGACTTGTTGCCTGTTATAAACTTTTGTTTTGTTGGACATTGTGTTTAGAGTGATCATTTTTTCCGAGTTGCACTGTTCCATAAATGTTTTTGCTGTGGAGATAAAATGTTTTGCTAATTTTTGATAATAGAATTTATTGCTTGATTTGTGAATTTGTTCTGGTGTATTTTTTATTCTGAGTTGCCTTGAAGGCCCTTTTATGGCTGAAAGGGGGGATATAAGCTTGTGGGTAAATAAAGTAAAAATAATTAAATGCTAGCCCCTCTGGCTAGCAGCAATATTCTCAAATTTTAGCAACAATAGTTAAGAACAGAAGAGCCCTGCTGGATGAGGCCAAAGGCCCATCTAGTCCAGCTTCCTGTATCACACAGTGGCCCCACCAGATGCCTCAGGGAGCACACAAGACAACAAGATACCTGTGTCCAGTCGCCACTCCCTTGCACCTGGCACAGAGAAAACCTACTCCTACAACCAGGAGGTTGCTTTCCCCATCATGGCTTGTAAATAAGAAATAAGTTGTGCTATGCTTTGATTTTTGTTAACATATCCTCACATCCTGACAGTCTCTCTAGTAGCAAAATAGTGAGGCTGAACTATTTACCTTGTCACATTTACATAGTTTTATTATTATTATCATCTATTATATCCAGGGCTGTTGATGGACCATTTATGACTGGGGAGAATATTGACACTTCCAGTGACCTGATGCTGGCACAGATGTTGCAAATGGAATTCGATAGAGAGTATGATGCACAACTTCGGCGTGAAGAGAAAAAATTCAATGGGGATAGCAAAGGTTACTATCATTGGTTACTTTGTTAGGCTAAATCTGTCTGTTTCTCAATTACCCTAGCATCACAGTCTGCAGAGGTGGTGGGAAATATCCACTAGTCATGTATCTCCCATGTTTTTGTTTCTTCAGTATCCATATCTTTTGAGAACTATCGGAAAGTGCATCCATTTGAAGATAGCGATAGCTCTGAAGATGAGGTTGATTGGCAGGATACTCGTCATGATCCGTATAGAGCAGGTAACTTTGGAACTACAAAAATCTTACCAGAATGAACTCTATTTTTCAGACTGTATGATCCTGATGTAAGATTTTTGTGAGGTCAGTGGCATCTGGTTGATTGCTTCATAGTGATCAAATGATGAAGTATATGTATAATTTTTTATTGTCATTTGAGCCATCATACCATATGGTGCTTTACGTATGGTAGTAACTTGAGCAAAAGGCAAGTCCTTGGCCCATGGAGCTGGCAGTCTAAATTTAGACATCAGTTGGGTCTGAAGACTAAGTCATTAGACTTTGCAAAATAGGACAGTTTTGCGCCAGCCCAGCAATGAGGCAAGGTGGCCTGCTTCAGGCAGCAGGTGTTAAACAGGATTGGGCTGAGACTATAGTAACAGATTTTTATATTGGAGTCATTCACCAAATGAGACCCCTTTTTGTGTTATGAAGTTGTTGGATGGTATATGGACTGTTCAAACTAATGGGCTCTTGTTGGCTCCTTAATCCTTGGGAAACGCTTTGATAGTGTTGGTGTGATTCATGTTGCAGAGTGCTCTCCAGGACATGGTTAAATGTGAACTTCCAGTTAATAGACGTGGAGGTGTATTTGAATGTTTCACTCTGATTTTTCATAGACAGACCTACTACTACTCCAAAAAAAGGTTTTGTAGGAAAAGGAAAAGATATTACTACCAAGCATGATGAGGTAGTATGTGGAAGAAAGAATACTGCTCGAATGGAAAATGTAAGTTCTCTACTAAACTAGTCAAATTTTCCAAGATTGCTCTATGACTGGAGGCAAACATGCTGAAGCGAGCCTATTAAATTATTTCTGGCCCTTGCTATGCTCTGTTTTGGCTTTCCACACTTATCCAATAACCATTGTAAATAGTATACTAGTAAGTATACTAGTATCTGTTCTAACAAAACTTGCTCTGTTTTTGTTTTAAAACCACTGTCTCTTAGGAAGTGGGGCAGTGATGAAGAGCAGCAGGAAGTAACCTTGGAAAATGTCCCATGCGTAATTGGTGCTATAGAACATATAAGAAGAGCCCTGCTGGATCAGGCCAAAGGCCTGTCTAGTTCAGCTTCTTGTGTCTCACAGTGGCCACACCAGATGCCTCGGGGAACATGCAAGGCAACAAGATACCTGTAACCTGTTGCCACTCCCTTGCACCTGGCATACAGAGAAAACCTACTTCTAAAACCAGGAGGTTGTTTATGGCTTGTGATGGACTTTTCCTCCATAGTTTTGACGGTGGTTTGCTAACAGTTCCATAATGCAGTTGTTCCCACTTCCCTTTTTACTATCATCATCTTCATCGTCAAATAGTCAAGTGCGATTGAGTGGATATAAGTGTTGAATTGTGGACATGTGCGTTTGAGTTTCTGCTCAGCCAAGAAGCCTCAGAATGGCCGTGAACAAGTTACTGTCAATGTAATCTTTCTCTCTTTCTCTCTAAGTGGTGATAATATGAGAAAACTGTTTGCTGTTCTGAGCTCCTTGTAGGAAGGGCAGGATATAAATATGTTAACATAAGCAAAACACTGTTAGTGTAGTGGGGTTTCCCCTGTAAGCATCTTGTTCAGGCACACAAATGATTGTGTATGTTGCCTTGGGGTGGAGCCCTTTTGGGGGCAGAAAAGGAGAGCCAAAAGTCCCTAAATAAATTAAAAGATACAATACATATGTTAGAAAACTTCACCTAATATGTTGAATGTCATCTGTTTGCAGTTTGCACCTGAATTTCAGGTGGGTGATGGAATTGGTATGGACCTAAAACTGTCCAATCACGTCTTCAATGCCTTAAAGCAGCATGCGTACTCTGAGGAACGTCGAAGTGCCAGGCTCCATGAGAAAAAGGAACATTCTACTGCTGTACGTCTTTGTGATTCATTCACACTCAAACAAAATAAACTGTATAGTGCTATTTGGCACTAAGTACTATGTTGTACTGCGGGTGGCGCAATGGGTTAAACCGCTGAACCATGAGCTGTTGATCGAAAGGTCGGCAGTTCGAATCCGCGACGGGGTGAGCTCTCGTTGCTTGGCCAGCTCCTGCCAACCTAGCAGTTCCAAAGCATGTTAATGCGAGTAGATAAATAGGTACCGCTTGCGGGAAGGTAAACAGCGCTCCGTGTTCCAGCCGCATGCTACACGCTGCGGCAAGGAGAGTCATGCCGGCCACATGACCACGGAGGTGTCTTCAGACAACGCTGGCTCTTCGGCTTTGAAATGGGGATGAGCACCACACCCTAGAGTCGGACATGACTGGACTTAATTGTCAGGGGTCACCTTTACCTTTACCTTACTATGTTGATACCCCAGTAATAATAGCTGAACTGCTTTCTAGAAATGGGTTGAGACTAGTAAACCCTTGCAGCTAATTGAGTAACAGAACTAGTTTGACAGACTCATTTCTTAAGCTGCTCCATGTCACTTTTTTTTTCTTTGCAAGGCTGACTCATTGCTACTGTGTGTTGGCAATGTTGGAATGCTGCATCATAGCTAATTGCTAACAGAATTTAGGGAGTAATATAATAGAAATAGCAAATAAATCCTAGATGCACTTTGAGTTTTCATTGCCTCAGAATTTACAAATTTTTGGCGGCGTCACTAGGGCGTGCGTCACCCTAGAGCTGGGCGTGTGTCGCCCCCATGCCCTGGGGTGGCAGCGGCGCGCGTCACCCTGGTGACCCCCCAAAACACCCTCCAAAAATGTGGATCTGCCTTTGGTGGCGCCAAGGACTCTCCCCCGCTGCTGCCGGCTGCGTTCGTCCTCCCCGGCCAGCTGTCCGAGGCTCTGAGGCCTTCTGACCAGGCAAAATGCATCAATACATGATTTTTTAGCTTTTTTGCGCATGCACACAATGTTTCTGAGGGAAAGGGGCTGCCCTATTGCCCTCAGAAACGTTGTGCGCATGCGTGAAAAAGCTAATAAATGACGTATTGACACATTGGGCCTGGTCAGAAGGACCCGGACCACTGGCCGGGGCGGACGCTCCGAGGCCTTCTTTGGCCTCGGAGGGTGATGTGCAGAGCTGGCAGCAGCGGGGGCGTCGTGTGGGGGTGTTGCACGTCACTCCTTGACGGGCGTTGCCCCTCGGCAGCCCCCCCCCCGCCACGCTGCAGTGATGCCACTTTCAGTTAGCAGTCTAGGAATCAGTTGACCTGCCTAATTGAGTTGAATGCAACAGTTGACCCTTTCTAGCAACTTATATTAGGAAAGCTGGAAATAATACATGTAGTTTGCAGCTGAGACAGTAGCAGATAAAAAGAAACGGCTGCTTATCAGTTTGTATTCTTATTTTGTTCTAACTATATGCAAGATTTTTTGGGAGACACTGCGATACTGACTGTTGAGCTTGGTTGTCTACTGCTTTAACATCAGTCTGAAGTAATTAGTGGGGGAAATCTCTTGCAAGGGATTATCTTAAAGTAAAGGACTTGATCTAGCTGGCTTTATGTCATGACATATTTGTAAGTTAAGTAATCAAAATAACAGTTTCCCTTGAGCCAAACTGATTAGCCAATGTAATTATTTATATTCAGAAATATTGTATTCTGATCATGGTGACTACTGTAACTTGGTCTCTTTCCCACTCTTATGCAGGAGAAAGCAGTAGATCCAAAAACACGTTTACTTTTGTACAAGATGGTCAATTCTGGAATGCTGGAAACCATCACTGGCTGCATAAGCACAGGGAAGGAGTCTGTTGTATTTCATGCATATGGAGGAAGGTATGTGTCTTGTTTATGCTTATAGTACTTATGGAATAGTACTTATAGAATGGAGCAACTTGAGAAAGTGTCTTGTCTCCTTTGGGGGGATTGCCTTTCAAATAGATCTTGTTACATACACGCAAACTGACATAAAACCTTGGGATTAATTCATTCTGTGAATTTAAAAGTGTGAAACATACAGCATTTATATAAAAAAGCATATCTTCAACTATAGTTCAGTTATATATCAAACATTTAAAAATGTTTGCTATAACACTGGAAATTAATTCTCTCTGTTATCTATACTGTACTTGTCTTTTTGGTTGCCACTCTGTTATCTATACTGTACTTGTCTTTTTGGTTGCCACTCTAAATGTGGTATCTATTTTTTTTTTCCTAAAGCGTGGATGAAGATGCCAAACCTGTACCTTCAGAATGTGCTATAAAAGTATTTAAAACCACTCTTAATGAATTTAAGAATCGTGACAAGTACATCAAGGATGACTATAGATTTAAAGATCGTTTCAGCAAACTGAATCCACGCAAGATAATTCGCATGTGGGCAGAGAAAGAAATGCATAACTTAGCAAGGTATATAAACGTTGAGGTGGTATGAACACGTAACATTTTTCCCTTCAAGGTAAAATGTTTGTGGATGGATTTAAAACTCAGTTTAATTTTTGACTGCTTAGTGTATGTTGAACCATGTTGTGTATTGTATAAAACTACCTCTCACTGAATCCATATGCTGTCAGACAATGACTGGTGTTACATTTTTTGTTTTATATTTTGCTTTGATATTGCATTTTGAACTCAAGGCAATAGCTTCTGTTCTCTGTAGCTCTGGTAGCATAATTGATCACTGCTCAACAATTGGTTTGGTTTGGATCCAAAAGTGCCCTTGCACAAAGAGAACATACTTCTCTTCATGGAAGGTGCTTTCCCCAGTTGTCGTCAATTTTCCCTCCCATTGCAGCTTCTTGTGACCCAGCTTCTTGTGACCCAACTCCTGCTGTTCCAGTGTGTGTGTGTGTGTGTGTGTGTGGAGGGGGGAGCCCAGTTGTGTGCATAGAATTTGGTCATGTATCTTGAAATGCTATAAAGTGCCTATGTAACTGCATTGATTCTTCAGTCTACTCCAGTGGTGGCCAACCTTTCAACATGAATGCTGGCCCTTTAAATGGTTGCATAGGTGAGGGCATTTCAGCAGGTGCAGCTGCTTTAGCAGCCCCATCAGCACTTGCAGCTGCCAACATTCTGTCTTCTACACAACTCTTAAGAACACAGTAGCCCTAATGGTGGAAGGTTGGCCACCCCTGGTCTACTCAATCAAAGAGGATAGGCTTTGTAATGAATGTTTGACTTCCTGGAAACTTCTGAATACTCTAATGCTTTCCCCTGTTCTCTATAGAATGCAGAAGGCAGGCATTCCTTGTCCACAAGTGGTTACCCTTAAGAAACACATCTTGGTCATGTCCTTCATTGGTCAAGATCAAGTTCCAGCGCCTAAACTGAAAGAAGTAAAACTCAGTAATGAAGATATGAAAAAGGCCTACTATCAAGTTCTCCATGTAAGATAAATGCTACTATCCTTTCTCAAAATGTATTGGCAACAGTTAGTTTGAGAGAAACTAACTGAATAATTATGAATGTAGAGTCTGCTCTTAAATATACTCAAACTTTGATCACTGCAAGCCATGAAAAGGTTAGAACTTCTGCACTGGGGTCAAATTTTAGAAGTAGTAGAAAGAATGAAAAATAAAACACAAACAGAAGGTGGCATCAAGGAACCATTCAACAGGTTCTGTGGAGTCAGTAATTCTTTCCCTTACAATACTTTAATTGCAATTAGGTTGTAATCCTTAAGAATGCTTTCTTAGTACAATTCTTTGTACTATGTTAACTAGTTTTAGTAGAAGCAGGAATAACTAGGGAGTTGTCTAAACATGCCTATTGGTCATATGCAGTTATGCTGGCTGACAGTTCAGATAACTAGAGCGAACATCTTATGTTGTATCTGTTGTACTTTCAATTTAGTAGTAACCTGTTTCTGAAAATATGGAGATTCTTTCACATAGTGTGTTCAAGTATTTCTTGTATTTACATTCATCCTGGCAATATTGATTTTTAATATTTATTTAGCTAAATGGAATATCTCCAAATCACTTGCTGTTTTCTTGTAGATGATGCAACAGTTGTATAAAGAGTGCAGTTTAGTTCATGCTGATCTGAGCGAGTACAACATGCTGTGGCATGGGGGACAGGTGAGAAAAATTTGAATGGAGGAAAACTGTATTTCTACATGGTCTCATTTGCATCTATTTAAACAGCCAACTTTTGTATTTACTTTAGGTCTGGTTAATTGATGTCAGCCAGTCTGTAGAGCCAACCCATCCTCATGGACTTGAATTCTTGTTCAGAGATTGCAGGAATGTTTCACAGGTAAGAAATCTTAATAATCTTAATGTTCTGTAACTGAAACTGAATCTGTAGCAAATCTCTCCCTCCCCCTGTAAAAAACACAGCTTGTAAAATCTGCTTGTATTTGAGAGGAAAGGTGCTATAAGTCTATAAGCACCTAGTAAGAGCTGCCTCCCAAGAATTTGGATTATAAGAAAAAAAAAGTCAAGATTGTAAAACACTGTAGGTTAGAAATGCTTTTATGAATGAAAGGTAACAAAGTTTTCTTTTTTTACAAAAGTTCTTCCGGAAGAGTGGTGTAACAGAAGCCGTCGGAGAACGAGAGCTCTTCAATGCTGTTTCAGGTTTAAATTTTACTGCTGACAATGAGGTGGACTTTCTGGCTGAGGTAAGGGGAGCAGGGAGAAAAGGAGGAATTTAGTTGGTCTTGCTCAGCATGTCCAATGATTTGTATGGGCACGTGCAGGGATACCCGCATTAACTTAGCCAGAGCTTTATTTCAAGTTTTTGACTGAGCATGCAATAGTCGGGATGAGCCACTTTTACAAGTGGAGAGTAGTGTGTCCCCTTGGTTTTTGGAACTGCTGTGGGAGAAACTTTAGAGTGATTCTGGCTCTGTGTACAGCTCTTCCTTGATGTAGCTTTGAATTCAACCCTATATAGCAGTTTATGGGCAGCTGGCTTTTTTTGACTGTTTAAGTATGAGAGTCGCCTCTTTCAGAACAGTGCCTTCCATGGCGACCACTTTATAAGCTCCTCAGGGCAGGCATTTGCCCTCTCATTTGTTGTAAATAACCATGAGCATAGATGGTGCTATTTAAATAATGTTTGTCAGCTGCAGCAAGAACAATGAAGAGTCTTCTGGCACATTAAAGACTAAACACATTTATTGCAGCATAAGCTTTTGTGGACTACAGTCCACTTGATTAGATGCAGTCATCTGGAGTGGATAAGGAGTCTGTTTTTTCTTTCTAAGAATGCACATATGATTCCCAAAGACTGCTTAAATGTTTTCCTGCACACGTTTAGTGAACGTCTTGGGGTACAGCAAGAGGCAAAATGTTAACATGCCCATTTCTAGTTAATGAAATGTAGGATTTTCAGGAGAAATATTCCTAGCATGAACCACTACCCAGCATGAACCACTGCCCTTTTACAAAAGGTGATCAGTTACCCAAATCTTCAATGTGGTATGCAGATTTTGTTTTTGCATGCTTGTGTGAGAAACCTTTGCAGATGTACAATGGTGGCAAAGCAGTACCAGTGAAATGAAGGAAGAAAACTAAACCAGCAGATCAAGAACAGGCTTGTTTTGCTTGGAATTAACTTGCTGAAGTGTAAACATTTAATTTGTAATTTAGCAACACGATAAGATTAAGACTTATATGTTGCAAAGGCAGGATGAGTTTTGCAAATCTTCGGCTTTGAAATGGGGATGAGCACCACACCCTAGAGTCGGACACGACTGGACTTAATTGTCAGGGGTCACCTTTACCTTACCTATGTGCACGTGAGAGCTGCAGTACCGGTAAATTCTGACAAACAATGCCTAAAACTTCTGTATGTTTTCCTATTTTGTAGATTGAAGCTTTGGAGAAGATGAATGAAGATCATGTGCAGAATCATGGAAAAAAGGTTTCATCATTTTCAAATGATGATGATGATGATGATGATGAAGGTCCACCAACATTTTGCAACAAATAGCCCCTTGAGTGAACTGAAATATGTTTTACATCTAAATTTTAATGCAGTGACTAAATGTCAGTTGCCAAACGCAACAAACTATGGTCAGAATGCCATAAAAGAAACTTCAGGGAATATGCATCGGTGCTTTTGGTCTTTTTTTAGAAAAGTCCACAGGCCCCTGCGACTTGCCACATAGCCCTGTGAGAATTGAATATTGCTCCCATTTCAGCTTGACAAATGAATTTTTCAGTTACATTGTAGCTGAATTCAGTGTGTCATTTAAATGTTCCAAAATAATGTGGTGATTTCAGGTCAAATTCTGAAGTACAACTGAATGGGTAAGAATAATAAATACTCTTTCCTTATGTAGCGAATATACCCAGTAAAGAAAAGTTTGACTTTTGTTTCTTAGAATGAGGGTGTGTTCTTAAGGGAAGGTTGATGATGCACTTCATATTTCAGAACTATTCAAGAGTGACTTAGTAACGTTTACTATTTTTACAAACTCTCAATATGAGAAATCCTGAGATTTGGTAAATGAAACAATTTGTACTAATCACTAAAATAGTCTAAAATGTTTTCTATGGTTTTTACACAGATTAAATACGGAATATCTGACCTGTATAGTTCTTAGCCTATAATTTGAGTCTTAAATCTTTAGGCCACAATGACATTTAGTTCATTTTTACAAGTATTAAAGTAAAAAAATCAAATCTGGAATATCGATAGCAAATATATATATTGTTTTGGAAAACAGTAGTTAAAAATGGAAGATGGCTTATAGTGTGACTCCCAGACAATAGTACAATAGCTTTAATGAACAATATGTGAAGTCTAAATTATGTAAAATAAGAGGAATATTTGGCATGAGGAACTTCCTTACTTAGATCCTAATTTCATAAACTTTGAGGTGGTGACAGATTTCCACGTTTGTAGAGTAGATTCTTTTTGGTGTGAATCAGAAAGTGTTCCTCGTGTGTGCATGTAGCATGGTCTCCAGCATTATACCAGATGATGCAATTCATATGGCTCACTTAAATAAATTATATATATAAATTTATTATAAAATAAAATATGGTTCTGTTTTTATAAAATAAAAACACAGAACCAAAGCCATATTGTTGATAGATAGATGAAGAAATCCAGAGGCATATAATGAACATGCCTATATGACCTGTGTGGAAGTTAAACAAAAATGAGGGCAGCACCCCAACAGTCATTTAAAAAAACAGAGGGCCTTCTACACAGTTGCAGAAAAAGACTTGTTTCAAGGTATTGTGGCTTTATTGAAAGCCAGTGCTTTTTGGCAAATAGCCTTCTTCGGGGCCCTTTCTGCAATGGTGAACCCTCTACAATTGGAGACTACATAAACAGCCAGTTGGAGACTACGTAAACAGCCAGTATAAGAGAAGTTCATTTCAGTGAAACAGATTTAGAGGATGAACAATGTTCCTTTTCAGCTTTCTTTTTAAACTCTTCAAGTTGTAGTCAGACTTGCTGTGTGACACTCTCATAAAGAGCCTATGAAAATGCTATTTTTTGTGTAAAAAAAAATGGAGGAGAAATAAACACATAAAATACTGTTGCTGTTTGTGTGTGTGTGTGTGTGTGTGTGTGTGTGTGTGTGTGTGTGTGTGTTCCTCAAGCACCTGTACAAATTTATTAAGTCAAAATTGACAGTTCGCAGCATTCCCACAACTCTCAAAGAGCAGCTACTATTCTGTAATGGTGTCTAACTACCTATTTATTGCAAGCAGGTAAAACATCCATGGTACTGCCAACAATGAAGTTGAATAGGCTTTCATTAAAGGGAACAAAGAAGTGTTCTGGGCATGCATGAGGGTTCCATGAAGATCTACTAACTGTACAGAGCATATGTATATGAGCATATACATATAAATATGCTGAACAATCATATGTACAGTGAGTGGGGTGGGGGAGGAGACAGGTGCACAGCATGCTATAGTCACCCAAGGAATGTCCAGACTGCTGAAAAGATATGTAAAGCACAGTATCAAAACAGCAGCTCAAATGTCTAAGTTTCCAAAGAACATGTCAGGAGTCTGAATTACAATGCAATTCTTTTGATTTGCCAATGGTAATATTAGACTTCAACCTTCTAAGGCAAATTGTTTCATTTGAAAGGGTTGTGGTCATACTGACCATACTGAATTTAGCTGTTAATAGCCATTTTAAAACACTTTTTCCATTTTCAAAATCTACGTCTCTAACTCTACATTTCTAAATCTCATCTACATCTCAGGAAAGAGATTCTACAGTTAAGGTACATATCTCAATGGAAACTGGCTGGTAGTCAATGGAAGGACAAACACTAGGAAAGAAACTACTCGGAAAGGGAATGAAAATAACACTAGCAGATTTGGAATGTCAGGCAACCCAATCCTGCGTAAAATCCGCCGCAGCACGCTGTGCAGAATCCTGTGCAGTATCAAACCCATGCCAGCAGAGCTGGGGCACACCTTGGGGGAAAGGGATGTTCATTCCTTTCCCCTGGGGAGAGCCCCAGTGACCCCTATGGGCCTCCTTGGATTGCACCGGCAAAATGGCCGGTGTAAATCTGGGGAGACCTGTAAGGCCGGCCAGGCCTGGGATGGGTGTTAGGATATTGGCGGAGCGTGCCAATGCCCTCCCCACACCCTCCTGGCACAGGACTTACCTGTGTCCGGCGATGCAGCCTCTGCCCCTAGCCTGAGTGAGCAGCACCGGTCTGTCTGCTGGCGCCACTTACTAGCCCAAGTGTCAGCAGAGCCTTCGCTCAGCCAGCATAACTTTGCACAGGATTGTAAGTTACATAGCGACTACCTTAGGCATACTGCAGTTACAGTAGTGCTGGTCATCTTACTTTAAATTACATACAGCTGAAAGATGTTGGTTGTTCTTTGATGAACCTGAAAGGTACTGAGGAGCTGCAGTACCTTTCTTGTGAGTAAAAACTGACATGTTTGAAGCTTTTTGGTTTTAGATGCAGAGCATGATAGAGGTTATAAAGTTATGCATGGTATGAAGAAAGTTGATAGGGAGTTCTTCCTCGTACTAGTAGAAGTTGAGGGTACCCACTGAAATTGATTGGCAGTAGCTTTAGAACAGACACACAAGTACTACCAGGGATGTATCTAGGTAACTAGGTCGCGAGTGCGAGTACAATCATTTTTGCACGAGTACGAGTCAATGTCAAAAATTTTGGGCAAGTACGAGTCAAGTATGGATCCTTTTGTGCACGAGTATGAGTCAAGTGTGCATCATTTTTCCCCGAGTGCAAGTAAGGCCAAAAACCACGAGTCACAAGTCGAGTCACTTTGGGGCAAATGGCTTTTTCCCCCCTGAAAATGGGGTGGATGTCTGTGTGCCTCTGAGGCTTTTAAAGCACCCACTTGGCTTCCCCTATGCCCTTCCCCTTACCTCTCAGTCTTGTCACCACCCATCTGGTTTGGGAAAAACAAGCATGTCTACATTCAAACCATTTATTATTCCCTCCCTGCCCCCTCCCCTTGCTGAGCTGAGCATCCCTTGGGCTTGGAGTTTTGGCCAAGGAGGAGGAACCGCTGTGGCAGCTTCACCTTCCCTCACTCCTCCCCATCCCTAGCGCTCGGAGTTGTGGCCAGTGGCGAACAGACGGCAAAAAAGGGAAAAACTCTGAGCCAGGCTTGTTTTCCCACCCCCTTGAAAACCCTCCCTTTCTGCTGCCCTCCTCCTCCGAGGTCTCCACTGCGCCTGCCTGTTTGTGTTGATGCCAGCCATTAAAGGAAAATGACTCGGAAATGACAAGTCGTTACCCCCACGAGTGCAAGTCAAGTACGAGTCACGAGTGTGAGTGAGTGGGTCACGAGTACGAGTACGAGTCAGGGAAAAAGTGGCTAAGTCACACTTGCGAGTCGAGTCATTTGACTCGAGTCCCCATCACTGACTACCAGTACTTTATTCAATACATTTATAAAATTAACTTCCACAAAAGGTGGTGATGGCTACTAGCATTTAAGATTATTTTTAAAAGTTAGACAAATTCATGGAGGAAAGGTCTATCGCCACCTACTTGATGTAATAGCTAAATGGAGCCTCCAGCTTCCGAGACAGTATACCTTGAATGCCAGGTGCTAACAACAAAGAGGATGGCTGTTCACTTTATGCCTGGCTTCTGGGGCTCTTAGAAGCTTCTGACTGCCCACTGCTGGAAACAGGATGTTGAATTTAGGTGGCCCTTTGCACTAAGCACTGTTCTTGCAGTCTGTTATTCAAACATGTTAAGAACCTTCTCGCGATGGGAAAAACCTGCTTCAAGGCAAGAGGGAAGGCCTCCAGATGACAAAGTGGAACTCCCCTTCGTACCCAGCTCTGTCGGCTGTCATGGACGATCGTGCGCTCATGGGACTCCTAAAAGCGACCTGCGCCTTTAAGGACTGGTAGCTCCCTGGTCATGTGGAGGGGGAGCGTAATCAGGAAGCGGATTATGTGCGGCTGTAGGAGGAAGACACACACACACCGGCTTGTAGTGGTGGGGGGAGCGCGAGAAAGCGCCGCGTAGAGCCGACGGGCGACCGGCGTTCCGGTTCTCGGCCCTTTCTCCCGCTGCCATGGCGACAGCCACAAGCCTGGACTATTACCTGGCGCTGTGCACGCGGCCCGTGCAGTTCGAGAAGGCGAGCCCCGTTAATTGCGTCTTTTTTGACGAGGCCAATAAGCAGGTGAGACGCGGGCCGCGCGAAGGGGCGGAGTCCTCCAGCCAGCACCCCCCTTTCTCTTCCGCTCAGTCACGCGCTCACTCCCCCCCCCCTTCGCCAGCTGGAGAAAGGCCAGTTGTGGAACGCTGGACTGCAAAGATGTCACCCAGCCCTGGTCGTCCGCCTCTTACTACCAAATTGCAAGAGGGGACCCTCTTCCGAGTCCAAATGTCAGTGGTCCTGCTTTTGTCCCTGCGACTCCAAATGTCAAGGAGGGGAGAGGCAGCTCTGATAGCCTGAACAGTTGCACAGCGGAAGGCATTACGATTTTAGTAGCTGCTGTGCCGCTGCACCTGATCATCACATACCGCTACTAGTTTTCCACCCAGCCTTTCCTTCCTTCCTTCAGAGAGCCGAAGGAAGGTTCTTCTTTTCCTGTCACAACGACCACGTGCGATAGGCTGGTCTGAGAGTTACGTGACTGGCCCAAAGTCATCCAGCATGGGGCTGAATGGGGATTTGAACCGGCCTCCCGATTTTAATCCAACACTCACTACCACACCAGGCTTTTGGGAGTAAGAAATGCTGTGCCTGCTGAAATTCCATTTCCTACACAGCTGTTAAAAAAAAAAAAGATACTACACTTGATCTTAGCCAAAAGGCCGAGAAGCGAAAGTACGGGCAGTTTGTACCACCTTTGCTTCTGACGATCTTGCAGCAGTGGCATCGTTTTCCAAAGGAGGAAAATGGAGCCCATCGCCTCTCTGTTTTCCTCCTTCAAAGAATGATGCCAATAACAATAAATAATGCAACCCGCCTTTGCTCAGGATGCACCTATCTTGTGAATCTGCCCAGACTCACTAGTTGAAGACTGTGATTGTGAGCCCCTTTAGGGTTGGGAACCGTTTATTTTGCTGTGTGAAGGCTTTTGTGAACTTTTTTTGTTGAACGCAGTGTATAAATATTCTTCATAATAACATTAGAGCTAATATACACATTACACAGAGTGAGGTGGTCAGCTGAGGTGTAGAATTTACTTTGACTGCTTCACTTCAGATTGCAGGTGAGGAGTTGTATTTTAGAATGCTTCCCTATAAAGTCCCCTCGCTGCCTGTAGTAAAAGAGTACACTCACTGAAGACCTCTCTTTGATCTACTGGTTTACTGTGCAGGATGTTTTTGTACAGGGGCTGATTCAAAAATATGGCTCCCCTACCTGCAGTCTGAAGTGGAACAGTCCAGAATTCCGCCACCTCTGTTTAGATTGGATCTTATCAATGAAAGGGCATCTTACGATCCATAGTATGCTCAGTAGATGAGAGTTTTCAGTCCTAATGAGCAACTTTGTGCCAGAAGAACCTTGTCCTGTGGTTTAGAAACTGGGACAAAACACTACAACTTACTAGGATTCTAGACTTTATTAGAGGTCAACAGGTACCTCTTACTCCATAACAGATGTTCTTATTGGGAAAGTCTGCACCTGCATACTTCTGTTTGTCACATACTGTAGCTGTAAAAAATACAGAAGACCTGCCAGAAAAAAGTGGCCGTCCTACTTACTAGCCTGTGTGTGTATCAGATGATCTGCTGGGTTTAATGGCAGAGCATGACTCTTGTTAGTATGGTTATGCTTCCTTTCATGACAAAACTTGGACAGAGAGCAGCCTAAACAGAGTATGCATAGCCTGGGAATGAGCTGACCTTTGAGGTTATTCATGAGTTACAGGGGAGTAAGAGGGGGCTAACCCCCCTTTTCTTTTGTGATATCCCCCTTAGCTACTGTTTCTAGAAGCCTGTGGGGCACATGATTTGGCTATAATTAGAAGTAGGGGGGGAAATAAGTTTATATATTTCATTAAGGACTGACTCTCCTACTTTTCTGCTATAATTTGAGTGCTGCTTCAGTACTTTAGATTCAATAAAGCTAAACAGCAAGACTGTTCAGATTTCTTTTTTAAAAAAGGACCCACAAAAACCCTTATTCTAGAGGTTCTCTGTTCTTTTTCTTTATACAGGAGCCAAAATTGATACATACATCATGTGCAAAATTTTATTCTTTGCATGAAAAATTACACATCTAAGTGCATATCACTAGGATTATTACTGTACATTTCTCCATTCTCCACCTCCAGCAGGGTTGCCACGAGAGCAGCATGCTCCACTTGGTGTCGGAGACCTTCTTGGCTCCTAGGAAAGAGGGGTAGAAACGGGGGGGGGGGGGGTTTGCAGGCCCAACAACCAGGATCCCCCAACCAGGCCTCAGAGTTCAGCAGTGGGGGTGGGCATTGCTTCACCCTCTTGACTCCTTCCCTGGGCTTACCTCAGTCCTAGGGGAGCAAACACAGTACAGCTGTCAAGTAGCCTGCTCAGTCTCAGAGACCTCATCACCAGCCCTGAATGCCTTATGAAGCCTTGGACCCTCCCCTTCCTGGGCTGTCTTTCTCCCATCCCCACCCTCAGATCCACTTGGTCTAGCCCTGGGGTTAAAGGGCCAGCATTGCCCCAGACTAGGGAGGCTCTCATCCTGCGAGGAGCAGCCAACCCTGTGCCTTGATGGCCCTGGGGAAAGTGGGAGGACTAGACATACAGCCGTGTGTTGGCCGTATGGTGCCAGTGGCTGCTCCCCCACCAGGGTTGTGATGGGATAGCTGGAGTTGTTGTTGTTAACAGTATTTATATACTGCTTTTCAACAAAAAGTTCACAAAGCGGTTTACAGACAAAATCAAATGATTAAATGGCTCCCTGTCCCAAAAGGGCTCACAATCTTAAAAAGATGCAGAAGAACATCAGCATCAGCAACAGCCACCAGAAAAGACACCTTGCTGGGGTGAAAGGGGGGCAGTTACTCTCCCCCTGCTAAATATAAGAGGATCACCAATTGAAAAAGTGCCTCTTGTCCAATTATGACTACATGTTTGCATTTTGAGATTAATGTGATTTCTTTATTATGTGATTGCTTCAGTGGTTTTAAAATGACATGATTTGATCCTAGTCTTGAAAGACAACTGAGCACCTGGTAAATTCCTCACGGTTTGTTTATTGTTGATTCATACCTTTGATCTGTTTAAAGTAGAAGTTTTGTATTGTAATTTCTACAGGTTGGGTCATCTAAATTACAAAATGGTACAATTTCCTCTATGTATGAGTGGTCACAGTCATCTTTCATGTACCTGAAATTGCATGTGCATACATGTGCCTGAAAACAATAATGTAAACTGAAAATGCTGGACAGAAATTTCCATGACCTCAGCACTGTTCTTTCTAGCTGTTCATGGTCATAGAAATTGTTGTGGCTGTATCAGTGCAAGGCCCAGTCTGCACTGACGTTTTTCCGCAAGGTATTTTTTTGTTTCAGCTATTTGTTTCCTGCCTTGCCAGGTTAGCCTAGCAACTAATAAAAGCATAAACATATGTCATAAGACAAACTAACAGTAATACAGCAGCACCAAATCAGCCTTTTACACAGAGCATTCCAGTTCTTTACTAACCAAAACCCTTAGGTAACTAAGATTTCAGGCTTTCATGGCTGGCAACAATCAACTTAGAACAAAATTTATTTACAGGTTTAAAAGCCATGGTCAAGTAAAAAAAGCAAATTAAGCTTAAAAAGTTTAAAAAAACTTAAAACTTAAAAAAACTTTAAAAGTGCGATGTTTCATCCAGAAAGTATCCAGTATAATCTGGATGAAACGTCACGCTTTTAAAGTTTTTTTAGCTTAATTTGCTTTTTTACTTGACCCGTAAATAAGCTTTTAAACCCGTAAATACATTTTGTTCTAAGCCCTTAGGTAACGTTCTAAACCAGACCTGAAAAGACTGGTGATGAGCCTCTTGAGGGAGGGAGGCAGCCATTGAAACTGTTCTGCTCCATATCCCAGACACGTTTACCTCCTAAATGGGAGGTACCGCTGGGAGCAAAGTCTTCATTGATCTGGGAGAGGCATGCACTGACATGTGTGTCTCCAGCTGTGAAAGGGCTTGAATTGGGCTTGGAAGCTCACTGGCAGCTGGTGCACTGGAAGGCATTGTGTAGAACCAGTTGGATATACTCCTGCTGGCCTGTTACCAGTTTTACTGTTAACTGTTACTCCTGCTGGGCTGCAGTTTCTGGCCAGGACAGCCTCCCATCAAGCACATTACAATAGTCAGTATTTGAGGTTTCCTGCTGATCTGGCATTTACCAGCAACAAGTTCAGGAGAGAAGAATCAGAGCCCACATTTCCCATCCTGGGAAAAGGACTATGAGCATGTATTTGGCCAAAAGGGAGCTGTAGCTGCTTGTATTCAGGGGGAACTGGATGATTTGACCTTCAGTTAGGCATAAAATAGTTTTATAATTTCTATTGCTAGTAATGCATCCAATTTAACTATGGAATCTTCCTGAAAATAAACTGTTGATTTGGACGCTGATAACTTTCATGGTAAGTGATGATGAGACCACAGCTGAATCTAGATATTTTTACCCTCTTCAGGTTTTTGCTGTTCGATCTGGTGGGGCTACTGGGGTGGTAGTTAAAGGCTTGGAGGACCGCAATCCCATCTCATTCAGGTAACATATGTGTTCTGTGTTGCTTTCTCAATAGTTTATTCTTTCCGGTTGCTACTTGTGTGGGTGCGTTTTCTGTTGCATGCTTTTTCAAAAGACATATCTTTTGGCATCTAGAGGAGCATGTGGCATCTAGAGGCCCTTGTGACATCTAGAGGAGCATGTGCAAAAGCATGAGCGCAAGCTGTCTTTCTCATCTCTGCGTAGCAGCCTCCTGCACCCTCAGAAAAGCCAGCTTCGGGATTAGGGATGCTCAACAGTGGAAAGGGATATGGCAGATGAGAATCCCTGGAACTGGACTGCCCACAAAGGCCCAAATTAGGTCACCCAGGGGTTTTCTAGTACAGTGTATTTGACCTGCCTCAGCAGTGCATTTCTGCTTTTTCCAGGCCTTCGTAATGATAGGCATTTGGTAGTATTCTGTTTTATTGGGGGGGGGGGGGCTTCTGAAATACAGGAACTGATTAAAGTAGAGAAATTAAGATCTAGAGAAATTCTCTGTTTGTAGAATGGAAGACAAAGGAGAGGTGAAATGCATCAAGTTTTCTTTGGGAAATAAGATATTGGCTGTCCAGAGAACATCAAAGAATGTGGTAAGAAATTTCTTAAAGTAAAAGGTAGTAAGCAAATGTTCAAACACAATAAGCTTGAATCCATTTGATGTGGTGCTGTATTTGGATATAGTAGCTGATAATGTCAGTTTACAATGTCAGCTTAGCCATCTACTGTGTCTTAAGTAGCTGGAGAAAAGGAAATCAAAGAAACTTGTTTATATATATAGAGAGAATGCTTTGTAATCACCATGGAACATGCTTTTTAAGTTTTTCATCAATAGATTCTATTACAAATGTACAGTATTATACTTATATAATTGATTATTTCTGCCTGTTCATAATTTTCTCCCCATATATTTTTGTTCATTATTGTATTCCAAGGTCAGTAAAAATTGGGGAGCACTCAGGTGAAAAATGGGATATTAAAGTAGAAAAGACACCTATAAATGCATATTTGATATACTTGAATCTCTCTATCTAGTACATTAACAGCCCAATTTTATCCATTCCCCCCTTGTGAATGCAGCAGCGCCAAAATGGTGACCGCTGCATCCTATGGTGGGGAGGGCAGTCCGGGAGGCCTCCTTTGGGTAAGGGATCATTTGAATACGAGGTAAGTATAGGATTAGGCCCTAAGGTGGTAATCCGAACCATACATACCTAGGAGTAAGCCCTATTGAACGCAATGGGGTTTACTTCTGAGTAGACATGCCTACATTTGTTTCCTTACCCAGGGGTAAGCTTCTGTAACGCGGACAGGTCTACTTGAAATTGTCACAGCTAAATAGCTGGCACAGGTCCATGTGGACCTGTGCCGCAGGATCGGGCCCGATCGGCCCTCCCCTGCCTCCCTTGTCACCTGTTTCGTCCCCGCCTTGTTCCGCCCTCCTGCCACCTCCTCCTACCTTTCCCGCTGACTTATATTCATCGGCAATCGACGGGAGAATTGCTGGAGTGGGCGGGAAGCATAGGCGTCACCCCAAGGCAGGGGGGGCGCGCCACCCTAGTGATGCCCCCCACTAGAACTTTTTGGGGTTCTATTTTTTGGGGGGTTCTATTTTGGGGGCGATTTTTTGGGGGGCCACCCGGCTGCACCCTGCTCCGGGTCTCCCCCCGCCCCTTCGCGTCGCCCTCCGGACGCTCTGAGGCCACCCCAGGAGCCGGCCTCGGAGTGTTCGGCCCGGCCGGCGCTCCAGGGCCTTCTGAAAGAAGGCCCAATGCGTCGCGAACTTTTACTGTTTTCGCGAAGCCCTTTTGAGATTGGTGCTGACTGCTTTACGGCAGTCAGCACCAGCGGAAGAGGAGTAGCGACAACACAAGGTAAGTATAGGATTAGGCCCTAAGACTGCAATCCTAATCATGCTTACCTAGGAGTAAGCCTTATTGAACACAATACGTTTTACTTCTGAGTAGATATGCATACAATTGCACTGTAACTTTCAGTTCCTAATCTGAGACTGCAATCCTTTGCACTTTCCTGAGTGTAAGCCCCATTGAAGACAATGGGACTTACTTCTGAGTAGACAAGCTAGACTTGTGCTCAAAGTTAGGAAACGTAAGCCAATGATCTATACCAGTGGTGGCCAACCTTTCAACATGGATGCTGGCCCTTTAAATGACTGCATAGGTGAAGGCATTTCAGCAGGTGCGGCTGCTTTAGCAGCACCATCAGCACTTGCAGCTGCCAAGACTCTGTCTTCTACACAACTCTTAAGAACACAGTAGCCCTAATAGTGGAAGGTTGGCCACCCCTGATCTATACTCTGCATAGGATCAAGCTACAGATGGTTCTTAGTTACTGTTAATCATGTTGTTGTTCCAGGACTTTCTGAACTTCATTCCAGACAGCCCACAACTAGAATACAGTCAAGAATGCAAGGTACATGAAAATAAATATCTAATTAGTTACACTGAAGTGATCGTTCAGTATATTGTAACCTACTTTAGTAATTTGGTTACAATATTTGGAGAAAATTGGTTCAAAATATGCATGGACAGTGAGAGGACTGCACTGAGCTCCAGAAAAATCTTTCATTTGTAATCTTCAAATATACTTGCAGTTTTAGATGGTTGTTTTTTGTCATCTTGAAAGTTATAGCTTTAATTCTACAAGAACGAACATAAAGCTAAAGAGATGAGGAGAGGAAATCCTTGGTCATCCAAGTAGGCAATTGAATAATTGGATCAGCTCCTTTAGTTGGATACATTAAAGTCCCTAAATCCAACATGGGCCCACCACCAGAATGCACTAAAGCTCTAATCATGCCTGGTGCATGCTTTGTTTAAACAGGGCCCCAATTTTTCAAGAAGCACAATCTCTTCTGCTTTTTCAGGTACTACTTCTGCTGATAACAAATCCTGGAAAGTACCTAGCCACCACATGAAGTTTCAATGGAAATAGTCCTGTCTTGAAATTTTATCTAGTAGAAAATCTGCCTAATTTAATGTTGTAGCCATGTGAGAAATTGTGCAAAGTAATATTTGGAATCAGGGTGAAGGAAGGGACTTCTATACTGTAGCATCTGTCAGTTTATGCCATTGTAAGACCGAGCATTCTATGATTTCAAGCGTCCTGGCCAGGGAGCTGTCTAACATTTCTTGAAAATCTCCAAGGGAAGAAGACCCACCATTTTCCTTGGAATGAAAGGTTATGATTAGTCATATGACTGCTCTCTCTTTCTGGAGCACAACTATGCAGTTCAGGGTAGTTTTTGGTAAGCCAGTACTAGTTACTGACATTGGATGACTTTACTTGAAGATGTGTCTTACTTGACTCACTTTGTGGTCAGGTAGCCATTGTACCAAATTCCTGCTTTTCTGCAAAGGTCCTGGACGCTGAACTGTTCTTTTCAAAGATTAGGGTAGGATTGGAGTTGTGAAGCATATATACAGAACATTGACACACTACTGCAGTGGTTCCCAAACTCTGTGTGACGGTGCCTGAAGGCACCCTGTTGGGATGTCCCCAGCGGCCTCTTCTTCCTGGCTCTCCTGGGTGCCACCATCTTGGATCGCGCAGATTCTTGCGAGAACTTGCACAGTTCTCATGAGATCTCACGTGATCCAAGATGGCACTGCCCAGGAGAACTGGGAAGAAGAGGCCACTGGGGACATCCTGACAGGGCGCCACGGAAGGACACCGTGACCATGGTAAGTTTGGGAACCGCTGCACTACTGTATCACTTAGACTTGGGAGAAAATCTCTGCAGTCCTGTGCTTACTTCGGAGTAGGCACTATTGAATTTAGCGGGACTTCTGAATAAAAATGTATAGAATGAAGTTGTAAGTCTGTGTTACTATGCAGGTGTAAGCGCATTAACAAATATTCTCACCAAACATTGTTCGTAATAGTTTATAGTAAAGAAACAGAAAACGACAGAGTAAATTTTATATAATTTTTGTCTAGTTCAAGAACTAGCCAAGTGCTAGCCATTTGAGAATTAGAAGTACTATTAACCCCCACCCAGAAGCTCCTGTATATATTTGGGCACTCTAAAACAGATGAACACTAGGATGATGTGAGTGTATTTCTTTGCCAACGTGGAAGTTTATTTAGGTAATTTTACCCCACCTTCCCTCCCCCCAAACGGTGCCCACTCTCCCCCTCTGTTGAAGTGAATAAAGACTCTCACTTGTGTGGGAGCTTCTTGTACTCTTCAAAGCCCTTGCGAAGCTCCCAATCCGGTAACTATTTTTAGAGTGTGATTGCTGGCACTGTGAGACACAAGCCATGATATTCTGTCTTATATGAAATTGTATGCCTGTTTGTGTGTTTCAACTGAATATTGTTTGCTGTTTAAGACCAAGAATGCCAACATTTTAGGATTCTGCTGGACAAGCTCTGCAGAAATTGTCTTCATAACAGATCAAGGAATTGAATTTTATCAGGTAAGTGCAATGATGCGATGTCTTTCTTTTTAAAGCCTAAACTTATGAAAAGTGTCTTCGCCTGTTTTTCTGCAATTCCCCTGCCCCAGCTCTCCCATCTCACCAGGAAAGTCCCCAACCTTCAGGAGAGGTTTTTCAGAGAGAAAGCCCCATTGGGCAAGGTTTACTCATGCAACTCTGGATACAACCTGTTGATTTGTATCCGTTTGTATCCCATTTTGAAACCTAAGGCTGCAATCCTGTTCACATTTACCTGGGAGTAAGTTGTATTAAACTGAAAAAGGACTTCTCTGTAGATATGTATAGGATTGAGCTGCAAGTCAAAGTCTAACTTTGGTTAGTTTGGTACATAAAAGAAACTGGCTGCCTTAAGAACTTGGGAATGAATGTTCTTGCCTAAAGAATATTTGAATTTGATACTCTGAGAAAGATCTAGATCTCAAATTATATATGCAAAATTTACTATTTCATTGTACAAATGCACTTTGGATATCTGTAGATTAAAGCATCGTACCAAAGTGTAAGTTCTATTTAAGGATAATTCTTTGCAATAAGCATGTCATCATTCTAATTCATCTTCAGACGCCCCAGCACTCACATTTATTTAGCAGTCACTCTTGCTCCAAGTACATTTGAATTCTGTTTTGCTTCTCACTCATTCGTATCTATAATTATGTGATCTACAGCAGAAAAATTTCAGCTGCTACTGGAGGAGGACCAACGAGGCAGTAGCAGCTTAAAAGTAGTCATTTTTGGTGTACTTCCTTCCAGTTGTAATTTTTCCACTAAATATTTACTGTCATTTATTGTGCCTTGTCCCAAGTAGTCTCATGCAGAGGTTTGGAGATGAGAAAGATTTGATAGTTTAGTTTGTCTTCAGCTGAATAGAGTCTGCCCATCTAGAGCAAGTTTCAGGATTGGAGGCCTCTTATTAATTTTTGGGCCGTTAGCATCTATTCAATTGGAATTATTTACCACGTAGCAGTTATTGTAAAACTTTATCTTGAGTCTTTAGGTACTACCAGAGAAGCGAACACTAAAACTGGTGAAGAGTCAGAATATCAATGTAAACTGGTACATGTACTGTCCTGAGAGCTCTGTCATTCTGTTGTCGACCACGGTTCTTGGAAATGTTTTGCAGCCATTCTATTTCAAGGTAAGAGAAGGTAGCATTCAAGTGCCCTGCAGTATTCTCCAGTTTACCCTCCTTAGCTTTCCCAAGAGCTTTACAAAGTTATGTTGATGCGATAAACATCAAGCTAAATGCAATGTATTTTTTCATCCCTATTGGCTTTCTTTTCCATACTTCAGATACATATTCATTTCTATCACTTGTATTGGGGTCGATTCACACTTTACATGGCAATTGTGCATACTGTTACCCAATCAACAACTAGTTTACATGAAAAGTGGATAAGTGTATGTGGTGGGACAATGGGACAGCACGAATATGCCGTTTTGGGAGGTGGAGAAGAAGAAAACTCCACGCTGACCTCAAAATCGCCTGCTGCCATCCTGTTTTCACTGGTGCTGCTGATTCATGTTCCTTTTTTTTCTCTGGAGATGGCATTTGGAAAGCCACACAACAGAGGGCTGGATTTTGCCTAGGGCCCAGCAATCACTGGCCCTTAGTATAAAGAACAAAGGGAAGGTGTGTGTTTATGAACACATAGGATACCTGCCAGGGTAATGCAGCTGATTTCAACTCCCTATTATGAATCCACCTCTTGTCCCAATGTGGTTGGAAATGTTCACCACAGTAGGTGCTAGCGATTATGTATCTATCATCAACGGCCATGCAAGGTGTGGCCTCATGTTGGCCACCCAAAAATGTCAATTTGGTTCTTTGAACTAAAGAATTTTTATGCAGATTTACACACACCTACAGGGCCATTTCACCTCAGACGTTTTTCTACATAGAGATCATCACAATATAGATGAAAATTAAACCCCTGTCAATGCTTATTTCTCCCAAAAATGATTTTTAAAAGGTCGATTTAGCGATTGCTGTGTTCATTTGTAAGTTCATTTGTAAGTTAACTTGAGAAAAGATTCTCCATTGAGATAATAAAAAATGTCAAGTCCCTTAGAACCAGCATCAGATTATCAAGTGACTGTGTACCTAAGGGTTTTTTTTTCCAGTCTCTGTTGTCCTAGTCTAATTATGTATACTGAATATTTATTTATTTAATTTATTTAAAGAATTTATATCCCGCCTTTCTCCCAGCGAGGGTACTCAAGGCGGCTTACAAAACATTAAAATACATATACATTAAAAATAAATTTAAAACAATTAAAACAACAACTAAAAACAAACAACCCCAGTGGGTCAACCTATATTTACTTTGTTAAAAGCCATTTATTAAGAAGCCATTTGTTAAAAAGCCAGCCCACCATGTCAGACAATGAATGCTACCCTAAATAAAAATGTCTTAAGGCCCCGCCGAAAGGTCTCTAAAGAGGGAGCCATTCTTAATTCCAGGGGGAGGGAATTCCATAATTGGGGCGCCTCTGCCGAGAAGGCCCTATTCTGCGCCGCCATCCCCCTCACCTCCGTCAATGGCAGCACGGTTAACAGAGGGCCCCCTGATGACCTCAGAGTACGGGTCAGATTATAAGGAAGGTGGCGGTCCCTCAAATACCCTGGACCTGAGCCATTAAGGGCTTTAAAAGTCAAAACTAGCACTTTGAATTGTGCCCGGAAACGAACCGGCAGCCAGCCCCACGTAGAGCGCATTGCAGTAATCTAGTCTAGATGTCACTAAGGCATGAGTCACTGTGGCCAGGTCTGTACGGTCCAAGTACAGTCACAGCTGGCGCACCAGCTGAAGCTGGGCAAAAGCCCCCCTGGTCACAGCCGCCACCTGGGAATCCAGGAGCAGCTGCACATTCAGGAGAACCCCCAAGCTGTGGACCTGCTCTATTCAGAGCAGGACGATGGTCCAATACCTGAATCGTAGACTTCTGGACCAGAAGAACCTCTGTCTTATCAGGATTTAATTTCAGCTTGTTTGCCCCCATCCAGCTCCCAACTGCCTCCAGACGACGATTCAGGACATCGACCGCCCCCTTGGAGTCGGGTGGAAAGGAGAGAAAGAGCTGGGTGTCATCAGCATACTGATGACTCCCTACCCCAAACCCCCGGATGACCTCTCCCAGCGGCTTCATATAGATATTAAACAGCATGGGGGATAGAATTGACCCTTGTGGCACCCCACACCTCAAGGGCAAGGGTGCCGAACAAGCATCCCCCAGCACCACCTTCTGAGATCTATCAGCCAGGAAGGAGCGGAACTACCTCAGAACGGTGCCTCCAAGCCCCAACCCAGCCAACCGACCCAGGAGGACACCATGGTCAATGGTGTCAAAAGTCACCGAGAGGTCCAACAGGACCAACAGGGACGCACTCCCCCTTTCCAGTCCCCGGCGCAGGTCATCCACCAAGGCGACCAAGGCCGTCTCTGTCCCGAACCCCGGCCTGAAGCCAGACTGGAATGGATCCAGATAATCAGCTTCCTCCAAGACCCTCTGGAGCTGAGACGCCACTACCCGCTCGATCACCTTGCCCAGAAACGGGATATTTGAGACTGGCCGAAAGTTGTTCAAAATAGTGGAATCCAGGGAGGGTTTCTTTAGGAGGGGATGCACCACCGCCTGCTTCAAAGACAGCGGCACCACCCCCTCCCTTAGAGATGAATTTACCACCCTCCCCGTCCACTCGGCCAGTCCCGCCCGGGCAGCTCTAATCAGCCATGCCGGGCAAGGGTCAAGCGGGCAAGCAGATGGTCTCACACTCCAAAGAATCCTGTCCACATCCTCAGGTTCTACAAGCTGAAAAGAATATGATGCAGTAGAATGGCTGCCTTTTATTGGTCAGTTAAGACTGAGTTAATTGTTATTTACTTAAACCCATTTATAGGGACTGTTGATTGCAATGGAAGTATGTTCCATGTTGTCTGTTTCACGTGAAAGAGTTGTTTAGACGCGGAGGGGGAATTCTTGAGTAATCTCTTTGATACTAGAAAGCGGTAAAGATTGGTAAAAATAGTTATGAAAATTATATGGTTAGATGCAATATTTTATTATATGGTTAGATGCAATATTTATGTCTTCCTGTAGGGTGGAGCTATGTCAAAGTTATCCAAGTTTGAAATTGAATTACCTGCAGCTCCAAAGTCCTCCAAGCTCAGCCTTTCTGAAAGAGATATTGCTATGGCTACAATGTATGTATTGCTTTGAATGATTTTCTCCTCTATTAAGATGACTTCTATCATAGGATCAGGATAGATTGCACTTAATAGTTCTGCTTTTGTACTAATCAGAGACAGTTAGCTTTGTACAGAACTGAAGGATGCAATGGGACATTCTGTTTCCTGTGATACAGCTATGGTTCACCACTGTTAATTCTATTGATTTTTAAATCAACAAAGTAAAGCTTAAAGGTACATAAGAAAACAAAAGAGTGCATGGAGGGTCAACGTGCTTTGTGTCAAAATAAGATTCTTTGGCAAAAGTAACTGAAACTATTTCCGAAAAGAAATTGCATGAAACACTTGCACTCTCTTCTTTGATAAAATAGCTCATGAGACAACCCAGGGGGAATTTTAATGTATTTCAGTTAAAAAGCTGAGACACATTCCTGCACTGCTGTCTCATTATTTGATAACTGTAGGCAGGAATGTTTTTCTCTGGTAGAGGAAGGGGGGCATTCCTGACCCTTCGGAAAGATGTCTGTATTTTCTCAACATAGTTCAGTCACCAATTTTCAAGACATGCCAGTTCTATGTAAGCAATACAGCAAGTCATCAATTAAAGTTGTCAATAGGTTCTTCTTAAAAACTGCGACTTTAAGCAAAACATAATGAAACCAATTTTACCATAGGCTAATTGATAAATGTAAATGTTCCTGTGGCATTTTCCCATCAACATTAAAATGAAACAACTTTAAATGAGGACTTGCGGTATATAGTCAGACAAATGCACTCAAAAGCAAAAGGGGTGGGAAAATAAGAGACAATAAGATGAATGTCAAGGAATATTCTTTGGAAATGAATAGTCCCCAAAGGAGGTAGTAGAATCCCTCTTAGTCCAGACAATCATAAAGCAAAGCAGACATAAATCCACATCATAACTTCAAATTTAATTATTCGGTCTCCTTAGATATGGGCAGCTTTATATTCTATACTTGAGACATCACTCGAGGACATCCAATAGTACAGGAGCTGAAGTGGTCCTTTATCACTTACCAAGGTATGTTTGTCTCTTTCTAATAATAATTTTGATTTTTTCATAGTAAAGTGTAAAGAATAAGATTCATGTTACTGATGAGCATATTTGCTCTTTCTGTCTCTGACTGATACTACTATAGGGAAGGCACATGTAAGAAGTTGCATATATTGAAGTTATACAGAACTGGCAAATTTGCACTGAATGTTGTGGATAACTTGGTTGTAGTTCATCATCAGGATACTGAGGTATTGCTTACTCTCTCTGAATTCTATTACTGGTTTTTAATTCAACTTATTTTCCTGTTCTGGCTTACATCATTTAGCAAATGTAGGACTGAAATTATGTGACATTTATAGGTGTTGAATAGGCCATGCTTGATTGTACTAGTTAAAAGATAATGTCCATATCCAGTTGCTTATATGTAGCTGCTACATAGGAGGATATGGGAAATGAGCTTTTACATTAAATTCTGTTTGACTTCATTCTGTCTGACTAGATTAGAAAGGGTGCAGCCATTTAATTTAAAAAATGGAATATTACCTGAAAATGCATAAATGTTTTTAAAAATGATGTTAAGATGGACTGTATAGGCAATATATCCAAAAAATCTGGAACTACTGCCCTCATTTGAAAGCTCCACAAGTGCTTCTATTTCCATGCAAAACTTAACTTCCGGGGGGGACAGGGGGGACTCAATGTGTACAAAGAGTACAAAGGGGGGGACAACAAAAAATTGATTCAGTCTCAGAATTTGAGAGTATGGTTACAAAACATAGTGGATTCTGACCATTCCACAGAAATAAATAGGAGACTCGTCCGATAGATGTAGAACTCTGCATGCACACTAGGAGTTGCTGGATCAAAAGAAAGTAACGCTTCAGTTCACTGTACAGCATTAAAAAATCAATTGGTTAAAAAAAATCAATTGGTTAGAAAAGGAAAGTGGAGCCTTACAACTATGGAAGAATCCTGGAATCTGGAATTATGCATTATTGAACATGGAATGGAATCAAGAATGTAACACTCTCTTATTATAATTTATTTATTTATTTTATTTATTTTTCACATTTTTATACTGCCCTTCCTCCAAGGAGCTCAGAGTGGTGTACATATTTCCTCCCCTCCTTTTTGTCCTCACAACAACCCTGTGAGGTAGGTGGGGCTGAGAGATAGTGACTGGCCCAAGGTCACCCAGGAAGCTTCATGGCTGAGCGGGGATTTGAACCTGGATCTTCCAGGTCTAAGTCCGACTCCCAAACCACTACACCATCCTGGCTCTGAGGATACTGAGGATACTGATAATTACAATGGTGTTTTATTTAGCATGAGAATAGTGAGAGTTTTGGTGAGAATTGGTGAATTTTTTTTTCACAGAAGCCAGCTACATTTTCTTTAGGTATTTTTTGAGTTTCGGTAAGTTCAGTAGTTCCTCAAGGGAGGAGGGGCAGGTTGCTTACTCCCAGCAATGTCCCATGTCTGGGCCAACATCACAGAATGTGTTTGGCTTAGGAGCAGAACACTGACATTGCTAGAGGTGGGGTGGAACAGTAAGTCTTGCACAGTGGTAACTGCTCCGTTCTATGGTGCGGTTCACCAGTCAAGCGGCGAAGGCAAAGCGCAGGAGACTCCCTGCATGTTGCCTTCACCGCTCGGACTGGTTCCAATGGCGAGTAGGCGGTTACCACTGTGAAAGACTTACCGTTCCACCCCACCTCTAGCAATGCCAGTGGGGCAAAAGAGGACTTGGTTGGGAGTAGGCTACCTCCTCTCCTCTCCAGTCCAATCCTAGATTGCAACAACAGAATGGCCCCAGAGAAGGCCTTCTGAAGGCCTTCGTGCAGCGTTGTGTGAAAGATCTTAAGGTGAGGTTCAGCTCCTAAATTAATGTGCATGTTATGTTTGAATCAATGAACAACTTCATTTTTATGAAATGCTAACACTAATATTTAAAATAAGCACGTAAGCATTTTTTAAGTTGACATTTGCCTTGAAAGTGTCTAAACTAAGAATGTAATATTTGGAAAAACCTGTTACATAGGAAGAACTTATCTCATACTAGAAATGACAGTCTACATGTATGGATTTTAAAAAAAAATATTCAGTCTCAGAATTTGAGAGTATGGTTACAAATGAAAGCCATTGCAGAGAGTTTTGATGTTTGTTTCTCAATTTTAGACCTCTATCATATTTGATATTAGACTAAAAGGAGAATTTGATGGTACAGTTACACTTCATCAGCTTGTACTTCCAGCTCGATCCATACAACCTTATCAGATCCCTGCAGCAGGTAGGATTCTTACTTATGAGCTTGAAAATCCAGTTGGCACATATATTTGCTGTGATGAACATAGATACAATTTGTTTTTTTATTTAAAAAAATTAAGATACTGGGAGATATTGTCTGTGTACTTGTTTTACCACTTTCCTTTTATTTTGTTCCTTATTTATTATGAGAGTGCTTACTTTTTGTTATTGTTTGGAATAATATCCTCAGTCTTGTTCCTGGAAAACCTTTAATGCTGACCTACCTAAGCAGTACCGTGTAGAACCATACCAACCGGGGAGCAGATGGTTATCTTGAGCAGAAATAGACTAATAGGTGCCCTGACCAAGATGGACCCTGGTCAGATGCTTCCCACCCCTTCAGTGTCTTTCCTTCTCAAAGTCGTTTGCTTCAGTATTTTTCTTACAACTTCTTAGCAGCCTATAATTCTTCCTCTGCACTGGATTAGGCTTCAGCTCAGTTGAGGGCATGTTAGCGGCAGTTTCATATTGAGCAGTGTATTGGAAAGGCATCAGAAAATGGTGGCCAGCCTCTTTCCTTCTTCAACATTGTGCAAGAATATGTAGAGCTTTGTGCCAGTCATGTGGAAGTGTACAGATAAATCCCTTGTCAGTTCTCTTCCATCCCCCTGCAACAGCAAATGGAGCTGAAGTCTCAAGGTGAAGTCTGAAGGTTGACTGCTGAAAGTCTGACAAAGGCTTTTTCCAGTCTGTTTCTTCATCTTTTTAGTCTGAGTTCTGGTATCTGGGTCAGAACATCATGCGGGAGAGGAGTTGCTTATTAACAATGATGTTGTGGGCACTGTTCAAGCACGATACTTGTGGAGCCAGATTCTAATCAACCCCTTGTATTACAGTGGCCCCATTAGCTAGGAAATGAATTATTTTGTCAATACCTGTACTATATTGTAGTTTTCTGGGGGGAAAATGGCTGTAGTTCCTAAAACAGAATAGTTCTGTAGAAAAGTGAGCAGCTTCTGTATTTGTTGACTAAAAATGACCTAACTGGAAAGGATTGTCTACTGTGCAATGGAATCAGCAAAAGTAATTATCTAAAACGCATAATGCACATTAAAGTCTGAGCCTACCAATGCTAGTTTTCTCACTTGGTGGTGGCTATTCTTTTTTAGATATTACAATTAACTGGATTGTAGCCTTAGTACTGCAAGGTTTATATTTGAACTACTGTAATGTGATATAAGAAGTTACTTCTGGTAAACTTTATCTAGTCTTTTTTGGTTTCTGAGCACTTAATATCTTGTCCCAATGTGCAGGTCCAGCTTCTGTAACCAGCCAGCTTCCGGTTCCCTGTAAACTCTGTATCCTTGAACAGTGTCTGCTTTGTTCTGAAATAAAATGACAGATCGTGTCTCTCTTCAATGACCCACATCCATAGAAAAATGTATTTCCTCATTACTAGATGCTCAAAACAGAGGAGTCTTCCAGTGTATTCTGTTTAAGGCATTTTAAGGAAGTGCTGGTTGTCTAAGGGTCTGGTAGGTATTTTCAGCACTTTATAATTTGTTTCCAGTCAGTGATTAATAGGGGCAGGGATCCTAAGAGCTACTTGAGATGCACCCCCACGGTCTGTTTCTCCATTGGAATCTTAGCCTTTTTTTCCTTTGTCAGAACAAAGGAACAAATTTTAGCCTTTGTGGGCCTTTGTGTCAGAACAAATTGCTTATAAAGCCTCTCGATTTCAGAAGATGTTTGTAATATTTTTATTTTTAAATCACTTTTCCAGATGAGAGCAGTTTACAAACAACTGATGAGTAAAAAAAACTCAAACATATAGTTAATATAACCTCAAAAAATACTAAAATAACATTAAAACCAATAATGGGAGGAGTCTGCTGCTTAAGAAACACATCTAAACCTCCCTTTAGTGGGGACATTAGCAGGGCTGGCCCAAGACTTCCTCACACAAGGTGGCCTGTCAAATGCTGCCCCTGCTTTACCTGAGGTGCCCGTCTCCGCTTCTCCCACTCCCCCATATTCTAGCTCAACATTCTCCTCCCTTACTCATTCCTTCTTCCTCTGTTCCCCTTTTCCTTTTCCAATTCAGGCAGTGGAGGAGTAACAATAGAGACAAGTAGGCAAACAGAAATTAGCCCCCCCCCATCCTGCTGCCTGAGACAACCACTTCACTTGTCCTCCTAGATGAGCCAACCTTATGGATTTATTTGGATCTGGGCCATAAAGTAGCTTTATTGACAGAGATTTTTAAAGAGGCAAAGGCTATTGGATTTGAGTTGTTTTGTTTAACATTTAGATTCTTCATCCTGGATTGTCTTTCAACCTGATATTATCATCAGTGCAAGTGAAGGTAAATATGAAGCTGCCAAAGTTTTTTTCTTTTTCCAGTGATTTTCATTAGTTTATATAGATGGTAATTATTAACTACCATTATTAATTATTAATTTATAACCTGAATCCCAGAGATGATTCGTTCTGTGTACATCGTAACCGGTTATAACAGTCTTCAATCCTTTTTTAGATGGTAATTGTTTATAATCTGAAATAATGAACACTTTACTCTCCTGCTTACTTTTTAAAATCAGTTCCCAACTGGCTTAGCAGAATAGCTGACTAATTGGAGAACTAGTTATAAACAAATGGCTATTATAACTAATACTAGGATTATTATTACTGGTCTTCAGCTCTTGTTCTGATAGTGTGGCTTAGCATGTTTCTTGAAAATGAAGTTACATAAGGGTAAAGATGCTTTAAGACAGACTTTACTAGCATCTTTTTAGAAGCAATTTTGTTTTTCAAATATAATGAGACATGGTTTTCCCCCCCTTAATCCAGGTTATCTTTGGAACCTTCAGGTGAAACTTGAACCTATAGTAAATCTCTTGTCAGATAAAGGGAAGCTAATGGATTTTCTTCTTCAGAGAAAAGACTGCAAAATGGTTATTCTCTCTGTATGTTCTCAGAGTAAGTTTTTATTTTTGTGGGAAAACGTTTCAAGGCCACATTCTCCTTTTAACCATGGAAAGGGTCAATTAACTGGTATCTCCTTTTTAGCATTATAAAAAGTTAGAGTAGCTGTAGTACAGCATCTTAAAGACTAATTGGTTTATTGTAGCATTAGCTGTTGAAGCAGATCATGGCTTAGGAGCTGACAAAGCACTGTTAAATTCTAGAAACGTATTTACAGAATTCAGTGGTCCGATGACCTTCTGCACCTTTTTGTCTTGTTTTCTGTTACAGTGTTAAGTGAGCCAGACAGAGGATCACTGGGTGTGATTGCCACTGTGTTTGACAAACTCAATAACGAGTATAAGAAATACCTGGAAGCAGAGCAGAGTTATAATATGGCAAGTTATTAACTGTTTTCATAGCCATGCGTCTTATATGTACTGATTAACTCTTTCTTGGTCATCAAGTTGCACATGAATTTGTTAGTTAAAAGAAAATGTATCTTCTAATAACTGCTTCAACTGCCATCATATATTGATTACAACAACCACCCGCCCCAGTCCATATTTAATTGAAGGTATTCAACAGTACTTTAGCTTGTATCTTTTTAAAGGCATAGTTCTGGTTGACTAACCTGCTTCTAATGCCCTTTTTCAAAATGTATGTTGCTATGTTTAATCTAGTACTCTCTGGTTCTTTGCAGGCATTGGAGACTGGGCAGAGCAGAAGCAATCCACCTCCCAAACGACCAGTCCGTACCCAGGCAGTTATTGATCAGTCAGATATGTATACGCATGTCTTGTCAGTCTTCACTGAAAAAAAGGTTGGTTTATTTAGAGACAAAGCAGAAGATGTTCATATGCAAACTCAAAGGGAGAGAAGTGGTATTAGTCTCGCTGCTAATGTTAAGAGACTTCTAGTCTCTTTTTTGCAGAAAAGCCAGTGAATGACAATTTTGAGAGTCTGAAAATTAACATAGATCCTTCAATCAGTTACTTAGTTTAGATCTCAGAAATCCATTTATTTTCCCCTGCATAATCTTTTCCTTTTAGGAAGCACCTCACAAATTCACCATCTCTGTCTTAATGGAATACATTCGCTCACTCAATCAATTCCAGATAGCTGTTCAGGTAAGAACTCAGTATCTCATTTACAAAAATGCTGTATTCTCATTTGTCACCCTCACCTGTTACAGAGCATCAGCTGGGTTTTGTTAATGAACTATCACCTAAATAAATCTGCCAGTTAAAAATTTAAGGTCCTTATACATGTACTAGAGATTTTTTTAGGGCACCATTTATGACCGGGATAATGGGATGTTTGTCCTTTAAAATAGGTTAGTAGTATTGTGGAGTGAGTTGGCTGCCAGTGGACCAGATGTACTGACAAATGTTTGCAAAGCAGCAAAGTTAAATTTCTGAAACAATTGTGCCCAGTCAAATCAAAACATCTAAGTCTGAAACATGCCTAAACAAGTGTGTAACTCTGAATCCTACTGCTGTGTAGTTAAAGAGCCTCATTCTCAAGCTTCCAATCCTTATAGATGTCCTCTGGAAAGCAAGTAGTTCTATTCTCACACAATGTTAGGGAAGCAGTTCAGTCCCATCTCTCTCCCCACCCTTCATGATATGCATTTCTCCATGCATGGGAGCCTCCTGTCATTGCCTTCAAGCATTGCGAGAGTTGTGCTTTTGGGTAGAGGAGCTGGACTTGGCCCACAGGTAGTATGAAGCTTTAGGTTGCTTTAAACATTAGTTACCGTACATCAAACTTCAAACATTTAGCCAATATTGAACAATTTGCATTTGGTGTTGAATTTAAATTAGTTAGTTCCAGGTTACTGCTAGTACCTCTTCAATGTAAAAAAACTTGCCTAGCTACACATAATCTCATTATAGAAACATGTTTACTTTCCTGTTTCTGTAGCATTATCTATATGAGTTGGTCATCAAAATCCTTGTTCAGCACAACCTATTCTATATGCTTCACCAGTTCCTGCAGTACCACGTTCTCAGCGATTCAAAGCCCCTGGTAAAGTACTGCCTAAATTTAATCTCTTTTCACTGCTGTTTTTTATATTTATGACTATGCTTTTCTTAGTTTCTCAACCACTGTAAGGTAGCTTGTACCCAGGCCCACCCACTGATGTGCATTAGTTTTGGCTTGATAGCTTGTTGAACTTCTCATTTCAGGCTTGCTTGTTGTTGTCGCTAGAAAGTATTTATCCTCCTGCACATCAACTTTCCCTGGATATGTTAAAGGTAGGTGTACAGTTAAATATACTACTTCTATCTTGTTGTCGTTAAGTCGTGTCCAACCGTTCGTGATCCCATGAACAATATCCCGCCAGGCCTTCCTGTCCTCCACTAGCTTCCTGAGTTCGCTCATGTTCGTTGCATCGGTGATGCTGTCTAACCATCTCATCCTTTGCCTTCCCCTTCTCCTTTTGCCTTCAATCTTTCCCAGCATCAGAGTCTTCTCCAGAGAGTCCTCTCTTCGCATTAGGTGGCCAAAATATTTGAGCTTCAGCCTCAGTACCTGTCCTTCCAGGGAACAGTCAGGGTTGATTTGATTTGCTTCTATCTTTACCTGCTGGCTACAGAGAGTCAGGATAGTACAGTGGTTCTAGAATCAGACTTGGACCTGGAAGATCCAGGTTCAAATCCCCACTCAGCCATGAAGCTTCCTGGGTGACTATTTCTCAGTCTAACCTACCTCGCTGTGCTATTGCGAGGACAAAAGGAGGGAAGGAACTAGCTACACTACCCTGAGCTGTATAAAAAAGGTGAAAAATAAAGAGTGGAATTTTATTCATGACTTAAGTAGAAATAGTTTGTAAATTAAAATGTTCCTTATTTATTATGTAGGCTTTAGGGTAAGAACTGCATTGCACAAGAGAACTAATAGTCCTGACTTCAGCAATGGGCCATTGTGTTCTTTTATGCTTTCAGAGACTTTCTACAGCAAATGATGAAATAGTGGAAGTTTTGTTATCTAAGCATCAAGTACTGGCTGCCTTGAGATTCATCAGGGGCATTGGAGGACATGATAGCATTTCTGCCCGCAAATTCCTTGATGCAGCAAAGCAGACTGAAGATGAGATGCTCTTCTATACTATATTCAGGTTCTTTGAGCAAAGAAATCAGCGATTACGTGGAAACCCTAGCTTTACTCCAGGTAAACAGCAGTTCAAAAGGGAGCAAGCCAGACAAGACAAGCTTTTAAATGGGTAGAAGGCCAACAGGCTAGGACTGGTATCTTTTATAAGACTATAATCCAGTGTTCTGGCATTTTGCTTCCACCCTATAACGTCAAACAATGGAAAACAGAAATGTCCTAAGTACTAGAACTGTCCCACAGAAGAGAAAATTGTTCTGCGATGTGTCCACGTTCACTTTTGAATAAATCACACACCCAGAGTAAAGATGTTTAAACAGATTGGTTAAGTGGATGTACAAGACTTACCAGATCTCAGTACAAGTTTATTATGGTAACAGCATTTGAGGTATTCATACAACCTGCCATAGAATGTTCTCCTATAAACCATTTACTAAACTGGACATTTTTCTCTACTTAAATACTGATCAAAATGAGAATATTTTGTATAAATTAGTACTTGATCTGGAAAGAGTAAAAGAGACAGCCCTACATTAGCAAGTTCTACAGTAAAGGCACCATCTCTACATCTTCTGTACTGAGAGTAGTCCTGATTTGACACAAATTTTGGTTAAGCCTGAAAACAGTAATTAGAAGGGTGAAACAATTCACATGCCACATTGAGAAAGTGAGCAAAATGTGGAAGCAAAACTTAGTAGTACCAGAGGGCAATTCATTTAATTCAAAGGAGTGGCAATTCATTTAATTGAGAGAGAGTAATCTTGTAATACAAGTAATCTTGTATTAGAACTATAACACTTGCTATCTTGTCAGCTGGACTTTAGGGATGCACTACCATTATACACTGTAAGTGACAATGGCAGTCTCTACCCACCACCCAGTACGGACTGGAACAAGTACTTCAGTAATTTAGAGGAGCTCTAAGTGCGCCACTAAGGTGTCTTAAGCATAGGTGCCGCTTTCCCTTTCTATAAATATTTGTGTATATAATCTCATAGCCTAGTAGCACTTTAGAAAATTTAAAACTTAGCATGTATTACATGTGTGCACAGTGCCTTCAAATTTTTCCCTAGTTAAGCAAAAGTTGGCACAGCTACTTGTGCTTTGTGTGTCAGGAGAACTAGCTTTCCAAACTGGAAGTCGAGAAGTGCATAACTAATACAAAGTGTGGTGTCTGTTCCTGAAATCAAACTGCTAGAAAGACCGGGCAAATTAGGGCAAAAGACAACCAGTCTTTAGAAAGCATGTACTAATGTACTGTTGTTCTTGTCTTATAGGAGAACATTGTGAAGAGCATGTCATGTTTTTTAAGCAGGTTTTTGGAGACCAAGCACTGATGAAGCCTACCACTTTCTGAAGTAGTAAAGCAGTTTCAATACAAAAATGTATAAACTTAATTTATTGCATTTATGTACCAATACTTTTGACTGAAAAAATCCTATTTTATAATAAAGTATTGTACAGATCCTTTGGCAAATATTAAAAATACAACATTTTAACTAATGGCTTATTCTTTTCCTAAAAAATAGAGCCAAAATTGCATTGACTTGCATTTAAAAAAGTGTCAGTGGTTCATTATCTGTTCTCGTACATGTCACTTCATCTCATCAGGAAGACTATTCATCTTGTGGAACAGGAGGCCTTTCTCAAGTGTGAACACAAACAGTAATGTTAGGATTGTTAAATGTTTCTAGTTTAGCAATACTGATAAATGTGAAGTGGTTTAGTACTTCCTGCATCCATACTGTCCAGAACTACTTATGTCCTTGTGTTTCAGCAGGCAGTAGAGCAATCCAGTAGTGTTCTTCAGTAACAGTAGTCATAGAAATTTGCGACAATTTGTTTGATAACGGGGGCTTCAGCCAGAATTCAAGGAGTCCACTGACCACTTAGCCTAAAATGACTAGAACAGGAGTTTCTCTCTTTCTGTACCTTTGTTCCTTTCTTGTGCTGCATATGCTTTGGCTTTATTTACAGAGGGCCCTGTGGAGGGGGGAAAAAGTATCAGATGTTTATTTCAGTTATTTACCAGTTTGATATTAGCTTATGAAACATACCAAGATACAAACACAGTTGGCTTCCAGCATGTTTTCAAACTGGGGGGGGGGGGGGGGGAGAGAGAAGTAAAATTTGTGTTCAGAAATGGTAGTTTGAACAGGCCCTTGTTACTTCACAGGATAATGAATGAAAAGGCAAACAAAGCAGATTGCTGTATCAGTCTTTAAAATTGGTATACCATCTTTTCAGGCGCTCAGGGCAGTGAGCAACAGACCTCATGGGAAAGCAAGTTCTATAGCCAAAGCATAGCTATGGAGAAGGGCCTGTGGTAAATGGGCTAAGTTTCAGATAGCAGCAAGTACAGCTTGCTTGCCCATCTTACAAACGTTCAAAGCGACTTTGCATCTTTATGTTAAACTTGATAAGGCTACTACAACTTTGTGCACATGTAGTTGGGAACAAATCCTATTGAAAGCATGAATTTACAGACATGAAGTCAATTTTTCTTCATCTATAGGAAGTAGGGTCTTACCTATGTAACTTAGTAGAACAGGAAGAAATATTAATCCATGGCTTGCTCCAAGTAGCACCATGGCTAGATACATCCTGAAGTAGAAGATCTGGAAGATTTGGGATTTGGAAAAGGCAAGCACTACTATTCCTCCAAATTTTGTCAGCGTAATGCCACTGAAAACCTGGTAAAAAGTTAAACACGTGTTTTTACAAAACCAGCACACATAGCGAGATAATATTTTTCTAGTATTCACTCAGGAAATTGGTACTGTATAGCTTTTATTCTAATTACAGGTGTCCCCTATTTAACAACGATCTGCATATACGATGGCAGTCCTCCAGTATAGTACCTTACAAAAACTCACAGCCCTTTTTAAAACACATCTTTTTTAATCCCCAGCCCATCAGCTATCGGTCACTAATCATCAAAGAACTAATCTAGTACCAAACAGCTGATGGGTTGGGTTTTAAAAGATGCATCTAGAGTACTTGCCATTCATTCCCTATTACAACTGCACTGTATTACATTATGTAAGGTAAAGGTGACCCCTGACAATTAAGTCCAGTCGTGTCCGACTCTAGGGTGTGGTGCTCATCCCCATTTCAAAGCCGAAGAGCCAGCGTTGCCCAAAGACGCCTCCGTGGTCATGTGGCTGGCATGACTCTCCTTGCCGCAGCACGTAGCATGCAGCTGGAACACGGAGCGCTGTTTACCTTCGCAAGTGGTACCTATCTACTTTCATTACTTGCTTTGGAACTGCTAGGTTGGCAGGAGCTGGCCAAGCAACGAGAGCTCACCCCGTCACGGATTCAAACTGCCGACCTTTTAATCGACAGCTCATGGTTCAGCGGTTTAACCCACTGCGCCACTCGCTGGCCTCTATTACATTATGTAGGTTATACCAAAATCGACCACTAGATCATCAAGTGAGTTCAGCACTGATTCACTTTACAACAGTTAAGGTATCTGTCGTTAAGGGGTGTGTGCGCTGTATATATCTCTATTCATACCTGGTGCTGTCTTTTGGATACATATAGGAGAGAAACTGCTGGGGGGGGGGCTGGCAGGGGGAACACAATAGGTCCTTGACTGTCTACTACCCTGCTGAAATAGGCTACAGACTAAAATACTTACAGAACTTCCCATGTGAGACAGTGCTTCTTCTGCTCTCTCGGTTCTCGTTGCTTTCGTACTAACTGTGAATGCTCTTGTCACATGGCTACAGAACTCAACAGAGATGCCACAGCTCTGCAAGGTAGCACAGGCAATAGTTCATTGGCACAGACTACTACAGCATTCATATAGGTAGAAAGCAAATATACTGCAATGCTATGCATACTTGGAAGCACGGTCTACTGACATTGACAGATTACTTTAGATGAATCGCAGGTGACAAAATACTGTCAAGGAGCACAAATCTAACTCCTAAATCTAAAATATATTCTCCCCTTGAGGACAAGAGTCCCACACACTAGGGAAAGGCCCTATTCAGGGACCAAGAATGCTTTCATTTTCTAAACCTGGAATGGGAGAGGTTCTCTCTTCATTTTCCAGACAACTTCCTGCGTTTTATCACTGGTAGGCAGGCTTGCTGCCTACCAGCGACATGCTGATAGGCTATGGTGGCATTCCTCAAAATAAGGACTCTTCCTGGACAGACTGCTAGTCAGATCATTCTTTCTAGCAATGCATCTTTGTGTGCCTAAAGCTGAACATTTCAACACAAAGTCTGTCACAGTTTTCCTTTTGATCACTGTCTTTTTCCCATATGGACAGAATTCTCTCTCGTCTCTCAAAGTAGAACACCCTGAATGTTCAAGTGGACTGGCCCAATCACTAAAGTTGGCAAGATCCGTTTGCAGGATGGACGACAATCAACAGAAATCTACCACGTCCTGATGAGTCCTGGGAGACCTCACAGCATCCGTCTCATTTTGTGCATTCCTTCCATTTCCTCTCACTAGGAGGTTCTCAAAAAGTCAGAACAGAGGGTGGAGATTTTCTAATAGCTCCAAGATGGCCAAGGCATAACTTTCATGTAGACGACTACTGAACACATGGTATACACATGGCAAGCTCTCTTTCAAGAGAGCCCAACTGTAACAGTTTCACAGGTCTTAAATTTTCTTCAAGGTTGTCTTGACAAATTCTCTCTGCAGGCAGGTGTCAGTTTTAGCCATAGGCATCTTTACCCTCTATCTGGGTTCAGACTCCCTGCATACTCATCCTCACATCCAGGGGTTTCCAAGAGCCGCCAAGCAAAACCAAGTATCACCAGAAGTGACTGGCGATGACATCACCAGTTACTTCCTGGTTTTCAGAGACCAGAAAACACATGGAGGAGGCTCTGGGCAGGCGGGAGGGCCCTTCTCAGCATTCCTGAGAGGCTCAGCCAAAGGCAGGAGCTTCTTGGGAGCAAAAACGTGCTACCAAAAGCGTCATGTTGGACTGCTGGACCACTAGAACCCCACTCTGAGTACCACCAGCAGTCGGCCCAAGTACCACTGGCGGTACTAGTACCACAGGTTGGGAATCCCTATTCTAGCACATTCTCCTTAGGCTATATTCCCTATAGAACAGGGAGAATCCCTTCCCATTCCAGATTTTCAAAATGAAGCTTGCCTTCCCAGCCCCCAAGGAGGGCCTTTCCCCAAGTTGCCTGAACTCTTCTCTCAAGAACAGAAACTCCAAGGCCAGAATTTCTGTTTTACAATCACTCTGAAGCAAGTTCAATTTAGAGTAAGCATACGAGATTGACCAAAGCCTAGTTTATTCTGCTATTTTACAGGTTCTGAAGTGAAGTAAAACTTTAAAAGATTTATATACAGCCTTTCCTATGCTCAAGGTGGTGTACAATTTAAAAAACCCACATATCAATAATAAATATTATACAATTTACAGCACAATCCAACTTAAACTTTTATGTCGGTGTAACCAGCGGCGCAGCGAGAATGGGAGGCCCCAGAACAGAAAAGGGATTCAAATCCCCTCCAAAAGAGGAATTCAAAAGGGATTTGAATCCCTTTTCTGTTCTGGGGCCTCCCATTCTCGCTGCGCCGCTGGTTACACCAACACAAAAGTTAAGTCGGATTACGCTGTCAAAGACATACAGCAGTGGTTCCCAAACTGGGAGGCACAACCCCCAGGGGAGCCACAGAAATCAGCCAGGGAGCCACGGAGTACCACAGAATCCTCTCAGAAATACCAATTGGCAGGAATCAACATAATGCAATGGGGAGCCGCGGTCAGTGGTCAAGGAAGCCGCAGGTCAAAAAGGTTTGGAACACACTGACATACAAGGTTAAATGATATGGATAAAATATAAAAACAGCAGGTTTAAGAGTTGTTTAAGAGACCTAGTCTATCTAAGATTGCTACAATACACAGTATTGCAGTTACAGTGCAATACTAAAGTTTTGCAAAGACATTTTGACACAATCTACTAGATCCCCAGACCTTAGCTCTACAGTATCAATTGCAATGTGCTTATTGATTCTAGCATTTCCTGAAAATACTGCTATCTGGCTATACATTCTATTTGTTTCAAAGAGTTGAAGTGCGGATAAAATTTTACATGCAGATAGCTTACCATGACAAGGTTGACCAATGAAACTGCATTCAAGCTGATGCCCCAAAGCCACATCACTCCAAACATATTTACTAGGATCATAGCAATGGTGATGGAAACAACAATGGCAGCCCACAGTTCAAAGCCAAGCAGCACCATTGTTACTAGGAAGATCGCTCCAAGTGAAACTCCAAGGTTAAAGATGGTGTCGTGTACAATTGACAGATATTGTTCATAGAAGACGTAGAATATACTATTAAGAGAATACAAAAGAATTAGCATTGCTAACAAACAAAAAGATGCAGCATTTTGAACATCTGATTCTCCTTTTTGGATTTTTTAAAAATAAATGATGCCTTGATCCCTTCCATCACTTGGGTAGCCTCCAATAATATCAGTTCCAGGTTTGTCCAAGGAGATGGACAAGAGCAACTTCATTAAGCTTTAAAAGTATTTGCATTTGCCAGCAGTAAAATAAGACAGCAGCCATGATCCAGAGCAAGGGTTCTCAACCCCTTTCCCGCCGAGTACCACCTCTGGTGCCACTCTCCTGCTGCGTACCACTGGAAATGACTGGCGATGACATCATCACGTTACTTCTGGGATTTCAGGATGCTACAGGCCAGAAAATGCAGATAGGAGGCTCTGGGCGAGTGGGAGGGTCCTTCTCAGCGTTCCCGAGAGGCTCGGCCAAAGGCAGGAGCAAAAACACGCCACCGGAAGTGCTGTGTCAGAGTGGGGTTCCAGCAGTCCTAATACCACCAGCAGTTGGCCGAAGTACCACTGGTGGTACTAGTACCACTGGTTAAGAAACCCTGATCCAGAGGAAAGCAACAGTTACTAGGTATTTGTGGGCGCTTTCACCAGATCAGAAAGTGCATGAGCTCATCCAACAGTAGTTGAGGAAATGAGACATTCTGAGCAGACTTGTGCCTCACATACCCCCGTCTCTCTCATGTGCATCAGTATGGTTAGCCATTATTTCAACTGTCCTGATTTAACATGCTTTGCAGACCTTTATCATATGAACTTCCAGTACTGTTGTAACAGTAGCTGGAATTTAGATACAACATTTGGAAAAGGGTTCAAAGTCTGGCAGGTAACATGGCTTGGTGGTGGCATTTTATTTTTGGGATGGAGGGGGGGAATGACCAACTGTACCGTTGAGAAGCAAACTCAGAAGACCGACACATTCAAAAGGGGATATCACAGCAATCAGCATATAGTCACTTAAACGTTCAACCCCACAGACCTTGCAAAATGCTTGCAGTTGTCACCCAAGGTGGATGTATTGCAGTCATCCAAACAAGAACAAAAATAACACTACCTGCCCATTGATAGCTATGGGTAAGCATGGCCATATTACACCAGTTCTAGAACGTTTGCACTGGTTACATGTTTACTGGAAAGCCCAATTCAAAATGCTGGTTTTGATGCCTACATAGCCCAAGCCCCAATTCTCTCAAGGAATGCCTTATAAGAACATAAGAGCCTTGCTGGATTAGGCCAAGGGCTCCATCTAGTTCAGCTTCCTGCATCTCACAGTGGCCCACCAGATAGCACACAAGATACCTGTATCATGTTGCCATACCCTTGCATTTGGCATTCATTTGGACTACCTCTAAAACCCAGGAGGTTGCATACAGTCATCATGACTTGCGATAGACTTTCCTCCATAACTCTGTCCAATCTCCTTTTAAGTACATCTAGGCCAGGTGCCAACACCACATCCTGTGGCAAGGAGTTCCACAGAATACCATGACCTCACATGGCTTTAAGATCAGCTGACAAAGCTCAGCTCCACATTTCAGCTTTGGGGGTAGATATAGGTTTCTACCAGGAGCTTCAGAATGTCCTCCCCATGGAAGTTATTTGTGCATCTCTTTTAAACTGTTTTACAATCTGAACTGCCTCAGGAACATTCTTTGTTAAAAAGGTGATATTTAAATATTAGAAAGGAAGAAATCCACAGTGTTACGAACAGCACCCTCTAAACACTCAGGGGGGAGGGGGATAAAAATGGCAATTTATAATTCATATACCTATAAGGAAATACACGGTAGTTCTTTTCTTTGGCACCAATGGTTTCAGTAATATTGTCTGCTATCATCCGTGCTTTCTTCATAGCATCTATGTAATCTGCTGAGGTTTTTAATACTGTGTGGTAAGTCATGAAGTAAGTAGCTCCAATTTCAGAGTTGTTGTTTATAAAATTAATTGCAGAGCTGTATGCGGCATGTCCTCTATAAAGAAAAGCACAATAAGCATTCAGCATCCAGGTTCATTCAGGATACCAGGTTCTTTCAATTAAAAAAAAAAAAGAGTAGCACACACATCTGAAGACCTGAACTTGACAAGCCTTTGTTGCTACTACCATATTGTCAGAAGATGCCTCAAACCAATTTCTAGACTGAATACACCAAGTATGCTTCACTAAAACAGCTTGTATTGTATACATTTACTAAAGTCCTCATTTAACTTTTGGGGGAGGAAAGATAAAATGGAACAAACAGGCACAATGCAAATGTAAACGGGTGGAAGATAATCAGGAACATCTATTCTAGAAAAGAATAGAGCAGTGGTGGCCAACCCGTGGCACGTTATGTGCCACATTTTATGTAGATAATCTTGAGCGTGCCACTTAAATAAATATTTCTAAGGCAATGAAAATATTTAAAGCACAGTGACAGCGCAAGAGGAATGAGGCGCAGTGGGGTGCAGAGACCTCCTCTAGTGCCACAGGCTTGGAAAAGCATGCTGGGGTCGAGAAAGAGAGAGGGACTTCAGTGCTCAGCTCGAGCAGGAACGGCAGTGCGTGCCACTTCAAAAGGTGCAGCGTGCCACCCGTGCCGTGGTTTGGCCACCTATGGAATAGAGAGTCAGGAGAAGAAACATGCAGCAGTAGCATGCTCTCTCTAGTCCAGCACCCACGGCCCTGGTCCCACTATCCTAGTCACAACTGTGCCCAAGTATGCAATTCAGTAGAATGGGTAAGGAATCCAAGACTAGTGCAGGAGCAATATGGTTTTCTATGAAGAGAGCAAAGGGGCCATGTCTTGAGCTATATGAATGAAGGACAGGTTAAAAAAATATACTATGTTATATTGGACAGACTATGTGTTCTCTGGAACACCAGTTAAGCTAAGAGGTTGGTTCTTTTCTCCCACATGTATTCTGCAACACTCCCAGACCACCATACCCCATGAAACAGTCCATCAATGCTTGAGGGTTTATGCCTGCCATTTGTCAAAATAAAGAGGTTTACTTTTGAGGAAAATGTATCACATTTAACTTCTCTAGTCAAGAAATACATACCCTTTGCCACATTTTGGATTAGGATTGTCGGAGAGGAACATTGGGAGAAATTTCATGAAGTCTTCCCCCTGCGGTCTCCGTTTCCCTTCTTGAGTCAGTGGCCGGCAACGCACACAGGATGGATCGACAACTGAATCAACATTGTATGTATGGTTAAAACCTTTTTACAATCAAAAAAGCGACTTGTGTTTCAGTTACAATACACATAGTTCAACATCCAAGATGCTTACCAATGAGCCCCAGAGATCTGTGCCCAAGAAGCTATTCAATTACAAACAAGTATCGTGCTTACAAAGCCATGCTATCGCAGAAGCAACCGTTACAGAATTCCACTCAGAGTTTATGCACTAGATCTGTAAACAAGCTGCAGGATAAGTGAGCATGGCACAAAGCTAGAAACCAGATGCTGCCCAAACTACCTGAAATGGAAACTCCATTATGAACAGGTTGTTTTGAACTATGTGTCCCACCCACCCCACCCCTGCTTTAAAAACTAGCCACCACCATACTCCTGAAAAACATTCTAGTCAAGACGCGAGGGGTAGTCAACACTACAGCATTCATTTAGATGGCATTCATAGCAGAGGCTCTACTCAAGAGCTACATACAGATAAGAGGAATGGGGAAGAGTGTCCCGAGGAAAGACGACAACTAAAAAGGAAGTTTCCTTGGTAGCGCAAAGGGAAAAGGTTAGTTAGTACATAGTTCTTGAATGGCATCCTAAACAAGGCACATCACAGAAGGCCAAGGACTAAAAACTGCTGGACTAGAATGGTTATAGTCACATGGTGTTCTTATTGTTAAAGCTAACCAGGTCTCAGTCTGCTTGGGAATCAATCCTGCACAAGGTACTGTCTCTTCCCTTTGTCGTGTTCCAAGTAACTCCACCTTCTGCATTTAATGCAGGAATAAGAGGGCAATCCAGAATGCATTCAACTGTACAGTATTCCCAAAATAAAATTAGCTAGCTTAATTATACATTTTATTATCCGATTAGGTATAATTACTGGAACAGCAAGTATCCCAATGCCCAAAGGCAGCTTTAAAATTGTTAAATAGCCATATTTAAAATACACATACACATAGCATATAACCAAGTCTCTTTCAGAAACTTCTTGGACCGATACTCCTTTGACATAACAAAAGTAAATTATACAGTGAGGAATTACTGGTTTTCTTTTCTGTCTTGGAGGCGTGTGGAGCCCTATCCTTGGAGGAAAGTCGGCTCTAGATGAAGCAATACTGCCAATTACTGACTTCAGAACCAGGAACGTTCAGTTCCACTCCTTGCCTGTCCCATAAGCAGGAAATACAAGCCAGGACAGATTGACACAACTCTGGCAACAAAGCAAATTCAGAGTATTGGGTAAAATGCATTTCCAGAGAGCATACAAGCCAGTCCACAGTACCTGAAGCATTGCAGAACCGTCCAGTTGTGTTGTAGAGTCTGCAACAGGAAGACTGTGGTTTAACCCAGTCAAAGTAGTCATCAATCCAAGAAGAAGGAGCATAACCAATTCTTGTGCTAGAATAAGAGGACATCTTTTACCAAAGATCATACATTCCAAGAGAACATTTTCCCCATACATGTTATATAAACATAATTATCTAGTTCTTCTGAAGGACGAGCAACTGTTTTTCTAGTCTGGAAATAAAGTACTTTAGTCTTGTTTAGTTAAAGTAGCCATTGGGGGAAAAAAACCCAGCACCAGTCTGATTTGAGGATAAAGATGCAACACAATGAATATTTTATAGCAATGTGTCACCATAATGTGAAATATTTGTACTTCATAATCTTGAGTGTTCAACCGAACAGTTAAAGCTCTCATTCTTAGAAATGGAGGCACATTTAATGCTATGTAACCACAAAACATTCTTGCACTGAAGAAAGTACCTTCCATGCGGCTGTATTTCTATTCTGTCACATGGGGTGCATTTTAGAATTGCTTTACAGTGACATTATCTTGTAAATAATGATTCTATCCTCTTACCCTAGTTCTAGGTAAAGTGTTATTACATTTATATTCTGCCTTTCTTCCATCATGGAATTCTAGGCACTGACAAGAGCCAGATATGCTCAGTTTCAACAAGGTTGCTGTTGTATTTCCTAAAACCATGTACCCTGGGCCCAATTTGTAAAAAACATAATCTAACTTGTCTTTTGTAACTATAATTTAGCAAACGTTGTACATGTTCAACCCCAGATTTTTCTGCTTCCAAAGCAGAAAAAATGCATCCATTTAGAAAGAGGAATTATGCCGCAGAAGCGCTTTATACTGTGCCCCAAAATCAGCAGGTCTGAAAGCTACATTTCTAAACAAGAGTGTCTTTCTTTCCTTGCAGAAGTTGGTTGCTTGCTAGAAAGATTGGATATAGAAAACTGACATTACTTACTAGCTGCTGATCTCTGCTGCTTCAAAAACTTGCTGCACTAGGGAGTTGTTGTCACACCCCATTCCGCCACACACCGAGTTCTGCCCATCCAAAGTCGTATAGTTGTGCTCTTCTAGTACAAAGTATACTGGAGGACCTGCATGCAGGTATTTGCTGAGAGAGTTGAAGTAATCCACCACATAGGAGTCCTTATACAACAACAAAAAATCTTTAAGCACCTCTACAACATCTTGATCTCTACCCCCCCCCCCATTTATTTTGTCATGATAGAATTATAGTTCTGGTACATTATTCCACTGTTACAATCATTTCTCTCTGAAAGGCAATGGGAGAACTGTGGTCACTTACATTTGGCATCGATAGGCTCTGGTCCAGGCCAATTTCTACTTTATTGACAACTGCTATACTGAATGACAACACACCCACAAATAGAGAAATCTGAATAATAGGAGAGAAAATGCTGATTAATTCACAGAAATCATTTTTATTTAAGCCTTCAAAAGGACTATGAACCAATTCAATAAGGAAAATATAGTTTAGCCTCAAACATATTAAGTATTAAATTCTAAAATAAAAGTAGCATCCTTCTGTATTGACAAGTGGCAGAACCAACAACTGAAGCTTTCATCTGCAATTAGATATCTCAATGAAGTTTAAAGACAACAAGTTTACTGAGTACCACTAACTCAGGCTACTGAGTAACCGCCATTCTCAAAGTTTAATCTAGGGCAGTGTTTCCCAAACTTTTTCGACTCGCGGCTCCCTTGACCATTGGCGACTATTGGCTGCGGCTCCCCATTACATTATGTTGCTGCCTGCCAATTGGCATAGGAGAGAAAATGCTGATTAATTCACAGAAATCATTTTTATTTAAGCCTTCAAAAGGACTATGAACCAATTCAATAAGGAAAATATAGTTTAGCCTCAAACACATTAAGTATTAAATTCTAAAATAAAAGTAGCATCCTTCTGTATTGACAAGTGGCAGAACCAACAACTGAAGCTTTCATCTGCAATTAGATATCTCAATGAAGTTTAAAGACAACAAGTTTACTGAGTACCACTAACTCAGGCTACTGAGTAACCGCCATTCTCAAAGTTTAATCTAGGGCAGTGTTTCCCAAACTTTTTCGACTCGCGGCTCCCTTGACCATTGGCGACTATTGGCTGCGGCTCCCCATTACATTATGTTGCTGCCTGCCAATTGGCATTGTACTGTTTTCCAAAAGGATTCTGTGGCACTCCATGGCTCCCCTGGCTAGTTTCTGTGTCTCCCCTGGGAGCCGCGCCTCCCAGTTTGGGAACCACTGATCTAGGGAGAAGGAAGTTTGGCTAAAATTAAATTCTGTGAAGATTAGTGAGGAGGGCAATTGTTGCATTTAAACAAATCTCAGTATGTATGTTGGCTTTTTTGTATAAACAAATAAATATTTTTAATCAATCTCAAAACATAGAAGTATACATACCACAATTGGTCTCATCCAATCCTTAAGAAGAAACGGAGAATATATATTTTTGAAGAATAGAAATAAGATACTTTCAGAGTGCTGAACACTAGTTTCTTCACCACCTTTGATACAACACAAAATATCATATCGATTTTTCTGGAAAACAAAATCCAGCCAAAATGCCAAAGTCAATATGGTGCCAAAGTAGTTGTTACACAAAATATTAAAGGAGAGTGCATTATAGTAAACTTACCTCTTGACGCTTAATATCCAGGCCTAAGATACTGACAAAGCAGGTAATCTGAAGAAGAAAGTCAATGAATACAGCTAGTGCAGCAAAGAGGGAGAAAGTGCGAACAGCAGGCATTGTAGATAGTGTCCCTAAAGGAGTAAGAAAGAAGTACAATCACCTGACTCTCGTTATACTGTATGCACTTGTACATATATATGCATTTATACAGGAAGTTAAAGACAGTTTGTGTCAAACTCTGAATGTCAGCTTATAGAGCATATAGGGATGGCAGAAGGATGCTCTAGTACTGCAGGAAGCTTGTATAAAGAACTGGCATCTTCGTCAGGCAAGAAAATATTTCAAGTTTAAGCTAAAGTCACAATTTCAAAATAGAAACACACTCACTCACCCTACAATAGCCCTTTTCCAGACCTCTGGAATGAGAAAGTGGCTATGGCATTTGACACAATCACTCCTGAGCATCCTCTTCTCAGGCACTGAGCCAGAGCCAAACAGCTCTCTGGTTTTCCAGGGGGCTGCTGGCTATGAAGTGGGTGGGAAGACATTAGAGCAATGACGACACTCATGATGAATCCAGCTGAAATTAGGGACTAACTCTGTGGTGACAACGGCAGCAAAGTGCATCTCTTTACCAATGTCGCATTTTAGAGAGCAGGCCAGCAGAGTTATTCTGAAGGTGCTCATTGCATCCGAGGCCAAGTAGAGCGATAGAGGATTTCTCAAAAGGCATGGTATAATCAATCTACAGGGCACTTTGCAAATAAAAGTGCTCACAACTGTCATGACTTAGATGCCTCTGATTGTTCCAGCCGACGTGCTCTTGGAGTCTGCTGATCCCAGAGTCTGGGATTCTTTTCAGTGTGTGCAGACCAGAGATGTGGACAGCATCCTTGGCAGCGCAAGCTGTCTACTTGCATGCTTATAACATCTGCCAGCAAGGCACTGGCTGAGTGGGCACGGAGAGTAATGAATGCATCTGTTCCAGCGTGTACTACTGCCACCTTGCCTTAAGTCAGCAGTGATGCACCATCTGCTGAAGAAATCTTCCCTAGACCCCACGTTAGTTAATTACCAGCTGGGAAAAGTCTCCAAACTTTCATTTTTGGGAAAGGCGATTGAGCGCATGGTGGCAACTCGGCTCCAGGAGTTTCAGACAAGGATGGTTACCTTTTTGACCCTTTTCAATTTGGTTCTGGGACAGAAACAACTTTGGCTGCACTTTATTATCTACACCAGGAATTAGATTAGAGGAGTACACCGATTGGTTCTGCTGGACTTCTCAGAGGCATTCAATATTATCTACCAGGATATCCCTTTGAGCCCCCTTGTTGGGATGGGTATTGTGGCACTGCTTTACAGTGGCTGTTCTTTTCTGGAAGGAAGATCCCATAAGGAAATACTGGGCAACTTCTGCTGTACACCACAGCCTTTTGCAAGGTTCCGTTCTATCCCCTATGCTCCTAACAACATGGAACTGCTAGAAGAGATCTGGAGATTTGGTGTGAGATGTCCTCACTATGTCAATGGCACTTGATTGCAACTCTCGCTACCATCCCCTGCTGGAGAAGTTGTGGAGGTCCTGAACCAGTGTCTGGAATCAGTGAAGGGCTGGATGTGGGTAAACTAAAATTAAATCTGGACAAGAATAATTGTCCTGATCAGAGGACCTGCTGATTTGGTAGCTATCTCCCCTTCTGCTCTGAATGGAGTAGCACTCCTCTTGAACAAGTGCCTAGCTTGGGAGTGCTCCTGGATGCCCAGGTAGTGACTATGGCTCTGATTGCTTTCACCCAGCTTCTTCTGATGCACCAGCTATACCCATTTCTTTCTCTGTCAGACTAGGTTTTATTTCCCATTCTTGGTCACCTCTTGTCTGGATTACAGCAACACACTCTACATGGGCTGCCCTTGAAGAGCCTTCAGAAGCTTCTACTCATGCAAAATGCAGCCATGAGAGTTTTAACAGGGGAAGGATATTATGGTCATGTCTTGCCTGTTATTTGGGCTGCACTGGTTGCCAGGTTGGTTCCAGGCACGATTCAGAGTGCTGGCCATTACCTTTAAAGTCCTAAATGGCTTGGAACCACATTACCCAACTGACTGCCTTCTCCCATATGAATGTGTTCTTGTTCCGAGAACTTCTGGGGAGACTCTCCTATGAGGTGCAGTTTGTTAAGATGCGTAAGGGGGCACTCTTTGCAACAGTCCTTTCCATGTGGAACTCCCTCTGATGGAAGATGTGCTGAGCCCTTCTCTCCTACAGTCCAAGGGCCCTTGTATGTTTAGTGAAACAAGTTTTTGTAAGCACATTTTTATATCTTCTGTTTTGTTACCATGTTAACCCATTTTATGTTGTAAGTCACCTTGAGTTTTGTAAGAAAACTTGGACAAAGATCTTTTAAAGTTCTCAGTATTGAGCACCCTATCCAAAATTTTATTAGGGAACATGGCAATACATTATATTTCACCTCTGTGGGAAAAGTCCCCATTGGACTCCCTTCTTCAAATGAATTCCTTGGTAAAAGGAATCAATACTTACTTAAGCAAAACATGCATTTGTATCATGGTGACATATTCTCAGTTTGAACACTGCACACTAAGAGTGGCAAAGAACACAGCATACAACAGAGCCTCAAGTGCATAAGCAAGAATGCTTACCTAAGAAAAAAGCCACTGTTTCAGAGAATGATGAGAGGAACATGCTAGGAGCCACATCTCCAAGGATTCGACCGATCTGTTTATCTAGGGTTTCACCTTGAAGGCGTTCGTCTCTCTGAAAAGGTAATTTATGCGTTAAGAATCCGATCTAGATAAGGATCTCAATTTGATGCAAAAATCCTTATTCAAGGACATTTAAAAACAAAAAGTTAGTGTTAAGCCCCCTCTACAAAATACTGCTGCCATTAATTTTGTATACCTACATCACATGTAGGCCAATACTTTTCTACTCTAATCTTGCAGAAGCAACGCTTTCCATTTTTCTCCCAGAGTTTTGAGATTTCCAAAAGAAATATAAAGTTAAATAACTAAAGTAACTGAAATTACAATCATCCTGTTCAGTGCTGTCTGCACTGCAGTGGCTCAAGGGACACTCAAGGTCTATTCTAACAGAGTTCTTAGTGGTCATTATGGAAAATGAATGTACCTGGATTCTCATTTGTTCCCTTTTCCTAGTCCCTTTGCTGTGCTGTGCATTTGACTATAATCAATCAATTTACCTTTATTGGCATAAACATTTGACTATAACCCATTATGACAAAAGACCTGTGCATTCTTTAGGAGTACTAAGAACTTTAAAGTGCAATACTTTAAAGTGGCCTAGATGCCTTTAAAAGGGGTTTGGACAGATTCATGGAGGAAGAGACCATCACAGGTTACAAGCCATAAGCAACCTCCTGGTTTTAGAAGTAGGTTTTCTCTGTGCCAGGTGCAGGGGAGTGGCAGCAGGAAACAGGGTATCTTGTTGGCTGTGTGCTCCCTGAGGCATCTGGTGGGGCCACTGTGTGATACACGAAGCTGGACTAGATGGGCCTTTGGCCTGATCCAGCAGGGCTCTTCTTATGTTCTTAATACTAATACAATGCATCTTTTACAGATTGAGCGCCCTTTAGCGACAGGGAAACTTTTAGCTAATGCTATGTATTTAATGCTATGTATTTAATGCTATGTATTTAAAACTATATTTTAGTTATGTAAACTGCTTTCTGAACTTTTTGTTGAAAAACAGTATAATACACAGAGATGAATCTGAACTAAAGAGCTGTATCAAGCTACCCCACCTGACAGAGAAGCTTTTGTAAACTAGAAGGGGTGGGGTTCCCCCTCCCCATCAGTGTGCAGCAAATGACAAATAAATGTGTGGGCTAATATATGAGCTTATTTGAAAGGTTGTGATAGAAGACTCTGAAATGGCTGTATTTCACCTCCCCGCCCCTTCATTAGACGACAAATTGTATTTGTCAGATGTCCTAAGTATTTAGGGTTATTCCCAAGAGATGTCTCAATATGTTCTTCCACAAAGACAGTTTATTATTTTCTAGCATATTCCTACATGCCAAGCCTTAAATCTAGACTTTGCCCAGTTAATTCATAGTCCACTTAATGCAGACTTTGCTTCTCTAAATAGCATTCTACAAGAAGGACATCCTCAGTTTTCACCAAGATCAAACAGAAAAAAGTTGTTAATTTATAGGATGTTTTTGTCTTATGAATATCTGCCTATGTCCCTTTAAGATTACTGTTTAGCTCTACCTGGTATTTCCTTTAAAGTTCCGTTCTGTCGGTTAGTCCTCAGTACCATTCTAACAGCCAAGCTGTCACCACCCTCCCAGAAGATGTCTTAAGATTAAGACGAAACGTCGGTTTTGTGCACCATCTTCAGCCTTGAATTTTAAATTGTTTCAAATCTTATTCTGGCTTTGATATTATTTGTACATGGCATCTATACCCATAAGCCCGAGCTACATTGTCCGCGTCCCGTCCACGTCTGGTGTCCCACCCCCAGGTTAAACAGGCTCTGATTGGCCGGACGTAGCGCGGACACAGCAAAAGTAGAGGCCACCTCGACCTTTGTTGCATCTGCACTACGTCCGGCCAATCAGAGCCTGTTTGACCTGGGGGCAGGACACCAGACACGCATGGGACGCGGACGCGATGAGGATGCGGACAATGTAGCTCGGCCTATATACTCTATATCCTGCATACCTGGCCATGAAAGCTTCCGCTCCAACTTAAACAGAAAGAACTTTGAATCTCACAAAATTACTTAAAACAGAATCCATTTTAAATGCACGGCATCTTAATATCTGAATTGCCAAAGCCTGGTTTCAGGCAGGACTAGAAAACAACAGAATCAAACTAAGTTAACGAACTGCATGCATCAGGATCTAAACACAAGTCAGAAAAAAATACTAGGAAAGTTGACACGCATGTTTTCAGAATCCAGTTATTTATATACTCAAAGCACAAAAGTACCTGAAATGTCTGAACGATAATGAAAATGTTGTCCACTCCAACCGCCAGCACCAAAAACGGAATAACTTCAATCACAATCAGTGTTAAGGGGACTCCAAAGTAGCTGAAGATGCCCAGAGAACAGGCAACTGAACTCAGTACAATCAGAATACCCGCAATGCCCAAGGAAATTTTTGAATCCACCTAGCAAAAGATACACATTCCAACATTTAAAATTCTTCTCAATGTAATTCATAAACACACTTTGCAAGTGTAATCCTTGCTTAAAACTATTAACTAGTTGCCCCAATCCAGCTGTAGTCTGGTGTAAAAAGCTTATGCACGATTAACTACTTTGGAATGTGGATACACACCAAACCCTGCATCCCAGTGAGTATAATGCAACTGCACTGATGCCAGATACATAAAATGTGTGAGTGACTGACGAACAGGTCTCTTTTTGGGATCAGTCAAGTATTCATTATTCTAAAACTGCACATGATGCAATCATCTTGACAGCTCAGTCATCAGAAGCCATCTCTTATTGAGGAAGGAGTTACCAGCAGTGCCTCTTAAAAACACAGGTAACATGCACACACAGGGAAACAAAATGCTAAATCGAGGGCAGGGATTGAGTGCAATGGCCAATGGTATGACTGTATAATTCAGCAGTGAAAGAAAGAAACAGAGAAAAGGGTAAAAACTCAATCATGAGGTTGATGAGGACCACTGGAGGTGAGAAGCCTTTCCTTTGTTTTACAAAAGTTGGGTTTTCCCTGAATTCAGGAGTCCAGGTAGCTATAGTCACTAGACACCAAATATGCTATTTCCAGGAGGATTTGGAGTTGGAAAGTGTCATCTGAATTTGAAGGTGTAAAAACTCCATCTACATTTAATGAGTAATAGATCTCAAGTTTGGATCATTAGGCTCTATGGATCAGGAGGGCGATTACAAGGGTCAAATGAAAAGTGTGGCCATCCTGGCCTGTGGATCTGTGGCCCTCCTGCCATCAGTCTTGTAAAATAACCATGTTACTGGTCTGGCCCTCTGCTCTCCAGGCAGGCTCCTAGCACCAAGGACACATGTTTAGATGTGCATCACCTGCACACCTTCAATTAAGATAGAGAAATAAAACACTGATCATGTAACAGAAAGATGCGCTCATGCAAGAACCCATTGTGCAACTACAACTGTCTTTCTACTTGTACGTAGGAGGAATTTTCAATGGAGCTACACTCTGCATTGTCAGGATACATCCCAATACTGTCAACTTTCACCTAATACGACAACATTGCATTACTTGAGTTTCCATTTCTAGAGGTATCAAGATATCACATAGCAAGTTCTGTAAAGGAATGGGGGAAAATGTTTCTATATTTTTACTTCTCACCTTATACGAGTTTGTCAAGCAAGAACTTTTTTTTATTTACCTCTATTTTGCAGTTGTATCTGTAATGAATATTTTAGCCCAATTGAAACCTCTTGTTTGCTACAGAATTACTTTTAACAAACTATAACAATACATACCAAAAACCTTGTAGCACTCTTGATGTGTCCCAGAGCTATGGAAATGTACACAAACATGACTACATAGCTAATTACAACAGTGCGGACATCACCACGGCTTTCCCGGTTTATTTCATCTTCAATACTTCGTTCAGCAGAGAAGGCAATTGTTAAATTTGGGTTGTCATAATTTTTCACAAAATTAATAAACCTAAATTGGGGAGTGGGAGAGAGAGGAAAAGACAGAACAGAGGTTTTTCAGAAACCCAGATTAAAAAATCCTGTTAGGTTCAAGACTAACTCTTCTCAAAATTCTTACTAATTTTTTAGTTAATTGTACTATGCATTGCATTTTTCATGAAAACTTGCACTGGCTGGAATCAGATACTATATTTAAATGTTGACATGATTTCTCAAGCGTCCCACCTTAAAAATTAGACTTCTACCCTCTTAGACTTTATCTACATTTTTTAAGAGTATAGATAAATCCTCTGCTTGCAGTTTTAGCATGGACACATGGCAAGGGTAGAATAGCTTCCATGTTGGAGGGAAAAATCTGAGAAGTTATGTCAGACAAAGCACTGGTAATTTTCAAGTTAAATGAATGGCTCCCCACAAAATTATGTACTTCATATAATTTTCATAAGTCACTTCATATAGAAAATATAGTTAAGTACACACTTGAGTTCAAGACAGGAGACCTAAGGTAAAGGTAAAGGTATCCCTTGACAATTAAGTCCAGTCGTGTCCGACTCTAGGGAGCGGTGCTCATCTCCGTTTCAAAGCCGAAGAGCCAGCGCTGTCCGAAGACGTTTCCATGGTCACGTGGCCGGCATGACTCAACACCGAGGCGCATGGAACGCTGTTACCGTCCCGCTGACGCGGTACCTATTAATCTACTTGCAATTTCTTGCTTTCGAACTGCTAGGTTGGCAGGAGCCGTCGCACGGATTCGAACTGCTGACCTTTCGATCGACAGCTCATGGTTCAGTGGTTTAACCCACTGCACATAAGGCCTACTCATCCCCAAAAAGGCATTTTTGTTTAGCCTCAATTAGAAAATAAAACTTACTCTGTTTCCCAAGCAAGAACTTTCATCAGCTTTTCTGAATCATTGTGGTAATTTATGACAGGAAATGTGATCACAAGGGCTGTAGCATTATTATAATTCTCATCTATGCATAAGAAAGAGAAAATACATGAACTATTTTGAGGAGAATATACAAGACACTTGTCTGTGCCTCAAGAAGTCATTTTCTAGGAAATAGCTCCAACTTGCAGAACGCAACCATTTACTACCAAAATTAGCATTGCGAGTGCTAACTTAAGTCAATTTGCATAGATGCAAACAATTTTAATGAAACTTACCTCCAGGCACAAGGTTTGGGCAACTTCACCTTTATTTTACTTTCCTTCATACTCACCTCCCCCCTAGACTGACTGCACCATAGCCCTAACTCTTTATTACACATAGCCTTCAAACATGGGCAGCCCAATCCTGTGTATGATGTGGTGGCCGGCCGCCATATCCTATCCAGGTCCCGGGCTTCACACAGGATTGCGCCATCAGTGTGGTTCATCAGAGGTCAACTTTGCTCTCCTACGATTCCTACCTCCCACCTGGAAGCTTGTGGCAATCCTAAGCAGTTTACTTGGAAACAGTTCCATTGAGTTCAGAGGGGCCTAATTTCGTACACAGAATTGAATACAGACACTTATTTTTCACACTGTTATACTGCCCTTCATACAAGGAGCTCAGGGTGGTGTACATAGTTCCTTCTCTCCTTCCCTCCTTTTGTCCTCACAACAACCCTGTGAGGTAGGAGAGGTCAATAGTGACTGGCCCAAGGTCACCCAGGATTGTGGCAGAGTGAGAATTTGAACCTGGATCTTCCAAGTCTAAGTCCACCTTGCTCATCCTGGCTTTTTGCCCAGTTAATTCATAGTCCACTTAATGCAGACAATAAGGCCAGATATCAAGGCAACTGTATTATGTATGGGAGTTCCATACATTTGTTTTCCCAGCCCAAGGGGAAAGACTTCTAGGTCTGTTTCAATACCGTATTTCTTCAATTCTAAGATGCATGTTTTTTCCCAAGTAAGCATTGCAAAAAATGGGGTGCATCTTAGAATCGAAGGTCTCCCCCAAGCCCCTCAAAATGCCATGTTCTTACTTACTGGGGCTTGGGGGAGCTTCAGGGAGGCCTGCGCGACCCTCTGCAGGCCTCCCCGATCTTCAGTTCGGCGAAAAACGGAGATTTTCAGCCATTTCCGGTTTTTGCAAAAACCGGAAATGGCCACAAATCACAGTTTTTTGCTGTGATGGGAAAGGCCTGCAGAGGGTCGCGCAGGCCTCCCTGAAGCTCCCCCAAGCTCTGTCAAATCGGATCGGCGAAATGGCAAGTAGGCAAGCTGGGGAGAGTTTGAAGGAAGGAGGTGCGTCTTGCAATTGATGTTTTTTTTTTCTCCTGCTGATGTTCCTGAAATTAAGGTGCGCCTTAGAATTGATGGCGCCTTAGACTCCAAGAAATACAGCAAGTTGTGCCTACCATCATATCCTCCCATCACCAGCCATGGAAAAACAGGTCCACCAAATGTCCCCAAGCACGGGTCATGAAGCTGAGTTGTGTCATTCAGAGATGCTGGAGCCCTGCAAGATTCATGAATGTTTCCAATTATCCAAATGCCAGGGCAATACAGGAATGTTCATACAACCTGCAGCATGTTATGTCAGACAATTTTGCAGCAAATCATGTTTTTGAACCCAGTATAAGAATCTGTTGACAGCATAGAGTGCAATATTCTACCAAAGCAATCAAACCTAGAAATGTTTTCTTGAAGTTTTGACAAATATAGGTTGTTCAGTAATACTGCTCAGATGAAGGCTTTCAGAAGTCATTTTTCATGAAACATTTTGGAAGGTCTTCTTCACCTCTCCTTGATTCTGTATCTTGCTTTGTTGCTTAATACCTCAGTCCTAAGCACAATTAATTTTGCAAGTCATTGCCACTTGAGACAATAAGGGCCCAGTCCTATCCAACTTTCCAGCACCAAAGCAACCACAAGGCAGCCCCGAGTTACGGGAACAACCATTCCCTTACCTTGAGGAGGCCTCCCACCACCACAGGATGCAGCGCACACCCTGTTGGCATGGCTGCATCAGTGCTGAAAGGTTGGTTAGGATTGAGCCCCAAGTCTTCCTTCAAAGCTAGGCTTACCATAGTCCCGGAATCGAGGCAGGCTTCTGCCTAGAGTGGACCCGAACCGCTCCCAAGAATGCACCGTGGCTGCCCAATGCGGTTGTATCGTTGACCGGAAGCCGCAGACACATTGGGCAGCCACGATGCACTCTTGGGAGTGGCTCGGGTCCGCTCTAGGCCAACACCTGCCTCGATTCCGGGACTTTGGTAAGCCTATTGAAAGCAAATGAGTTTAGCAATGCAATGTTACTTAACTTCAAGACAAACTTTCCTTGTGAATTTTGCTTTAACGCAGTAAAGTAGTCCTGTATCAATCAAGCCATCCAAACCAACTAGTGGCCAAATGAAAGTACCGGTAGTGAAAGTTAGCTTGTCAAACTAGATGTACAAAAGCAATTTTAAAGCTAAACTGTGTGTATATTTATATATTTAAGTATTGTCACAATGCTTACCGTGTGCAATACAAGAAGTGAGCATGGTAGTCAGCATAGACATAAAATTCATCACCAACACTATGGTCGAGGACAGAGTGGCTGTTCTGGAAGTAGTTGAGCACACTCAGAATAGTACAATTGTTGTTGTAGGGAGCAAGAGGAGCCAGGCAGATGTCTTTCAGCATTACGGTATCATTCTTATAAAAAGCAGTTATTTTTTCAATAGCATTCTGCAAGTCTAACACCTGAAAATATAAGTAAAAACCCAAATGTCATTTAACATGGCAAGAGAACATAATTTCTCGTGCTCACGTATCGTATAACATTTATGGTAGACAATGCTAAATATTGTACTTCTAGACTATCAAAATGAGAGCAGATGCTAATATGATTGTTTAGCTTCCAAGATTAGGAAAACAGTACATTAAGACAGAGCTCAAAACAGGTTAAAGATACAAATTTGTATTGTACTTTTAAACAGAAAAAGTCAGAAAGAAAATGCAATAAATGCTTTCTTTACCAATTAAGTGAACATGAAGCTCATTTAGTATCTTAATCAACTTCAGAAGTCGGTTTTATGCATTTGTAGTAGATTTATTTTATTTTATTTTAGGAATTTGTAGCCCGCCTTTCTCCCGAGGGCACTCAGATGCGAACAGTTTATTATGGAATGTATTAGTTCTCCATTATGTGCCTCAATTTCCTAGAGCAATCCTAACTGGACAGTGTTGTAGATAAGGGGGGCAGGGGGGCTGGATTACCAATTGTAATTTTAGGGGGGCTAGAGACAAAATTGCGGTTGGCAGTAGCAGAGCCAATCCTAGAAGGTACACAAATCAGACCACGCTTTGGCAGAAGGCATTTTGCCCCTAAAATAAAGGTTTCGACCAGTGGTACTTCTCAGTATATGTAGTGCTGGGCTCCATTGCCATGATGATGACCACATTATACTGCTCCTTCTGGCCTGACCCATTCGGGAGTTGGCTGGGGCTGTGGTACACCAGTGGGTAAGATATAGCTGTTCAGCTGCCTGGCCCTTCAGAAGAGGCACAGTTTAGGAAAGGAGGGTGCAATGTAAGGAGAGAAGACCAGGAAGCAGCAGCAATTGAAGCTGCCTCTCGATTGCTGCAGGGACAACTGTAATACAAGCTGCCCGCCCCTGTGCACAAATGCTACTTTTGCAAGTGCCCCCAAAGATAGCATCTGCAAGACGAGAGGGGAAAAAAAAGGTGAAAAGTCCAGGTTTTAAACATCTTTACAGAGGTTCTTCAGAAGTTTGATGTCACCAATCAAAGGCAAGTCCCAAAGTCTAGTACATGATACAGCCACCTTGTCACACTAAGCAGGTCTGGACAGGAGGCTGCATTTGAATCTCATGTATGCCACTTTGAATTGCAGCATAGATGTGAGGCAGGATACAATGCAAGTTGCAGTCCGCAGCTAGTCTTTCACCCCTCACATCCACTGCACGCACGCACACACAGTCATGTTACCTGATGCAGGATATCCTTGTTAAGTGGAGGTCCAAAAGGAACATCTGCTCCCGATGGGTATGGTGAGTAGATATCAGGTTTGGCATGTGGAGCTTGAATAATGAGTTGTTCAGTACGGAAGAAAGGGCCAAAATGAGTGTCAAAGTACTCCTTCTCTTTCCGAGCTTGGCTGTTTGGCGATGACCAGAGCTCTACAGGGTTTGTCGTTAGTTTAACAAACACAAGGCCCGAGGAGCACATAGCAATAAAAACCAAGGAAAAGACAACAACAGGCCTTGGGTTTCGAACACAAAATGCTCCCCATGATGTGAATGTGACTCTTAACGCATTCTCAAACCTCTCACCGAGTCTTTCAATCCAGGAAGCTTCTCCTGAAAAAGACACACACAGAGGATGTGAAAGATTCCAGCCCCACCGCCACTTTCTTCCCAAACCAACAATTCCTTTAAACAAGTGAGGTTCTTCCCCGATTCTCTGTGGATTCCAAGTATAGATTCAAAATGTCAATAACCAAGCAGCATAGGCCCCCATGTAACAACATAACTCATGCAAGGGTGCATTTGCAGCCCAAGATATACAAAAAAGTTATGTGAAGCATTTTACGACATGCAGAAAATACACCCAACTAACTTAACAGTAAACATTTAAATTCTCTTTTCATGGAGGAGAGAAGATACACTAGTCAAACCCTACCATTGCTTTCTAGAACTTACCAGGACGCCAGCGTGAACCAACAGAGTAGGTCATGTTGCTGTAAATAGGCGTGTACTCAGAAGTAATATACCTCTTCCTGTTTAAAAAAAAAAGATGTCAGATATCCTTTCCCTTTTTTTTAGTACTGCAATTCAAGACAAACCAGTTTAAAAAGAAGTTAACTCTGCCATATATAGGTTTACCATCTATAGGTTAACCAATACCAAGTTACAACTAGCACGTCAGGTAAACATGGTCTATTTTTTGTTAAAATATATATTCAGGAAGATTGCATCTTTCCAGAAAAGGGAGTGAGTGTTGCATATTTGTCACCACAAGGAAGATGATTCCACAGTCACTAGAGAAGTATAATTTATGGGTTTTCCAGCCATGTAAAATCCTTAGGATTTTCTTCTGGCACGTTTCTGTACCTTTCATCTGTATTTCTTCAATTTTAAATACATGGCTGGAAAACCCATAAATTGTACTTCTCTAGTGACTGTAACAAGCCATGAAAATCTCCATTCTTCTTTGAAGATGATTCAGTCTGGGGAAGACACCCCTTTACCACCACTTGGTTCTGTTAATATATAAACTGCCCCCTAATTCCTCAGCTGCCCTATGGACACCACCTACACTTTAGGGTTTGTGCCCAATACAAATCTATAGGCGGTCAACATTTAAGCATATTATGCTTCAGGTGACAGCTTACACAAGATGTATACTTTTATGAAACTGGAATACAGCAAGTCCTCACTTAAAGTTGATAGGTTCTTGGAAACTGCAACTTTAAGCAAAACTACTTATAATGAAACCAATTTTACCGTAGGCTAATTGGTATACATAAAGAGTTTACCACGTATTTCTGGTCAAATATCAAACTTCTAAATAAAGACCCAAAACACTTCTAATATTAAACATTTAAGTAAATGTGAGCTTTCCAGGTCACAGAAAACCCACGCAGACATGGGGAGAACGATCAAACTCCAGACAGTGAACCTGACCAGGAATCGGGTTTTTTTTCTCAACAACTTTAAAATGAAATGACTTAAACAACTTTAAGTGAGGACTTGCTGAACTTCATCTTACACAAGAGTTCATTAGATATATCTCAGATCCACAGAGTTACCATAATTTTACAGCACAAGGCAGTCATTAAGCCCTTTTCTAGATGCAGAGATTCTGCACTTCTGTACCACTAACAAGTCTCACTGTAGCCTCCCTATTACTCTTTTAGTGGACATGGACTCCCAAATTTATACTGTACTGCCTCCTAGTTTGGAACAGCTAATTTTGGTTTGTTATACAACATATTCTCTCTCCTGCCTGTCAATGATAAAACCCTCTATTACAAATCTGACTGAAAAAAATGGCTCGACCTTATCAGCAAAATGGGTACTGCCAAATATATCAATTCTAATTTTATGTAGACCAAACTGGCTAGCAGCTTCCATGCTGCACCATTTCAAACAATAGCTTCATTATACAAACTATTATGATGCAATTGTCTAGCACAGACAGGATTTCTATGAGTCAAGTTTGTAAGCAAATTCAAATTCACGTGAGAGTTCAATACATAATGGAGAGTTTTATCTCCCTCCCCCCATTCTCTCCTCTAATTACATAGCTAGAAATGAAACATCCCATGACTATTACTAGTATCCTGAGAACAGTTTACTTGGTCATATTTTCTGCTGCTTTGTAGCTTCAAAACCCCAGCAAGCAATACAAATGAAGTTAGAATGCATTATCCATGCATGAGTTTTGCCAAACTCTACACCTGTACAAGATGATCTCAAAAGAAACCTAACTCGCACTGCAAGGACTTGCCTCATACCATCAAGTCCAATAATAGTAAACAGTACACTTTACATACTCAGAATATTTTACAATGCCCTGAAAATTTACATCCATATTTCAGAATACATATTTCAACAACAGAGTGCTCTAGGGAACAGGTTAAGTGAAAACAAAGCATGACTCCAGTTAGCAGTATGGTGATGTTTCTAAAAATGTTGGGCAAACTGAACAAGCAGGCAAACAGGTTCAGCACAAAAATCACATTTTAAAAAACTTTTACCTGTAACACCAAACTCCAAAAATCACTGCAAAAAACAGAAGCAAAAATCCCATGTAGGAAATCCACATGACGACATACATAGCATCCAAACCAAATAGAAGCCAAGGTGCAGGAGGTGGAGGGGGCTGTGGTTTCGGGCCACAGACAATAGAGCAGTCTTGACAACTGCAGGGCCCTGTGACATCATCCACAGACTCATTGCAGCCTTTTGTAGCATTGTTCATAGGAGTCATTCCATGGATAGGAACATCTAACAAAAGATATACAAAATAATGTTTATAGATTTAGCCTCTACGTTTTTTGAAGTAACACAACCTGATCAAACTGTAAGTAGAGGTGTTTGAAAATGGTAAACACAACACACAACACTGCTTTCTGCTAAAAAAAATCTGCAAGAAAAATAAATAAAACCACGTAATTTTGCATCATTTGTCTGCCGACACTGCACAACCTATACCACCTATCTAGTACACTTTTAAAGCATTTACAAGAGATAAAAATTGGAAACATTTGGAACACATACACATAACACCGCTTTCTGCTATTTAATTTTGGTTAAACAGCGAAATCTTCAAAAACTTTCAAACACTTCTAAGACAGTCTTACTCTCGCATTAATTGTGCATAAGAGTCACTGAGCATAGGACTTACTTCTGACTAAACATGTTAAACAGTGCAATCCTATGTAACTTCAACGTTTATCATTAAGTTCATTGTTGGAGCCAAGAAGCTACAATACAAGACTTGTACATACAATGCGCAGATGCAAGTAGATTCTTGCATCAACCTTGTCCCATTTGAATTATTCAATGCTCAACTACAGATCAACTATGCAGAACTACAGCAAGTCATACTCAAAGCACACTCATTTTTCATAAAGTCATGGCAAACAAATCTATTACAGGAAATATCTATCAAGTGCGTGCAAGTTAGAACAGTCAATGACTCAATTAACTTTCCTTAGTGTTGTCATAAGAGGGATAAAACAGAATATGATATACAATCTTAAAACTTCCTTTGAACTACCAAAACATGATCTAGATTCAGAGTGGTCTTGCAGAGCAACCTTCAACAACCATTGTAGGCATGGCTGCAAGAGCAGCAAAATATTTTTCAAAAGCATAGTTCCAGTTCTATAAACTGAAACCAAGGTACATGCTGCCCAATCTTTCTGGGTGGAAGTACCTTTAGACCTGCCACGTGTTATTTAGCATGCAACTCCTCCATAAAAAGCTGGATAAACTAAAAAAAAAGTAAGAACTATACAAAAGGAGTGGTCTGAATACAAGCTACACAGAAGTTTGCATGCAAGTAGGAACTTTTTTTTTGCTCAATGAGACTTTTTTTAAAGGCAGTACTACAGTGCAGCTCTCACTACTCACGTTTCAATAAGAACAAGTGTTTACACACCATACTGGTGTTCCTTACCTGAAAATACTGGAATCATATTGAAAGGAGTCTGACCATTATCCTTGCTAAACATATACTGAATCCAGTTGGTTGCATTGCATTGTTTAGCATCCTTTCCACATAACAGTCCCAGTGCTTTAACATTGCTTGATGGAGCCTCTACATCTTTACAGGCATTATACATAGCTAGAAGACAAGACAAGACAGTTGATAATCCTGAACACAAATGCAATGCTCAGTGCTTTCCAGCCACTTGAAAACAAAATTCTGAGTTTATAGCAAGATACCCAAAGATCTGCAGACATTTTTAACACAGTTCAAGGTTAACCAGGGCTCCACGAATCTTGGCACCAGCTCGCCACTGGCAATTGCCTCTCCCCAGAGTTTTCTGAATTGCAGAGAATGTTGGAAGGACCATGCACAGAATGTTGGAGGGACTTTGCTCTGGCTTTTGCAGAAGACAGAGTATGCTACTTCTGTGTTCTGCCACAGTGAGGTGTGCCTCCTTTGTACATCTTGAGAGGCAGGAGAAGGGGCAAGATCATTCAACTCAAGGCTGTGAGAAGACATTCTGAAGGATTGCAGCAACAAAGACTAATCTTCTGCTTGCTGTGGCTGCAGACACATTATAATGAGGCCACTGCCTTGGGTAAGGATGGATGCAACAGCTCAATTGCCAAGGCAGACAGACACACTCTAACCTCAAGTAGGTATCTGTTCAACTGCCTCAGTGACCAAGGCACACTCCTCTAGCCTCAAACTCTGTAGACGAGGAAGAGACCATACAGTATATGGTTCAGAGGGAAGGTTAAAAAGAGGCAGCAGAAAGATTTCCCTGTCAGCACTGGAGAAGAAAGATGGTTGTCAGAATATGCTTTGAAAAATGAACTGTAATACATCACACTGGGTCTCCTACAAAGTCTTGCAAGTAGGATCTTAATAACAGTAGATCTTATTCATCCAATCAAAATATTGTATTCTCACCCTTTTAAGAATAATTATTCTCTCATCCTTTGCTATGTCACTCAACAGTTTTGGATTGACTGTACACTGTGCAAGCTCATTTATGTGCACACATAAGCAAAACTGCTCTTACAGGATCTAGACAGCAAACAAGAGATATGAAACAGCTACACAGCTATTTGGGTTACTTACCATTAGCAAATGTTTCTCCAATATAGTACTGTAGCTCTGTGATGCTGGTTTTGTTCTCTTGTTTAACCTTATCATAATATGGAAGTGTTTGTGTCACATTCAGAAACTCAGACTGACGAGGACTGCAGGTTAGCTCGCAAAACAGGTTTATTAAATTATGAAAACATGATGGGCACCTGAGAAGAGAGTCAATATCAAGCATCTATTCTCTACGTTGATCACACACAAATGTGTGCACAATATTCAGGACATTTATTGCAAAAGGTAATATGCTTGAGAAGCAGTTTTTAGCTCAAGCACCAAACTTAAATGAGTAGCATGCTTCAGAAATGTACAGATTAAGAATAGCAAGTTCAACTACATTACATAAAACATAATCAAGAACATTTCACTTGAAGAAAATAAATCCAACTATATAATTTGCAACAGAAGTCAAATCAAACAAAACTACAGTAAAGCCCAATTCTATGTTTACTTAGAAGTACCGGTATGTCAAAAGCCCAGGCAGTTAGCAAGAACATTTAAAGGGCCGGTCTCTTATATTTAGTAGGAAAGCTAATTTAGTAGGAAAGCTATATTTAGGAAAGCAACTGTCTCACCCCAGCATAGCAACTTTTCCAGTGGCCTTTTGCAACTTTACATTTGCAAGTTCTCCGAGAAAAGGAGCCATTAAAAAATTATTTTGCTATGTAAAATGCTTTGTGAACTTTTTTGAAAAAGGTACATAAATATTATGTTTAAGTGGTGCTTTACACCCATACAAGGGTGCACAGGATTGCAACTTAAAATTCAGGAGCCACTTTAGTGTTTTTGTCCAAGAAAAGTCAAACACAATCCGCACTACAGACTCACAAGTTTTGAAGACAGACATAAGTCATATTTCTATCATAGAAATATAAATAATTCCAGTTTACTGGAAAGTTGTTCTATAAGTCAAGCTGAATAAAACCATAACAGCAAATTTACACACATCTACTTGAATGACCATTCAACTTAGAGACATGTGTATTTTAACCTTTATATACTGCTCAGCATTCCGGGCATCAAATAACGAATAGAAAATTTGATGATGCCCAATGATGATGGGCAAAATTTGGGCAATGAGGATGGGCAAATAATGATGAAAATTTGATGCTCAAGACAGTATTTGAGCAAGGGCAGATATTGAACGGGCAGATATTGAACCCAATATTGAACGGTTTCATTCATGTACATTTTCCCTTCATCTTTCCTAGGATTCCCCCAAATAACTATCTCCACAGAAGGTATTGCAAGTAATAACTCAATACATTGTCCCACATACCTGGAAAGAAACTGCAGAGGAAGCTCCAAGTTGTTTTTCAAAGTTTGAAGTTGTGACACATCACAACAAAGGCTAACATTCTCAAAGAAAAAACCTGGGCAGAGTTCCTTAAGAGAAAATTGGATATCTTAGCTCTTTTGAAAAAAAAAAAATTATTCAAAATAATTTAGACTTTCTGCTACAAGAGTCACATGCACAATTCTAAACACCTGGACAGAAATATATTCCACCAGTTTTCAATGAACTCTCATCCAAATAAGTGGCTGTGAATCAGGTTAACAAAAAGTTAGCATGTCATATTTCCTTGAAATACTGTATAACACAAAATACTAGTCAAATTACTCCTGTGCCTTAAAACATTATAGGCCTTGAAATAAAGGGGTGTGTATCAACTTCACACTAAATTCAATAACCAGAGCATAGTCTACTAGCATAGAGTTAACTTGTTGCCCTGTTCACATAAATGCTAGGGATGAACTCCCCCCCCCCCCATCCAAAGCACTGCAAAATGCAAGGGAGCTCATAGGAATCCTTTTCATCTCCTCCCCACTGTGGCCCCAGCGCCTATATGGCAGACTGCTTTTAATGGAGTCAGTCACAATTTGGAACACTCGGGGGGGGGGGGTCATAGCACACAGAGGAACAAAGGCTCTGGTTTCCAGGATTTCCCTCTCTTCCCTACAGCCCCAAAAGGTTCTCAAGCTTTCAGGAGCAGTGTTTTGGGGGCACTGGAGTGGAAGGAGGCAGAGGGAAAAGTTTGATTCTGTGACCTTGTCATAAGGTACTTTGAAATTTAAAGTGTTTGCAATGCCAGACAACTTTATGCTTAGGATATCTACCTCATCCCCACTTGAGTTCCTATTCTTAAGAATTACTTAGCAATACTGTAATTCAAAAGAGACATACCTGGACCAAATCATAGCCTTCCTTTGGTAGTGGCAGTGCTGGCCCATTATATTCACAATTGTACCTTTTACCTCCAGAATCAGTCCCACACTGGCCGTACCAGACACATGAGTCAGAAAACACCTGTGTAACAGAAGAAGTTAGGGACCCAGTTAAGAAATTGCTCAAGTGTTATTAGGTTTCAGTTACAATAATGCTTAGCATTCACATAACAGATTGTGCAAAGCACTTCACATGCACTTACTTTACAGAATCCTTACAACAATCCTGCAACACAAGTACCAGTATTATCCCCACATGCAACTGGGAAGCGGAGGCTAAGAAGAAGTCATTTGTCCAAGACCGCCTAGTCACTAGTGCATTTATAGCACAGTTACAAGTTACAATGAATGTCAACTCAAATTGTTGAAGCATTTCAAGAGGGAAGTTATCAAATACACACTGGTTGGTTATTTTTAGAAGCATGGCTCCCCATTGGGGAAATCCAACCCTGGTCTTCTGCATGGGACAAGGGAAGATTCTAGTCACTAACCAACAAGGAACAAGGGAGACTGCACTAAGTAACATAAGCTCAAAGCTCCTTTGAGTATGCAAAATTAGTTGTGCAGTTTGAGGATCTGGAGTGTTAAAGATCAGAGAGAAACAAATTCTCCTCCAGTGTAGTAATGTTGGAAGGCTTGTGATTTTCCAATGACAGCTAATGCCTAAATGAACAGTAGTCAGAGACGAGTAGTAAGTTCATCATCATCTGCCAACACTTCTGATTTTACATTACCAAAGAGACGAGAGGTTCTGTTGAAAGTATATTTCCCATCATTTCTCCAATACTTTAAGCATACAAGACCAAATAAAGTATTCTGGGGCGTGTCCGGAAGGTATGCAACCAAACCGCTTCCATGTTTCCACACCTCTAGCAGTTATCACTACATGACTTGCATCCCAATCCCAACCAAGCACCAATGCAGTGGGGCCAGTGCGGCCACGCTGCATCCTATGCGCAAAGCGAGCAGGCTGGAGGACTCCTCAAAAGGTAAGGGGACATCTGTTGCCTTACCTGGGTAAAGCCCCATCCTGCTCAGCAGGGCAACTCAGATCTGCACCTGCTAAATAGCTGGTCCGAGCTGCCTTGTGTCGGATTTTCAAGCTCAGGACAGGGGGTAGGATTCAGCGTGAGCCAGCACCAGTGATCCTGCCCCCCACTTATCCTGCCCCCTCTGGGTCCGATCAGCCTCCACCTGCACCCTCCCCCTCCCGTTACCCTTCCTCACCCTCCCCCGTGATCCTCGGAGCAGCTTTTACCTGCTCCAGGGTGCGTTCTGCTCCCCACTGGTGCTGGCGGGACAGTGCAGCCTTCCCGCCGGCACTCCTAACTGGCAACGTGCTTCCTTACGGCACATTTGCGACAGCCTAGGCTGGTGCAGCAGTCACTGCACCAGCGTTAGGGATGATTAGGATTTTGCCATTTGAATCATTTTTAGATTACCTAAAGTGCTAATATTTTTCAAGCCCACTTCTAGGTTTCTTCAGTGACAGGAGAGATATTGAATGATTACTACTTTAGAGGACATGTATTTATTGAAATATTACATCATTTTGCAATGCAATTTGTATATCTTTGTACCTTTCTATAACAGATCCATATTTTTCCCCCAAACATAATTACGTGTCTCAAATAACCATGCTTCCCGATTAAAGTCTTTATGGTCTTGGTAATCTGAAAGTGCCGAAACCAGGGAATTTGTTGCCTGCTCATTTACAACATTAAAGATTTTTCCCCACCCTGCTTGAATTTGGGCAGGCATAAACATTGAATCCCAATACAACATCCATAACATGCCTGTCAAATATGAAACCAAATATCCAACCTACACTCAAAATACTTCAGGGAATACATACAGAACAGAGAGCAAAAGTTTGAGGAAGACTGCAAGAAGAATTAAGTTTATTTTAACTCAGCCTTTATTACACAAAACACATAAGCACATACATCTCACACATACTTTTTCTGGTAATGCTCTAATTGTCACTTTTTCTGGTAATGCTCTAAGTTGTCACATTTTAATATAAGGATTCTGGAAAGTCTGTTTAATAAAAGTACCCTGGGACAAAAGTAGTTTTATTTTTTTTAAATGCCTCCAGAATGGTATTACATGGGTGCAAGTGCCATTATCCTCCATGGCTGATTACACAGAAATATTAACCAGCTCAGCTTTGTACCAAATTGCTATAAGCACTTCATTTCAAACAAGAAGGCATATGGATTTGTAGAAGAATCAATATTGGAGGTACAATTAAAATCTGAAGACCAGGTAATCTCAAAACTATATAAATTGCTTTTGAAATTTGAGACAGAAGAAGAACAGGTTAAAGAATGTACGATTCATTGGGCGAAAAATGTAGGTCATGTTATTTTAATGGACCAATGGGAACAACTATGGTTAAAACAGTTGAAATTTACGTTAAATGTTAATATTAAAGAAAATATGTATAAAATGATATATAGATGGTATATAACCCCAAGCAAATTAGCAAAAATGTATGAGAAGGTGACGAATAGATGTTGGAAATGTAAAAACCAAGAAGGAACTTTTTACCATATGTGGTGGACATGCCCCTAAGCAAAGAAGTACTGGACTCAGATTCATAAACAGATTGAGTTGATTTTAAAGATTAAGGTTCAAATGAAACCAGAAACTTTTTTGTTGGGTATGTGGGATGATCATGTAGGCGAAAAATTTCAAACTTTGTTTTTATATATGATAGCTGCGGCAAGAATTTTATATGCACAATATTGGAATAATTCGGAGATACCTTCGCTGGAAGATTGGTGGCTGAAAGTTTTGGATTATGCTGAAATGGATAAACTTACAATTTTAATTAAGGAAAAGTTAGTTAACCTTTTTGTGAATAATTGGAAATCATTTATCGATTTTGTAAGAGAGAGAGAGAGAGGAACGATGTGATGATATGCAGATTTAATGAATAGAATGTGGGTGTTATTTTGGCTAAGTTGGAAATTATATATAGAAAATAGTGAATAGTATGCTAGTAGGATGTATTGCTTTGTGCTTGCTATAATTTTATGAAATATGTATTGTTTTTATGTTAATATATCAATAAAATATAAATATACACAGGAAAAAAAGCACTGCATTTCAAAACTCAAGCCAAGAAAAATGGTAATGCAATGCAAATTTAGCCAACAACTTTGGTGATCACCTGTGCAGCTTTCATCTCAGACTATTAGGACAACTTGTACAAATACCAAGCACATTATTCCGATAAAGCCAATATTAAAATAAAGCAAAGGATTACGAGTACTTGAGAGAAAACAGGACAAACATGCCTTTTCCAAGTCACCGATTTACAGCACAAGCTGTGGGGGGCAGAATCCTGCAAAGTAAAGATTTCTCAAGACAAGCCATCTCATTCACATGCATCACATGGTGTTGTTGTTGGATGACTGTCACCACTTCTCCTTCCACTCCCTCTGAAAATGTGCTATCCTCAGCACCGCTCATACTGTTTCAACAGTACCCAGTTGTTTTTCCCTTCCAGCACATTTTAACTAGCAGCCACAACAAGATGGTCAGGCAACACTGCCCCAAAATCATGGGGAACTGATGTAATGGCCAAGTCCTCAGTTCAAATCTTGTCTCAGCCACTAACATACTAGGAGGCAGTTGGCAAACTGTTTCTCTCTCGTCCATCCCTCCCACACCTGCAGTAGTTTTAAATACAGTACAGTACTGGTCTTTGATTTGTAATTCTTAAAAGTATCATATACAGTCCTTGAAATGTTACATAAATGTAACAGTATTAGGATGTACTGCCAGTTCCCTTACCTGTTGCACTCTAAGCCACTATTATATCTGTCATGCATAATGACTGTTGCACAAGTCATATTTGCAGACTGTGTGTGAGAATTTCCAACGTTTTCTGGTCTTGAGTTTGGAACAACAATGCCAGTAGGAAAACTTAACTCAATATAAAACTGAAAGATGTTTTGGCATTAAACTTCTGTAGTCATATGGGATAATATATTACTTAACACATACATAGCACCAAACAATTCAGGAAGCTTTTTCCATCTATATAGCAATATGAATACATAGCTTAAGGGAATCTCAAACTTATCTTCAGAATCACCTTCCATGGATTACAGCATGTCAGATACTGATCTTACAAGGATGGAGACTGATGATATATGCTGGACCTTGACTTCGTTCTCTTGCTGAAAGGGGAAACTTTTGAAGTTCTACCACAATTTTATTACACCCCCTCTCTACTTCAATTATACTGTACATCAGAAATAGAACATACATGCAACCTTGGGCCAGAGACTCATGTTCTTGCACAATAAACCTAGTTTGGGAATACCTTGTCCCTCCCACACAAGTCATTGCAACTACAGCCTTGGAAAATGCATCTCCATTTCCTCAAGTTCTTGACTCCGTCACTGAGCAGTGTGACCAGATACAGTAATAGCTGTACTTATTGTTGCCTGCCTGCCTCCACAAGTCTCCATTCATTTCTGACCATTTCAATTGCTGCATATGGGAGTCGCTGTCCCTTCTCCCCACACACAAACATACCACCTCAGGCCATACCTAGCATAATAATAGGTATAATAGATAATAAAAACACAGTATTTATATACCGCCTTTCTTGGTCATTGGATTTCTCCTCCGACTTTAATCCAAGGCAGTGTACATGGGCAGGCTTCCCTAACCCCCTAATGTTTTCTTTTTACAATATATAAATGTCCAATCTTTCGTGAACAGCTACATTCCAGGTGGTATCCTTTTACAGTATGGCTTTTTTCCACTGGCCTTCGCCTCCCACACTCAACCGACGCAGCTGGGAGCTCTTATCTCTCCTAGCATAGATGTTTCCGTCACCTTCTTCCTTTACAATAATTACTACAAGTTTAACTATATTACTAAAAATATGTATTTTTATTATGAACACAAACTATACAATACACGTGGTTTCCAAATGCTGCAGGCCTAGCCAAAGCCAGCTAATATACTATATGTTGCAGTAGAGATACCCAAATGGTAGAATTCAATATTAGTTTGCTAGTCTTGCAGAGGCCTCTTATTTCTTGTTTGCTCACTTTTGACTAACAGAGCAATCACTCTTGCACTTGGCACTGCTTTTTATAATAAGTATCCTACACTCTTGTGCAAGAGATGTTTGCTTCTCCAAATGTGAACACTGCAAGGGAAACTCCTGGGCAGATGCACAGAGGATCTTTGCTCCTGCCCATTACTCCTGGGCAGATGCAAAGAGGATTTATGCTGAAAGTTTGAGTAGCTGCCTCAAGAGCCAGGTATTGAGCAGCTGGTTGCCGGGCCACTTTTGAATTAGCAATATGAAAACACACAGCACCTTTTGGCCACTTGGAACAACAGGACAGGGAAGGAATTCATCTACGCAGGTTGCTGTCAAAAGCAAAAGCTTGCATATTCTTCAAGCAGCTTTGTGGTCTTCCTATTATAATGCCTAAAAGCATTTGGAGAGATTTATGGATTTATGGAAGAATGCAGCATATTATTTTCTGGTAGGTTGATCTTCTATTCAAGTCAGAGGAGTGGTGCAAGGCAAGAAGAGGGAGATCCACAAACATGGATTATACTGTATAAGTACATAAACACACAAAAAAGAATCATGCACCACATTCTATCCAGAAAGTACAGCCCATATGATAAGTCATTTTTGTTTTGTTGATTGAAGTCAATCTCTTAACTCGGAAGACTCCAAATTTCCCCAATATTTCACTGTATATATTACTACTGTATATAGACAAGGTTAGATTATGTTTCAGATTTACTCTAGTCATTCATTTAAGGGCACTTATACGCTTTTTTGTTTAATCTTTTTTTTAAAAAAAAACAAAGCTTACAAAAAGGTTACATACGGTACATTAAATGATAAATCTCAGTGGTAATTGGGTCTCTTTTCCCTTCTCAGCAGCACATGTGTCAACAAGTAGGGGCACAAGAGAGCCTCTCATACAGCAGGAAGACACCAGCATGCTTTTACAAATCATTTGCCTTTTGGACAAGAACTGAGGCGCTATTGTTTTAGAGTTACAATGCTTCTTTTTGCAAGGGTTCAACAATACCGTATCTTAGAAAAATTTCAGACCCATCCTACGTAAATATCAGCGATAGCAAAAGTGTTTTCTCCTCTCATATTTGATTCCATGCTTTGATTCCAAGTAGAGGGTAGGTTTTGAGCCAAATATCATGAAAGTTGCTATGACTCGTGGGTAAGTCAAGTGCAAGACTGTTCAATTCACTCGCTCCCGCTCAGAGGCAAGCCGACCTCCACTAACGCATGGATACTTCACCCTGGGTTTTTAAGGTATAATTTTTAGATCTAAATTTGACGTATAGTCGAGTATCTACGGTATATGGCTGCACTGCTCTTTTCCATTGACTTACCATCCAGTTTATGATACTTCCTACTGTTGTAACATGCATTCTATTGTAACTTCCTACTGTTGTAACATGCATTCTATTGTAACATGTATTCTTCAAAGTACCCCCACCCCTCCTCCTTGAAAAATGCTTGTTCCCCCCCACCCCCTTAGTACAAACATGTCATATACTGTTCTATGTATATTGTGCTTAGAAGTAATAGAACTCAAATCCTTTGGCAATGGCAGGTATGTCACAAGTTTTATATACAGGCCTCCTACCCACTATATTATGGGGCAGGGGTAGCCTTACCATAATCCCGGATCTGACCGGGATTGTACCGGTAACAGCGCTGCCATCCCGGGCTCCGGTCATCCTCCTCTTTGTCCCGGCAAGCCAGGACTTCCCCCGCTGCAGCGCTGCGTCTTCGTCCCAGCTGGGACTCTTCGTGAACCAGAAAGCACCAAAAGCGGCAGTTTTAACCTTGCCGGGGCTTCAGGGGTTTGTACGGAGGCCTGCGCAATGCTCTGCAGGCCTCCCCAATGTTTAACACGCCGAAAAACAGCGATTTTAGGCCACTTCCAGTTTTCGCGAAAACTAGAAGTAGCCTAATATCGCTGTTTTTCGGCCGTTTTGGAGAGCTTCAAGCCTTGTGCAAGTATGCGATGAGGCTGGAAGCACTTTGAAAAGGTCCAAGTGAACTTGGATGTTTTCAAAGTGCATCCAGCCTCGCACAGGAGCGTGAGGCTGGAAGAAGACGCAGTCCCAGTCGGCCGGGACGAAGAGGAGAGGAGATGAAGAAGGCTGGCAGGCTGGGACAGATGGATAAGAGGGAGTCACTTTGACAAGGGAAGGGAGAAAGGTTCAGAAAGTCACTTTTTTGAAGGGAGTCCACAGGAAGAGGAACAGTGTCACTTTGAAAAGAAGTGCTTCTAGCCTCGAGCGAAGAGGAAGGGGAAGAAACAGTTGGTGTAGGTTGCTGGAGTGGGGAGGGGGGGAAAGAAGAAGATGCACAGTGAGTGCAAGTAATGATGACAGTGTTTTCTGTGGATGTGGAACATCCCATGTATTGTCAAAATTGAAAAGTAATCGGAAGCAAAGACTCAAGCCCTGATCTGGCTGTTTTGTTTTTTCTTATTCGGTGTCTCAGAGAGAGAGAGAAAAAGAGAGAGAGAGAGAGAGATTGCTGATTTAATTCTGCACATGCTCAGAGGCACAGGAAAAAGGTAAAATAATTAATGTGATTTCATTATTTATTTAATGTTGAGCCCTCTGGACACACCCCCGTGGACATGCCCACTTCTGGCAGACACGCCCACTTCTGGCAGCAATGACATCACGGTTCATTGACCCGCCTCCCATGATGTCACTTCCGCCCCCCCCTCGGGGTGCCAAAAAATCTGGTAAGGCTAGGCGGGGGCTGCTGCAAGTAAAACGGCCCTCTCTCCTTGACTATTTCCCTGTCCAAAGAGCCGTTTTGAAAGCTTTTGCTGGTTGCATTTGGGCTACCAGAAGATCCAAGTTAAAGGCATCTAGATGTGCTCTTAATGTCATAAGATTTTCCAAAAATAGGCTAAAACACACTGTAAAACCAGCTTTCAGTACCTGAACACACTTATTTGCTGTTGTCAAGTGTGTCTATTCAATTGCTTAACAACTAACTGCTATAGATGTTTAAACCTCTAGGTACTCCAGACCAAAGTTCTAAGACTTACATGCATAACAAAAGTGAATCCATCTTGTTACTAGAATATGTGAAAGCAAAGTGACTATTAAACTGTCATCAGTACCCTGTCATGTCACTATTCCAAGACGTATTCCAGACCCAAACAGAAGAACTTACAGTAGTATTGCACTAGGTCAACAAAGATCACATCCAACTTTCCTATCAAAGATAGGAATTAGCTATGAGCCTTCCAGAGTATCAATTTTAAACCATAAGGGTTAAAAGTGGGGGGGGGGCAGGGGGAAGGGAATGAGACTAACAAGTTGAGGAATTCCACCCAACCTAGTAGCTCCTAGCTTTACTAGCATCCTGCATTCGTTTTAGTATCAGAAAATTTACAGATAGCGCTTAAACATTCATGTGACCTACCTTTAATTTAAAATGTCAAACTGAAGACATATTGGGGCATCAGAGAAAAATCTGTTTACACATCAGAAGCATTCAATACACCTAAGAACATCAGCTTTGCAAATCAGTTTTACCAGACCATCTACTCATATTCATTTACACATCACAGTGGCTTGAACAATGCATCTGGCAAGTAACCTCCCATGACCTCAGTCTTACCTGCAATATGAACAAGCTATTCACTTTAAATATCATGTTGCCCTCAAGAACGTAGCTAGGCAAATTCAATTTAAAATTATCTTTTATAAAAGTCACCTCAGTGGCAGATCAGCTTTCTCTGCAATTATAGGCACACACAAACAGCTGGAACAGCTACAAGGCCCAAAACAGTAACCCTCCCAAATCATCTCAGGTGTTTCCCAAGTACCAGAACTCTCCAACTGCAAAAAAAAACATCCACCTCAGAACAAGTTTTTTTCTTCTTCATCATCATCAGAGAGCAACTCGGATCAACCCCAAATATGAATTATCCCTACTACTCCTAGCCTGCCTCCGATTCTATGAAGTTCCTAAAGCGAAGCTTTTAAACCAGAGCCAGAACATAGAGAGCGCCCCGAGCAGGAATGAGCTCAACTGCTATGAGACTCCCTTTACAGCTAGGATCCACCGTCTTTACTATGGGGAGAAGGGGTCGCCGAAAGTTACGTCTCTGGTCAGAGTTGACCCACCAACCAACCCCTGCCTACCGGTAGTTTGAGAAACCCACCCCTTTCCCCTTCCACATGGAGCCACTTGCGCCCTCCCTGCAAAACGCAGCAGCCGCCCCAAGCCAGCCCCAGGCTCGTTCCTTCTCAAGCGACCCTCCACTCACCCGGCCAGGAAGAAGCCCCAGGAGGCAGACGGCGACGACCATGCTCAGGCCACACAGCCTGAGTCTCCCCCAGCGCAGGCTCCATAGCGCAGGTCGCCGAACCATCCTGGAGGAGCTGTCAGCGGTCGCTTGGCTCCTCTGGCAACTCTCGAGATTGCTCTGAAAGGGCCGTCCCTCCTCGACGCTGAGCAATTCTGGGGTGGTGCTGCCGGAGGCCTCCGAGACGTAGCTTTTCCCCTCCTCGCTGGCGTCGCACCCGCCAACCAAAGGCACCGGCGTGGCCTCAGCTCCTCCTCCGCCCGGCTGAACTGCCCGCCTTTTCCTGTGAGGCTGCTGCTGCTGCGCCTCTGGGATGGTCGCTGCCCAGAAAGCCGCCTGACCTCTTTCGTATCCAGTTGTTCCAGTTCAGAGGCGTAATTGGCTGCAGTCGTCGCACGACTTGTTCAGAAGTTGAACTGCCAGTCGGATTTCATTTCCTCGGTCGTCGCCTTACATCTGAATCCCAACCATGCTGTTTACTCAGAAGTCAGTCCTCCTACAGTTTGTAGGACTTACTCTCAAGTAAATAAATGTGCTTGGGAATTGCACGCGCACACACCTCAAATCTTGTGAGTGTTTACATGGAAGTAGCGTTACTCGAATTGATTTCTGCGGGGCTTGCTTCCCTGAGTGAGTGCGCGTCCGTGGGGAGATTGCAGGCACGGTTCTCTCCCACGGCTGCTCTTCTGTCGAACTCCGCACTGCAGCGTCTCCAGGCTAGGGGTGGGCGATGGTGTGTAGTAAATTTTGTTGGGGGGAAGGAGTTGTCTTGCTACCCTCAAGTGGCGCCCCTATAGCCACATGCTGTTATGACTACTGTATACGCAAAAAAAAAAAACTTTAAATAGAATACTGTATCTTCATTGGAGTATTTGCTTCTCTCGCCATTTCTTTCTACTTGGAAACTCACACTTCATTTAGTTCCATTCCAAACTCTTGGAGTGGGTTGCAATAATGTGTAGTATATATACAGAGAGATGGGGGGGGGGAATCCCAGATAAACATGAAATGTATATTTAGAAAGCACCTCTATGCGTGTTTACTCAGAAGTTCCACTTCCTTCCAGTGCCTGTATCTCCTGGGAGCCCCCGGCCCTCATCCAATGAAATGAAGTAAACAAGCCCCATTCCCCTTCCTGGGGGAGCATGAACCAGTCATATACCTTCTCCCCCCTTCCATCCATTTGCCCCACTTCCTCTCCCATCTGGGGCAGGGCAGACTGGCACTTATGCCTTTTTGTGAAATTTTGCAGTTTCCCTACTGCTTCTTGCCAGCTAAGGTCTTTTAAAAACCGTGACAAAGGCGGCACATGAGCTTTCCTGTTCACGACATCGCTGCTCCTGCTATAAAAGTCCCACAGCCCAGTCCAGCCTAAGGCCTCAGTGGCACAATTCAGGCACAACTGCAGCCTAAGCGCCTTAGGCTCGAGTTGTGCCTGAATTGTGCCGCAGAGGCCGAATTTGTGCTGCAATTGTGACTGACATAGGACGGGTTAAGGAAAGTTGACCAATTCAGTCCTAAGTTTGGCCTAAAAGTGGGCGTGTTGGGGGCATGTCGGGGGAGTGACGGGGGGCGGTTACGAATTTGAGTCGGATTCCAGACACTGGCAAGCTCCGACATGCCCCCTCGAGCACAACTGCAGCACAAAATTTAGGTCGACAAAAAAGGTGGACTTAAATTTGAGGAGACCCATAGGAGCCATTTTACCTTACCCACTCCAGCCCTCTCCTGAAAAGTTCTAACACCCTACGCCTGAGTTAGGAAGGAATAGTTGTGGCATAACTCTGGACATGGACCCAAATAGTTACCCTATCAGCACCCAGCCCCACCCAGCCTCTTTCCCACAAAAGCCCAGCCCCAGCCCTCCACTCTCTCTCTCTCTCTGAGCACGTGGCGTGGGGTCCTGTCCCCCAGCAGCCACAAAGTGGGACTTTGTCAGTGGAGGGCAAAATTCACAAACACCCCACTTCTCTCTTCTCCTTTCCTCTCTGCCCCCCCTCTAGGGCAGAGAGGGCTGTTCTGGCTGTGGCCAAACTGTTTACAGCTGTGCCTGGGCAGCTGTCTCCATGCAAGTGTTTGCTAACCCATGTCTTTCTCCCAGCCCCTCTCCCCCCCCCCACAGGCAACAACACCAGCAGGTAAGTGCAGGTAAGAGCAGGGTTCGTGCTGACATGTGGTCTGACTTCTGCCTCTTTGCATATAGAAATATAAGTAGGATACATGCCTCTTTACCAATGTCTTGTCTCATAGCTGCCTGCAATGCCTTCTCTGAAATGCCTCTCTACCAATGTCTTGTCTCATAGCTGCCTGCAATGCCTGCCATGATATGCCTCTGTACCAATGTCTTGTCTCATAGCTGCCTGTATTAATGTGAGCACACAATGCCATGAGTGTGGAACTGTAACCCTTACGTAGACACCAGCTGTCCCCCCCCCTCTTTTCCCCACAGGGTCAACAAACAGGTCAGTATTGCTAGGTGTGCTATGGTTGTGACCCACAAGTTGTGTTGTTGTCTCTCTCTTTGACCCTTTTCCCTTACAGGATCATGCTCACCTTACACCCAGGGAAGGAGCGCAGACCATGCTATGTGTGTCACACCTCTCAGCTGTGTTTAATTTCTCTCCCTGCAGGCCTTTGCAACCAGCACACTGGCATTTCTTCAGTGGCGATTGCTACCACACACCAGCTGCCATGGACCACCCCCTTGTTTTTTGTCTCCCCAGGAACGTCCACTACCACCTACCTTCCTGCGAGCACCCCTGGGGCTGCAGTCTGGTTGCCCCACTGTCGTCTGCCTTGATGCTGCCAGAGGTCAGGGAGCCAGCCCTGCAACCCTCCTCAGCTGCAGCAGCAGCTGCTGCTGCTCCACCTCCCTGGCTGCCTACTTGCTGTCCCTCCCCTTTCTATGGTGCAGGCTGTGGTTCCACAGGGGAAGAGCCTGCATCTCTAGGTCCATGGGGCACGCCTGTTGCTGCTATGTTCTGAGTGGCTGCTGTGCCAACCCCCTGGCAGCCTCGCCTGGCCATCTCTGCCAGTGTTCCAGAACAATAAAGATGTCCCTTGAAACACATGTCCCCAGTGTTACACAAGCACTGCCCCACACACACAGAGACAGTCCCCAGCACACAAGCCCCTGCATGAATCCCAGCCAGGGCCTGCCACAGCCAGCCCAGGGAGACCACAGCAGGGGGGCTGCCAGACCCTCAGGGCTCAGTGGGGAGTTGGGGGGCCTCTCAGGCAGGCAAACACTGACAGGCGACATGGCGCACGTCCGCCATGTCTGTGAAGAGCCCTTTCGGCAACCGGGGCTCTCACCCGCCCTCGGTCCGCCCGTCAATGGTGTCTGTTTCTGCCCTCGGTCCGCCTGTCAACGGCGTCCGTTCTGCCCAAGGTCCGTCTGCATAAGAGGCGCCCGTTCCTGCATTGCCTCCATCTGCGAAGTGACCACTGTGTCCCTATTGGTCTCTGCAGACCCCTCTCCCTGTATCCCTCTCCCACCAGCCTTGTTGTCTGTCTGTTTCTGACCCACCCGTGCCCCTCCCCAGCACCCACTGTCTGCCTGTCTCCCCTCCCACTCCCTGATGATGGAAGCTTGCCACCCCCCACCCCGCCAGAGCACCTGCCGCGACGTGCCGACGTTGCCCCATCTGGGGGTGTGATGAGCTGCGTGCGCCCTTCCCGCTCGCAGCAGACAAGCCCAAGGCATCTCTCGGTCTTGGCCGGGGCACGGAGCAGAAGGGACGCTGGGATACCTTCTTTGTGGGCATTGCCACGGCCCTGGAGGCCCAGGGCTTCAGGCAGCGCAAGGGCATGTGATGGCAGAGGCAGTTCCAGATCTCATGAGACCCCCCTTGTGTGTGCCGTTCCCACCCCCTCCTTCCCTTCTCTCCCCCGCTCACCCCCCCATGACTCCCACGTGCAGCCTCACCGTGGCTTGGGGGTGGCATCACCTTCTGCAGGAGGGAGGGCAGTAGCACTCCCCCCTGCAGCAGGTGGCTAATGCCCAGGGTGCCCTGGGGCAGCTGGCACTGGCACAACCTCTGCCCTTCAGCTGACTGTCAAACGCGCAGTGCCTGCAGGCCTGCCTGTGGCTGCCCATCTGCTGCGAATGCTGCAGCAGCTGTGGTAGGTGCACACAGACGAGCTCAGGAGGGGGCTCTTCGCTTCCACAAGACGGACACCTCACCACAGGAGCCTGCCTGCCTCTGTGGTAAGTTTTGCCTCGATCCTGGCCCACTGCTCTTGCCTCCTGCCTAACTCAAGCATAGTTGCAGCCTAACTCAGCCCTATCTTAGGCCACAGCTACGCCACAATTGGGCCTCAATTGTGCCTGACTTGTGCTGAGTTAGGCTGGACTGAGCCCCCAGAGCTCCACTACCCCTCCCTCCCCCTCGACTAAACCCTGGGGAGTGGCGACATCCCGACCCTTTCTTGAAGGAAATGCATTTAACTTAGATTCTTTTGAGATACTTTTTTTTGTAAACAGAAAGTGGCAGTTCAAAACTGTGTTGCCAGATTGTCCCTTTTAAAGGGAATATCCTTTAATCCAGCCAAGAGTAGGTTGGAATCCAAGTTTCAAATATAATGTCAGCTCATTTCAGACCTAGACCCCTGAAACAAACTTTCTGTGGGACTTGGACTTTTTGGTCCAGATCCTTTTGTTTTGTCTGAGCTTACTAATTGTGTGATTTCCTTGAACAAGCAGCAATAGAATGCCTCTAGTCCATCTTTCAACTACTGGTGTGTTTTTCTTCTCTTTTAAAAATGTGTCATTTCTTGAGGCGTGATTTGGATGCTTTTCTTCCCACTGTCCCACTAGATTGCTGTATTGTGAGTGCCATCTTCCCACATTGCTGTGAATTGTTATGTCATGTGTGCAGTTTACATTGAAAAAGTAAGAAGCCATGTTCATATCAGTGGGTCTCTCATACATATTTTCAGCCATTCTTCACAGGGAGCGACAAAACGGTAACCACAAATGTTTATCTTTGTCATATCGTGTAATGTGGTCCGGTGCAAGTCTGAGACACAGATACCAAAGCTCTCAGACCCTTCTGAACATAGTTCAGGTTTGCATCTGAGCAGTGGTTTTGCTGGCCCCTCTGGCACCCAGGGCGGCAATGTCATGACTATTATATCTATTATATGTACAATAGTATATATACTATTTATGTATAATAGATATATGTATTATATATTATATGTATATCTATAGGTATAATAGTATTTATACTATTATATGACATCGGTGATGTCGTATATCTGTTAACCTGGTCCCCCCGAGTGCACAGACACGGAAGTAATTGGCAGTGAAGTTATGACGTCACCGCCAATTTCTTCCAGGTTATGAGGCAAATCGAAGGCTGGTCGCGAGCTGTTCCCAGCAGCCAGCTGCTTCCCCCTCCCCGTTTTCTTCTTCAAAGAAAGCAGCCGGTCACTCAGAGCAGCTCGTGACCAGACTGGAGGTGGCAGCGAGGAGGAGGCAGCAGCGAACAAGGTAGGTGCCTTGTGGCCACTTGTCGCACCCTTGTACCTCAGCTGGGGGGATGACCCAGGAGGCATCCTGGTCACCCCCCCAGTCCCCTGGAAGCACTTTGGGTTCGTGGTGTGGTCGCTCGCCACCCCCTTCCTTTGTCACCTCCTCCTGCCTGGTCGCTACCCAGAGCCTGGGGGTGGGGATTCCTGGTAAAGACCGAGCGCCAGGCAGAGAGCTGTTTCGAGTTGCAGGGGCCACCACCGCTCTGATTGCAGAGGTTCCCAGTCACCGCCATCTTGGGCCTGTCATGTCACCCCCTTTGACTTGGCACCTGGGGCAGTGGGCTCCACCGCCTCGCCCCCAGCTACACCACTGCATCCGAGTATTGCCATATAACAGAGGTCCTCAACCTTTTTTGTACCATGACCCCAAAATAAAAAAGTAGGAGACTGGTGACTCGCCAGCACCACTGATCCCTTCCCCTCCCAGGCCCGATCTGCCCCCGCCCCCATTGCAACCCTCCCCCACCTTGTTCCACCCCCTCCCTGCCCTCTCCCTGCCCAGCACCACCCCGTAGAGGACTAACCTGTTCTGGCAGGCCACCTCTGCTGGGCCTTTACGCTAGCGCACCTAACCTCTGTGCCGTTGCAAAGCGTTTTATGGCACTTTTGTGACATGTGTAGGCCTGGCGTGCTGGCATAGCTTGTGTTATGCCGGCGTGCAAGTTAGGTAGGACTGGGCCCTAACACAGTTTCTGAAACTGGTGCACACAGGCAGCCCCCCATATGAGCCACTGCGACCCCCAGGGTTCATGATCCATGGGTTGAAGAACACTGCCATATAACAAAGACATATGGTGGAAAACATCCAAGGCCTGCCTATATGGCTGCAGTATTCACATGCATACCACAACTGCATGGAACAACACCACAGTATTCACATGCATACCACAACTGCATGGAACAACACCACACAGTTGTAGGCGTGTGTGCAAAACAGATTGCCTAGGTGTAACTGACGTTTTTTGAATGGTTATCTGTGCAAGCCACACATATGGATTTGCACCTGCACAGAGCTTGAGAACCATCTTGAGCTTCAGTCTCAGGACCTTTGCCATGAACCCCACTCCTCCCCAGGAACTGGGCACGCTCAGATTGGTGTGACCTGTCCTGCACCCTCCCTCTCAGTTCTCTCTCAACCACCCTAGCAGAGAAAACCAAAGAAGGAATTAATGGTAAATCTCCATTGTTGCAGGGAGAGGGAGAGGTTGTGTGGATGCATTAGGGATGGCCCAAGGTGATATGCAACCCAGAACTACCCCCAACTTGCTGCCGCCGCCACTGCATACCCCCCCCAAATCGCGCAGAAAGCAGTAATCCAGCCCCCTACCTCCTCACATTGCTCCTTCTGGCACAATCCTTTTCAACAAAACAGGAACTGCAGGACATGCTGGGAACTCTAACGTGTTGTGCACTCCCTGCTTTATTTAAAAGGACTGCATTAGGAAAGAGCAAGGTAAGGGGGTAGGGAAGCAGATCAGAATATGGCTCCATCTGCAGCAGGCTGGAGAGAGGCGGTGGCAGGCTCCAAGTGAAGGGCACCTCAAGTCTGTTCGTTGCTCCTTGCCACTCGAGGCAAGCCACATAGTCTGCTTCATAGATGGGCTGCACAGATGAGCATTCAAAGAACCTCAGCTACACAAAAGCAACATCTTTTTCAAAGCCTCTGTGTAGCATACCTAGGAGAGTCAGTCAGAGTAACCTTTATTGGCATACATAATATAACAACCACCACCCAGCAGAAAATACTATAAGACAAAACAGAACCTGACATATAAATCAGTTATTATAATTAGCTAGTTTGTGAAAGATTGTCTTGTCAAAAACAATTACTAGCCAGTTGTGTTCTGATTGTACTTAGCCACCAACAGTAAGAACTTTGAAACCCTCTCCATAATTTCAGTCAGACAATCATTAAGAAAAAATTTCAAATTCATCAAATAAGAGTAGCCTAGCCATCTCTTTTGAACAGAAAGGGGGCTAGATAAACAGCATGGAGATTAGCGTGCTGCTAATAAAACAGCTCCTGCCAACCTAGCAGTTCCAAAGCATGTTAATGCGAGTAGATAAATAGGTACCACTTGTGGGAAGGTAAACAGCGCTCCGTGTTCCAGCCGCATGCTACGCGCTGCGGCAAGGAGAGTCATGCCAGCCACATGACCACGGAGGCGTCTTCGGACAACGCTGGCTCTTCGGCTTTGAAATGGAGATGAGCACCACACCCTAGAGTCGGACACAATTGGACTTAATTGTCAGGGGTCACCTTTACCTTAATAAAACAGTATATGGGAGCTATAACAGTATATTTATATACTGTATATAAAACAGTATATGAGAGATGGTTTCAATAGACCCTTGATTACAAGGGCAGCACCGCTCTGAATAAAGGCTGAAGCACACCAACCGTGTTCTGTGTGCATGCAGCCCGTTGCAGCCGGCTACGTCTGTGTTCTCTCCGGCCGGAGGCAAGTCCCACTGAATGCCAGGAGCCGCAGAGAGGTCCGTTTGCGTTTGACGCTTCCCCTGGAGAATTCTCAACTTTGGCTGCGTTTCCCGCGCCGCACGCAGAACGCAGCCGGTGTGCTTCCACCTTAAGGAATCTTGCTGGATCTCTCATCTGTAACCTTAGATGGCAACACATTGAACCTAGCTAGAGAGATAGCATGTCGCTCGTTAGGGTTAGTCATAGAGTGACCTAGGAGAGACTAGTCAGCAGACTAGGCAGAAAGGAGCAGCACAATCTACAGAGAAGGCAAGGAAGTGGCTCAGTGGATGTCCAGCACATGTAGGCAATATTCACCTTGTGTTGGAGGCAAAGGGAAGAAAAACGGGAAAGCAACATCCTGTTAGAAATGGAATTCAAATAACTTTGGACAAGAATCATGGGTCTGGACAGAAAGTCATTGTATCCTTGTGTAAAACTAGAAAAGGAAGTTTGGGTCTGAGCACTCATAGCTCCTCAACACACCTTTCTGAAGTTAGGGCGACTAAGAAAAGCAACTTTGAATGATAAAAAGTGAAGAGCCTATGTGGCACTTTGTGGCTGATCCCCTTCACAATTTTCTTTTTTTGGGGGGGGGGGGGTTGCAGGAACAAGAAGGAACATATGCAAACTTGGTTTATTATGCTATGTTTTGATTTGCAATCTAATATCACGTTTTGCACATACTTTCCATCAATAGAGAACTTCATTTTACTACATTCTCTGAATTAAACATTCCGAATAACTTGAAAGGGATTATTTGTAAAAATGCTTTATTATTAGTTTGAATAACTCTAAATGATTTTTTAACAATAACACTGTACCTACAGCTTGCCCCTATGCATGTTTCTTTGCAAGTGAGCCACACTGATTTGAATGAGGTTTACTCGCAGGAAAGTGTGCACAGGAATTTGGCTTTACTTGGATAGTCCTATCTCCATTGTGTGATGCTGCTATTCGAATAGTCATCATGGGACCTTCTGGAGCTGCAGCTAGAATTAATTCAGCTCAGTGCATTGTTCAAATCATATGGGTGTAACCTTTCTGTGTGCATACTGCTGACGTAAAATGGTCTGACAGACTAGTGTTGTAATTGGACGTGAAAGCACTGGATGTGAAAGGTTGCTATCTATTAACCTGGTTAATTGTCATGTGACTCAGTTGGAAGGGGATGAATCAACTGGAGAATGTGTGTCCATCAGTAGTTCCCATAGCAAACAAAATGTTTTGCAATCCAACTTATTACTGAGCCATCTGCTGGTGAAAATACGAATTGCTGGAAAGGAAAGAATTATTCTGTATACAGTACAATAATTGTCGTTTTGATTTTTATACAGTAAAAGGTTTAGGGCTAGAAAAGATCCAAAGTCTATATAGCCCAACCCGTTACACATAGCCTAAATCCTCCATTTTAAAACATTCCGTAGGTTATATTAATTTAAAAAAAACCGCCTGTAATGATCCAAATAAAATCAGTGTGGACAATTCTGCATGGAGGACTTCAGTGAGAAACTATTGCAAGCTAGGAGGCTATGAATCTGATTTATGTTAAACCACAACTAAGTATAGGGTTGACGGCCAAAATCAACACCTTGCATTACGTTTTCAACACAAACTGGTAGCCAATTAAGCTAGTGGAGTTTCTTCCTTAGCACAACTCAGTTTTATGCTCAGTACTCCAAAATATTGAGGTTTTATGCTTAGCACAGCTAACACCGGTCACCAGCTAGACTGCCCTGAACCAACAGAAGTTTGCAACCTGTCTTCAAAGGGAACATCACATACAGCCTGTGGCAGTAGTTCAGTTGAGAGATTATCGGGGGGGGGTTGCTCAAAAGCCAGATCCCTCATGGCACAATTGCTATGCAAACTGTATGGCCTGCTTTGTTGATACCACCACAGCCATGGTGAGGCCAAGTGTATGAATCAAAACAGCAACAAGGCTTGAAGTGTGGCCCTATGTGGACTGTGGGGCTTGGATGTGCACTAGAGAAGCACATCCCATGCCACCTTCAAAGTTCCTGTACAGAGGCAGCTTCCAGTATAAATAGCGTTAGGATTTATCTGCTCTTAGGATGTTTTAGAGATGAGTGTCATGGGTTTCTTGTGAATAGGGCTTTCACTATGGATTTGCCTTAAAGCAATGTCTGATCACAGTCAATGCAACTAACAGCCCAATCCAGCGTAAGATCTACCGCAGCACGCTAAGTACGCTGCGTCGCATCCTAGCCAGGATTGGGCCAGTGCCGGCAGGGCTGTGAAAGGGACATTTGTCCCTTTCCCTCGGGGAGAGCCCCAGCAGCCCCTATGTACCTCCTTGGATGTCCACCAACAAAATGGCCAGCACAAATCTGGGGAGGTCATGTAAGGCTGGCCAGGCACGAGAAGGGGCTTTGGATATCGGCAGAGCGTGCCACTGATATCTTCGTCCCTCTCCTGGGCCCGGCAGCCCAATCACCCCCTCCCCTGCCACCCCGGCCCTCCCTCCCCATGCCCCTGCCCCAACTGGCACAGGGATTACCTGCGTCCGTCGTTGGCAACTCTGGCCCTGGGTGGAGTGAGTGGCGCTGGCCTCGGCACCAGCGCCACTTGCTTGCCAGGTGCCACAAATGTACCTTGCCCTTATGGCATGTTTGCGACACCTTCCCCCAGCAGAAGTATAGTTCCACTGGGGGGAATCTACGCTGGATTGCATCGAAAAGGACCTTAGTGTTCCTTAATGGTTGGTGGATATGTTTTAGGGCGAAACAAATGTGTGCTTCCAACCAGAAGCATTTCTTTTTTCTTAAAAACAGGGGCATCAGGGGGGCACGCGGCTGGAGGAGGAACTTAATCTTTCCTTGTGTACTATTTTCATTCTGAAATGATTTGTCCCTGAAGTAGCGGTTGTCCCTGAAGTGGTGAGAAGCAAATCACTGCTTCTCAGGGATGATTTTTCAGGATAAACACAATGTATAGGGAAGGAATGAACCCAGCAAGCCCCAGTTCTGACCATGATTGCCCCACCACCACCAGCAGCTTTTTAAGAAAAAAGAGGTACATCCAATTAGATGCATGCTTTAGCAGCACATGTTTGCATAGTTGTTTTGGTTGGCCCTTAATAATGGGAGATATCCAGAGATCTCTGCTGTGGGATATCTGAGATGTAGAAAGTCAGCTTAGAAGAGATAACCTTCAAGGTAATGAGAGGAGTTGATTTAAGGTTGCATACGTGTGTGAGAAGGAACAAAGAAATCCAGCAGTTTGCAGTTTGGGACAGAGTGAATGAGAAGCTGAGCTGAGAGTTGACTGAAGGCATGTTGGTGTGTAGAGGGATTCATGCCTCTCGGGAGATCTGATGTGAGGTAGCAGAACTGCAGCCTTGTGGGAGTGCACATGATGCACATGAGCTCCACCTATGCTCTACTAGTAGACAGTATTTGTAAATAAGCTAAATATTAAAAAAAGAAAAACACTACATGTCTCCAGTGATCTCTCCTTTAAAGGAAGCCAAATCCAGGCTGGACTTCCCAGGACTTCTCACCACTCGGGGAAGTTGTTTGCTGTGGTTGTTATAAAATATTTATGTACCACTGTTTTGTTTTTTTTTAATGTTCACAAAGCGGTTTACATAGCAAAATACTTTTTAAAATGGTTCCTTGTCCCAGAGGACAATCTAAAAAGTCACAAAAAGAGATGCCAGCAAACTGCCGCTAGAAAAGATGCTATCCTGGAATGAAGATGGACAGTTGTTCTCCCCTGCAAATTTAACAGTGCAATTCTCCCTAACTTTAGAGTAGTGGAGCAGTGTAAATGGTGTAAATGGTACCGTTGTGTATGTGAGATTTTAGTTGCTGCAGCCCTCACTCCGCCGCACTCCAGACCCCACATGGCCACCAACAGCAGTAAGTCCTGCACTGGTCGGTGCAGGGGCGGAGGGAGGGCAGGCAGGGACAGCCAGCCCAGGGGTTGGCCATTGGCCGACCTGGGCTGGGAGAGGGCAAGGATACTGGTGGCATGCTCTGCCAATATACTCAGCCCTTTCCCAGCCTGGGTTGGCCTTACACAGCCTCCCCGCATATACGTCAGTTTCAGAGCTGGCATACATCCAAGGAGGCCCAAAGGCCCCAGGCTTGTCTACACCCAGGGAAGGGGACAAACGTCCCCTTCTCCCGAGGTGCTTCTGGCCTGCCCCGGGGAATGGCATAGGATACAGCCGCCAGCCCTTTAGGCCAGCCATATACCCTCTTACACAGGATTGCGCAAGAGAACCACCACTTAAAAGGTGCTGCTTAGCCCAGTTAGCAGGCTCATAACTGGAGAGCACATAACATAATTACTGACTACCCAATCCTATAAAGCAGCCATAAAGTGTGCTCCGGCAGCGCATGGTGCTGGAGTGTCATTGGGAAGGCTGGAGCGCAATCCTGTCTATTTAAAGCAACTGCATCAGGTGGTTAAACCATGGTGTGCAGGGAGGGGAAGTTTTGTTTCCTCACTCCCTGCATGCTATTTTCCCCACAAAAACAGGGTTTTGCCCTGATGAACAAACTTTACTTTGGGAATGAACCTACCTTCCCCATGTGCTCTAGTTCTTTCTGGGATTGCTACCCCTGTATGCAGCTGTTTTAAAGAAACAACCAGCTTTTCCAGTTGAAAGCATACCTCCGGTTCACATGTTTGCACGGTTGTTTAGTTTGACCCAAATGCATCTCATAGAGATTGCTAAATGATCTGCATGGATGAGTTTAGCCTGCCCCAGACTTTGATACCTCCAATTTATGTGATATGCTTGAAAAGGCAAGGCTACCACAATGGGGATATTCTGAAGAAGCAAGGCAACACAGATACCTTTTGGAGAAATTGTTGAACGCATACACAAAACATTATCCAACCATGTTGCTATTTGATAAGCACCGGAAATAGTAGGCTGTGGGGGAGCAGATACAATCTCAGGTACACCCCCCAGCTTCCTGCTTGAAATAAGCAGGCTGAGATGTTGAAGTTGATCTACTTGTGGGTAGGTGTGGCAGGGTGCTGCAGATAATGGTAGGCTGGGGTGCTTGCAGGTCAATCCACTTATGAGTAGTGTGCCAGGTTGCGGTTCCAAGCAGTAGGTTGGAGTGCTTATCTATGAGCAGCAATTGTACTTGCAAGTCAGTGTCCTAGCCTGCCATTTGAACCATCAGTCAGTCACACAGGGGACAGTGCTCCTTGGGTCAAGAGCTGCAAAACAGTGTCTAACAGCCCAATCCTATCCGCCACCATTAATGATGACGCAGCTGTGCAGATGAAGTGTGAAGTGTGTGCTGCATCCAGTTTGAGGGGGGGGGGTGTCAGGAGGCCTGCCAGAGGTAAGTAAAAACATTTTCTACTTACCTTTGTGTAGGCCTCCTGGTGGGCTATGGGTCTCCTCAGACCTACACCTGCTATATAACTAGCAGATGTAGACTCTGAGGAGAGAAAAGGGGTGGGGCTGGTTCAAAAAGAGGGGATAGGGCATGCTGGTGCCGCTGGGACCCTCCCCACCCACGACACACCCCTCCTACCAATTTACCGAGAGTGGTGGAGCTTCTGGGAGCTGCTGCTGCTGCGCACACTGCACCTCTGCCTATTTGCAACAGCGGCCTAGAAGCGCACATACCCGGTATTTTGTGCTGCTGCAAAGGACCTTATGTTGCCAGCAGTGCAAGGCCAAGATAGGATTGTGTTATGAGTCATACATACATTGTATATTGCCAGTGAAAGCAAAGCAAACTGACTTGCAGCATCTGAATATAAGGAAGCAAAGGCAAGATGATGACTAATAATTTAATGTTAATGAACGCATGGAAACTGCAGTTTCTGAGGAAATAAAGAAAATATCCATATGTTTTGGCAAAAACACTGCACTACCCAGAGCAAAGAGAAAAAGATCAAATCTGGAAAATCCACTGAGGAAATACAGAGCTGTTGTAAAGGGACAACTCCCCCTTCCATCTACACTTTTAGGTATTGCCGAGAAGAAACACAACCACATGTACATAGTCTTTGGTTAGGTTGTTATAAATCGAGTCTTTGAACACAACAGTATGAATAGGGCTCTTTCAAAGTATCCTTTCCATTGGCAGTGTTTAAAAGAAAAAAACAACAACCCTGTTTCTGTGTCACTTTGCACTTTGGGATACCCGAAGGAAACGAGACAATGAAATGTAACTTCATAAGCACAGCTTACCTAGGTACAGTACTCAAATGGTACAATACATTTTGTGCAATTCAAGAATTAGGAAAGTACACCAGGGTATTTTTCTTCTTTTAATTCAAGCATGGTAGGACAGTTGCTCTAAATGAATTATCTGAATATTGCTCATAGTAATTCTAAAAGCTTTTACAAAAGAAACACAGCTCTGGATTTTGTAATATAATTTAGACCTCACAGACCTATCTTAAGTCTAGCTGCACCACCACAGTACTTATCAGGGGGAGAACCAACAGTGAAACTTAACATCAAAACATGACACTATATCAGATTTTTGTTTGTAAAACGCCACTAAACCAATATCAGGCATAAATATCCCAGTACATATGTCTAAAATCAAGGTACTTGTCCTAACACAAACATGTAAGGATCATTTTTAATTTTTTCCTAATAAAAAGAGTCATCTCATTTTTGGAAAAATCCAAAATAGGGTAATGCCTTGTAGGACCAACCAAAAATACAAAAGTATAACCAACAAGCTTTTAAATCCTGTATAGATTCTTCATCAGGCTAAGTGATAAGTAAAAAGGGAGGGATGGTGGAAGTAGTGGAGATATTTTGCAGGTTCGCCAATAAAATCAAAAGATGGAGTTTAGGAGGATATTATGCAGATGTAAATCAGCCTCTGAATGATGCGATATGGTTTCAATACATACAGAGGGCTGTTTAGACAAAGGAAGCCAAAAATGGTTGAAACCCTCCTACCTCTTATTCTGGAAATAAACTGTCCGTACATCTAGTTTCCAGCACAAACTCAAAATTCACAGGTTCCTTCCAAGGCAAAGATGGAGGGGGGGGGGAGAGAGGCGGACCTTAGATTTTCAAAACCGAAGATAAATTTAGGATTACATTAGGCTGAAAGTTAATTAAAGCTAAATTGGGAGCATATCATAGCCTTCAGATATTATGAAACCCTACAGCAGGGGTGTCAAACATAAGGCCCGCGGGCCAGATGCGGCCCCTGGAAGCTTTTTATCCAGCCCTCATTATAATTGAGCTCTCCAAGAGCTGCCTTTTCAGCAGCGCCACTTCTGCCAAGGCTCTGGGAGGGAGAGACAGAAGGAGGCCTCAGAGGCAAGGAACGCTACGGGGGAAGGGACAGACCAAGAGGGATGAGAGAGGGAGACGCTGGCGAGGTGCTGGGAAAGCCCAATTATCACGCGGGCTGCCCTTTCAGTAGCATCACTTCGCAGATCACCTGCTGAGCTGTGAAGTGACACTGTGGAAGAAGTGGCATTGCTTAAAGGGCAGCCCACGTGATAACTGGGCTCTCCTAGTGTGATAATTGGTCTCTCATATCTTGAAAACATGATCAAGATTTGCACATTTTCTCTTCTGTCATCTGCAGCTAATGAGTTTCTATGTAAGAAGAAAGTGCTTATTTCTGGCCATCATCTGCTTAATGACATCACTTCCTGCTTGATGATGTCACTTCTGGCCCTCAGCAGGCACCATGAATGCTATTGGGTCCCGAGTTTGACACCCCTGCCCTAGAGTGTCTCCAAGATTTCATAATGGCAGGAGCACGTCAGCAAGCCCTGCCCCCACTTGTGGGAAGAGGTAAATGTGGTCCACACAGGGAGATCATTCCCGTGATTTAGGATACTGGGGTTCTATCGTTCTAAATCAAGGGGATGCTCTTTGGATTCCCAGCAAAGAACCTAACTAAGACAGGGAGCAGGGTTTGCTGCTATGGTCCTGGGCACTCTGTAAATGTGAATGACGTCCAGGGTTACAAACATCTGTAGAGCATTCTAGTGTTGAAGGGCATTTCACCTCTCAAAAAATAAAGTCCTATCATCAGTTCGTAAAAGATTCTCCTTCTCAGTGCCAAGGTCCCTCTCCTGGGCCCAGAAGGGGAACATTAATAAAATACTTATTACTTTTATATTTTTTATTACTTTTTGGTTGGTTCTAATGAAGGCACTGCCATTTTGGATTTTTCTTAATAAGGGACCAATGTGACTACCTACACTATTTTTCCTTTTGGAAAAAGTATGTTGTTGAGTAGAGGCCTAGCTAGAGTGATTTTTTTTTTGTCAAAAGGTATGCAACTGAGAGAACCTCTGTGTGTAACACCTTTCCCATCCATGTACCTATAGCAGAAAAGGTTTATCTCCATATCAGGAAAAAAATTCCAAACAAAATACCCCTAAATCCTATTAACACAGACACTAGGCTGTATGCAGGCTTAGATTTAAATGAGCTGGCATTCATCAGAGATCTAAGCTGGTAATACTGATAAATAACATTTGAGAGCAGATTAGTGGCCCTGCATGTCTGGATCAAATTATCACGTAGCTTTTAAAAGGTGTAAATGGTACAGTTGTGTATGTGAGATTTTAGTTGCTGAAAATGTATGTATAACTTTAAATGTGAAAAGGACTGTAAAATGTTGAAAAGGCCCCATGTTATGTTATAATGTTCACTCTAGTTATAATAGACAAGAAGATGCATTAGCATGGTCTGCCAATGTGTCGCCGTGTATTAAGTTACCTTTTTAGATCTCCTAAACCAAGCAAGAATAGTTTGGATAGTTTGTGCATCTGGATAGGCAATGGTCATCTCCAAGGAATCATGTTGCCATGATTTGGGAAGTGTAACCCTTCTGTACCAATGCTGTGGATTTCTTATCCAATGGGGACTTTTACTTTTCTTAGGCACTGGTATCCCAAAATTCTACTTTCGTAAAAAGAAGTGAAAGGAGCTAGGAACTTGTCATTTTGCCAGATCAGGCACCAGCCCTCACAAATGCAACATTTTTATGTCTCCACTTATGTTTATTTAATCCCATACTACTCTATTTAAAAGACATGCATAAACACAACACACTAAATACATGAAGTCACAGCATCAATAACTGTCCTAGTCAAACAGATTGCTCTTTTAACTTGTGCTTACTGGACAGCACACTGCTCCAGCATCCTTTTTTTAAAGGATTTTAAAAAATAAAAGTCAACAGTATCTTACTGTTTGTTTTTGCAATTCGTTAGGACCCTGTTTCTCTTCCTCCTCTTCATGCAGACCACACCTTTGATTTTGCAACTGCTGTAGCTATGATGACGACTCTTGAAGTTAACAGAAGGCCTCAAAATGAATCATTCTTTTGAACAATAGTCAAGTGATCATTCTATTTACCAAGAGAACAGTGCGATTCAGCTCAATGTCAAGCTTGCAGCCTTTGTAAAGGGCATTTTATTTTCCTGGGCAAGGAAACTCTGTCCACACTGATACAATCAATTTAACACTTTCAAAGTAAGCAGCATGAATGTTATGCCTAGATATTGAATTGTAAAACCATGTGTGGCTGGCTCTCCTCAGGGTAAGGAGATAGGTTTAGTAAGGACAGGTTGCTTACCTGTAACTATAGTTCTTCCAGTGATCATTTGTGCAGACTCATGTAGTGGAGTGCCGCACATGCACAGAGCTGACCTCAGAAGCCTCCGGAGTTTTGTTGAGCATTCTGCCTCTGCTCTGAAGTGGGAGAAATGCTATGCACACTATATGCCTCAAGGGCAGAAAGAACACCTAATCCCTTAGTTCCTTTGAGGACCACCCCAAAAGTTCAATTTGTAACACTTGAAGAGCAATCCAACAACGGACGTCAGACCTGCAGAAGGGGCGGGCAGTCCTGAGGGTCAGGTCAGGTGTTTGCACAGATGACTATTCAAAGAACTATAATTACAGGTAAGCAAACTGTCGGTCTTCTTCATGGTCATTGTGCAGTTGCATGTAGTGGAGACTAACTAGCTTCCCCCTTACCTGGAGGTGGGTGCAGGCAGATTGGGAGAAGAGGTTCTACAGACCAGCATGTCCAAATGAGGAATCAGTTCTCAATCTTGTGTCCAGGGCACAGTGCTTAATGGTCAATGGCGCAAACCACATTGCTGCCCTGCAGAGCTCCAGGAGTAAAACACCTCTCAGACTCAGAGCACAATCCTAAGCGCGCCGCCCAATGGTGGCGCACCTCCTGCACTGGCGCAGACTGCCATAAAGCAGCCTGCGCCAGTCACAAAAGCCTCCCCAACAGCGCACTGGTTATCGTGCTGCCGGGGACACTGGTGGGAAGGCCTCTGCCTTCCCAACCACTCCGGAGGACATCCAGACACGTGCCGGGAAAGATAAGCCGTCGGGAAGGCGGAGGGAGGGCGGAATGGGGGCAGGGGTGGAACGGGCGCAGCAAGGCCACGGGAGGGGAAGGATCCGTCACGGAAGGCCCACGCTGAATCCCATCCCCCTTCCCTGCAGCCTCCCTGCCCCTTTTCTCTCCTTGGACACACTAGCAAATTTGCTTAGGTCCAAGGAGACCCTTGCGGGCCATGAGGCTTACACAGGGTGTTTTTTTAATGTTTATTTAGTTTTCTCAAGTGATACATTCTTCACACACACACACACACACACACACACACACACACACACACACACACACACACACACACACACACACACACACACAAAGAAAAAGTTTCAAATATCCTTATGTGTGGAACACCAATTGTTAGCAAATAGAAAAAAACAAACTTCTACACATAATTAAAATCCCTTTTCCCTGCAGAAGCCTCCTTGTCCCGTCCTGCCCTTCACAGGATTCAGCAGCTGCCATTTTGGTGCCGCTGCAATGTCAGGTGTGTGTGTGTGTGTGTGTGAATAGGACTGGGCTCTTACTTGTGTAGGATAAAACTGCTCTGGTGGAAGGTGCTTTCAAGGAAGCTGGGGACTCTTTCTTAGCCAACTGGTAAGCCAGATAGTCTTAGTCACCCAGTGAGTCAGACACTGGGTACAAACATTTTTGCCCTTGTAGGACAGCTGGTTGCAGATAAATAGCCAATTGTCATTCTGGAATGAGGAAGAATGATACAGAATGGACACAGAAGGAAAACATTTGCTTTCATGTGTGCAGAGCTCCTTCTGAAGCCAGGTTTTTAAAGAACACAAGCAATATCAAGTCTTGATTAATGTGGAATGTTGAGACACATGAGGAATGTGTGAAAAGCAATGTCCAGTCTCAGCACCACTTTGGGTAGAATCTGATGGAGGGTTAGAATGTAGAGCGTGCGGTTCACCAATTGTTTGTGCCACAATAACGGTTGCTAGAAATACCATTCTGAAAGTGAGCAGGCATAAGTCCACTGTAGCCATATTCTCAAAGAGTTTGCCCAACAGCTCAGCTCAGACCAAATGTATCTTCCAACAGGGCTAGAAGTGCATCTCTTACAGAGCAGCTGTTGTGTCCAGCACTGCTGCAGAATTCCCAGTGCTTGGTGTTGTGATTCATGGCAAACAACAGATTCACAATCCCAGTGATGATGAATTATAAAAGGGAAGAACTTCTTGAGGCTCCATTTGTGTCTTCTGCTCTGCTGAGAGCAGCTGCCAAGTTGTTAGATACCCTGGCTAAGGGTGATGTAGCATTGAATCCCCATCTCAGTCCCAAATCATGAAAGCCAAGGAGCAAAGGTTTTTCAATGCTGTGTCACCATATTTGTTTATGTAGTACATGGGCGTTGTGTTGTCCATTGGAATCTGTACTACAGATTCCTACAGACTACTTCAAAGATAGTAGGAAAGATGTGAACCTTTCTCCATTGCATTGTCCAAGTCTCACTGACAGCTACATTGAGCTCCCTTATCCCCACTTTGAACCATTGGTGGTTACTGTTCTGGATGGTCTGTCAGAACAGAAGGGCACACCCTCAAAGTGATTGGTTGGGAGAGCCCACCCCTGCAGGGAACATAGGATTTGATTCAGATTGACTAGCAGTTCTGTTGACAATACATTTGAGCCTGCACTTCAGAGCAGGGGCAGAACGCTCAACAAAGCTCTGGAAGCTTCTAAGATCATCAGCTTTGCACATACACAGAACTCCACTATGTGTGACTGCATTGAGACCACGAAGAAGAATGCAACTATCTACCAGAGGATGCGATAGTGTCTCAGTCATATTGTATGTGGAGTTATCAACATCCACCTTGGCTATGGTAGAAAAATAGGCTGCTGCAAATTATCAGCCATAGGTAGAGGGTATTTTAGCACCATTCTTATGCCATTAGTGTTGTATTTGTTCAGAAAGACAACTGTCCCATAATGACAAGCTCCAGTTTCTGGAACAGGTACAGTGCATAGTGGTTGAATATAAAACATTGTTTTCTTGTGCAATGTATGTTTATATGGTAGTGACATGGCATCATATAAGAGCAATACTTGGTTTCTTTGGTGACCATCTCCAGTACTTCTGCCCTCCTCAGCAATTCTATAATCAGTTACAATGTGTAGGATCTGTGTGTTTCACAGAAGTGTATTTCAATATAATAGTAGAATAGTATTCTAGTATCCTAGGCCTACAATTCGATTGAGGTAAAACTAACTACGGAGGGCACTGAGAGCCCAATCCTACCCCGCCCCAGCCCAGGAAAGGTAAGTAAAAATACTTACCTCTTCGTAGGCTGCTTGGTCCCCCATGGACCGGACCTATGCCAGCTCTTTAAATGGTGAAAGTTTGAGACTTCTAGGGACGGGTCTGGGCTGGGAAGCAGGGATAGGATCCCACGTGCACTACTACCACCTAAATCCACCCCCATTTCTGCACCTGGCCTGGCCCGCTCCCCGCCTCTGGAGGCTGCTTGTACGTTTAATGTTGGGATCACTTAACGACGGGGATCAGGGAATGTATCCCTGTCGTTAAGCGATGCATACCTGTACAGTCTATATAGATCATCACAAGGTGCTTTTGGGGTTGAAGAAGTATAATTTAATCTACTGACAGAATGCTAGTCATGTATTATCCCAATATGATGGTGGGAGTCCTGAATTCCAGCAGTGGTGTCAGAAAACTGGGAAGTGCTGCAAGTAACTGAATCACTCCACATATTTATTTATTTTTGCACACCTTCACGCTATGAATGAGCAGAAGGACAGTCTGAATAATAATTGCTACAAGAAGGGCGAAAGCACTGTGGGAACCCACATGTACCATAAACTATGGTATCTGTACTGTGGCTGTGCTTTCTGTCTGCGACACACGGGAATGATTCACATCCCAACAAAGGTCAAGTCAATATATTTTCAAGAACTGATTAGAGCTCGGGGCAGTCACAGCAGTACTGGAAAGGCCTGCGCAATGATTGGGAGGCTTACTTCAAGGACAGGATAATGCTGCATCAAAGGGGGAAGATTTATCTGGAACAGAAAGGGCTATTATTCAGGAAAGCTACGTTAGGGACCCGGTCCTCTCCCTCCACCGAAGCTGGCGATAAAACCCTGGAGAGGTACACAACCAATGCCTTAAGCCAGGGGTGGCCAACCTTCCACCATTAGGTCTACTGTGTTCTTAAGAGTTGTGTAGAAGACAGAATCGTGGCAGCTGCACGTATTGATGGTGCTACTAAAGCAGCTGCACCTGCTGAAATGCCCTCACCTATACAACCATTTAAAGGGCCAGCATTCATGTTGAAAGGTTGGCCACCACTGCCTTAAGCAGTGCCACTCCATGAAAAACCAAAACCCTGACTTTGTTCACAGAATAGAAGCCAGGACACGGTAGAATCTCAGCAACACATTTCCAGTTTTGCAGGAATACTAGCTTTGCTCGAGGGTTCATCTGCTCTCGCTCTCTCACGAACACAAAGTTGTATTAGGTCCTTCTGTGCTTTTCTCTGGTGGTCAGGAGCCGTAGCATGCGCTCGTTTTTTGTAAGATCCGAAGGCAGCTCATTTTTCTAAAACAAGAAACAAGTCAGTTGGAAACAAGAAAGGAGTTTCACCGTTATGTCTTGAACACGGCAGAGTTCAAGAAACACTGCAAAAAGGAACATCTGCATCCACTTGCAATGGCCTAATTCAGGGGTTCTCAAAGTGGTGGGTCGCAACCCACTACTGAGAAAGGGCAGGAGGCTACCCCCTTAAAGGGGGTGGCAATGTGCTGTGATGTCGGCAACCTCCCACCGCTGCCAGGAAAAGGGGTATTTTTTTAGATATGGTAGCTGCCTTCAATTATATGAAGGGCTACCATGCAGAAGAAATGAAGAACTTGCTCTCTGTGTTTCCTGAGAGTAGAATCAGAACTAAAGGGTTGAAACTACAGGGAAGCAGACTGAGGCTAGAAATGAGGAAGACTTTCCTGTCAGAGTTGCCTGGCACTGAACAGTCTGCCTTGTGCAATTGTTGGCTCTCCCTCATTGGAGGTTTTCAAGCAAAGGCTGGATGGCCGCCTGACAGGCATTGCTGTAGCAATTGCACTGAGCAGGGGGTTGGACTAGATGACTTCCCAAACCCCTTTCAACACTAACTTGCTATGACACTATGGCAGGGTGACCAGATAGAATGGAGGACAAAGTGCCTATACCTTTAACCGTTGTATAGAAGAGGGAATTTTTGCAAGTGCAGCTCATCATGGAAGGGTGCAAAAAGCTGCACCTGCCAAAATTCCCTATTAGCTATACAATGGTTAAAGGTTGGCTTACCAGATCGCCGCCGGGACGGGAGCAGTCTACCCTTAAGGGGGCGGGGCGTGGGGGGGCCAGAACGCGATGCGTTCTGGCCCCCCCACGCCCCGCCCCCTTAAGGGTAGACTGCTCCCGTCCCAGCGGCGATCTGGTAAGCCAAGTTAAAGGTATAGCACTTTGTCCTCCATTCTATCTGGACACCCCGCTCTATGGTCATAGTCCAAGAAAATGTAAGCTGAGATAATTGGTTAGTCTGTTGTTTCTGTTAGCCAGACTAACATGGCTACCCCTCTGGAAGTTAATCTCTGTATTACACTGTATTGGCTGTTAAAATAGCAGCCAATACAGTGAAGCACACTGGTATGTGATTATTACACATGCATGCTAATGTCATGAGTTTTACAGCACAACCCTATGCATGTTTACTCAGAAGTAAGCCCCACTGAGTTTAATGGGCTTATTCTCAGATAAGTGTTATAGTACTGCAATCTCAATCTACACTGATGTGCTTCCTGTGAAACACCCTGGGCCTATACGACATGTAAATACTAGAGCTGCTATGCAGCAAGATGAATGTACTATATTAAGCATAAATCATATTCCTACAAAATAAAGATGGGCTAGTGTCTAGCATTCATGGGAGCAGGATCATTTGCTTCAAGACAGTCAAGCTCATGCTCAAAGTATGCTTCAGGAGCTTTCATACTAGCCCCAATTAGATCTCCTGTCTCCTCTGAAAAAATTCTTAAGATAGGATCCCAGGGAATTATGATCCCGAGTGTCCCAAAGGATCTCTGATTCGTATAAATTAGTAACATGATGAAATGGTTGCCATTTCCAGGTTGCTATGTGGGTACACTCTCTAGTAAGTTTTAAGAGGGGTGCCATTTCATAACATTTGACAAACACTGACATAATAACTAGCAGCAGATAAGGCAAAGCCTTCTTCACAAGAGTTCTGCTGCCATCTAGTGAAGGAGATTTATAAGACATGGAGATTTTATTCTCTTTACTCTCTTTAAATGTTTTATCCCTACTAGAGAGTACCCTAGCAAACGTCTTAAGATTCTCCATACGAATATACCAATTTTAGGGATTGAGGATTTTACAGTGCAATCCAATACACGTCTCCTCAGAAGCAGGCTTACCAGATCGTCGCCGGGACAGGAGCGGTCTACCCTTAAGGGGGCAGGGCGTGGGGGGGCCAGAACGCGACGCCCCCTTAAGGGTAGACTGCTCCTGTCCCGGCGACGATCTGGTAAGCCTGCTCAGAAGTACCTGCAAGTCCCACTGTGTTCAATGGGGCTTACTCCCAGGAAAGTGTGTGCCAGATTACAGCCTCAGGCTGCAACCCTATACACACTTACCTGAGAGTAAATCCCGCTGAACTCACTGGGACTTGCTTCTGAGGAGACATTCATAGGACTGCACAGTTAGTACGTTAAATGCTTCCTAACCGTCTCCAGCATCTGGCAAGTTTAACACAAACACACACTACCTTGTTCCTAAGGAATGGATCTGCTCCTGCTTCCAGAAGTAATGCTACTGCTCTAACATCACCACCAAGAACTGCTGCATGGAGGGCTGATGTCCCATTCTAGGAAATACAAAATGTACAAAGACAATATAGCTTATGCAAATAATACATACATAAGAACATAAGAAGAGCCTTGCTGGATCAGGCCAAAGGTCCATCTAGTCCAGCTTCCTGTATCTCACAGTGGCCCCACCAGATGCTTCCGAGAGCACACAGTCAACAAGATAAACTGTTTCCTGTTGTCACTCCCTTGCACCTGGCACAGAGAAAACCTACTTCTAAAACCAGGAGGTTGCTTATAGCTTGTACCCTGTGATGGTCTTTTCCTCCATGAATCTATCCAAACCCCTTTTAAAGGCATCTAGGCCAGGTGCCATCACCACATCCTATGGCAAGGAGTTCCACAGATGAATTACACGCTGGGTAAAGAAATATTTTCTTTTGTCTGTTCTAACTCTCCCTCCACTCAATTTTAGTGCATGTCCCCTGGTTCTGGTGGTGCGAGAGGGAGAAGAATTTCCCTCTATCCACTCTCTCCATCCCATGCATAATTTTATACGTCTCAATCATGTCCCCCCTCAGGCGCCTTTTTTCTAGACTGAAAAGCCCCAGACGCTGTAGCCTTTCCTCATAAGGGAGGTGCTCCAGCCCAGGAATCATTCTGGTCGCTCTTTTCTGCACCTTTTCCAACTCAACTATATCCTTTTTCAGGTGTGGTGACCAGAACTGGACACAATACTCCAGATGTGGCCTTACCATCGATTTGTACAACGGCATAATGATGAGGAACCACCACAGATCTCTACCCACAATTCAGGAGGAGTTCAAAGGGAGGTGGAGACTTTTTCATAAGTCTTCAAAAGAGGGATGGGCCTAAACCTTGAACTTCCTGGCTTTGACATGTAAGAGACAGGTAATGGGGACAACAAAGTGATTCTGCTGTATTCAAAGATCCTGGACCCAATTTGTACAAACATTAAGGCCTCAACCATTAGATTATATTAGGAGAATATCTAGTTCGGGATTTTGGGGTGAATTAGTCTGACCTTCTATGCAAATCTCACAGAAATTAGTGTTAGCTTTTTCAGGATCCTGACGTTTCCCCAAACTGAGCTTCCCCAAAGATCTTAAACAATACTTGCCTTCAATAAGCCCAGAGCAGGAGAGAATTTAAGCAATTCCTCTATGACGTTACTATAGCCTTTGTTTGCAGCTTTCAGTAAAGCAGTTGTGCCATCCTTCAAAGAAAGAGGGGGGAGATTAATAAGGATAACTTGTTACTTTTTAGATCTGTCCCTCTCTAGAATTCACACAGGAGGGTTCCTTCTATTCAACCTCCCCATCCCCTTCTTTGTGTAAACTTTCAGCAATTTGAATTAACTAATATTTTTCCTGTAACATGAAGAATTGAAATACTGTCTTTGAGACATTGCTCCTATGTATCATAAAACATGAACCTTATGGGATACGTTGCATGTTATATTTGTTGGGGTACAGTTCACGTGTTTGGGTATATACTTGAAATATCTTACGTGTACACCTAAAAGTGTAAATACAACAAGGTATTTACAGGTACACTCGTCAGTTACACCATACAGGTACACTCGTCAGCAAGCCAAGAGTGACAGCAGCTCTGCTGAGTGTACACTAGGTGACAAACCCAGGTTTGCCTCCACAAAATGTGTGAAACCACTCTCAGGCATTTCCCTGACAAGGCCAAACAAAAAGTGATCCAGTTAATGCAATCAGAGTACAGCCTTCCACTATTTTCAGAGCAATAAGATGACAGTCACAAAGCCTGGACATAAAAAAAAGAGCTCAGACTCATTTTAACTTGGAGCAGATGAAGGACTTGATGTCCTAAATATTCTAATTTAGTAGGACATGAAAACAATGTCCATAATCCAAAAAGTTACTTTCATGTGCCCTAAGCCTTGGGCATGCCCAGTGGAATGTATTCCTTTGCACTACTGTCACAACTGAGCTACAGGCAGCAAACACAGGGGAGAATCAGGACTAAGGAGTTAAGCATCAAACCAGAAATCAAGACTACGGAGTCTAGCCAACAGACACAGTAGGAATGCCCCAGAGCCAAGGAGACTTTGTTGCTCAGCATAACCCCACTGAAACAGGAACCATTTTAAAGTCCTTCATCTTCTGGAAGGATCCAAAGGCCTGTCTGGCAAGGAGGGCCAGGGCCAGTCCAAAGCCTTTATTATTCCGACGATGATGCTTTGGGCTGCAGTTCTGGCAGCTCGCCACATGGGGCTGCCATGAGTCAAAGAACCTATGGCTCTTAGCTCCAGCCCAAGCAGTTCCTGACAACTGCAGATTCTCATGAGAGCTGCCATGTGCCATGGGGATTATATTCAAGAAACACAGGTTCAAGGGCCCCCGGCCTTAGGCATACACAGAATGTCGTGCAATTCTTGGATCCAGGCCATTATCCTGATCACAGCTTAAATTGTGCTAGGGGTCATAAAGCAGCAGCCCTGAAACTGGTGTTCAGTGCCAAGGCTCTACTACTGTGTAATATGTTAAGTACTGGTAATAATGAATACCATGTTGAACAGGTGCAGCGAACATTTTTATCTCTGCTCACCTACCACAGTTGTTTCAGTTATGTGGCTCATGGATGACAGCCACTTCCAGGAAAAGTACAGTTTACACTTTTATCACCAAGGCGCTCCACAGGAAAAAAAAAAAAAGTCTGGCTTTTTCAAATGCATCTTGCATTTCTGGTTGTCATCACAGCACCAAACTGAAAGCAGAGGCAGGTGGGCTCTAAAGCCTGGTTCAGATGATCATTTAAATTATTGTGAATGAGCCATGGTGCGCTCCAGGCTTCCCTACTTCCCCTCCCCTCTTCCTGCACGTGTGAAGGGAGAAGATTAAAAGCTTCCACTTTATGTTTAGTCTTAGAATAAACCATAGCTTCCCTTACGTTTGAACTCAGGAAGCGGTTATTTTAACTATGCAAAAATGCGAACAAACCAATATCAAACCATGGTTTCAGTGCCTAGTTTGTTTGTGCTAACCACAGTTTGAATAAAACATAATTTCATGAGTCTGGAATAAAAGGAACTGCAGTTTATCCAAAGACAGAAAAGGAAACTGTTAATACACATACAGGGGAGGAGAGTCGCAATGTTAAATTTAAATGGTAGTTTGAACACACACACACACACACACACACACACACACACACACACACACACACACACACGAGAGAGAGAGAGAGAGAGAGAGAGAGAGAGAGAGAGAGAGAGAGAGAGAGAGAGAAGAGGAGCAATGTTAAATTCAAATGGTAGTCTGAACAGGTCCAAGAGATGCTGGACTCAGAATGAGAGATGCTTGAGAGGTATGCCAGTTAGGCTATTCTGAAGTGTAGACAACCAAACGTAAGCCATACCACAAGATGTTGGCACATTTTACACCAACATTAAGCCCACAAAACCAGGGAGAGACTCACATTCCTTGCAGCATCTCGGTCTGCTCCTCGGAGTAGCATTACTCGCACTACCTCGCTGTGACCCATCTGAGCTGCTATCCACAATGGAGCTGTCCCATCCTTCAAAGAAAAGAAAAGAGAAATCTACCAGGATTGATCAATTTGATACAGGCAACACTAAACACTTCTGGCAGCTCCCCACAAGATTCTGGCTACAGCTCAAGAACAGAATGAACTTGAATCCTTGAACAAAATCTGTTGCCCAAAAAAAGGGACACAATGTGCAGTTCAGTGGGGAATGCAAGTGGAATAGCATACCCCTGAGGGTGAATGGAAGGTGGTTTTTTTCATGACTGAGATGAAACATTTGATGCAGTTGTAGGATGAAAACATTACTCTGTGTGACAATAAGAATACTGTCTCTCTTTTAAATGGCATAATTTTTACCAGATGCCATAGGAAGGTTTAGGAGGCAGAAGAATGTGGCTCCCTACGCAGCTGAAATCTGAATATTTACAGTGAAAGAAAATCTTATCCAGAAAAAGTTTGATTTGGCCATTCTTAAGGCAGGACTACACAGGATGCATAGAGCAGCAACAATAATCTGGTGCAGCTGGTGAGACCTGGCAATTTGAAGTGGAAAGCCTGCATGGAGGAGGAGTTTCCTAATCCTTTCTCCTTGTGCTGTTCATGCGCTTAAGATTACATTAATTAAAAAGCTAGCCCACCATGTCAGCCACTGAATGCCAACCTGAATAAAAACGTCTTGAGGCCCTGCCGAAAGGTCTCTAAAGAGGGAGCCGTTCTTAATTCCAGGGTGAGAGAATTCCATAGTTGGGGTGCCACCGCTGAGAAGGCCCTATTCCTCGCTGCCATCCCCCTCACCTCCGTCAATGGCGGCACGGTTAACAGGGCCCCCCCGATGACCTCAGAGTACGGGTCTGATTATAAGGAAGGAGGCGGTCCCTCAAGTACCCTGTTCCTGAGCCATAAAGGGCTTTAAAAGTCAAAACTAGCACTTTGAATTGTGCCCGGAAATTTAGCCATAAGCTTGCCTAGTGAACAGCAGACCTATCTACTAGACAGGGGACAGGGTTGCTTTCTGAATAGACTGCTTTGAGCTTTGCTTACCAAGAAAGTAGTCTCCAATGACCCCAAAACAAACAATTATATTTTGCTAGGGAGCATTTGGACCACAATATAAAGCCTGAGAGCCAGAGTGAAAAGGAATGGTGCAGGAAGAAGGATGGACTACTAAATCAACAGGTTCAAAACAAAACACCGCAAAAGAAAGATATAACAAGACAAGGAACAAGGAAAGACAGGATGTTATCATCATGGTTTTTATACATCATATTTCCTATTATGGGCTTGTGTGCCTGAGAATGCTGGCTCAGAAGCCTAAGCCTAAGAGATGTGGTTAGCCACCCAAGTTCATCCTTGGTTCTTAAGCCCTGGGATCTGTGTGGGTAAATGATTAATGGCCCTGTAATGGCCTGGATTTATAGCTGCCTCTGCTCTTGTCCGCAGAAGGTACGATATCAAACAACAGCGTAATCTAACTGAAGTTTTGTGGTTATGGTTATATATCTCCTTCATTGTTTTACAGGACTGGGATTCTAAGAAATAAATTGTTGATAATTTAGATAAGAATATGCAAATAAAGATTCCAAATAGAGGAAGTTAAACTACAACTTTGGTAGTCTGCATAGGGAGCCCAATGTTATCACAAAAATCCAACTTTGATCAAAGATTAACTTACCAATCAAAGTTACAACACTGGAATTTAGTGAGTTAGAAGTCATGGCTGATTTAGTTTAGAATTAATAGAGTGAGAAAAAAAATCTGACAATCTTTCAAAAAAGAAAAAAGGTTGTATCCAAATCCTGCCTCGCGCAAACACTGTTTCCTACTTGTGCAAGAGGTAGAGGGGTTTGATTTTTTATTATTCCCCCTTCTCTCTCCAGCCCCCTGTATCCTGTGAAAATCTGCTCCCGAGAGTTGAGGGACCCTTAGGAACAACATGGAATGCGACACAGGGGCTGGACAGAGATGCGCAAAACAGGGTTTGGATGAAACCCAATAAGAGAGAGTGAATAAGATGTTATCTAGGTCTTAACAATGCCGAACATTACCTGCCTTTGCTGGTTGACCTTTGCTCCTGAAGACAGTAATAAACGAATTAAATCCAGGTAGCCTCCTTGAGCAGCCAAGAAAAGGGTAGTAGCGCCATCCTACAGGAAAAAAAAAATCATTTAGGCGACAATACACACTTATCTGGAAGTAAGTCTCACTGAATTCAATAGGACTTACTACTGGGTAGATATGCATAGGATTGAACGGTTCATTGGCTTTTAAACTATCAAAAGAGCACCCTCAACCGGACTGTCTCCTATCACTGAATCCTTCCTTTCCTTCAATAGCACTCAAGCACAGTAAGGATGCTTACGCTTCAGTATCCTTTCCATAGCCACAGATAAGCTTTTGTTGCTTAATGCAAGGCTTCTTGCAGCACTGATAAAAGCAAAATGCAAGGTTGCTCTTTAATTAGTCTGCTTCCGGCCTTCATACAATCAATGTAAAGATTAAACTATAAATCTTGATGCTTTTTCAGTAATTGTTCCAACAATTGGAACACTGGAAGTATGCCTCTTGTGAAAGTTTGCCAGCTGAGCATCAACATACAACAGAAGCTAAACAGATTCATGTTTTCAAGGGACTTTCCTTTTATTTACTACTGTAATTGGTAAATGTAAATGTGACCCCTGACAATTAAGTCCAGTCGTGTCCGACTCTAGGGTGTGGTGCTCATCCCCATTTCAAAGCCGAAGAGCCAGCCTTGTCCGAAGACGCCTCCATGGTCATGTGGCCGGCATGACTCTCCTTGCCGCAGCGCGTAGCATGCAGCTGGAACACGGAGCCCTGTTTACCTTCCCGCAAGCGGTACCTATTTATCTACTCGCATTAACATGCTTTGGAACTGCTAGGTTGGCAGGAGCTAGCCAAGCAACGAGAGCTCACCCCGTCGCGGATTCGAACTGCCGACCTTTCGGTCGACAGCTTATGGTTCAGCAGTTTAACCCACTGCGCCACCCGCTGGCCTGTACTTGACAGTGCATTAAAAAGAAGCTTAATAGCCATCAAGCAAAACTCGATTAAACAAGGAGTTTGATTAAACTTAAAGCAATGAGGCTGAAATCAATTTACACTGGTTACATGTCATACAAATTTTTCATTTAAAAACGATTTATGAATGCTATTTTATGTAGTTGCCTGGAGTATACACAAAGAAGAGGAAGACAGCGAAAATGATAAAGAGAAGAATAGAATAAGGGATAGGAAAGATTTGGGAAAGAATATTTTGAGTAGATGCTGAAAGAGGAGGTAAAAACCTGAGAAGTGCAGGAAAGAAGCACAAGCACAGCAGGGAGATCAGTCAAAAATGTCCAGGAATATATTACATATCTTTGTTTCCGCCTAGAATTCTGTTACTGTACAATTCTTTCCAGAGTGACTGAATGAAACTCAACATGTTTAGAGTGTGAAGCAGATTTTCCTACAGAGTTATCAACAGTAACCATAAATCACTTCAGAATCTCTCCAGATCTTGTTTTGTGCACATTTTAATTGGTCATCATGAGACAAAGAATGGACCTACTATTCCATCTGCACTCCAAGGGCAGTCAAACCACTGGCCTAGAGCTAAGACTGCCAACACTTCATCTGACAGGGTTCCTGTGCCTTTAACACAGGCTATTTGACAAAAAGAACTGTGGGAGGTAAAGCTGTTGCCATCAATGCTGCATGAAGCTACAATTCTTATATTTCTGCTTGTCACATAACTGTCAAAAGGCACAGGAGCCCTGACAGAAGAAAAGTTGGCAACCATACCCACAGAATTCACACATTTTAAAAGCTGGGGGGGGGTTCTTTCTGCTTCAAAAGCCATGAACAACCGCACAGATTTAGAGTACTTCTACACTACTAAGGTATCTTGTTGTCTTCTGTGTTTCCAGAGACATCTGGTGGACCACTGTGAAATACAGGAAGCGAGACTAGGTGGGCCCTTGGCCTGATCCAGCAAGGCTGTTCATATGTTCTCCAATACTGAAAGACCATTCGCTCCCTCATTTATCCCTGAGAATTCAGAATGACACTCATCCCATTTCACTACATTCCCATGTTATCCCAGATGTCATTCTGTTTTTTCAAGTGCTAGTTTATCACCATTTTGCTTCCAGTACAAATGCAGTGCAAAGCCTTTCTGCGTGACCCGATCGGCCTTATTGTTTCATTGGCTACAGAGGATTAGTCGGTGGCCTGGTTGGTCAGTGACACATAACTGCACCCCCACACATTACCTTCATTGACCCCTCTCTCCTGCAAAACCTGGGGTGGCGGTGGGGGGAGGTCCTGGCAGTTTCATCAATTTATATTTTTCAATTCAACCATTACTGTGCACTGCATCACTACAGTGTACAAATGCCCTAAGGGAAAAAAATCCTTTCCTGAAGTAGTGGCAGCATCACTATTAAAGCTCAGATATAGTTTGGGCCCCTTACTTAGGGACAAATTACATGCAATGATTACAATTAGCTCTGATAGACGAATAGCCGCCAGATGGGCCCCATTGGGATGGTGGGATGGGGGAAGAGTTAACCCCACACCCTACCACAGCAGCTATCAATCCAACTGCTTTTCTCTAAAGAAGAACTAAGCTTGTCAGGGCTTTAAAAGTCACATGTAGTTCAGTCCTAAATAAGGCACAATATAGGACTCTCAAGTGACTGAAATGGCTGAAAATGTAAACTCTAGATTAGAACATCAACACCTCATCCTCTATAATCTGTAAAGTAGCTCTGAGCATATGGGGAGAGATGGCGTTTTGGATCATTTTACATATTTTCCATCTCCTCCTTCCTAACGTGCAAACTTGAAGAGAAATTGTTCCAATTCCCATATTTTGCTTTCTCCGTAAAAAAAAATACATTTTTCTTGGAAAGGCTCCCTAAACTGTCTACCTTTCAGGGAAAAGGGAGGATCCAAATCACGAATGTCAACTTTGAGAACACTCACATAAAGCTGGTCGTGGATGTTGGCACCATGCTTCAATAAGGTCTCCACCACTTTCATGTGCCCATATTGACAGGCAGCTAACAGAGCAGTGCCTCCATCCTGAAAAAGAGCAAAGAATGGGCACGGGTGAAGGGGGGGGGGAGACAAAGGCTGCAGGGAACAGAAAGTGCTGAACATTTCTTAGCATTTAGCTCACAGTGGCTGGAAACCAATTCCCCCTTTGCTGTCGTTCCCCCCACCCGACTCCTGCAAAGGAAGCAACACAACCACCCATTTCCCATTTACCTTTTCAGAAATCTCAGCCTTATTCATAAATTGGATCAGAGCACTTTCAGAGATCTTATCCATACTATATTACTTGTAAACAGCTCCCACTTGTAATTTCGAGCAACATTCCCAGTACATGGATTTCTATCCAAAATTCTCTGTAAAAGGACTCTGTCGTACTCTCCTCTCCACTAGCAGAAACGTTTCCTCTCCACTAGCAGAAACTTGTTTTTCTGGTTGACGGATGATACCCTGAAGCTGAACTACATGACCTGTCTCCCTAAATAAAGTCTGCTCCATCATGCATTGTAGGTTGGAGGGCCCAATTTAAAAAGCAAATGGGGAATGCAGGTCGCAGAGTATTGAACCTGCTGCATCATCATGTCACCCTGCAGCAGCTTCTGTTCTTTGGGAGCTTTTCTCTCAGCTGGGTTCACCTCTACCATCAGAGACTGGCTACGGGAAAAGTGACACTGGGAGAACCTTCTCATGGTGCAAAGGTAGACAGTCAGCAAGCAAAGGGTTAAGCACTCCTCCCGTGCATGCCCTTTTAAGCTGAGCCCCCAGCCCTCACTTGATATGCATTTCTCTGTCTCTAATTCTCTGTCTCTAAATTCAGGCCTGCGTTTCAAAAGACAGCACTGCCACTGTCATATGTACTTTGGTTCTTATTTTGAATGATGCATATTGTAGAACATCACAGTCCACAAAATATCATAATTACCGTTCAGGGGTCCACTAAATTCAGTACAATGGATGTCAGATCTCCACAGCACCCCAGAGTTGTCTATCTAGTAAACTTGTGGAGCAGTTAACTTGACTCTTTTCTCTTTGCCCTTTCCAACTTGTTACCATTTGTCTTGACTTCATTGTACTTAAAGCATACTGGGATACAGAAAACTATCCTTGGATCACTTTTTCTCTATTCATTCACTCTTTTTTAATGCACTAGTCAGTGGCAATCACAGTTGCAAAAATGAGTCCCACAGATCAACTGTGAGCTATGTAAGAAGAATCTCCTTAGTTTAAAGATCTTTTACTTGCCCATTTCATCACATAGCTATGACATTATGAAAAATTGTATAGAACTTTTACCTATTCTCTTTTACAGGATGTTCAGTATTTTATATATTCCTACTAAATAGGCAGTTTAACATTTTTCCTTTCTATCTGTATTATAAACTACGGTAAACGTTGCAATATCTGGCATCTCCAGAACTGAAGGGTTGCTAGATTCTGTAATTTTCCAGATATTAGAATGTCTCTGTTGCTGGAGCGGTCAGTTTCACTCAGAATGACTCAATTCACTCAGTGCTCTCCATTTCACTTGGAACAATGTCAGTTTCACTGGAGCAGCTGAAGATGTGGCTTCTGTAGCCAAGTGGCTTCTGTAGCTATCAAGTGCTAGATGTCACAATGTTTACTGACCTGTATTGTGCTGGTTATCAGTAGTAGAGGAGGGCTACCCTTGAGGCAAAGCACTGAGCACAGTTACTTTCTAGATTCTGTGGTCTGCATCTGATACATATTGTCATAATGCAAGCATATACTTCTGAGGAGCAAGTCAGAAGTGCCCTTACTGTACAGAAACTGTGCAAGTATCAACTCCCTGCAATGGGAGGAACATATAGCTACTCAATTTTCTGGCCCAGCAGCTATAGTACACACATATGATGGTCAAAGGGGCTGGAAATGAGAACCACTACAATACAGGCACACACATTTTTCTACTTGTTCTCATGTAAAATGTAATGCAACAAGCAGCCCGTTATATGGAAGATGTTTCACAGTGCTAATTGCATTTGTACTTTTTCTAGCTCTCTGAGAGCTTGGCTCCTCATCTCATGTCAGTTTTGGAACAATTTTGCTTACATCTGCAGGGAATTAGACGTTGAGGCAACATCACCAATGCTGGCAAACGTTTTGGAAACTCTGAGAAATGAAGCCAGTACTAGCAGAACTGCACACCAGCAAATCAGAACAGAGAAATTTGCATAATTACCGCACAGTTACCAAGAAATAGCCATGCTGTTATTATGCACATGAGACCTTTTCAACCAGAAAGCAAAGGCAGACATTGTACCATTCAGCTTTCAGAACCAATTAGTCTGGGCTACAATTATTAACTCTTTCAGGACAAACAACAGTGCCTCTCAGCTATCCTGGAATAATTTTATTAACCAATCTACACTACAGTGCAAAATCAGAAGATCAATATATTATTGAGTTCCTATAGCATTCCAGCATGCTGCCTCATCAACAGTGACTGAAGGACACCTTTTCATGTTACAATAAGCATCCAAAAGCAAGTGCAGAATTCTCATGCCTCAGAGGAGGGCCACAAAATGTGCAGTCTGAATGTGCAGTTTGTTCATTTATTTAAAAATATTTCTGCACCGCCTTTCCTGCCTTAAGGCAGCCCAAGACATCTTATAATACAGTAAAAACAGAACAGAATATCAAATAAAGCAAAAACAAGGAAATTAAAGCAGCGTCAATGAAATCAAAACCACAACAGACAAATCAGACTACATTTCCCCACCCCCACCACAGACATCCCTTCAAAAGTTGAACACAAAGTAGTAATCTGAATAGCCAGACTCAGATCTGGATTTCCTGTGTAATCGCACACGTGTTTACTTGGAAGTACATCCCACTGTGTCCAAAGGGGCTTACTCCCAGGTAAGTAATGAGAAAGGGCTGTAGCTCAGTGGTACACCACATGCTTTGTGTGCAAAAAGTCCCATGTTCAATCCCTGGCATCTCTACAATAGGCAGGGCAGAGAAAGATTCCCATTTGAGACCACAGAAACACAGGCAGTATACCATACTGACAGCGCAATCCTATGTAACCTTGCACCGGTGTAACAGCAGATGCACCGGTGTAAGTGCACTTAAAGGTAAAGGTAAAGGTGACCCCTGACAATTAAGTCCAGTCGTGTCCGACTCTAGGGTGTGGTGCTCATCCCCATTTCAAAGCCGAAGAGCCAGCGTTGTCCGAAGACGCCTCCGTGGTCATGTGGCCGGCATGACTCTCCTTGCCACAGCGTGTAGCATGCGGCTGGAACATGGAGCGCTGTTTACCTTCCCGCAAGTGGTACCTATTTATCTACTCGCATTAACATGCTTTGGAACTGCTAGGTTGGCAGGAGCTGGCCAAGCAATGAGAGCTCACCCCGTCGCAGATTTGAACTGCCGACCTTTCGATCAACAGCTTATGGTTCAGCGGTTTAACCCACTGCGCCACCCGCTGGCGGTTACACTGGCATAAGTGCACTTACACCGGTGCATCTACTGTTACACTGGTGCAAGGTTACACAGGATTGCGCTGTGAGTGATGACCTGGCCCCTTTCAGCCTTGTGACTGTAAAGCTGTCCTGGATTGCAACAACAATCCTGGTGGTCCCATTATACAGAAACCTTGAGACTTTCAGCACTCCAGTTTGATTTCTGCCATGGACTCAAACCGTAGTGTCAGGCAAGTCAATGCCTCCCAGCCTTAGCTCCCTATATGTACAATGGCTATGACATTATACAGTCCCATGGGAATGGAGGGCCTTCCAAGGATTTTGTGAGGACAAACACAATAGTTAAAGAATTATACAATTTATATAGAATGTATATATAAGAAATAGCAGAACAAGTTCAATAGTGTAAATGAGAATACTGTTACTATCTCCAAGACTGGCACAGGTCAGAGACAGTCAGAGACTTTATAGAGCACAAAGACTGTGCTCTATAAAGCTGAAGACAGGAACGGGTGTTTCACTTCAGACAAGCTTTTTTTTTCTTAATGCTCTAAGACAGGGTTTCTCAACCTTTGGGAGCCCATGTAACCCCTACGCAGGCCCCCAAAGTCCGCGTACCCCTGGACCCCCAAAACAAATGCACCCCCACCCACAAGAGTGCATTTCCCCCAGCGAAAAGCTCATTTTCCCCGGGCTTTTGCGCGGCCGGACAGGTTCTCCCGCTTGCACTGCAACCCGGAGGCTAAAGCTACAGTCCTGCCGGTTACGGCACGAGCGGGAGAACCCGCCTGGCTGTGCAAAAGCCCGGGAAACACGGGGAAATTGAAGGCGCTAGCTTCCCTTACCTTGAATCCCGGTTGCCTCCAACTTGAATATTGCAAAAATTTCGCGAGATTCAAGATGGCGACGGCCAAATCTCGTAAGGGCATTTGAGGCATGATAGCAGTATCATGTGCCCTTACGAGATTTGGCCGCCGCCATCTTGAATCTCGCGAGATTTTCGCGATATTCAAGATGGAGGCAGCCAGGATTCAAGGTAAGGGAAGCTAGCGCCGGCAATTTTCCCGTTTTTGCGCTCTCCTTATCAGCTGCTGATCGTAGCAGCTGATAACGGGGACCATCCCGCGTACCCCCAGGGGTACACGTACCACAGGTTAAGAACCTCTGCTCTAAGATCACATCTGCATTTGTCCATTTCTGTGCTTTGTTTGTTGTTCAGGGAAACCCACAGTGGACATACTGTGTAGCATGATACAGCAAAGTGACCCTACAATCACCCCTGCAGCAGACCACACTCCACAACCAAGATGTCACTAAGATGGTGAACAAATAGAGAGGGCGAGATGAGCTTACTGCACGTGGCATGTGCCATATGCATTTCCATGCTAGTAAGCTGTGGAAATCCATACATACAGGCTTGGCATAAATCAACTGTGGCACTGGATACAGAAAGGAGAGATTCCTTCACAATTTTTAGACCACGGGTATCTGACAGCTTAAAGCAGGTGAATTATTTAGTCTTATCCCAGCATGTGTATAGTAGCTATTCCTGTCATGTCGAACATGAAAGATGACAGCATCCTTTCAAAATGCAGCTTCTTGATTGCCTGCAGCAGTGAATTCCATATCTTTGCAACCTGGTCATCCAAGCGCAGAGCTTTTAAGCTTGCTTCTTGCTTTCATACCACTGGACAGCATAAAACGGACAATCAGACAGCTTCGGCTGTGCCCTTTCAAACTATCAAGAGTTCAAACAATCAGGGAAAAGGAGTGGCACTCGTGCACGGAAAAGAAAACTAAGCAATAAAGCCCAGGCCTGAATTAAGATTCTGCCAGAAAACTGTATGGCAAGAGGCAATATTATTCCATGGGCCTCTTGTTCGCTCTCCATGCCAAGTCTTGGAGCAGAAGAAAACAGCAACCCTTTCTGCCTGCCTGTCTAAATTCATCTTCGTGTTAAAGCTAAGCGTAAACCTCTTACTTTGGTTTTAAACTCGGTGGAGGCTCCATACTCAAAGAGAAACTTCACAATATCATTGTGGCCTTGTTGTGCAGCAAAGAACAGGGCAGTGGCACCAGACTGAAAATGAGAAACATAAAGCCCATGTATTACAATTCAAATGCATTGAATACAAGCTGCATTTATTTTACTTTTGTATAGTGTTGGTACTGCCTGCAGTCCCAGGTGAACTCAAATTCTCTTACAGTATCTGGCAGCAGATGTGTTTCAATCAAGGCATTCTCTCACCCAGTTCCAAGACTTTAGCGTTGCCACCTTTTTTCTGACAGGACTCCTGTGCCTTGAACAGTTGCATGACAGGGTCAATATTTAACAGATGGAAAACCAGCACTTGTTAAATTTCTGTTACACAGCTGCGAGAGGAACAGGAGGCAGAGTCAGTGTTGAGTGAAATGTGCCTCCTTGGCACAAGGCCTTGAGGTGAGGTTGAAGATGCCACGTTCCCTTCCCTTCAGCTTTATTAAGCACCACCTGCCAATACTTCAGGGAATAATTAAATACATGTTCCAAATTTCTGTTAACACCAGAAACCTGAGCAGGTGTATCAAAGGAAGAATACCAAGTGGTTACTTACAAAAGTGTGCATGCAACCACATGGCAGGCCAGTCATCTGTTGCTATGCCTTTCTGATGCTATGGTATACTCTAAAAGAGATGCTGAGAGATAGGTCTAGTGATCATATTAGCCTCCAGTTTCTTTAGTAGGTGCTTAAGTGCATGGAGATAATGGAACTACTCATAGGCATTGTGCGATGAAAGTCTTGTATCAGTAACTGCTCCAGCAGATCTAACAGCGCAATCCTAACCAACTTTCCAGTGCTGATGCAGCCATGCCAACAGGGCGCACACTGCATTTTGCAGTGCAGGGGCAGTCATGGAGGCCTCTTCAAGGTGAAGGAATATTTGTTCCCTTACCTCGGGGATGCACCGGCGCTGGAAAGTTGGTTAGGATTATGCTGTAAACCACTTAAATTCATGTAAGAATATCACTTGTCAAATCTGGTAAAGTTCCATTTTGCAAATGACAGTAAAGTGATTAATATCTGAATTCCTGGTAAAAGACAGGTATACTGTACAGTACATACATACCGTACTTTGTAAATACAGTAGTGAAGACCTGTGTTGCAACTCCTTGATCTAGCTCTGTTTTCTGTTATCAATTAAAAAAGAACTTAACGTTCTTGGTGCTCTTTCAGGTTCATTTGCATGTTTTGTTTCTGAGCAATTCTGACACAAGTCTAGACAGGTCAAATATCAGTGCACATAGAGATGTTACTTCTGGAGGGAATGTTCATGACGTCTAGGAATCAAGAGTTGACATTATTTTTCCAACGTAAGGCATCTGTGCCTTTAGCAACTTCAATCATGACACAACAGCAGTTAAAGTAGGGAGGCTAGCACAGAGATACAGTACAGAGTTGTTGAGGAAATTATCACATATATTGAATTTCTGCTTGTTACAAAGCTGTGAAAGACACAGGAGCCCTACCCAATATAAAGGCAGCAACCATAGAAATTAACTTTCTTTTTTTTTTAAGCATGCACACACTCACTGATAGCTGCAATTAAAATACCGTGTGGAGATGGTTGTACCCTATATTCCTTTGAGACAGGCACTTTATAGGCTGGCATGAAAGAAGATGATTAGAAGCACCATCATGGGAGTATATTTATCATGCAGCGCAATCCTATCCAACTGTCTGCAGCCAACTTACGCCATTGGCTGAGCTCTGCTCAATCCTATTTGAATTCCCTTTCCGTTCTGGGGCCTCCCACTCTCGCTGCACCGCTGGTTACACCGGTAGCATAAATTGAATAGGATTGAGCAGAGCTCAGCTGGTGGCATAAGTTGGATAGGATTGCACCCTTCAACTGAGTGAGATGAAGTCTGAGAATGAGGATGTTGGCTGCAGTTTGATGGCAAGTTGTCCCTCCTGATGGCACAAAACCCTGACAAGAGAGCCATTCAGCAAGAAACTGGATGTCCTGGTTGCAAGGAACCAGGGAATTTCAGACCACGAGGACCACCATTCTGATTCGTTGCTGTTTTCTGTTATCAGTCAAAGACACTGTTACCTCCTGGTCAACTGCTCGTCTCTTGGAGCTCTTTGTCAAACATATCCACTATAGGTGACCCCCACTTAATGACGAGGATATGTTCCCTGAACCCTGTCGTTAAGTGGGCCTTTCCCTACCTTTTGAAGTTTTAGGCCTCTCCGAAGGCCTTTCCTGGCCTCTGCAGGCCTCGGAATGGCCCACAGAGGCCTCCGTAAGGCACTTCCAGTTTGTGCATTGAGGCCTCAAACTTCAAAATGTAGGGAAAGTGACCACAGTGACTAGAACGACATTCTGCCTAACGACCCTGTCATATATTCGGGTGGTCGTTAAGCAGAATGTCATTAAGCAGGGGACACCTGTAATTAGAAACCAAATTTGCCAATCCTTTGTGCAGTACTGTAATTAGAAGAGAACTGGTGCAATGCAATGATTACAAGTATTGGTTAAATGGAGAGGCCTAGGTTCAAACCCCCATTCAAGTCCTGCAATTCACCGGGTGACCTTGAGCTAGTCACAATATCTAGCCTAACTCACAGGGTTGTTGTGACGATAAAATGAGAGGGGGAGAATCCAGAAATCTAGTCAGAAGTATGTATAAGACCCAAAGCAACCTGGAGGAAGGGTAGGATATAAATGAAATAAATAAAATTTAAAAAATTATCCGTGCTATTGGCATCTGGGAATACCCATCCACAAAGTTCCCCAAATGTAATAGTGGGTCTCGAATCTTTGATTTGTACATTCAGCCAATCCAGCCCATGAGGGTCCCTTTTGCAAGCCTTATTTAAATGCAGAATTCTACTGTACCTCTCTCTGAAGATTGATATCAGCTCCTTGCAGCACCAATTCTCGCACGCAATCTTTGTGGCCATAGTATGATGCTACCATAAGAGCTGTAGAACCAAACTGGGCAGAAATAAATACAAATCATTATCTGAAATATATAAAAATAAACCATACTAACCTGAACCTACCATATCATTTTTATGCACCAGCGAACTGAACCAAAAACAAAGGTACCTTTGAGCATGTGACTTCCAAGCAGGAATGAGTTCCAGTGCCCCTCTTTGTAAAAGAGGGCACTGACAAAATGCAACATTTTCAGTTTCATCATCTACTGTATGCAGATTCCTTTCCAAGATTCCTGGCTTCGCAGACACTCAGCCATACTGAAGGACATCACTGATTTCTGACTAGAATCTTCCACTAAGTAAAAGTTTCTCCACTTTCACTACACTTAATTCTGGAGTAATATTTAGCTGAAGGACACAGACTATAACTATCATTCAGTATTCCTGCTTCTTTCACCATATCCTCCTCACAATTGTTAGCCTGTCTGCAGCCTTGAGTTTGTAGACAATACTTAAGGCAACATATCTAAGTTTATGACCAAAGTCTCTATAACAAAAAACTACTTGTCTGCACTGCTCAAAGCTTCAATCATAAGGTGTTAGTAGTCCTCTTCATTGCCATAGTTCAGTGGTAAAGAGCTTGGTATGTTTTGCCTGGAGAAGAGAAGTCTCCGGGGAGATAATGATAGCTGCCTTCAAGAATCTGAAGGGCTGTCACATGGAAGAATGAGCGAACTTACTTCTGTGGTTCCTGAGGGTAGGACTAGAACCAAAGGGTTGAAACTACAGGGAAGTAGACTGAGGCTAGAAATGAGGAAGACTTTCTTAACTGTAAGAGTTGCCTGGCACTGAACAGTCTGCCTTGTGCAGTTGTTGGCTCTCCCTCACTCACTCGAGGTTTTCAAGCAAAGGCCACCTGACAGGCATGCTGTAGCAACTGCACTGAGCAGGGGGCTGGACTAGATGACTTCCAAGGTTTCTTCCAACTCTTAACATTCTATGATTCTATGAAACCACATACAGTACTTTGCTTACAGAAGGTCCCAGGTTCAATCCCCAGCATCCCTAGGTAGGGCTGGGAGAAACCCCTGCCTCAAACCCTGGAGAGCTGCTGCCAGTCACTGAGGACAGTAGTGATCTAGGTGCAGTAGCGTCACTAGGACGAGCGTCACCCCGAGGCATGGGGGCGCGCGTCACCCTAGTGATGCTCCCGTGTCGCCCTCCGGACGCTCCGAGGCCGGCCCGGGAGCTGGCCTCGGAGCGTCCGCCCCCCCCCGGCGCTCCAGGGCCTTCTGAAAGAAGGCCCATGCAGCGCGTTCATCCGGGTATTTTGAGAATTTTCGTGCATGCGCAGAGACCGTTTTGAGGGTCGTTTTGAGGGCCCTCTTTCAGAAGGCCCTGGAGCGCCGGCGGGGTCGGACGCTCCGAGGCCGGCTCCCGGGCCGGCCTCAGAGAGTCCGGAGGGTGACGCGCGTCACGGAGGTGCACGCGTCACCCCCTGGCGCGCGTCACCCCCTGGCGGCCCGCCCCACCACCATGCTCCAGCGACGCCCGTGTCTAGGTGCATCAGTGGTCTGACAGACCATGCAGACCAATAAGGCAGCTCTCTATGTTAAAAGCAAAGAGTGTACAAAGATCAAATGGGCAGTCTGTTCAAAGTATCACCACATTCTTATTTATTTCTACTGATATTAAAAGAAGCATATTAATAAATAATGTAATGGATGCAATATGTATGGATGCTTCCTATTTTTATGTGTATATTTACCATTCATGTACAGTATATCCAGAGTCCTCTGGTACCTGGAGAGTAAGCGGCACCAGCATGGAGGCCGGTACCGCTCACTCCCCCAGTGGACACGCCTTGTGCCGGATGACCTAGGTGCAGGGGTGGGGACGGGCTGGCGAGGGAGGAAGGGCCATAGGCCGGCCTGGGCTGGAAGGGGGCGGGGATATTGGCGGTGCACTCCGCCGATACCCTATGCCTCTTCCCAGCCTGGGTCGGCCTTACACGGGCTCCCTGGATGCACGCCAGTTTCAGAGCTGGAGTACATCCAAGAGGCCCATCGGCCCCGGGCTTGCCAACACCCCGATTCTCCCTTTAGGCCGGCCGCATATCATTACACAGGATTGCGCTGTTAGTCACATGTAAGTACACAAATTACCACATTAACTGACCACAAAACACACACACACACACACACATCTGCACAATCATACATTTGATTAATGTACATCAACACAGTAATGTAATCTGGAAATTAATTTTTAAATCTTTATTCAAAGCAATTTAAGTTTAAGCAAGATGCTGAAATAAATGCATTAAAATCAGTTCTTTCTCCCCCACCACAATAGATTATGGAAACAGTGAAAAGCATATGTTCTTGTCATGCATATGCAAGGTCCCTTACACTGTCTTTGCAGTCCACATCTACACGTCCACTGTTCAACAACAGCTGAAGAAGCGCCAAGTTTCCTTTCCGTGCAGCCCAGAATGCAGCATTTGCGAGAGGCGTCTCCTTCTGTTAAAGCAAAACGAAACACAGCAAAGGTAGCTAAAAAATCTGTTTCAGATTATTATGTACAAATAGGATTACCATAACTGGGACCCACTCATCCCCTATTTTTCACCCCACCAATTTTTTTAAATGTTTTTCTATTTCCTGGCCGTGTCGCTGCTGTCTTTTTGTTTCTTTTTTAAAGTATTTTTGCTTGCTTTTTTTGCTGCTCCAGCAGCTGTGTTGCTGCTGCTGTCATCATCCTCAACTGCCATGCCCCCCCCCCGCCACTGCCCAGGGTTCTTTGCGCACTGGACGCTTCAGCCAGGAACCACGCGAGTCTGAAGCCTCCAGCCATGTTGTGCGCATGTGCGGCTGGATGCTTCGACCTTGCCCGATTCCCAGCCGGGAACCGCACGAGGCCAAAGTGTCCAGCCACGCCGTGCACATGCACAGCTGGAAGCTTTGGACTCGCCCAGTTTCCGGTCGCTACCAGGTCTCTTCGCAACGCTCATGCCATTCACCTGCGCAGCTGGAAGAGAGTCCGAAGCTTCCAGCCACGCAGGTGCACAGAATGAACGTAGCGAAGAGACCCGGTCACAGCGCCAAGACTCCAAGACAGCTGCCATACACCCCGGGACAGGACCCCAGAATCCGGGTCTGTCCTGGCCATTCCGAGATGTATGGCAAGCCTATGTACAAACAAATGGACTGCCACAACTCTCAAACAGGAATCTTTCTCTCGGAGAAGTCTTTTGTTTTTAACAGTGAAAGTCTTCCAGGTTTTTTTAAAGTACTCACATCAGAAATACAGCCATTCTCCAAACAAATCCGTATTTCCTCCCCACTCCCCATCAAAGAATAGGATATTACACTGTAGGTTATTGGGCCTGCAAGTACAGTGCCAAGAGGACTTTACAGATTGTTGTATTCTCTGAAGACCATATATCTTGGCAACCTATAGCATGCCTTTTTTTTTTTTTTTTTGCTCTAGCTCCCATGGGAGTGAATAAACCTCAATGCTTACTCAGAGGGATCAGACCATTGTAAAACAAGTAACTAAAGAACAGATTTTAATCTTGTGGCTTATTTAGACAACATTGTTGTTCACACTGCTCATGTGTTGTTTATTTTTTACAACAGCCTGACACGCAACAATTAAGCTGCTGAAACTTTCTTCCACTGTTGTATCTCGGTGCCAGGAAAACCTTCATCTGCTAAAAGTTTCACATGTCACACTTCTTTTAAAGGCACAGAAAAAGGACAACTTTTTTTTAAGCTGACAACACTAAGCTTCATAAAAATAATTATAATAATTATAATCACTTGGGACGTGAGATTTGTAAAACATGTTTTTCCATTACTAGCACAACACTGCAAATAAATAAATGTTCCTTCCTCCCCATATATAATCTTTTCAGTCTATTTTATGTATCTACATGTCAGCAAATTCTCATCACGTTTCAAAAACAGTGTACAGGTGGGCCCCCCATATCCACTGGGGATATGTTCCAGGCCCCTCCGTGGATACTTGAAACCGTGGATAAGAGTGAACACCCCCTCCATGGTTTCCTGAGGCCCCCCACCCTGCCTCCCCTGCAGGCAGGCATGCTTGCCCGCCCCCCCCCCAGCTCTTATTTTTCTTTCAGCAAGCTTTGTTTCTTCCTTAAAACAAACAGAGAAGCAGCCTCCATTGCAGGCAAGTAGAACAAGACTAAGTCCTAGAGAGGCTCTGCAAGGTTTCTGTTAACCTTGCAGAGCCTCTCTAGTACTTAGTCTCGTTCTACTTGCCTGTAATAAGCAGCCAGAGGCTGCTTCTCCTGTTTCTTTAAGGAAGAAACGAAGCTTACTGGGGAAAAAGTAAAAGCCTGGGGGGGGGTCCCCACGATCCGTGGATAACTGAAACCGTGGATAGCGAATCAGTGGATATGGGGGCTCACCTGTATATCTCATGTGGCCACCAACTCTGCAGCAAAAAAGTGGAATCAAGCAGGCTTTTCACTGCTGATTTCACCAAGCTGGTCACTGAACATAACATTCCTTTTTGAGAAACCCTCTGTGCAGTTACACCGGTGATTTTGAAACCAACATTTTCTCACCAATGTCCAAATTGCTGCAGCTGGATTCTCCTTTCCACTTGATTAGGCTTGGTGCAGATGTAACACCAGACCATGGCTTGGGGCTACATAAATGAACCTCATACTCTCTCTTTCCTCATACTCTCTGATTTTACTACTACTTGTCTCTCTACTTCCTCTTTCGTGCCAACCATAAAATGCCACTTCATACAAAGTGGCTTGCCTGCCAAAGCAGGACTGCAAACTTTGTTTGGCAATTCCAAGAGCAAGTGCAAACCACTGTTAGCCAGTCCAGATGTAACAAAAAACAATGCACTAAGAGTGGAAGTAACTTGTTGAAAAGGAGCATGCAAAGGGATGAAGGAAGGGGGGAGGTATACAAGCCTCATACATACATGTAATGCCAAATGATGGTTTGGCATTATGTGTGAACCAGTCTGTCATATTTGCTAAAAATTTTAAGAGTGAATAGAGACTGCAGGCATTAAATTCCAGATAAAGATTATGAATTTTGCTAGATGTAATGCTTCTAGAGTGAATGAATTCTGAGAAGTCACTAAAATAATTTTTGTGTAAGTTTATGGTCACGATATGAAAGATTCAGGCTTTAAAAACGTATACAGTGTGTTTCTTAAATATTATCTTACAACATTTGCTGTGATTTACCGTATTGTCCCGAGTATAAGACGCACCTGATTATAAGACGCACCCTTAAAGTTTGGTGCTATTAAAAAAATTTAATTAAATCACTGGCATTATTGCAACAGCCTGATTATAAGACGCACCCCTAGTTTAAAAACTTAAATTAGGAGAAAAAAGTGAGTCTTATACTCAGACCAATACGGTATTAGGATGATTCAGAGTCAGAAACCTCTATTATTCAGAACATCAAGATATCTTAGGCTGGGCTCAATGACACTGCAAAAAGGGAGAGCAGAGGCCCTCTTTAGTCACGACATTCTCCTCTGTGAGAAATTAATATTCATCAAAAGAAGGACAAGCACGGAAACATGAAGAGAGGAATTGGGAGTTGGCTTTATTAGCCTGAAGGTCAAGAATCTGAATTTCAAACATTTACATAGGTCATAAAAGAAAACAAAGGATTTAGGATATTGAAAATAAGAACATGAATGCTACAAGGCTAGGGCTGCAATATTTACAGTGCAATCCTGTGCAAGTATAGACTGGTGGAGCAGTGTGTTGGCACATGTAAGGCATGTTTGCATCACCCAAAGAGTAAGTGGCGCAGGCGGAGAGGCTTGTGCCGCTCCTCCGGCACCACAGGATGGATCGGCGCTGCAGCATAGAGGTGAGTTTCTGCCGGGTGGCGGAAGAGCAGGGGGAGGGCGGAACGGGGAGTTCCAGGGGGGTGGGTCGGCCGGGCCTGGGAAGGGGGAGGAATTGTTGGCAGCCTCCTCTGCTGAATCCTATCCCTCTTCCTGGGTCTGGTCACCGTTACACGGGGCTCTCGAATGTGCGCCAGCAAATTAACTGGCGTACATCTGAGTAGGCTCATCAGATGAGTAGGCTCACCGGCTGGTGTGTTACAGGAGGCCTCCAGCTGCGCCGGGGCAGGTTCAATCCTGGATATGATGCGGCGGGTGCCTTGTTTGCGCCGTGGTGTCCTGTTAGACAGGACTGGGCTGCCCATCAATGAATCATATTAACTGATAAAAGCCAAATCCTATGGTCGCCCTCACGTTCCAGTCGTGCAGGGTGCTTTCTGGCAGTGTGAAAGCCAAGCTGCTGCTGCTGCTGCTCGGCCACACGCAAGTTGTGCCCAGGGCAGCAGCGAAGGCAGTGTTGCTGCCAGAATGGCTCCGACAGTGAGGGGCCCCTTTGCACCGCTATGTAGCACTGTGCAGCACTGACTGCACTGCCCCCCCTCTAACTACACTACTTTTTCCTTGCTACTCCTCCTTGCTGTTGCTACCTGTTCACTTGCCTTTTTTGAGCAAGTGAGCAGCAACAGGTGAAAGGAGAAGGAGGAGCAGCAGCCTCCATTCATCTTTTCCTCTTCCTCGGGCAGCGCTTCAAATTCCGTACATCAGGATGGGGCAAAGAGATGGGCAGTGAACACAGCAGCAAGAAGGAGGGGGACCCATTTAGCAAGTAACCCTTGCTAACTGGGCAAAGAGGCACCTTTCAAAGCGGTGTCCTCATATTCAGCAGGGGAGAGCAACTACCCCTCTTCACCCCAGCATGGCGTCTTTTCCAGTGGCTGTTGCTGGTGTCTCCTCTGCATTTTTTTTAAGATTGGGAGCTCTCTGGGGACAGGGAACCATTTATTGATTTATTTTACTATGTAAACTACTTTGTGAACTACTGTTGAAAAACGGTATAAAATATTCTTATAAATAATAATAATTTAGGGATGGAAGGACCTTCATAAGCCTCTTGTTCAAAGGCTCCTCAAAACCTGGGGGCCTCTTCCATCTACCCATAAGCATTTCACCATTGTATTTGGTTATTTGGAGCTGTACATTCTTGTGGGTTAATCCCTTCCATTAAGTAAAGAGACAAACAAAAACACCACCTCCAAGGGTAGGCCAAACTGCTCGCCTGTTTCTTTATCCCGCTGCCACCGCGGCGCAGTTGTCAACCCCCCCCCACTGGTCGCCCAGGAGCAGACTGCCCCCCACCCCAGGCGACCCGACGCTTCTGAACAACGCAATTCTCTGACAGTAGTTCCCTCTGCTCCTTCCATTCCGTAGGATACAGCACCGGTAGCAGTAGACTGGGGCTAGTAGTAATATTTTAGTTACTTCTTCAAATGCTTTTCTTCTTCAAATGACCCAATCTTACCCCATCCTGCACTGATTGTTCTATTTCTGCCTCTACACCCTCTTGCGATCAGGCACTGGTACACAGGGGCACACAACACAGCTACACAATGGGTACTTTCCCTCTGGATATCACTGCAAAGTGTCACTGTGAAACATGCTTGCTAATTTACTTTCTCGAGATTGTACGAATTATCTGCCATCAATCATTTGCTCACCCCTGTGGTGCATTTTGAATAACAACTAATATTATTACTATAAGGAAGATGCCTTCAATAATTTGAGTATTTTTAAGCACTCCCTACTTCCCTGAGCCATGAGTAGTCCAAGGACAAAGTTACAGGGTTAAATTTCCTTTGGAGAACTAAGCAATGGAGAGTGATGGTTTGTAATTGGTTTGCTTACACATATACAAGCAAATCATACTGTAAGTAAGCAGACGCCTAAAGTCAGGGAGCAAAACCACTAAACATGCAGCAGATTCCCAAAGAAACCAACTGCCTCCCAAACCTTCAGTCAACTCACAGTTCTCTCTCTCTCTCTCTCTCTCTCTGGCTGGCTCTCTGTGTGTATAAAGTCAAACCTCTAAATGCTTCTGGTCACTGTCTCTCCCCCAAGCTCCTCCATATCTCATTCTCAAGGCTACAGAAATAGATCCCAGGCTATGAAGGACCATTAAAGCCCTTTTCTCAAGTCCCTAACCGCCTATCAAGTCTGGCAGCAAAACCACAGCAATCGACTCATTCACGTTAAGCAAGGCAGCCAAACTCATAAAAATATATAATCATAAAAAAGAACGAAAAGCACTGCAATGAGATGCGGCTGGAGGGAAATGCTGAAGTATTAGTAAACAACATGATGAGCTGGAAATCAGTGACCAGTGCACCATGTTTCCAGAAGAATGTTCTGGGGCTATTATCTATCAATTCTCTCTTGCTTTTTGAAGAGTTATAATAACCCTCCTCTGTCTTTTACACACTTAAGGGATCCTATGCATGTCTACACAGAAGTAAGTCTCACTGGGTTCAATGGGACTTACTCCCAAGTCAGTGTGCATAGGATTGCAGCCTAATGTGCTCAGACAAAAGGAGCTACTTACTGTCATCCTTGTTGTAGGCAAGGTTCAGCTTATTCCCAGAATAGCGAACCAAGAACACAGTCATAAAAGTAAAAAAATAAAAATAAAACGTGTAACTTTTGAGTATTTTAGAGTCGCTGAGTTTAAATTGCAAATTTAAAAAAACCCACCAGCAACTAGTGTCAAGTATTATTTTGAGGTCTAGCTCAGTTGGTAGAGCTGCAGTCTCATATGCCTGAAGATCAAGGTCGGCAGTTCGGGACTCCCGGAAGAATCTGTGTGCAGTCACAAGAGCTGTTGCCGCTGACAAGCTGCAGCCAACACTCTGTGAGGGGGAGTTATCTGTCAGTCAACGCAAGTGAGATGAAGGCCAGAGAGAGGCCAGACCGTGAAAGAAAACACCTAGAAAGAAGCGTCCTATGAAAGATTTGGACATATTGTATTGTAAAAACCCCTTGGGGTTTAAAAAGCCTGCCTGTGTAAACCGCCTTGGATTAAAGTCAGAGGAGAAATCCAATGACAGAGAAAGGGGGTATATAAAATACTGTTCTTGTTGGTATTTTCATTTTGAAAGTTATTGGATTTTCAGTGTCCTAGAAGAGTTTTTCCATTAAAAGGGGTCACCAATTACACATTCATAGTAGGTTGAACGTGATAAACCACTTCAGAAAGAACCAAGTGGAGGGAAGGGCTGTGCCTCAGCAGTAGTGCACTGCAAGCCCTGCATACAGATGTTCCTATGTATTCCTACCTGAGGCCTTGGAGAGCTGCTATCTATCAGTATCAACAACAATACCTTATTGTTGCTACCAATTGTCTGATCCAGCATAAGGCAGCTTCCTATGACTACAGGCTCTGCAGTTCACTGGAAACTTTTCCTTTCCATACAAATGGTACCTCAACACTGCTAAAATCCCATAGGACAACTAAAGGACAACTGCTCCCGCCCCCCTAAAACCTTAAGGACAACTGCTCCCGCTCCCCACCCCCATTGTATTTGGAAGAATAATTATTTCAGTTACTGAAAATTAAAGCCAAAAATAAGATGCAAAAGATCACAAGGAGCTCATAACAGGCACTGTCTAAAACTCAAAAAGGATGACAAAACAGATTGGAAGTGACTTGTCTGAACATGGACTACTGAAAAACAAATCCAAAGACCATGCCATGAGCATCATATGTTGGGGGTGGGAGGGGTGAAGGAAAAAAGAACATAAGGCACTAGAGGCACCTTTTCCATTGTGGCCCCTAAACGGTAGAATGCCTTCCTGATGGAGGCTTGTCTGGCTTTTTCCTTGCTTCTTGTATTTAAGACTATCCTCTACTAAAGTTATTGGGTGCAGCAGGCAGGGTCTCTAGCTCTTTATTAGCTAGAATCGTTTCAGTCTGTTGCTGAGCATGTTAGTTGTTAAACTCTTAGTTTTATGTCTGTCTTATTTTTCTGTAAGCTAACTGGAAGGAGGGGGTGACCCTGGTCCAAAAGGCGATGCTGCAAGAATAAAGCTTGTTCGATTCTGCACGAACACTTTCTCTTTACAGCTTCCTCAAACACACGTTTTGGATGCGATGTCCGCACTGTACAGAAAGGCGCCGCTCCTACGACGCTGCTTCCGGGTACGTGTTTTCTTTGCCAGGAGTCAGCCCTGCACTGTAGGAAGTAGTAACAGGAAACACAGTGTTTGGGGGCATGTACAGAGCGCTGACTCTTCACCACTCAGCATGGAGAACAAACAGCCCCTCTAGAGGTGCTAATTCTGGTGAAGGATTTGCAAAGCAGAGGGTGAGACTTCTCCCGACGCTTCTGGCACTGCTTACGCGCACACACCCACACACTAAACGACACACATTACCACACACGGAGAACCCCCAATCCCTTTAAACATAGAAAGGAATGACTCGCCCGAACAACCACCGAAGCTTAACCTTTCAGCGTTTCCTGATCAACGTTTAGTAATAAACCAAACAAATGTTACTTCCCCGTCGCCACCTGGTCTCCTTCACCACCTGCTCCTCCGGAGGTGGTGATAAAGACAGGAAATTGCCCCCCAAAGACCCAGGCCTGCTCCGGCATCTGCAGTGCTAACAGGAGGTCACACAGCCGCACCGCAGAACGCCTTGACAAGGAGTCCCCGCTATCCCAAGAGCGTACCTTGAAAGACATCTTGTCATCAGCAAAGCAGTTCATGCCGGACGCGCTCAATGAAGCAACATCGCTTCCCCCCCGGCACAGCTTCCTGGGCCTTCTCCGGCGTTGGCGAAGGGGCGATCATTTGCTCGCTTTAGCAGAGTGACTGGAGTAGAGCAGCAGCGTCTGGCTGCAGGCAGCACCGCGCCCGAGCCGGCGTCTGGTCTGGGTAACAGCAACGGCTGTCTGCTTGCCAGCTAGCAGCACGAGGCCTGCTCGTCTTCGGGAGCTGCCTGCTTTGCTCGCTCATCATTGCACCCTCGGAGAATTCCCTCGCCCCGGTTAGGTTACACGGCACGACGCAGCAACTGCTGATGTAGCAGCTCCCCAGTGATAGAACGGCACGCTCACGTTTGAGCCACCAGAACTTTGCAACGCTAACGCGATGCTCTTGTCTGGCTATCTATCTCCCACCCTGCCTGTCTATTGATCTGATCGTGCATTAAAGACCAAAGGAAGGAAGAAACATTGCAGAGAGTCTGTCTGTCTATTAGGAAAAACAGTAATAGCAGATCAATGCCTTTATTGTTGTTGTTGTTCAGTCGTTAAGTCGTGTCCGACCCTTCGTGATCCCATGAACCATATCCCGCCAGGCCTTCCTGTCCTCCACTATCTTCCTGAGTTCGCTCATTTTCATGTTCGTTGCATCGGTGATGCTGTCTAACCATCTCATCCTCTGCCTTCCCCTTCTCCTTTTGCCTTCAATCTTTCCCAGCATCAGAGTCTTCTCCAGAGAGTCCTCTCTTCGCATTAGGTGGCCAAAATATTTGAGCTTCAGCCTCAGTACCTGTACTTCCAGGGAACAGTCAGGGTTGATTTCATTTAGGATTGACTGATTTGATCTCAGTCAATCCTAAATGAAATAAATGCCTTTATTAGGACCAATTAAAAGATTTAATTGGCTTTTAGTTTGTCCTATAAAAGTACAGGTGGGCCCCCATATCCACTGATTCGCTATCCACTGTTTCAGTTATCCACAGATTGTGGGGAACCCCCCCCCCCGAGGCTTTTACTTTTTTCCCAGTAAGCTTCGTTTCTTCCTTAAAGAAACAGGAGAAGCAGCCTCTGGCTGCTTATTACAGGCAAGTAGAACGAGACTGAAGGCTGATTCACACTAGCCCTTCCGTGCACGTTTGCTCTACTCTAGCGTCTGTACGTGCGTCTAGCAGTTCTCTGAACGTTTGCCCGCCTTCTTGAAGAAAGCGCAGCTGTGATTGGGTGAAGAGAAATACGCTTCTCTGATTGGTGAGCTGCCTAGTACCGGGAGCATAAACGCTAGCTTAAACGCGAGCGCAGCAAAAAGATAAACCGAAACCATCTCTCCTGGCTGCGGCGTAAGCTCATGCTGCGTCTGACGCAAGCATGAAAAACGCACGAAAAGACCAAACGTTAAGCCAAAACGCGCACGGAAAGGGCTAGTGTGAATCAGCCTTAAGTACTAGAGAGGCTCTGCAAGGTTAACAGAAACCTTGCAGAGCCTCTCTAGGACTTAGTCTTGTTCTACTTGCCTGCAATAGAGGCTGCTTCTCTGTTTGTTTTAAGGAAGAAACAAAGCTTGCTGAAAGAAAAATAAGAGCTGGGGGGGCAAGCATGCCTGCCTGCAGGGGAGGCAGGGTGGGGGGGGCTCAGGAAACCATGGAAGGGGTGTTCGCTCTTATCCACGGTTTCAAGTATCCACGGAGGGGCCTGGAACATATCCCCAGTGGATATGGGGGGCCCACCTGTATGATCCTACTGTTAAAAAGGTAAAGGTGACCCCTGACAATTAAGTCCAGTCGTGTCCAAATACAAGACTTCCGTATGATATCATTCATAGTTGCTTAAAGGAGAGGATTTTGGCAGGTGTAACTTGCCATGCATGGCTGAGAAAAGCTGCACCTCCTGAAATTCTCCCTTCTGTGCAGCTATTAATAGCGCAAGCCTTGTCCTCCTTTACAACTAGTCAGTCACCCTATCCATAGGGCTGCCAACTTTTCAACGTGCCGCTGTAGCAATGCCTTAACCGCACTTGATATGCAAACCATGCTGCAAAAAAACTTGCTGATTTCAGCAGATGAGGACAAGCTGTTTATTTTGTGGCCAGCTGGCAATCCTACTGGCCAGAAATGAACACATACACACAGAGGGAAATTTTTATATGGTGATGATGGCCCAGATCCATTTTACAATCATTACTCAGATTTTTTGTCTGTGTCCATGAACTGCACCAATCATGAATTGCCTTGTGACAATGCTGTGGTGCAAACTCATCAGATCCATGGCACAGGTCTTCATGAGCCCTCATCCTTTTGATATGTGTACAACCAAGTTCACAGCCTAAATACAGCTCACATCTATGCCACTTTAAAACCTGTCCAGCTCTTCATTCCACCATGGTGGCACATACATCTGAGGCACAGATTGCCATTTACCCTCATTATTTTTAAATACCAACCCCAACCCACTGCCTAATTGAAGCTCATATTCATGTCTATAGCAGACAGTGGCGTCATGAGCCGGCGCATCACCCCGGGCGAGGGGTCGGCTGGCTCGGCGTGTCACACACCCCCAGCCGCGTCACCCCAACCCCCCCACTGCCGCGTCACACACACCCCGGTACTCACCCCACGCACCGGTAGAGGATGACGTGCTGGCAGGCCGGGCCGAATCTTCTTCGGCGGCTCAGATGATTCTAAGTAGGCCGGGCAAGACTTCGAGCGGCGCATGCGCACAACGCCACTCGAAGCCTTGACCTCAGAAGGGCCGAACGAAGACTACATTCTAAGGTCTTCGTTTGGCCCTTCTGAGGGCAAGGCTTCGAGCGGCATTGCAACTCTAGTGCATGCATACATATGCTAACAGTGTGTTTAAAGGGCATCCCCAAAACTCAAAACAGGGACACAGTATCATGGCTCAGCAATGCCATGGCCATATAGCACAAACTTTTCATTCCTGCCCCTTTAGTTAATTGAATACTATGTGCCCAACTCCAGCAAAGCAGCACACTCTTAGAAGTACATGTACAAGTAAATTTATTCATCTCTTACTGGCTATGGATCTCCTCAGACGTATGTGAGCCATTTTGCTAGCATATGTCCGAGGAGAAAAAAGGGGTAGGTAGGGTGGCCTGGGAAAGAGGGGATAGGATCTGATGCACGCTGGTGCTGACAAGCTCCACCCCTCCCTCCCCCTCCCCACCCCTGCCTTTCCCGATCTGCCCCCAAACTCCCCCTCCCCTCCCCCTCCCTTCCCACAACAAGCCTCCACCAGCGACTTACTGGCGCTGACAGAGGCTTCAGGACCCGCTGCTTCGTGTGCCATGCTGCAGCCCATTTGCAGCAGGAGTCCTGAAGCCTACAACCAGCGGCGGAACTTGGGTGGAGTGCGTGGAGCAGGAGCTCCAGGCGCTTGGGCAGGCGGGGGGCGCGCTCAGAGCACTCACCGTTGCGAAGCGGCGTGTGAGATTGGCCCTCCCTCCCTCCCTGGAGCCCGTTCGGCTCCAAAATGAGATCGAAACGGGCAGGGGGGCATCAGCGTGACGTGACGCAGGCTCCTACCCCACGGGCCGGGTGCCAGGAGGGCGCCCGTCATTTCTGCCTGCAACAGCAGCCTGGCTTTTGTGCCACCGTAAAAGACCTTGCTGTGCAAGAACACTAGTTCCCGCAGCGCAAGGCCCAACAGGATTGGGGCCTTGCAAACTTAAGGTAATGCAACTTTAAAGCATGCTTCTAAATTATTTACAAGAGCATTAAACACTCTTGGAATGCCATCCAGGAGGCTCCTGGATGGAGTCAGCAACAGAATACTGCAGTGTGAAAGACATAAACGGCAGCCAGCCAGTCAGCGTTTGCTGTCATTGTTATCTATACAACAGATAACTGTCTTGAATAACGATGTATTAATAGAATAACTTCCGTTCATCTCTTATGTAAGAGATTCTTTTATCCATTGGCTGCAATAGCATTAGGATAGTCTTCCCTTGGAAACAGAGGACTTTTTCTCTGTCTTGACTGTAGTCAGTACTTGTTAGGTAAAGGTAAAGGTGACCCCTGACAATTAAGTCCAGTCGTGTCCGACTCTAGGGTGTGGTGCTCATCCCCATTTCAAAGCCGAAGAGCCAGCGTTGTCCGAAGACGCCTCTGTGGTCATGTGGCCGGCATGACTCTCCTTGCCGCAGCGTGTAGCATGCAGCTGGAACACGGAACGCTGTTTACCTTCCCGCAAGCGGTACCTATTTATCTACTTACATTAACATGCTTTGGAACTGCTAGGTTGTCAGGAGCTGGCCAAACAATGAGAGCTCACCCCGTCGCGGATTCGAACTGCCAACCTTTCGATCGACAGCTCATGGTTCAGCGGTTTAACCCACTGTTACTTTACAGTAAATCTACAAGAACCAAAGGAAATCATGAAGTGAACGGTAATAGTTCATTTATTACTAGTTTTTGAAAATCTAGTTTTTTAGGCGATCTAAGACTTCCATGGCCAGCAGAGATAAACAAACTCACACTTTTCAGGGTCAAAGACCATGGTATAGGTTTTATTTCTTAATCTAGACCATGGTCTTTGACCCTGAAAACTGTGAGTTTGTTTAGTTTTTTAGGGATTGTAGATGTACGTCGTGACCTTGGCTAATTGCCTGTGGAGTTCCAGTCCTGCCTGAAATTGTCTGGTTCTTTTCAAATCCTTTTATATTACTATATGAACATTGCTCCACCCTGGAATTTAATTCCATACATTAATTACATAGTATTTGAAAATAAAAACTTTAAAACATTTTAATAATACTGTATTGTTAACATTTACATATGATGAATTCTTTTTCTTCCTGAAATGGAATACAATATTCTGAACTTTTTAACCCTATATGGGATTTGCTTCATCACCCAATCATTTCTTTATGTTTATAATTTTTGTTGGTATTGTTATACTAATTTCAAAGAAGAGGTGACCAAAACTGTTCTCAAAAGATGAGTACATGATTGATTTAGGGATATTATTTTCTGTGGATTCTTTTTTCTAGTAACATCTAATTTTCTTTTCTTTTTTGGCAGCAGTACACTGACTGAGCCGCTGGTGTTTTTTTTGGGTTTTTTTAGTAATGTTTCACAAGGGTAACTGTGACAATCTGCAGTGACGGCTGCATTTTATAGCTATTGTGGATAATTAATTTCAGTAGGGCAGATTAGTACTTATGCAAATTGCCAGTGATTTAACATAGAGTCTAAATCAGATATTGCTAATGTTTAAATAATTATTGCATCATTCTTATAATTATAAGGTTTTTTTTCACTGGATGGTTTGTTTCCTGATACATGGGAGACATACAAGCCAGATCTTGTCCATAGTTGTGTAGTCTGCACAGTAGTTACATACCAGTCCAGTAAAGTTGAAAACAATTATAGTTTGGGACATAACAAATCTCTTTCCCTGACAAACTAATTGATCTGTATATCATAGAAATACCAATGCTCTGACCAATAATGGTCATCTGAAGGTCAACCAGAAAATCTTTAGATGGAGGTTTCGTTCTTCCTCCAGGAAATTTGCAGATGAGCTCTCTGCAAGAGAGACAATTAGATTGATGAGAAAATGAAAATGCAAGTTGGATCCATGCTCATATTTTGGCTCAAAAATGGAGCACAAGTGGAAAGGTTAGTGGAAGTGTGAGGTCCTGAAAGGGCTATACCGTGGACCCCTACTTTACAATGGGTTCACTTTAAGATCAAATCACTTTACGATGGACTCTATGCAGTAAAACAAGGTTCACTATACAATAAGTTATTCACTTTACAATGGACTCACAATCGCCATCAATAGGACCTCATCATGGTGATAGATAAGCCAATCAGTGATGTGAATGGCATCATTTGGTAGCATCTCAAACAATAGCAGTGTTTTTAACATTGTGGCCGTGTGCATGGAGAGCCAATGCAAATGCTAAGGCGAATGCAAGCCTTGTAGGAAGCATCTCAGCCGGTAGCGGCATTTTTAACGTGGTGGCTGTGTGTATTGAAGGAAGAATATAGCCTTGTAATTTGTGTTTTATAATTACAACATTGTGTAAATGAATAACCATGGCCCCTAAAGAGCGCAGTAGGTGCCTTCTAACTCTCCTTCTAGACAGGGAAATAGCTTCAGTCTGGATCGGAAACTCCAACTTCCTCGGTCTTGGAATGAATTACCAAAAAACAACATGTTATTGCCAATTGGGTTCACATTACAATATTTTCACAATACAACAGTGTCTCTGGAACAGATTACCATTGTAAAGTGGGGGTCCACAGTACATGAAAATGCATAGGGAGGTGGCTACTCAGCTCCATAAATGGAGGAGTTTAGTCCCATAGTTTGGACCCAGGAGGGGTAACACATGCTTAGTGCAAAGATTAGGGCTGTCCCAAGCCTCCCTATTTAATTTATTTAAAGAATTTGTATCCCGCCTTTCTCCTAGCGAGGGCACTCAAGGCGGCTTACAACATTAAAATAAACATGTACATTAAAATAATGCCCTCACCCAATGCCCTCACCCATTCCAATGACTCACAAAAGACATTGCTCAGCACTATTCCTCCCTTCATCCCAATGGGGTGTGTGCCTGAGCCTGACCCCTCCTCTCCTTTCCATTACCCAGTAGCATGCTAAGACAGCTGCTGCTGCTTCTCCCACTTCCTGGCTTTTCAAAAGGCAGAAGGGAATGAACTGGAAGGAAGTGTGGAGGAGAGGAAGTGGTTGACTAGAGTATCTCAAAGCTGGAGCACAAGCAGTAGGTATGGCTGGCGTACCACTGGCATACCACCAGGTAAATGGGGGCACCAGAGTGAAGGTGGGCAGAGGCAGCTACTGTAGCAGGTATGGGACAGGCGCTTCCCTACTAATCCCCTCCCCTCCACTAATCCAATGACTGATGCCCGCTGGGAGCCACCAGGAGGGATGTTCTGAATCACGCCTCCCTTGCCCAATGCCAAGATTTTCCTGCGTTTGTCCCGTTGCATTCTCATTCAGCCAATCGGAGCCCTTTTTTTTTAACCAGGGGGTGGGACGCGGAGCAAACGTGGTTTGCTGAAGAGGTCTGAAGAGACTCGATTCTGATTGGCCAAAAAGAGAGAGGGTTCCTAGTGGCACGTTGGCCGCTCAGGCAATGCGACGGGCACACCGGACGCGACGCACGCAAGACGGGCCGGGTGTGTCACAGGCTTTACACTAGTCCTGCTGCAGTGGCCTTGGTGAATGGCTGGGCTTGCTCTTTTTTGGACCTGAGAGACTAACGGCGCAATCCAACTTAAGTTCCTGGTGGCGGACCTAGCGATCCGCCACCCGGAATAAGCCAAAGTAAAGCATGTTTGCGGACTACTTTAGAGCAGGCCCTGCCTGCCCTGCCTGCCCTGCTCCACTGGGCGAGGATTCCGCTTGCCGCCGTACCCAGGTAAGTGTGGATCCAGCGGGCGGGGGGGCATTTTGGGCGGAGCCGGGAGGGCGGCCATAGGCCCAGCCGTCCCGGGCAGGGGCGGGGACATGGCATCCGCCATATCCTGGTCCCCGCCGGGCTCCGTATGGCCTCCTCCAACTTCCCCCAGCAAAATAGCTGGCGGAAATCCGAGGAGACCTACCGGCTCCAGCCGCCGTTACACTTGAGGAAGGGTCGTCCCCTTACGCGAGTAGACTTTCCGCCGCAGGCTGTCTGCTGCAGGCAGCCCACAGTGGAGCACTGGATCGGGCGGACGGCCTTGGACGGCAGCCCGATCTTTAAGTTGGATTGGGCTGCCTGGCCAGAAAAGGTACTGGAATTTATGTGCTATATAAGGATTTACGTTAGATCGTTGTACAATAAATAGTCATTGTTGGAAGCCTGAAGTGCAGCACCTCTTTCATTCGCAAACATATCAACTGGGTGAGATGACTGTGGCATGCAAACATGTGATTTCATCTCCAGGATTAACCTTTCTCTCAAAACTTAAAACCTTTGACAAACTCAATTTTTTTCTTTGTATCAATTAGTTTAAATCTTAGCCTGTAGAAATTCCTCATATCATGGGTATTGTTACAATACGTTTAAAAATACTTAGTTCTTCTCCTCCCAACTTAGGAATTTTTTTCATTTATGTTTTTTTTTCTTTTACAACTTTGGTACATTGTGTGCAGGTTATGATTTCATGCATTCTGTTGCCAACTTTTCAGGCTCCTCCCCTCCCTTTTCCCCTGTTATGTATTTTATGACTCAATCTGAAGTTTAACTGTTTACCTGTCCTCGATTGACTCAACTGAGCAGCTTTTTTAAAATTTATAATGTCTTTCACTGACACTATACATTTATGCACTTGGACATTATATGCAAAATTATGTGGAGAATATTCTGTTGTTAAAATGAACATAAAAATGCGGCACCTAGAAGGCCATACTCCTAAGCTAGTAAACACACGTTGAAATAAAAAGTTATATTCCAGTGACATCTATTTTTATTACATTTTCTGTGTGTGTTTTGGGTGTGGAGATGGCAGTTTGTTTATTCACAGCATGAGTATGGGAGCAGTACGTGTGATCTGATCGAAACATATGTGGTGCAGTGACTTAGAATGAAATAATCTTAAATTGGAAATTCTGCTTTTCATACTTTGTTGTGTGGACGTTATGCCAAAGTGTTATATCCAGGGAAGACCAGAACCATTCTAAGACTGTAATTCTATCCACATTGATCTAGGAATAATCTCAATTGAACAGAGTAGAATTTATTTCTGAGTAAATATGCACAGCATTTGACAAGATGGTTCTCAACCAAATAATGTGCACTGAGATCAACATTTAAAAATTGAGTACCAGATTGTGAGTGTGATTAATGCCCTATTCCTCCCCCTCCATTTCCTGCCTATTTTTCCTTATTTTTGGCCACTTCTAACCAGTAGTTCTGCTGACCTGCCCAGAGGGGGGAGTGCACCCTGCACTCTCAGAAGGCTTAATTTCAAGCTTTCCATGACCCAGAGTAGATGGGAGGGCCAGAAAAACGCACCGTTTTTGGCGCGATAATGCTCCACGGCAGCAAATGCAGCCCTCCGGCTGCAAAAAAAGCAGCTGTGGATTACAAAACTCCTACTGCAGCTCCTCCTCGTGAGGAGACCGCAGTTGTCACCCAGGGACATTGCATCCCCCCAGCCCTGGCCCTGCTACGCCTCTGCTTCTAACTCCCCAGAAGCTCCAGTGTAAGTTCTACAGTCTACAAATGGCTTAGGCATAATTCTTCAAGCAGTCTCTGGTTCCTTGTTTGAAACTCCATTGTCCACCAGCCATGTGCATTTGTGGATTGGAAGTATACTTCCCTGCCTGGAGTAGCTGGCCTTCCTAGAGTTTGGCATGCCCTGCTGATTGGGTAGCCAAATCTGTTTGTCTAGGTCAGGGGTGGCCAACCTTTCAACATGAATACTTCTGGAACTTTAATGGTTGTATAGGCGAGGGCATTTCAGCAGGTGCAGCTGCATTAGCAGCACTATCAGCAATTGCAGCTGTCAAGATTCTGTCTTCTAGAATCTACACAACTCTTAAGAATGCAGAGGCCCTAATGATGGAAGGTTGGCGACCTCTGGTCTAGGTAAAGGGATGGGTTAGAGAAGCCTGGTGGGTTCCATTCCTCCAGTCAGGTAGCTTGGTGACATAATCAAACCTAGGTTACTTAAGTCCAAGCACAAGGAAGCTCTGCGCGTTTTTCTGCCATTCTGCCTCGGAACCTAATCCTGGTACACAGAAGCCATCCACATAATTCTCCAGTAAGTGACGGGGCCAATAGTTCCTGGGACAATGTAAGTGAGCTAGCAATAGGGATTGTATTTAAAGCTAGGCATGTTCAGGAATTAATGTTGATTTGTTTGCTCTTTTCCAGCCAAGCCAAGCTGCAGACTTCACCTGTGTGGAGTGGAAGGTTGTGTGCTTTGCTTTTGAGTAGCATCCGGGCTCCATTCGCTGGACTTTACTGTGCCTAATTTGATCAAGCTTTTCCTTTGTGTTCATCTAGCTGAGTTCAGGCATTTCCATCAGCCTGCTTTTACTTTTTCTACCTTCTTGTTTTATTTAATTCCTTTTCTTTGGGGGCTTTTAATAAACTAGTTACATTTTGACTCTTTGCCTGATTAGTTCATGAGTAATTCAGTGGGTTGTCACGTCTGATCACCCATATCACAGTAGTACCTGATCACAGTAGCACATGCTACTGTGGTTTTGATTTTTAACAAGAAACCTTGGAGTTCAGTGTACTCATGAGAGGGATTTTCCCCCCAGATGGCCTCCCTATGCCTGGTTCTCTGTAGCCTGAGGTGGTGACAGTGGATAGAAGCTCCCAAGGAAGGGGTGGCCAACCTTCCACCATTAGGGCCTCTGTGTTCTTAAGAGTTATGTAGAAGACAGAATCTTGGCAGCTGCAATTGCTGATGGAGCTGCTAAAGCAGCTGCACCTGAAAGGCCTTACCTTTCTAAAAGGCCCTCACCTATACAACTATTAAAGGGCCCGGAGCATTCATGTTGAAAGGTTGGCCACCCCTGTTCCAAGGTTTTTCCCTGTTTAGCTGCTGACCCAATAAAAAGGGAACGCAGGGAGTAGGAAGGGATATGTGCACACTAACTACTAGGTACTAGTTCCCTCAGTCAACCTCCCTTCTCCTGGTACCTTCCCTGACAGTGAGATTGTGCCTAAATTTGATTCTATAACCAGGTTATATTTGTAGTGTTCTCCAAGACAGGACACAGTAATCTTCCCTCAATTCTGTACTGAGCAGCAGGCAAACTGCTTCATAGCCATTATTGCAGTTATGCACTTTGATGTTATGCATTTTTTCCATTCTATGGGGTACAGCCCAGAAAAAGTTAAAACAATGGCATGGAAACAAGCCAGCTACAGTTTGTCCCCTGGAATTCCTTCATCCTGTTCTCAATAACATCTCCTTTGGATTTTAATTTCACATAGAAAGCAAAAGCAATAAGCAGTATTAAATGTCTACTAGATGAGTCCAGGAAACAGACTTGTGGCGAGGCGTGAATGATGTGGCTCCCGTTCAGTGGTGGTTTGCGGGGAGGAGCAAACAGTGGTCTTTATACCCTATGTCAGTGGTTCTCAAACATTTTAACACTGGGACCCACTTTTTAAAATGACACTCTATCGGGACCCACCCAGCTTTACGAGACTTAAAAAACAGGTGATCTAGAAATAAATAAATATATTGATTTGTTTACAAGTAAAGAACTCAGCTGCTCGCAGGGTAATTTTAGCAGCTATCTTGCAAACTGCAGGAGCACAGCTCTCTGAAGGGCGATTAGTAGCTATCTAATTTTTGAATAGCCTCAGGGCTTGTGGCAATTACTTATCCGATCTTTCCATCACCTGGGACCCACCAAGTGGGTCCCGACCCACAGTTTGAGAAACACTGCCCTAGGTACACTGCCACTTCCTAGCCCACCATGGATGGAGTCACTCAGATCTGCTTAGAAGGTAGTTATCTGGCCCCATTCTCCCTTACCTCGCTCCTTCCTTGCATGGTTGCTTTACGCAAAACAGAAAGAGTGCGACACGCTGGGAATGCCCCCAGCTCATTCGTGTTTTGTTACTTTAAAGGGACCACGTATAGATGGAGCGAAGTAAGGGGGTAGGGCCCCCGATTGCCACCTTCCTTGCTTGTGCTTTTTGTTGTTGTTGTGCCAGTCTTACTTGTAGATAAGGGGGTGGGATGTGGAAAGAGGATCATGTGGCGCCAGGCTGCACTATGCTGCCTGATTGCCCCCTCCTAGCCGGGTGGACTAGGAGGAAGAGGCAGTGGCAACAAATTTTGTGTATCTCAGGTATGATTTGCTGGCAAGCAGAATTACACACACAAGTTTACATTTGCATTTTGATGCTTGAAAAGTGGATTTACAATATGTGCACATCTCAAGTGGCAGGTAGTTTTATGTTCATATTTAATGTTTGAGAAACTGTTGTAGACACTCATGAATGGATGCAATCGAACAGGTGCATTATTATCATTCATTGAGTGCTATGAAGCACTCAGATTCTCATTCTGGAGAAATAAATGTGCAAAAAGTTCATTAGTTTGCTTACTGTGCAATCATGTGTTTCTGCCCATTATACAACTTCCACCAAGATCCTCTCAGCCTTATCTATGGCTTGATCTTATGATGATGCACCAGCAAATACATTTTTACTGTTTTATGTTCTCTGGGCCTTAAGACTGGAGGTGTTCAGACATTCTGGAAACCAGACCCTAGCTAGGGCTGAGCCCTAAGATCTGTTTGCTTAGCAACGTTCTTTATGAAGCTTCAGGTGCTACTGCTCTGAACGCAATGGCAAAAATGCAGGAATAGCCACTTTTCCTGACCTAAGTGACAAAGAAAGGGAATGTTGGCAGCAGCACATAAAAAAAAAAACAGGATGTGAAATTACAAAAGATTTAACATCAATTTCCCCCCAGACGTTTGTTTGGAAATATGGAAGCTGACAGTACAACTCAGTAGCACTTGGAAGAAGTGAAGCATAGCTGCTGTTCCCTACTTTTAAGATCACCTTGTTATCTACCAGTATCTCTTTCCATGAGACTACTAATAGATTTGGCTACATGGATCGTATGTGTAAGCAGCTTGTTCTGTTGTTACTGCAGTCAGAGAGCTGTGGCAGCAATTCTAGGGAGAATAGTCTGAGCCTATGCAGTTTTAAAACTGTATTTAATTATGCCTTTTTGGAATGGCAAGTGTTTTCTTATTTATGCTTCTATAACAATGGGCTGGGCAACACTCCAATAAGACAAGAGAAACAAGAAGTGTAATTTGCTTTGAGTGCCTTGATCTTACCAAGTAAGAAAAGCCAAAGATACCTACATGGTTCCTTACTATAAGAACACAAGAGGCCCCTTTGTTTCACATGGGTTACGTATCTTCCTGGATCAGGTTAGTGTGTAACACTCTCTAGTGGGTCTTGGATTAGAAACAAGCTGTTAGGGCTTATCCAGACAATCAGTTTAAAGCTTGCCCTTACCACATTTTAACATTTGCAGAATAGTTCTAGGAGTCTTGAATCGGAGGCAATAATGTGACATCCAGAAAGGATATCCTTGATGCAATGATGGATACAGGTTCGCCCTGCCCATAAAAAATAATAATAATGACATACCGGTAGCCTTCAATATTAATGAGGAGGAGAATGACGTGTTTGACCAAAAAGAAAGGAAGTAAACTTGCTTGAAGGAGTTGCTGTTAGTGGCTCTATTACCCAGCCAGATCCCAACTAGCAGGCTATTACCACCCAGTAGCGTAGGTAGCGTGAAGCAGCAGGGATGGTACGCCTCGGGTACAAGGGCTGGGGTGTATGTGTGTGCACAACTTACACTACCATGGAGGCAGGCAGTGATCGGATGCCCTTTGTGAAAAAGTGGCTGTGAAAAAGTGCCCCCTCTGCCTCTATGTGCTCCCCTCCAGCCTCCATGTGCCCCCCTGCCAGAAGCCGCCGCAACCACTTTGATTGATCGCGGTGGCGGCTTCTTGGAAGCCACCATTGTGATCGATCAAAGTGGTGGTGGCAGCAGCAGCTCCTGACACTCTCGCAGCTTGTGTCACCCCCCCCTTGCAGTGGCAGCGGGTGCCAAGCCAGAGGCACCTGTCACTGCTGCATGTTCAACATGAGTTTGATTCACCACAAGTAGGGGACAAGGGGCAAAGTGGTCAAGTACAGTACTAGCAAAAAGGTCATGTGAACTGGTCCTGTTGTTTCATTCTTACATGTATTCATTGCTATGGAACCACAGAGAACTCTGGGATATTCCACAGCCTAACACTTGCTATTCCATTACTTGAAAGTTCTAAAGCTGCCATGAGATCCAGATGACCCTTTCCCCAAATAAATTACTGAACACAAGTGCTGCAACTTTCCTGATTCAGCTTGCGATTGGCTTTAACAGCTTTGGAGCAAAGCACTCCAGTGTGCAAGCCATGCTGTTTGCTCTTGAAGGACAGAGATACATTGTGCATGTCCCTGTTAGTTGTGCTCAGCAAAATCTTCCAAAGAAGATGTTGGCAGAAAGTTACACTGCCACTTAACCTATGTTGCTCTAACCTTGACAAAGTGCTGAACTGTCAGCCTAATCAGAGGATGTGTCTTCATTTTCAGTTGCTGAGAGGTGATTTTGATACTCTGCAGATGTGCAATATATAGGTTCACATTTATCTAGAAAATATACACTTGAGTCAACAGATTCATCTCTGAACCTCAGGGCCTAGCTGAGCATCACAACGTGTATAACCAAATCTGTGAATTCCTAAATCAGTACACAGTGTCTTAGGGATGTAAACTTGCAGGCATAGGCTTTTATTAGTTTCCCTCTTTCCTCCTGTGAAACAGCCATCACTGGGCTGTTTTACACTTGCATAACCATCCCTGAACGACTGTATAATCAGGGTATGACTTCCGTTCCTGGAAGCAGTCACAAACGTGCCAGAAAGCATGACTTTCTGCAACTGCTCAGGAGCAAGGGAGGCCGGCGCAGAGGCAGGCCTCCCTCGCTCCGTTGCCAGAGCTCCTGCGTGTCCCCTGGAGGTGAGTCAGGATCCGGCGGGCATAGGGGCGGTTCTGTGGGTGAGGGAGCCCACCGAACCATTGGCCTAGCCAGCCCGGGAGGGGGCGGGGGATGGCGTCGGCCATATCCCCGTTGCCGCCGGGCCGGCTAGGCCATTACATGGCCTCCTCTATTTAGGTGGCAGAAATCTGAGGAGGCCTGGGCGCAGGATCCGGCAGGTGGCCCTGGGCTGCCGGCCGGATCCTTGCGCTGAATTGTGCTGTAAGAGAAAGTGTTTTTCCCAAAGCTATGTATATTGGATACTGATTCTTATGTTACCATATACAGCGTGGCTTCTGTTTCCATGTGGCAGGGTCCAGCATCACTTTGCTAACACTTGAAAGAGATCAGGGAAGCATATGGGACAGGTGGATTACATGGTTACATCTCATGGCAGTTCTGTTGGCTCTCTGAAAAGTGAGAGAAGTAGCCATGTAATCTTCCTGCCCCTTGTGGTCTCCTTGTTTCAAACATTGCTGCTGGGGCATAGAATCGGACCCTCTGGAACTACTGTAGAAATCACTGCTCATGAATAAAATGTAAGAATAGAATTGGTTCATGTAGTAGTTCATACGTAGGCTTACCAGATCTCCAACCGGGGACAGAGTGCTAGACCTTTAGGAGAAGGAATGTGGGCAGGTGTAGCTTGTTAAGTCCTAGAGCACAATCCTAGGCTTGTCTACTCAGAAGCAAGCCTCACTGAACACAATGGACTTACTTCTGAGTAGACATGCCTAGGATTGTGCTCTAAGGTTTAACAAGCTACACCTGCCCACATTCCTTCTCCTAAAGGTCTAGCACTCTGTCCCGGTTGGAGATCTGGTAAGCCTATTCATACGTGATGATGTGGAACCATGAGTCTATGTCATTCAGGACTAAGTCCATTTTTGCATCTGATTTTTAAACCAGTTTTTGTACAGTTATTGGAATGTTACTTACTTGGATTATAATGTGCATTTGATTTAAAATGATCTTGCTTCTTTCTATCCTTAGCGACATTCACAACTGGCATTCATATGATAATTTGTGCAAGCACGCGCACGCACGCACGCACGCACGCACACACACACACACACCGTTTTCATAAGGTTTAAATCGGTCATCATGCAATGTGAATGTAAAACCAATATGGAGAGAAGTACGTTCCCCTTTTCTTCCTAATTCTATTCTGTGTTATAAACATTCCTACTTTATCTCAACATTTTCAAAAGTTTCAAATGTATTTTTTTAAAGTGTAGTGGGTGGACAGCTAAAGTGAACTTTAGCAGCTAATGTTCAACACCTGGGCGGGCGACTTAATTTCCAAACCCCTGCCACCTGCAACCTGATCCTATGGCTGTAACTGTTTACATGGAAGTGAGTCCCCTTGAATGCAGTGGTGTGTTAAATGTGCATAGGACTGCAGACTTGGGAGAAGTTCTGATCATATCTGGAGTTAACACTCACTGGGCAATGTGTTTTCTGAGCTCTCCTGACACCTAGATGGGACTCTCTGTAGAACCATGAAGATACCAGTGCCCACAAGTGGCCTGTGGTGGCACCAGAAAAAAAAGGGGGGGGGATGTAGTATAGAAGGAAGTGCATTTTGAGGGGTGGGAGGGCTTTATCCCATGTTAGATTAAATTGGAAAACGAATTTAATGCTCCCATCCTAAACAAATTCCATTCATGTAATTCATATAAACTGCTTTGTGAACTTTTTGTTGTTGAAAAGCAGAATATAAAAGCAGGCAGGAGGTGTGGCCTGGAGGTTTGAGCCGGTGCCTTGCCTGAAGAAGCTAAGCAGGATCTACCTCTGTAGCTGCTGACGAACCTCGCAAAGACACTGAGAAGGCATCGTGAGAGGGTGGAATGCGGAGGAGTCAGCTAGAGAGAGAACATCTAAGATAACTGTCCAAGAGTGAACTGCGGTGAACCGTGAAGCTTGGAAGTGCAAAGCACAAGCCAGAAGGAGGGCTGCACTCGGAAGAGCATGGAAGGTTCTATATAGGAATAGAACAATATTGTAAAGACCCCCTTATCAGGTCTAAAGATAGCCTGCCTATGTAAACCGCCTTGAATAAATCTGATGAGAAATCTGATGATAAGAAAGGCGGTATATAAATACAGAAAATAAATAAATAAAATATAAATAATAAAATGCATAAGAAACGGAAATGAACCCTTGGGGAACATAACAACTATCTATCGTTGGAGACAGATGTTTTACACATATGGCCATTGTTATGATGACTGCAGGCCGTTCCCCTGGTTCAACAGAGGAGGAGGAGGAGGTCTCTCCGCGGATCTGCCTTCCTTGCATCCTCCTGTCTTGCCGCTTGCGTCCTTGCGGGCTGCGGCTGGAGCTCCTCCGTCTTCTCCCTGGATTCTGCGAACTTGGCGGCCGAGCAGCAGGGGGTGTATTCGCCGTCTCCTCCTCCTCCTCCCCTCATCTCTTTTTCTGTGTCCTTCGGGCCAATCGGCACAAAACAAAGGCGCGCGGCGCAGGCAGGCAGGCAGGCAGCCAGCTCTCCGCCTGCCTTGGTCCCTCTCGGCCGGTGACTCCAGCACCGCGGCATCAACACAAGCGAGGGGCGCCTCGTGCGTGCTGGACAGGGAAGCCCAGCGAGGATGGCGAGGAGCCGAGCAGTCCGCTGGGCGCCGCTGGGCGCGGCGATCTTCTTGGCGCTCTGGTCGCCTTGCTGCTCCGCGCGCTCTCAGATGGCTGGCCACGACGACGACGACTCTGAGGCGCGGGAGCTCAGCCTCCATCCGCCCTACTTCAACCTGGCAGAGACTGCCAGCATTTGGGCTACGGCCACCTGTGGCCAGGACGAGAGCGGGAGGCCCCGTCTGGAGCTCTACTGCAAGCTAGTGGGCGGCCCCGCTGCTTCGCCCGCGGGACAAACCATTCAGGTAACGCTGACCTCCGTTGGGAAGAGCCCAGCAGAGGGTCGGGTGCAGCGGAGGTGATGGGTTGCGTTGCACTAGGGTCGGTCGACTGCGACTATGAAAACGATCCAGACCATTGCGGACCAGCTGCGCTGCGCCTACAGTCATACAGTAATTACAGCTGCAGAGGCAATCGCGCTCATATCTTTGCAGTAGCAGCGTTAGCTTGTCCGCAGTCCTATCCACACTTACTTGGGAGTAAGTAAGCCCATTGATTATAATGGGAGCTCTGAGTAGACATGCATAGGATCGCGCGCTAAATCATGCTCCCCCTAGCCTAGAGAATCGGTCTCAGTTGACATCCATAGGACTGTGCTAGCTACTGTAGTCTTAATCTGTGTTACATCATCAAGGTGGTTACTAAATTGTAAGCGGATTTCCCCTCCTGCCAACGCTTCCATTTTTATGCAAAATAGGTATTCTGACTGAACTAGGAGAACATATTGAGACAGTTTGTTTTTTGGCAGGGTTTCCGTGTTTTAAGGTGCACGATAGATATTCAACAGGTGTAGCTTTCCCCTCATGTCTCCCCATGCTGCAGAAAAGTGCAGTAGCACCAGCTGAACTTCTGCATGTCAGGCAGCTGTTAAAAACACAGGAGCCTCGCCAGAAAAAAGATGTAAACTCCATATAGTGTGAAGAATATTGTCCCCCTTCCTTAACAACACCTGGATTGTTCTGCTCACAATCCAGGTGTTGAAGTATGAGAGAGGGAGGGGTTTTTTCTACATTTTAAATGCATACTTATGAGTAAAATGGGGAATCTGTTCCATTTTAGTGACTGTGAGTACAGTATATGAAATCAAAGAGTAATACCGTAGTTATTTTGGATTTATGAATGCAGAGTACTGTACAAGGTTATAATCTTCTGCATGTGGTATATATTACTGATTATGAATACAAAACCACCAGGACATAGTAGTTACTCTTAAGGAACAAATCGATTACAGGGTAGTGATGCAAGATCAGCATTTAAAATAGGGGGCAATACTGTGGCCTGCAGCCATTTCATCAAGATTTATGGAGGGTTTTTTAAAAATAAAGGTGCAACAAGTGTTAATCTTTCCCATGACATTTGATGGTCTGGCCTTCACTAACAGGGACCCTATGAGGGAGCCATGTCACTATGTGACCCCTGGACTAGCCCTTCCTCCACCCCCTCTGTGTTTACTAATGGTCATTATGCTGGCTATAGGTAAAAATAATTAAAACCATATTAAGACGCAAGAGCAGCTATTTTATGCTTTTGCCTTTTTTCTAAGCACTTGGTTAATAAAAATAGGAAACAGATCAGATAACATAGAGAAAAGAGGCAGATCTCTTGTATAACCTCTTTCTTCCATCTTTTAAAGGAAAGGGTACTCTTATCATCAAGGTCCGTGTAAGCTCATGGTTTCTATATATGGCCCACAGATGTACCACCACATGATGTACAGCCCAGGAGGAAGGCATAACATCATGATCTGCTACACTCTGGTAGCAAGGCAAGGAGATAATGTGTCAATAACGTGCTGGCTGGTTTTTACAAGTACAGTACAGGATACCCGACCTTCCTAACCGAGTCCTTGCCTGTTACCCAAAACATGAGAATCTGTTTGGCATATCTCAGGATCAAGGAAATGATGTGGCTGGCAGTGTGTTCACTTTTTTGTACCTGTGCATATTGTATGACTTCGGCAACAGCAACAAGAAAATTCAAAGACAACATTTTCAGGGTTGGGTTAAAGAAAATACGCTTCTCCCAGGTGCTTTGGTTGTAACTTGTAGGATCTTGTTTGGAGACAGAGGAAGGATAAATTCTAGCTGCAATGATCCACTATCATGTGCACCATTAATTCTGCAGGTATATTGGGATGGTGGGGAGTGCTGGGGAATTGATTGCTAGGCCAATTCTAAATCAGCCTGTCTTTTAGGTATGTAGTTGACTCCCATTCATTCTCAGTGTTAGTCAATGGACAGTTTTAGGTGCAAAGCAGCTTAAAATGCAAGGTGTTTGTGGTCTTTTCTTTTCCCTCAGGGCAGGTGACAATGTTTGTTGGAAATGACTTGCCAGACCATGTTTATATACAGTACACTGTCTGGCAGGGGAGTTAGAGATGGGAAGAAGGAAGACAAAGTCTCCTAAGCTTTACTGGAGAGTATTCTGCGTTTCAAATTCATAGCTGCAGAATATCATATTTTAACATTATGAGGTTTCACAAATAATCACTATAATCCACACAGAAGCAAAGCATAATACAGTATATGAACTAAGCCAAAAGTACTGTACAGGTTATATGATATTGCTTCCTGTGTCTGCTTCTGAGATTAATAGCCTGTGGTTTATGTGAGTTAATGTAATTCTTCTGTATGTATGAGAATATATTAATGAACAGGAGAGCTCTTCTTATTTAATATTTGTCTTTGAGATTCTGGGCAAGAGGTCAGTTGTGATTGTGCCTGTTCCAAGTTCCCGGAAGGATTACTGATAGATCTGCTCTGGCACAGGGAAACACGCTGTGCTGCTGCTTACAGCATTTGTATAAATGTAACTACAGCAGCGTCCGCTCTCCAGTTTCTAACAAAGCCTTATTGAGGCACATAGCCTGAATACTTCTGTCGTTTACCAGTCGTTGTTTTCATTCAAGAGGGATTCCAAATTCTTTCAAAAGGCTGGGGAAATCAACCCTGGAAAATGTGATAACAGTGCAGTGTACATATTAGCACATTGTTCCACCTCTTGCGCTCAAATGAACTTAAGCAAAGTTAGCAAAGAGAGCTTTTGCGGTTAGGCTCGCACGCAAAAAATGGACCCCATGCATTGCACGCCTGTGAATGTGTCCTGTATAAGAAGGCAGAGGAAAAATGCACACGCTTCAGGTAGTCATAAGGCTGAGATAGAATGGCATCAGCAGCTGGAAAATCCAGGTTAAACTGAGAGATGCTTCTTCCACTTTGCCCTTTGCTGTGTGTGTGTATATATATGCGCGCCTGATAGGAGTATAATTAGGCTGTATGTTTCTCAAAGGAACTCTGGGATACAGGGATATATATCTGGGACTGTATCACAGAATTCCTTTGAGCCTAATCATACCCCTACCATATTCCTACAGCCTAATCATACTCCTATCTCTACTGAAATCCCTGTGCGGCAATGTAGTGGTGCGGGCTATGCTGCATCCCATGGAAGATTTTCAGCTGCTGGAGGTCTCCTCGGGGTAAGGGGACATTTTGACCACAACGGGTCAACTACCACAATGGGTCAACTTGGACCTGTATCAGTGATATTGCTGGCGGAAGTCCGTGTTGATCCGTGCAGGTGGATCAGGCCCAGGAAGGGGGTCGGGATTCGGCATGCGCCACCGCCAAACCTACCCTCCTCCCAGGCCTGATCTGCCCATCTCCACCCCATCTCCTCCCTGTTCATATACAAACAGGGAGGAGATGGGGCGGGATGGGTGGATCAAAGCAGGTGTGCATGTTTTAGTGATTCCGTTACCTGTTTTATATGTCTCATATACTGTATATGAGAGCTCCAGGAGATGTGGGTAGTAGGATCACTAAAACATGCACACCTGCTTTGATGATGAATTCCAGCCCAAATGTAAGCAACGTTTGAAGCCCAGTCTTCTGGAATTGAGAGACACAGGCAGGCGTTAGTGCTGAATGCTTCTCTGCTGATACTGCAGTGAAAACTAGTGAAGGGGAAGACTTGGTCAGGCAGCTTATTTTCCTTCAGCTTCCAGCTACCATCTTTGTTGGCAGCTCCTGTGGAATGTACTTTAAATAACTGAAATGCTTGCTGTTCCAGGAGACTACTTTGACGTACATGTTAGAAACATTATTAAACCCTGTCTTCAGAACTCCCAGTGACCTAGTTACGATGAAATAACTCTCCTTCAACCTAATCTTTGGGAGCTTGCTAAAATGCCTGTCAGGTTTAATAGACATGTTGCAGAAGGGCCCGGGAAGAGGGAGCCCCAGTCCTCACCCCTACTCACCCCACCCCACCCTCCAACTTCAGGATGAGCCTGCTTGATTATTCAGGTCATAATTGGAGGGCCTTTCCCGCATCCTGCTGCCCTTTGAGATGGGGAAGGTGGCCACACTGGAAGAAACCTTTCCAGCAATTACCTCCTGGTTCAGACCCAGCCCAAGCCAGCTCTGGTGCCTGAGCTCAGGTGCCACCCCACTTTGGTGTGCAAAATGTGCTGCACAAATTTTACCCTCTCTTACCTCCTCCTTCCTTCCTCTCCACTTGTTGCCCTCCTTCCAGTTCCCTTCCTGCTGCCATTCCAAAGAGCTGGGAGAGGAGCTGAAACTGGTGTCCTAGAGCGGCTCCTGTTAGCACTTCCTCCCCCACCCTTTCTGCTGTTTGAAAGTGCAGGCAAGGGTATGGGAGGAGAGTGGTTCTGATAGCAACCACAGGTCCGTGGGGTGGGCCATTAGAGAAGCAGCATTGTTGCTCCTCTTAATGTATTGTTGAGGACTCGTTGGGCCTTTGGCTAATGATGGGGCTGGCCCTGCCCAGGCTTTGACATGTTCTTCTCCCTAAAAGGCCCCAAATCCTATCTGGACACCGTGCTGACATTGCACAGGTGCTGGCATGATGTCTGTTGTGTCCTAAACCCAGCCATGGGACACCTGCTGCACTGGCCCACCTGTCCATTTGTACCCTGTTGGCCCTCGCTGGCCATGGCCCTTGTGTAGGCATCCACCCACACGTGCCCCCCCCCCCCAGCATCCTCTTGGGCACTTGACAACATGAGTATGAGGCCTCCCTGTGCCACTGTACCTTCCCACTGGGCGTCCTAGCAACAGGAAACAGGGGGACTCATGACACCTGTGGAGCCTTCCCCCTTGAGGCCCTGGGTGGGTGGGTAGGGGGCTAGGCCCTGCAGGCCATCCCTCCCTAGGGCTGGTTGAGGCAAGTGGCTATAGTGGGGGAATCCTTGTCTGCTAACAGAGATGACACGGGTGTTCCAAAGTATGTATTGAACAGTATCAGTGATAGAGCAGCATCTGAAAGAGCAACAAACAAGTGGGGTTGCCAACCATCTCCTCCCAGCAGGGCTGTTTTGTCATTGCAAGTGCTCCAACAAGACAGCCAAGTAACAGGTGTCTGTGAGATCTGGCTGCACCAGTTGGTTCTGTTGTAGAGTTTGCAAGGCCACAGGGGCCTGTCTGGAACATGTAGGTCAGCAACCTTGCTGAGCGGCAGCTGGGCTCTCACTGGTTGCTGCAGGCAGGCTGGCAGTAGGCTTCCCTTGGGGTCTGCACAATGTCTTCGCTTGTGGGACAGCTGCCTGTGGGGAACAAGCAGAAAGATGGAGAGAGTAACAAGGAATAGACAATAGCATTGGGCACACCTGTTCCTGGCTTGAGATGCATGCTCTGTGTTTGTGAGAAAGAGTGATGCCACTGGGGTGTGCATCCTGTGGTGCCTTGTGGGGGGCAAGGGCATAGTGGCTTCTGGCTTGGATCCTTACCTTTCCTTTCTGGAAGGCTGCAGTGGTTCTCTGTGGAGGATCACTGTTAGTTCAGCCCCCTGTGGCACAGCTGTGATCCTGAGAAGTAAGATGGGTTCAGATGAGTGTTTAGCCAGCATGTGCAATGGTTGGAGTCCCAGGCATTGCCTGAGGGGGTAGGCACTCCTTGCTCTTGGCTCTGGGCAGGGGCGTACGCTGAGTGGTGCCCTGGTGCGGAGGGCCCCAGGGCGCAAGGGCGGGAGGTGGTGCGGGGGGGCGGGAGGCTCCGGAGAGCGGGAAAAATTTGAATTTTTCCCGCTTTTTAGGGCTGATTTTCGGCGATTTTAAGGGGTTTTTAAAGGGGTTTTTTAAGTATGTATGCTTTGCGGCACTTAACTTGTATAGGAGCCTCCAGCGAAGCGATCGGCTGACTCTCTCCAGCGACGACGTTCTCTTCCAGGGGCGCAGATCGGCGATCTGAGATCGCTCCTCTGCAGCCCATGACTCGAACTGCTCATCGTAAGCTCATCCTTTGAGTTCACGCATGCGTGAATGGCTGTTTGCTATGCGCATGCGCGAACTCAAAGGAAGAGCTTACGATGAGCAGTTCGAGTCATGGGCTGCAGAGGAGCGATCTCAGATCGCCGATCTGCGCCCCTGGAAGAGAACGTCGTCGCTGGAGAGAGTCAGCCGATCGCTTCGCTGGAGGCTCCTATACAAGTTAAGTGCCGCAAAGCATACATACTTTAAAACCCCCTTTAAAAACCCCTGAAAATCGCCGAAAATCGGCCCAAAAAATCGGCAAAAAATTAGCATAGTTTATGCTAATTAGTTTTGGGGCGGGGCGGGGAGGACCGGGCCCCACCCGCAAAATCGGCTGGGTACGCCACTGGCTCTGGGGGTGGGTGTGTGGGTCCTTGCCACTGTGCTTGTGGCAGGGACCCCTTGGGTGATGCTGGGGTGTGTGTCTGTGCCAGGGTGTCATGGGATGGGCTCTGGCTTTGGTGCACTGCATCAGGGCATGGCCTCACCCCTTTGCGTATCAGTGTGGGATGCACTGTCCTTCCCCTGTTGGGGTGGTGAGGTGGGGATTCCAGTTGGGTGTTTGTGTGTGGAGACCTCTGGGGCAGAATACCTGCAATGTGAATTCTGAGAGGACAAGAGTTAACAAGAAATCTTGCCCTACTACATGTTGTGAGGGATGTGAGGTTGTTTGTACGAAGTGCTTCCTTTGTGTGTGCCAAGTGCCCTTTTTCCATGGTTCTCAACACCAAAGTTCCGCTTTGAGAAATCAGAGAGGTTTAGCCCCATCATGCCATGCATCTTGTGATCTCCCTGACGGGCTTATATGCTGGGGTGGACGCGCTGTGATTGGCTGCCAGGTGTAGTTTGTAGTATCCTATGCCCCAACATGGTTTCTTTAGTGGGTGGTTTGGGGAGTTTGAGGAGTTGTACTTCTGGATTTCACTTCCACATTGCTCTCTATGGGGTTCCTACTATAACCTACTCCAGGTCTGTTGTTGGCATAGCATTTTCCTGGTGTTGGGGGTGCATCTGTTGTCTGAAGAGGGGTTAGGAGCTGGCATCTGCCAACTCCTCCTTGTCCCTCCCATGTCCTGCCCATGTCATGCCTGAGCCCTGCCCTGCTTTGGCCTCTCCGTTGGTAGGGTTGCACCAGTGTCCGATCCACACCCAATTTATGACAGTGCTGTGCTTTCTTGCCATTGTGGCAACATCCGTTGTGCGTCCTTCTGCGGTGGTGTTTCTGTGCTGGCAGGGCTGTCATTTCACTGGTGTACCAGGATAGGGCCTTTAGTAGGCCAGTTTGGCTCCTTCCTTGCTGATGTGCTGTTGGAGAGTAAAGACTTCTTTTCTCCAAACAGCCATTTGGAAATATGATACTTCAGCTTGCCTGTTATTTGCTGCAGCAGCAGCATATGAAGTCAATCTGTTGTTAATCATTGTTTAAAATAATTTTGTCATTGCTTTTTATAATGTTGGCTGTATTCATTGATTAGATATGTTTCATTGTTGTTTTTTGCTAGCTGCCTTGGGTTGCTAGCTGACTTATAGAAAGGCAGGATAGAAATGTTTTTAATAATACTGCAAACTTTATTCCCTGCTTACCACCCCATTAAATTACCCCCTTTTGCTACTATTGCTTCACAAGTGGAGTGGCGGCTTTTGCAGGCAGAACACAGGGTAAGGCCAGGCCAGGGTGTTTTTCAGATCCAGCCCTGCCCTCCAAAAAGCAACTGCATTGTCCAGACCCTGGGAAGGAAGGAAGGAAAACGACTTTTCCTCTCCTTCTCTCACTCAAAACCATTTCTAGATTTGGGCAGAGGAAATGTACTGGTAACACATTTTCCCTTTCACATTTTCCTCTGGAGTTTCCTTTAAAAGGGAGAGGACGGGCTCAGTTAATCTCTGAGTTGGTGGTCATCCCGTATGGGAACCCTGGAGTAGAGACTGAGCTATTCAGCCCCATTATCTCCCAAGTGTGGCGTGTTTTTCCTCTCTGAGGACGGAATGGCAGCCATTTTACAAGGGAGAAAATATACATACTGGGAAGCACCATTGAGTAGAAGCTGAAGTGACACCCGGCACCCTCTGATTTCTGACTTTGCCCCCCAGCTTTGCCCCAGATTGTAGCCCATTTATTAATTCCATTGAACTTAATGGGAACCATTGAGAACTGAGACATCCTCAAATGCATATCTTTACATAACTTCAATCACAAACTACCTGTATGTATGTCACTTCAGGACTGCCAGCAGTGCCACTCAATGAAGTGTAACTTAGTGCTGTCCCTTTGTCAGTACTGGTATGTTGAAAAGATAAGTAGTGGACATGCCCTAATCTCATACAGTAAACAAGGGAGGAAGAAGAACTACAGTATGCCTTTCAAAAGGGCATATGCTTATGCTTATGCTACATATGCTTACCAGATCGTCGACCGGGACGGAGCGATCTCCCCTTAAGGGGAGATCTCTCCGTCCCGGTCGACGATCTGGTAAGCGTAACTCTACATAATGGGCTCTGCCTGGATGTGCAGATGGGTTACAATCTGTTCCTGAACTGTTTTCACTGTCTCTTTCAAGGATCTTGGGGAAGAAGCAGTGAACTACCGCTGGATCCATCCAGTAGCAATTTTGCATTGTACTGCTGCCGGTCAAGTGCAACTGTGTCAGGCCTGTCAAATGTATTATTACATCTTTTTGTTTTCTTCTCTTCCAGGGCCAGTTTTGTGACTATTGCAATGCTGCTGATCCCAACAAAGCTCACCCAGTAGACAATGCTATAGATGGGACAGAGCGCTGGTGGCAAAGTCCTTCTCTCTCTTTAGGTTTGAAGTACGATGAAGTCAATGTTACATTAGATCTAGGACAGGTAAGGATGGGCGTTGCTTTTCATGATGTTGACATCAACAGTGTTCTTTGAAGTCTGTACAGTGGTCCAAAAAGAAGGTGGACCCTGTTTTGTGTTAGGAAGGCTATCATTCTGTGCCATCTATCATTCTGATTTACTGGTGTGACTTCCTGGAGTCTCAGGTGCACACACAAAATGCCCCTACCTCCAAGGCTGCTTCGTTTACTTAACAGCTTTGTGCATGTACAACTACCAGCCCAATCCTATTAGACTTTAACGCTGGCGGAATGGGCATTCTGCCAGCGGTAACAGCTTTACGGCAGTCTCAAAAAGCACTCCGACAGCACTTGGAGTTGTGTGCTGCTGGAGTGCCGGTGGGAAGGCCGCAGCCCCATCGGGGCATGCTGAGGCAGGTAAGTTAGCAGGGGAGGCAGGATGGGGCGGGGGGGCGGGGTGGATAGAATGAGCAGGGGGAGGGCGGAATGGGGAGGCAATGGGGTGGGGGTCGGTAGATCGCTCCGGGAAGAGGGTTGGTTTGGCGGCAGTGGCGGCCGCCAAGTCCTAGCCTCCTTTCTGGACCCGATCCCACGGCCTGGGTTCACACAGACATGCACCGGCAATTTTGCTTGCGCAGGTCTGAAGGCTGCTTCACACTACAGGCGGAGGCTCTGCCACCGCCTCCTGCCTCCGCTCCGCGCTGGAATTGTCTTCCAGCCTGTTGTCTCTCATGTTGTCCCGCCTTCTTAAGAAGGTGATTGGAGGCCACTCTCCCTCCTCTCCTGCGATTGGCAGGCTGCAGTAGCTCCGCGAACCGCCCCCTAGCTCTGCGTCCCCACCCCCTAAAAAGTAGGACTCCTGCCTACTTTTACGCGCCTGCCGTGGGGAGGTCGCCTCACCTACGCTTGCTTCGAAAATGAATGGAGAAGCTCCGCGAACGCGTGTAGTGTGAAGCAGCCTTGAGTAGACTCCTCCGCACTGCAGAGGCTCAGCCCCGGGTAAGGGAATGAATGTTTCCTTGCCCACAGGAGACCTCTGCAACTCCCCCACCCCCCTGCCGGATGCAGCTTGGTAGCCATTTTGGCATCGCTGCATCGGTGGGGAGGGACCATAGGACTGGGCTGTAAGACATATCTGTTTCTTTACACTTCTGGGCGAAGTAGCATTCGAACATTCATAAATTGGTCATTGATTCAATCTATACATTGTCCATTGTGAGGTGATAGAATTTTGGACTGGTTCACTTCAGAGTGTGTCAGTGTAGCAGGGTCACTTTTTAGAATACTTCTCCAGGCAAAAAAACTTCCCTTCTCTTCATGTAGTAACAAGCACTTTGCAGTAAAGGTTTAGTGCAGATGTCTCCAAGATGTTCTGGTTTACTACATGTCCAGAGTTTTTTGCTTGAGGAAGGATGCAAAAATATGGCCCCACACCTGCAGTCTGAAATGAATCCGTCCAAAATCCTACCACCTCATTCTGCATAATGTGTAGCTAGGGACTTGATAAGATCCACTAAAATCATATCTAACAGCACAATCCTATCCAACTTACACCACCGGTGTAACCAGCGGGGGAGGGCAGGGCGGAAGGCTTTAGAGGGGAGATTTGAATCCCCTTTCCGTTCTGGGGCCTCCCATTCTCGCTGCACTGCTGGTTACACCGGTGGTGTAAGTTGGATAGGATTGCGCTGTAAAACACAGTGGAGGTTCTTATGTGGACCATTGATCCAGATTGCTTAGCTAGTGAGCTAAGCATGCTTGAGTTGAGTGTGGTGATTGACAAAATAGCTGCTAAGGTCGCAAAGATTCTGATGAGTCCCTAAAGTAAAGCTATTCTTCGCTTCCCAAAAGTGTGCTGATTTACTTCCTTCATGTTAGGAAAAACATGTATTGCATTCTTGTAATTCATTGGCTCCATTATAAAGCAGTGATTAAATATGCACAATTAGAGGAAAGGGATTTGCAAATGAAACCAAACACTTTTCAAATGCTGTGTTCCTCCTATTCTCTCTTCAGGACTCAATGACTCCCTTCCTTCCTATATAATAAATGTGAGATTTTAGAACTTTTGTAGGCATGGGAAGCAGCATAAAACAAAATCCTCTACTAACTTTTCTTCTAGTGAAATTACAGTACTTTGAAAAACTAAAAGCTAAGTTTGTAAGTTTATAAACATTTGTGTAGCATTGGGAGCTCTCTCGTTAAGGATGTTGGACAGAATGTAAGGCTGTTTCATGTGTTCACAACCAATGCTCTATTTTTAAATTGGTCTTTAAGACAGAACTTTTTTTGTTAAGAAATGTTGTTGAAAGCCATCCTATAAGTCATATATCAATATGCAAGAAAATTAGGAGAACCCAATAGCTCCCCCTTTTTTTCCACAAGTTCCTTTGGTGACTTGATACTGCTTCACTAAATTCTCCTCTGGCTTGACCTACATAGTTACAGACTGTTATTCACAACGGAATTATTGTGGATTTACATTGCCCCAGGAAAGAATTGGGTACATACAGAAATGCATGCACAGACATGTATGCTAGTACACATCACCATATGCTGAAAGGTCAGTCGAGTACAGAAAATGTGCGGGAAGGATGTACACTAAAATATAAATGTCTGTCAGAAAGCAGTGCGTGAAATTAATGCAAGAGGCCGTTGCTTTAAATTACAGTAATTTATGTTAAAACATTTGGAAAATGTCCCAATTATCAGAGCAATTAAGCAACGGACTAAACTGCCAAAAGAGTTTGTGGGATTTGCTTCCTTAGTGACTGACAAAAAAAAAAAGTTACCTTAGAAGATCCTTTAGAATATTTGGTCTATGATTTGTAGATTGGATTAAATATCCTGTCATCCCTTCCAGATATATAATTACAATATTCCAATTTTGCATACGGTATATCATTAGGAATTACCAGGTCTCAAAGCTTGCGATAGTATACTATTACTTTATGGGAGGGGAGAACTTTTTCTTATTTTTTTGCTGTACTGTTTCAGAATACCTTGCAACTTGGTGAATCTGAGTTACCAAAATTCAGATACTCATTTCCTCCTATCTATATGTAGATTGCATATATGTAGAGGTCCAAACCTCTGAGGATATATAATATTAAGGTGGACTTTCCAACACGACTGTGAATATATTTGAAGAAAGTAGTGCCACGTTTATTATAACGATACCTTGTTAGCTGACTTGGGCATCCACAACGTGGAGGAAAGGCGAGATAAAAAGAAATAAAATAAATGTTCCTCTTGTCTAGTGGAACTCTGAAATGTTGGTTCCTGGCAAGATGTTATTAGATTATTAACTGTTGTAAACTAAGGATAGAACTGCTTGTTACTTCCGTGCTTGTGTACCCCCAAGCCCACATTTGTCAAAATAGAGCAAGGGAGGCGTTTGTAAGAGAGAATCGACTGATGAGGTGCATTCCCATGTCCAGTGATTCTCCCCTAAGAATTTTTTTCCTAGTAGAGTTATTTTTAGTCTTGAACCATGCTGGGAAGAGATAAGCATACCCTCTATCCAGTAGCATAGCCAGAGGCGGCGCGGCGCATTAAGTGCTGCACGGTGTTACATGGAGGTGCAAAGTGGCTCCTCCCACTCGCCGTCGAAGCCAGTCTGGCAGCAAAGGCATCAGTGCTTTTACTGCCAGACTGGCTCAGATGGTGAGTGGGAGGGGCCACGTTGCACCCCCATGTAACACTGTGCAGCACGTACCATGCTGCCCCCCCTCACCATAACAAGGCAAACATAAGGTTCAGAATGCCATTGCCATGTTTGTCTGATAACGTTCCATCCTAAGAACATTGCTTTTGCTGAACTTTTTGATGAATAGCTTCAGCAAAGACACTTCTTAGAAGGACTCAGGTCCCTGCTTGCCTCTAGATTTTTTCCTGACTTAATTTTACTTTCCTTCAGATCTGTATCTTATATGAACCTCATAGACTAGGGGCACTTTGAAAATGCTTATCTCCTTTCTTGTGTTGCAATGTAGTAACCTTCATGTTGCTTATTACTGATTTATGGCTCCTCACTATGTCATTAAGCAAATTAAACAACTCCCTAACAGAGTTCTGTCTCACAACTTTTTTTACATGAACTACAGGGGTTTCCATTATAAGGCCCCTCCCCATTAAACTTTCCCCTGCTTTTAAGTCCTCAATTTTTTTCAGCAACTAGCCCCTAACATTCCCTGCACTTATGTCCTATACTACCCTAGCCCTGCCTGCATGCTCTTCCTTCTCCTCAGAGCTGTTAAAGGGACATCTCTGGATATTTAGTTGTTGCCATTGCCTTGAGTGTATGCTCTTCTTTCTTCTCCCCTCACCTTCCAAGCTCTTAAAGGGGCGTAAACATTTATTACAGTGGTACAGTATTGTCAAAGTTGGCGTTGTTGTTGTTGTTGTTGCCATTCATGGGAGTGACTCCCTGCCCGCTTCACTTTCCTTTCTCCCTCAGTATCCAGCAGCTCCACGGCTTCCTCTAATGGCCTTATGGCCATTAGAGGAGGAGGAGGTGGCAGCAACAGTGCTGGATGCTGAGGGAGAGAGAGAAGCTACCCAATCCTTGCCTTGCTTCACTTAGCTTTCTCTCTCAGGGACCAACACCATGGCCACCACTGCCTCTAATGGCCCAGAGAGAAAGCTGGACTCCCAGCATTCCCTCCACCAGCCATTAGAGAGGGAGAGGAGGAGGAGGCGGCAGTGGCTCTGGACACCAAGGGATAGAGGTGAGCCCTCTCCACCCTCCTCTTACGTGTTACTGTACAGACATAATTGGTCTGTGGAGTTTGTTGCCACAAGATGTGGTGATGGCCACTAGCTTGGCTGGCTTTAAGGGTATTGGACAAATTCATGGAGGACAGGTCTGTCAATGGCTACTAGTCACTTGGGGTATGTGCTACGTCTGGGTTCAGCAGCAGTACGACTGAATTACAGAGGAGCAATGGTGGGAGAGACATATTATATGCCTTCCTCTCCTGCTTGTGGGCTTCCCAGAGGCAGCTGGTGGGCTGCCATGGGAAACAGGAAGCTGTACAAGATGAGCCTTTGGCCTGATCCAGCAGGGCTGTTCTTACAAAAAGCACTCCTTAATGAGATGACTCTCTCCTTGGCGCATGTTCACCTGTGATGTTTTGAATTAAGTTTCCTTTGGCTGCCCTAGGTTCTGGGGTCACCCAGAGTTTTTCTATTCGGAACCAATCACTTTTCTTGAATTTTGTGCATTGCTTATTGGTTTAATGCGACCATCATGTCAGAGCTGGTCAGAGATTCAGCTGGTTTTCTACCCAACTCTGATGTTAGCCGGAAGTGCACAATGTATAACTTTCCTCTCGCATACTAACTATGTATTATATTTAAAGTGGAGTTTAGTTGTCATTATCTGGGAGCACATAGTGATGTAGTTACATCATTAGTACATGGATAGTTGTTAAGCCTCTGAAAGCTAGTTAGGGAGAAACGGTATGCCTTTTATCTGTCCTGTGAATTCCACCTTGATGGTTAGCAGTCCTGGAACATTAAGTAGCCCACTGCTGACTCAGTACCTGAGATCAATATCTTAACTATCCCAGGGATAGGCAGGATCTGAGTCATAAGAACATAAAAGCATTGTCTTGCTGTATCAGACTAAAGGTCCATCTCCTGCTAGACAGAAGAAAGAGGTAGCACCAAAAGAAAGAAAGGAAAAGAGAAAGATAAGTTCTCAGACCAGCCTTTTGCAGAAGATGGGCTTCTTTAGCTGAATTTCTGCAGTTTATCTCATTTGAACAAGACAGTGCAGTATTAGGATTATCTGGTTGATACATTGAAATATGTTGGCTACATTTAAGTATTATAAATAAATTCCATTTTGGAGTACCAGTTTGAGGATTTGCACCTTTTTCCATCTCATGTTATGTCCTGGAATCGGCTCAAGAAAGTGAATTGATGTTGATGATGATCTTTATGGACAGGAGTGCAGTAAGTCCTCCTTTAGTATTCCCCATGGTGGGGAGTTGGGCAAAGGGGTCTGGGAGGAGAAGGGAGTGGCTCAGCAGGTAGAAAGTACAGTTTCATGAAGCACCAAGGCAGGGTGTTGCCATGTATTGTTGGCCAACCTGGGGAAGAGAGGTAAGGAATAGACATATGGCTAGACACTGGTGGCAGAGGGGTCTGGCTCAGTTGGGAGAGCTGCTGCCTTGCAAAGCCCGAAGATCGGCAAATGGCAAGTTCGAGACACACCGCCGACAAAAAGCTGTGAAAAAGCCTCCATGAGGAGAGATAAGAGCTCCCAGCTGCATCGGTTGAGTGTGGGAGGCGCCAGCCAGCAGAAAAGCCAGGTTGCAAAAGGATACCACCTGGAATGTAGCTGTTCATGAAAGATTGGACATTTATATATTGTAAAACCTCTCATTAGGGGGGTTAGGAAAACCTGCCCATGTACACCGCCTTGAATTAAAGTTGGAGGAGAAATCCAATGACCAAGAAAGGTGGTATATAAATACTGTTGTTGATGATGAATGGAGTGAAAGCTACGGGAGTGGGGCTATTGGTTGCTATATTGTGCCTCTTGGCCATGTAAAATTAGATCTAGGAAGTTTAACAAGTATTTCTTCAAGATAAGAAAAATAATACATTAGGATTGGCATCTCTTGATCAGGGGAAAATCTGCAGGAGTTCTGCCTGGATAATAGTGCAACCCTTTTCCTGACTTACACTCATTGAGTGGAGATAGGATCACTGCTACAATTTGCTATGCTAGTGGAAGGACATTTTCCTAAATCAATAAACATCAATGACATTTCATATTTTTTAGGGTACATTGCGTCTTGAAATGAATATGAACCTTGTTCAACAGACCAAGCACATGTAAAATATGGGTATGTTAAAAGGACCCTATAACCAAGGAGCTTTGTAAAAGTTTGGGTAGTATAGCCTGAAGACATAGGGATGCTAAATATTTTGTGCTCCAATAAATGCTCTGTGCACATTTAGTATTCTGGGCATTTGTGCAATCACTGTCTTTTGTGGCACTGAAAAGTCTTTGCAAAGCAGATTGAGCCAGATGTGCTTAATAAGGCTGGCTGGGGAGGTTACTATAGGACCACTGTAGTATAGGTCAGGGGTTCTTAACCCCTTCCCGGCCGAGTACCACTTCCGGCACCACTCTCCTACTGCGTACCACTGGAAGTGGCTGGTGATGACATCTCAATACTTCCGGGTTTTCAGAGACCAGAAAATGCAGGTAGGAGGCTCTGGGCAGGTGGGAGGGCTCTTCTCTGCGTTCGACCAAAGGCAGGAGCCTCTCAGAAGCGAAAACGTGCCACCAAAAGCGCCACGTTTGAGCAGGATTCTGGTGGTCCAGCGGTCCGGGTACCACCAGAAGTTGGCCAAAGTCCCACTGGTGGTACTAGTACCACTGGTTGAGAACCTCTAGTATAAGTGGTAGCTTGATGGGCGCCTATCTCTGAGCTCCCACCTCCTCTGTCCTCCTGATGCTTCTTGGATTCTAAAAGAAAGAAGGGAATGGAGCAAAAAAGAAAGTGTTGAGGAGAGTAGAGTGATGGACCAGATCCCCAGGGATGCTCCTCCTCTGCATTTCCTCTTCTGCCCCGTTCCTCTCTTCTTTTTAGAATTCATGGAACAAAAGGAGGATGAGTGATGGTGGGAGTGTCACTGAGTACTTGGGGGGGGGGGGGGTGTTAGCATTTGGCACTCCACCTCAGACGTGTATGTCTTGGGTCAGTCCTGATGGTAAATTATGATTGGGTGTATGTTGAAGCACTTATATTAATGCACTAAGATCCAGTGAGAAGTTGTATTGATTTCTGAAAATTGGTGTTGTAGCTGATTTTGTACGACTGTTACTATGTATTTTTAGGTGAGCCACCTTGAGCTGAGGAAAAGTGGCATATAAAGCTTTTAAATGAATGAATTAATGTTCACATGAAGCCATCCAGAGTCTGAAAACTTAAAGTGGTCTGATAGGCTAAGCATGTGTGATTTTAAATTTTATTTGACATTTATTTTCACATACTCTGTAGTAGACATCAGCAGATGTATTCTTACTGAAAGCAAAATTAATGCTTCAACTTGTTTCAAAAGAAATGTATGTTTATACAACCAGGAAAGTCAAATATTGTTAATCTTTTTTTTTTTTTTGCTTCACATACTGTTCATAAGCAAAATGCTTGTTTGTTTTATATGGCTGTTCTGTTATGGTTGACTTTCAGTCTAAAGTGATCAAAGTATTTATCATGTGAAGCTAATCCTAAGCATGTTTACTCAGAAGAGAGTTCCACTGAGTTCAATGGTACTTACTCTCTGCTTAGTACTGCAGTCTTTGTTTTCTGTGTTTCGGGAGAAACAGAATTGGAAAGCAGATGTATTTACTGAGCAGCTTTTGATAATTGATAAACATTATATAAGATAAAAAGGTACATAAGGCTCTCATTGAACATAAAATAATGGAAGAGAAGAATAAGGGTTCAAGTAATCTGATCAGGTTCATATGGAGCAGTTGCAGATACTGAACTCTTATTGGCCTGGGATCGGGCCTGGGGGGAGGGATTGGTGTCCTTGTCGGATGCCGTATCCAATCCCCCCTCCCAGGCCCTTGCGGCCGACACGGGGCTGCTTGATTCTCCATCAGCTAAGGAGCTGGCGGAGAACTGAGTAGCCCCATTGTAGGTTTACCTACAATGTAGGCAGCTGGAGGTTTACCTGAGGTAAGCGGGCAAATGTCCACTTACCCAGAGGCGTAACAAGGGTGGAGCGAAGGCAAGTAGTTCTGCAAGACTCCGTTACACTGGAGTCAGCGGCCCCTCCCCCTTGCTGTTGGAGCCATTCTGGCAGCAAAGGCAACACGCAGGACACTCCCCTGTTGCTGCTGGAATGGCTCCAACAGCAAGGGGGAGGGGCCGCTGACTCCAGTGTAACGGAGTCTTGCAGAACTACTTGTCTCCGCTCCACCCTTGTTTCACTACTGCACTTACCCCAAGTAGACCTCTGGCCTGTCCCTTCCCCTGATAGGATTTCATGTGGGCTGCGTGGCCCACACTGAATTGCCTACGCTGAGGGAGGATAGGATTGGGCTGTAACTGTAATATTTGCAGAAGTTCCCAGTTAAATTTATCTTCACAGTGGGACTGGTGCTGCATGCAGCATAGGCAAATGGATCTGTCCCATTTATTTTACCTCGTCTGGACACCACGTGATACCACGCAGCACTATCATAGGAATGGATCAGAGTGTTGGCCAAATAGCACTTATTAATATGATTACCTTATTTTTTCCCCTTGTTGTTGCATATAAATGGTACATGGAAATAGAAAGCAGCGTATGCATCTCAGGCCTGAGTGTTTCAGCTCCAGCAGCTGTTAGAAGGAACAGTTTTTGATCTTCATATGATGGTGGCACATTAGTACTTACCATACAGAATCAAAAGACCTTTGGACGAACCTCAACTGGGGCCAAAAAGATGAAGTCAGACTCCCTTAGAAGATGTCAAAGTGCCACAGGCGACTCTTACAAATATATTTCCATTAGAGAGAAGAATGAACTTAATACAGCCAATGATTCATTGCCAAATAAGTCTTAGGTTCTTAAAACCGTATTATTTTATACGGAAGAACTTGCCTTCAGAAACACTGGTAAATTATAAGTGGCAACTCTCCCCCCCCCCCCCGACAGATGTGTTAAGAATGGTTTATACAGCAGACTGGTTATTCATCATAATCATTTAAATGATTCTCTACAAATGATTTCTTCAGGAATGATAATAATTTTTATTCTGACCAGTTGATCCCAGCTGGAGCTGAAATGAGTTTACTCTCCAAACTCTTCTCAGAATTCTCCTTTGCATATTTTGGTGTTAAATGTTACTGAGTATTTTCTGAATGTGATATCTGTATTTTCTACCCAACTATATTTTATCTTAATATTTGATATAAGACTTCTCTGTGTTTGTTTGATCGTTGATAGCTAACATGCAGTCATGTTTATATTTGATACATAGCATATAATATTCGAATGTGTATGATAATTACCGGTACATATACAGTGGTATTTTGCACTAGACATTTTCTGATGGCTACTGTTCAATTGTATTTAGTATCTGACTATCTAATAGTTCATATCTTATGAAATTTCATTTTTGTCATCTTCCAAATCAGACCAATCAAGAGATACCAACTAGTCTAAAGTCATCAGGGTTGTATGGCTCGTGGAAAGAACTTACAACACATGTTTTGTGAGAGGTTAGGACGAAATCCACAATCTTTGCATTTTATGGCACCATGTCACATGCAAAATTCAAATTCTGCATTCAGATTTAGAATGATGAAATCTGAAATTCTGGCATGTTGTAACTGTTTGTGAATATTTACCAGTACGTCAGCTGTAGTCTGAAACTGGGAACTTGCCATTAATTAATAGATCTAAAATCCTTGTAGCAGGATCTGGTGATTTTGACTTTCTAATGCTGCCTCGGGTGTCATGTAAAAACATGTTACACTCTCAGCTTCCATTTCCAGCCTGTAGAAATGCCCAAAAGCCTGTCAACAGTGTCTCGTACGGACACAGAATTGCAGAATCAATGCAATGTTCATTGCCAGGGTTTGGGATGTAGGCACATTATATAGCTGTCTGGGGTGGCAAGAACCTAGGAGCAACCACTAGGAGCAGCACCAATCTGGACTTTTAGCTGGCAGTTTGTGAGGGACACACCCACCATGTCTGAGGCAGCAAAAACCTTGACTTGGAGCCCAGTCCTAACTGTGCACTTTGCTGGCGGAATACCTGTTCCGCCAGAATAGCGCACTTTATGGCTGTCACAAATGCGACTCTGCCAGAAAGCACGACCTGGCTGCTGCCAGAAGAAGCAAGCAACCAGGTCCGCGCTGTGACAGCCGCCTGCTGGCTGAGGGAAGACTATGCAGGGACCGGGAGGGAGGTGGGGAGGAGGCAGAATGGGGTGGGGTGGAACGGGGTGGCGACGGGGGTGTTCTTGCCCAGATTTTGCAGGCTTCCCTCTTCTGCAGCAGGTTTTGAAATGGAAATATATTGGTGTTGTGAAGTTTACTAATGAACACATTTTATAAAGTGCATTCTTGCATACTATATGAGAACTCATACTAGAATAAATGTTAGTCTTTAAGGTGCCACAAGACTCCTTTTGGAGGGAGTTGATATCGGAAATGCTCTGCAGTAGTGAAACGTTTTAGTGGTTGTATACTAGATGCCATTTCTGGGGGTGGGGTGGGCTGATGGGGCCTTTTGGAGTTTGCTGAATCTTGTCCCATTCTAATGAAATATGAAATGGTACCACTGGTTATCTGTCACAGAGCAGTTTAATATGAGATTTTTTTTCCAACCAGTGAATGGTGAAAGATTATAGTTTGTTCAGTCTGTGGCCTTATTGAATTAGATGTTTTGGTGGCTTGCTTAGATCTTAGATATGCAGCTTAGATCTTGCACTTAGTAGCTTTTGGCATGAATCTTTCGACATTCAATTTCAGTGTTTCTTTTGGGTGTTGTGTTCCAATTGTTGCTAGGTATTTCTTTGCTGGTTCTTCAGAAATGCAATTCTATGTTAGACAACTGTAGGTTAATTTAGGAAATGGGTGCACAAATTCAGCACTAGAAGGCACAGAAGGCTTCCGCTGTTCTGACTCTTGTCCTTACTCTTCTTCACCATGGGTAGGCTTCAACTCTGTTAATTATTTTCTTTGATGTTAGAGAAATAAGTACTTTAGGCCAAACCCTCAGTATGATGTTCCAAGTAAAATACAATTAAAATTTCTGTTGACTGAAGAGTTAGGAAGATCGAAGCCTAAGGGTACAGTGTTTCAACAAACAACCCTGCTTACTCGAGAGCATCTCCACTGAAGTCACATTCATTATTGTTTCAGGGTTATACTTGCATGTAACTACCTTGTCTTTGTGATTAGACCATGATTAACAGTTGTTTCATTTGCACTGCAATCATTATCTTCCTTTGACATTTCATGACAATGGAATTTCCCTTAACTTATGGCCCAATCCTGTTGGGCTGTTACGTCGCCAGAATGTGCATCCTGGCAGCATAACGTACTTTCCGGCTGTTGCAAATGTGACAACGCTGGAGAGAGTGGCCTGACTGCTTCCACAAGTGGCCAGGTCCGTGCAGTGATGGACCGGGGATGCCCACCACCCGAAGTAAGGCTACGCGGGAGTTGGAGAGAGAGGTGGAATGGGGCGGATGGAGGGCGGAATGAGGAGGTGATGGGGTGGGGAGGAGGGAAGATCATGCCTGGGAAGGGGGCTGGCTTGGCAGTAGCGGCGCCCACCAAATCCTGACCTTCCCGGGCCTGATCTGCCTTCACCGGTCCACACGGACTTGCACCAGCGAAATCGCCGACTCAGGTCTGAGTAGACCCGGTGACCAGGCACGGGCTTATCCTGGGGCAAGGGAACAAATGTTCCCTTACCCCGAGGAGGATTCCTGAGTCTGAAAGTCTATATATATAATTTTCCCGTGTATATTTATATTTTATTGATATATTAACATAAAAACAATACATATTTCATAAAATTATAGCAAGCACAAAGCAATACATCCTACTAGCATACTATTCACTATTTTCTGTATATAATTTCCAACTTAGCCAAAATAACACCCACATTCTATTCATTAAATCCGCATATCATCACATCGTTCCTCTCTCTCTCTCTCTCTCTCTCTCTTACAAAATCGATAAATGGTTTCCAATTATTCACGAAAAGGTTAACTGACTTTTCCTTAATTAAAATTGTAAGTTTATCCAAGTTTATCCATGTAAGTTTCAGCATAATCCAAAACTTTCAGCCACCAATCTTCCAGCGAAGGTATCTCCGAATTCTTCCAATATTGTGCATATAAAATTCTTGCCGCAGCTATCATATATAAAAACAAAGTTTGAAATTTTTCGCCTACATGATCATCCCACATACCCAACAAAAAGGTTTCCGGTTTCATTTGAACCTTAATCTTTAAAATCAACTCAATCTGTTTATGAATCTGAGTCCAGTACTTCTTTGCTTGGGGGCATGTCCACCACATATGGTAAAAAGTTCCTTCTTGCTTTTTACATTTCCAACATCTATTCGTCGCCTTCTCATACATTTTTGCTAATTTGCTTGGGGTTATATACCATCTATACATCATTTTATACATATTTTCTTTAATATTAACATTTAACGTAAATTTCAACTGTTTTAACCATAGTTGTTCCCATTGGTCCATTAAAATAACATGACCTACATTTTTCGCCCAATGAATCGTACATTCTTTAACCTGTTCTTCTTCTGTTTCAAACTTCAAAAGCAATTTATACATTTTTGAGATTACCTGGTCTTCAGATTTTAATTGTACCTCCAGTATTGATTCTTCTTCTACAAATCCATATGCCTTCTTGTCCACTTTAAATCTCTCCAAAATTTGAGCATATACAAACCATTGGCAATTAAAGTCTTCTTCCATTAATTTTTCTCTTGACTTCATTGTACAATCTCCTTGTGAAAAATTTAATAAATTTCTGTATAGTAGTCCTTTCTCTTTTGGCACGCTACTTCCACCAAAATTCGCTTCATATGGTGCAACCCATAATGGTATTTTCTCATAGAACCTCATTTTATATCTATTCCAAATTCTCCATAATGCATGTCTAACATAATGATTTTTAAATTCTAAATTCGCTTTCACTTTATCATACCACAAATACCCATGCCAACCAAATCTCAAGTCAGAGCCTTCTAACTCCAATAATCTTCTATTTTGTAAATACACCCAGTCTTTCAACCACACAAAACAACATGCTGCATAATATACTTTCAAATCTGGTAATCCCAATCCTCCTCTCTCCTTTGCATCTTGAAGGATCTTATATTTCACACTTGGTTTTTTCCCTTGCCAGATAAATTTAGAAATGTCTTTCTGCCATTCTTTAAATGGTGCATAATCACTGGTATCGTTTGAAATTCCGATAAGTATTTATTCCATATTTTGTAAGCGACCTTGGGTGCCCTATTGGGGAGAAAGGCATGTTATAAATTGCCTAAATAAACAAATATTACGCAGAGGTGGCCCTGCCTGCTGCTTTCTCCGCACGGGACTGGCTCCGACAGTGAGGGGGCGGGGCCGCCTCCTGCTCACTCGGTAAATGGGACTAGGACGGAGCGAAACTTACGGCCCCGCCCCTACCGGAGCGACGCCTTTGATATTACGGGTGGAAACCTGAGGGATTCTGGGTAAGTGGACTCTGGGTAAGGGACTTGAACTTAGACTGACCGTCATTGTGTCTGTACGCCAAAATACAATGTTCCCTCAAAATATTGATATTTCACTGTTTTTTTGCATTGTTTCAAATACGTTGTGATAAGAAAATGCTGTAGCGCTAAATATATATTTGAATACTTAATGTGCTGTGACTTTTTGTAAATCATTTTGTAGTGGAACTGATGGGAAACTATGTTTAAGCACAATGTGTAACTATTACTGAATCTACATTCTTTTGAGATTTCTCAAAAGTGGAGCATTTGTAGAGGTGCTTAGATGTTGCTCCATGTATATATCCTTTCTGCCCTATTATTTTCTCAAGAATAAATAACTTTAGATTCCTCTCTGTACCACATATTCTATTTTAATATTTCTTTGCATGTGTTTCATTACCAGTTTTTTCATGTGGCCTATATCCTCATCAAATTTGCAAATTCTCCTCGTCCAGATCTGTGGGTACTGGAAAGATCAGTAGACTTTGGCAGAACTTATGCACCGTGGCAATATTTTGCTTGTGAGTATCAGTTTCTCAAGTTTGGAGCTTTTATAGGAAGGGCTTCACATTCTTTCAGAGTTGCAAACTATTTCTTCCCCGGAGGGTTTATCTGGTAAGAATATGTGCAATCTCATGATATGCATGAATGATCCTTCATTCTAAAAGTCTCCTTAGCTGTGCTCGGCAGAGACCTCACTCAAAATAATATTAATGATGCTTTCATCATAATTGTAGATACATATTTCACAAGGTGTTTCTTTTCATTAAGCTTTTTAGGAGATTAACAGTGTGATCCTGGGTAACTCTAGAGCGGCGGAGCTTGCGCTCCTCCGCTCTAGAGTGTTCCAAATGCGCTATAAAGCGTGTTTGTGACTCCCAGCGAGTAAAGGTTGGCGGGGCAGAGGCTGACAGCCCTCACACCACTGGGGGACCATTCCTGCACCTGCCGGTGGAGGTAAGCCCTGCACCGACCGGTGGAGGGGCGGACCGGGAGGCGAGGGAGGGCAGCCATTGGCCTAGCCAGGCGGGGAGAGGACAGGGATATCGGCGGTGCACTCCGCCGATATCCCGGGCCCTCTCCCAGCCCGCTTCAGCCTACCTCCACCTGCTCGAGTGTACGTCAGCTTGGGAGCTGGCATACATTCGAGTAGGCTCCTAGGGCCTCGGCTGACTTGCACATGGGGAAAGGGAACGGCCGGGTATCCTTATACAGGATAAGCCGGCCGGGTATCCTTACAAAGGATTGGGCTGCCCGGCTACCATTCTGCACACACTTAACGGGGATAAGCTCCGTTAACTTGAATGAGACTTACTTCTAAGTAGACATACAAATGATTGCACTGTAAGAATATAACCGTATGCAGAGTTAGGTGTATCAAAACTACCCGTATTTATCGGCGTATAAAACGCACCGGCGTATAAGACGCACCTTCCTTTTGGCCCTGGGTTTCAAGAAAAAAAGATTTAAAGCATTTTTGGGCCACTTGGCCACTTACTGCTTGACTGCTTAATTAGCTAATTTACATAAATTGCACAAAAATACCAGGATCACTTTTAAAACACACAGCAATAAGACACATGAACAAAATACACCAGAACATAAATCCCAAGTACAAAAAAACCCCAGACTCAACTCTTTTTCCCCCCAACCCACCCATGCACAGTTTCCAAAGTAAAAAACATTTACCCCAAGTACAAAACCCCCCAGACTCAACTCTTTCCCCCCCAACCCACCCATGCACAGTTTCCAAAGTAAACATAAATTCCAAGTACAAAAACCCCCAGACTCAACTCTTTCCCCCACCCCACCCATCCACAGTTTCCAAAGTAAACATAAAAATACAAAAAAAAAAACACCATACTCAACTCTTACCCCACCCCACCTATCACAGTTTCCAAAGCCTCCCCAACTAGGCCCAGTTCAGAAGCTTACCCAAGCTGCATTCCGAGGAGAGCTGGGAAGACCACGCCCTCTGAAGCTCAGCTGAACTGAACTGAGGAGCACAGCACCCTCTGCTGGCTGCTGAGAAGCTCAACTCATGCACATGCATAAATTAAACCCGACAAACAGCTGTAGATCGGATAGATTAGTTAGGGAAGAAAGCACAAGGGAGCTCTCCGGCTCCGGAAAAATGGGGTAAGCCCGAAAATGCTTTAAAACGGGGGGGGGGGGAAGGGATTTTTTAGTATTGGTGTATAAGACACACCCTACTATTTTGGGTCACAAATTTAGACAAAAAAGTGCGTCTTATACGCCAATAAATACGGTATTTATTTCAATGGGCTAAGAAAGCATGCTTGGCTAAGCAATCAGATCAAGGTGTGGGACAATAGTCCAATGCATGGTTTAAAATACGTTTAAGGCCACCTGATATCTGTGTGTCTAATGGTATTCTGGATTCTAACCATTATATCTTGAGGTACAAAAACAAGTGAAATGGCTTTTTGTGCTAAATTGAGATGGAGGGAACTGTCCCCTCCCAAATGGAGCATAGCCTTTTCCGCTGTTCCTTGTTCCTTCTTCAGTCTCACACTCATTGAAGCAGTCTTGGGGTCAAGCTGCATGTTACTATAGCAGTTGGATTGGGTACCTTGTGGATCTAGATCATGGCAGGGTCCCTGCTCCCCTCCACCCTGGCACCTGCTATTTGCCAAAGAAAAAAACTCTCATTGGTGCCAGTGGAAACTTTCCGCAAATAGATATTCCTATCTGGAATGGGATAGTGTTGGGGGTAGGGTTAGAGTCCTGTGTCCCCCTGGGTCCTGATCCAGCTGCTATTTCAGCTTACAAAACCAAGCATATGCTTAAAATACCATCTAATTTAGCCCACTTGCCTGACTGATGTACCCAGACAACAGCAATGGGGCTTGGGGTAGGTCTTTAGCTATCAGGGCTATCTCACGTTTAGCTTGAGTTGCTGTTGTGACTTGATGACTCCTGAGTAATGTTTTCAGGACCAGAAGGAGCCACATATAAAACATATCACAAGGCAGAGACAAAGGTGATTTTTTTTTTTTTAACCAGATTCTAAATCAGACTGTTGGGAACGTTTTGGGAAGGCGGCCAATGAGCGCGTTAGACGGGATGATGATGTCATTTGCACTACAGAATATTCTCGGATTGTGCCTTTAGAAAATGGTGAGGTAAGTCCAACAACGACATTCATATTTCACATTTGTATAGAGGGTTCACGTGTGTTTTTCTCAGAATCCTACCACAACGAACCTGTTTAGCAAGTCAGTCCAGTAGTGTTAAGCTGCTTCTAATGTGGAATAGTAATAGGCTTACCAGATCTCCAACCTTTAGGAGAAGGAATGTGGGCAGGTGTAGCTTGTTAAACCTCTTAGAGCACAATCCTAGACATGTCTACTCAGAAGCAAGCCCCATTGTGTTCAGTGGGGCTTGCTTCTGAGTAGACATGCCTAGGATTGTGCTCTAAGGTTTAACAAGCTACACCTGCCCACATTCCTTCTCCTAAAGGTCTAGCACTGTCCCGGTTGGAGATCTGGTAAGCCTACCCATCAGCATTCTCCTCCATTTTCCTTGGCCTGCCACAAGTGTGCTCGTGACTACCCCAATTACTCACAGGTGTCTTTGCTTTTTTTTTTTCCTGGCCACCATCTTCTAAACATAACGAGGACAAGTCACTTTGGGATAACTTTTCTCCATCAAAATACTGTGCATAGTCACCCTTCTACATGGGCACAACAAGACTACAGACACCTTCGTCTTGCATTGGCAAGTGCCCATTCACATTTTCCCCTATCAGCGGGACTTCTTGTACTAATAAATGCTTACTGGCATGGATAAAGGCTCCAGTTGGCTCTTAAAATAGTAAGTTCTAAGAACTGAGCTCTGCATTTCATTATTCTACAATGAAGTCTTGTTAAAAAGACCTTTGAAGCTTTTTCTTTAATCATTAGAAAAACCTGCTCCTGCTTACGGGGAAATTCCATAACAACATTTTGTATTTTCCTGCTGTCATAAAGAGCCATTAATCAAAGGCCTCATTTTTTGTCAGCAGTCACTAACTTCATGAATCTTTCTGCTACAACTATAAAATAAACAGTTGTTGGTCAAGTTCTTCTCTAGCCACTAATCTCCTCATGACCTAAATGATTATTAAGAATGTATGAATAACTGTGATTGATATTTGCAATAATCATAAGTGTTATTTGATGTGCATTGTGGGCCAGACCATTCCAGTTATGCAGAAGCTCCTCTACTTAAGAACATTCAACTTAAGAACTTTCAAGATACAAACATGCCTGACCATATGTCCATAGGTGACATTAGTGCCTATTCCCGAACATTCCCCTTCTTATTCTAGTAAGCCCTGTTAGCCCAGACAGTGTAGAGTAGTGTATAGTTGGTGTACATTTTTTTTCCATATTTCACAACATATCCACTACTGATAATAATGATGGACGTAAGAACAAAACAACATACAAACAGACGTCTGGAACCTAACCTGATCTTACATAGAGGAGCTTCTGTAATATTTCCTGGGAATAAGGTGGTATCTTGTGGCTATTATCTCAGAAATCGTACAGAAATGGTGTAGCATAATGGCTAAGAAATGGAGCAGCAAAGCAGGACTTTCCTGGTTTGAATCTCACCTCTGCAAAAAGCTCCTTGGGTAGCCTCATTTAAGCAGCTCTACCTCGACTGCAATATGGGGTTAATCATGGTTACCTTGCAGTGTTGTTACATCAGAGTAATATATGTGAAGGACTCGAGTACCACGCAAAAACTAAGTAATAGTATTACATCATTTCGGCAGTTGCAGCATGCTGAATACCCATGCTTCAGTTTTGAACGTGAGTAACTCATGTCCTGCAGGCCTACTTCTCCTTTGACTTGCTGTTATGTTTTTACATATAACATTGCCTGTAATCGACAGGAACTGGAGGACTGCTTATTGGGAGATGTAGTCTGATGGGAAGCAGGAATAACAGGAAATGGGAAGGACGGGAACCCTGGGCATGCCCAGGGTTGCAGAACAATAATAGCAATAGCAGAAGTGTTAGTTTTGTTGTTGAAATGTCATTTGCTGTGCTTCAGTTATGTGGCACAACTTGGAATTATTAATAATACAGCTTAACCACTTTCTCATCCCTTGGCCAGAGGCTTGCAGTTCATGGACACTAGCTGCCTACATCCACTCTTTTATCTCGGTAGTGTAGCTAGAGGGGTGGTGGTGTTGTAAGTGTTGCATGGCGCTACATGGTGGTGCAAATTGCCCCCCCCCCACTCACTATTGTAGCCATTCCAGCTGCAAAGGTGTTGTCTTCGATGGCGAGTGGGAGGGGCCATTTTGCATCGCTGTGTAGCATTTACCATGCTGCCCCCCCCCCCAGCTACGTTACTCTTTTATCCAGCTGTGCATGTAGTGGGATGTGTTGCACTTTCTCTAGTAACATGTTGTTGGAACCTGCTCAGATTCACCCATTGTTTAAATAATGGTTGCAAGAAAGGGCTGATGGCCCAATGCGCTCACCTCTTCTGGTGACATTTTGTGCTATTTTGTGCTATTAATTTGTCCATGTTTTTAAAATGAATCTCTCTCCCTTAGATTGTGATATCCTTGGTAAACGGACGTCCAGGAGCAAATAACTTCACCCACTCTCCCATGCTTAGAGAATTTACGAAGGCAACAAATATCCGTTTACGTTTCCTCAGAACCAATACGCTTCTTGGACACTTAATATCTAAAGCTCAACGGGATCCCACAGTGACACGGAGAGTGAGTAAATGTTGTCTTGTGACAAAGAGGACTATGCAGTGAATGTGAAGAGGCACTAATGAGCTCTATGAGGTTCATAAGATCTACTCAGCACTTCCCTGTTCATTCCCCAATCTGCAAAATATTTGTGTAATTTTAGGTTACCTTTATCTTGAGCCTGTGTTCCCGCCTCAGTTTTGTAGAAAGGGACGACAAACTATGGAACACTGCACAGAAACACTGCACAGAAACCTCTTTATATTGTATGTTACAGAATGGCTAGATGTCTGAAAGTTAAACATATGTAGCTTTCTGCAACAACAACAACAACAAATCAGTATAAAATGGAGGTGTTTTATACTGTACTATCATTTATTCATCTGTCTAGCATTAATTAACTGGCAGTGGCTTTCCAAAGTGTCTGGCAGAGAGGTCTTTTCTACTTTCTGACCTGAGAACCTTTTAAATTGGAGATGACACACACACAACAAAGAACCTGAACCCTTCTGTATGCAAAGCATGTCAGGTATGGCTTTTTCCAATGACGCAGTGGGTTAAACCGCTGAACCATGAGCTGTTGATTGAAAGGTCGGCAGTTCGAATCCACGACGGGGTGAGCTCTCGTTGCTTGGCCAGCTCCTGCCAACCTAGCAGTTCCAAAGCATGTGAATGCGAGTAGATAAATAGGTATCACTTGCGGGAAGGTAAGCAGCGCTCCGTCTTCCAGCCGCATGCTACGTGGTGCGGCAAGGAGAGTCATGCCGGTCACATGACCACGGAGGCGTCTTCGGACAGCGCTGGCTCTTCGGCTTTAAAATGGGGATGAGCTGAGTACCACACCCTAGAGTCGGACACGACTGGACTTAATTGTCAGGGGTCACCTTTACCTTTTTATGACCTCTATATTTCTATAGAGAAGTTCATTTTTTTTTTACCTTTAAGTCTTTTTACACAACTAAAATTTTGCCCTCCATTATGTGGATTACACTGCTGTAGAGGGTTGATGTCAGTGACTTGTGTTTGCTATTTTCACACATCTTCAAAATGAGGGCTTGCACATTTTTCTCAGCGGGAAACATGTGAGCTGTGCCTGGGTCAGGACCTCACATACCCTTCCACAAGTGAGATTTTGCAAGATAAATAAAGATAATAGAGATAAAACCTGTATTTTGGACATTCTCGAAGAAGCACAAAAACCATAGGCACAAATGACTGAGGGTTCTATTTATCACAAAAATTATATCGTCCAAAGACAATATTCTTGCCAGCCACATCTGTGTCTAGGTTTTTTTTTAGACAGGTGGGATGCGTTAAGTGAAGTAGAATTTGTAGGAGGAAATAATCCCCTGCAGTTGCAATTTATTGCGTTTCCTGGATACTGAGAGTAAAGTAGCAAACTTGGTTCCCTTTGTTTGTCCTTCTCCCTTCCACTGTACATCAGTACTGCTCAGGTAGGGTGGAGAATCATTCTCTCACTTTCTTAAGCATGCAGAGAAGTTACTATAAATATTGACATTTACATTGACATTTACATGACTCAGCCCAAGCTGAGTACTACTTTATCTGCCTACATTCGTTGGTGGCAGGGCGCGGTGCTGAGATAGTCAGTTGTTAAAGTTGTCTGCACAGCTTGAGGTTAGTAGTGCTTGCAAATGTCTTACAACTCAATCCTATGCATATTTGCTCAGAAATAGATCCACGGTGTGCAATGGGACATTTGCAAATACATGTGCATAGGATTGCAGCCCAAGTCTTAGTTAGTCCTGATGACAGATCTGCAGTGTTATATTGGAAAAGCTGACAAGGGAACAAGGCAAATCATTAAATGGTTCTGGATGATGACTAACAATTGGAGCTTATGAGACAAGCTCTGTGTGTGCTGCCTTGGTCCCTGGCCAGTGTCATGAATTTTGAGGGGAAAATTCAATATTTGTTGCGTTCTCCTGGTGGCTGATATTGCTGTAGCTCTTAACCAAGTGTTCTGGATTTATGCTTCATAAATCAACAAATAATCATTGTCTGCAGACGAAGCTACATCAGGACCTTTGAGAAACCATTGGTTAAATATGGATTATATAAGTAACCATTACAGAGCTAGTGACAGTACTTCAATGTTCTTTTTGGGTAGTCTTTGTGCAGTCACACTTATGGGTTCTGTGCCTCCACAGAGCAACCTCAGAACCTAGAGCTTTAGCCAGGGAACTGGTGTTCACCCCTCCCTCCAGGCGGGTATGCCTAGCCACCTGAAAGAGTGGGACAAGTGCCTTCCCACTCAGTTTTCTTCTAACCGCTGTGTGATCAGCGACTTTGGAAATTGCTCTGCTACATTTTTACTGCTACTTTAACAATCCAGTCCTATGGGCTCGTAGTGCTGGGGGAACTAGTGTTCCGCTAATGCTACCTGCTTTATGGCTGCTGTAAAAGACACTCCAGCAGCACATGAAGTAGCATGCTCCTAGAGCTCCAGCAGGAAGACCAGAACCTTCCTGCACCTGCCAGAGAAGCACGCTGGACCTGCTAAGGCAGGTAAGATGTTGGGGGAGATGGGAGGGGTGGAGGAAAGCGGAATGGGGGTGGGGAAGGGGTGAAAATGGGCAGGGAGGCCACATAACAGGGCGGAGAGGGGGAGGACCAGGCCTGGGATGGGGGTGGGATTGGTGTCCTCGTTGGATCGTTTGATTGACATTTTTCACTATCAGTAGACCGCATCTAGAATGTGTAACTTTTGATTGACAAAGAATACTGATGAGAGATCCATTCAGCAACATCTGCCTGTCTCATTTCTGTTCTCTAGTATTACTACAGTATAAAAGACATCAGCGTTGGTGGACAATGTGTTTGTCATGGACATGCTGATGTCTGTGATACAAAAAGTGACCTGACTCCATATAGGTAAGGAAGCTTACAGTATGAGTGAAACAATTGTGCTTTCAAAATGATTCCTTGACTGTAAAATGTTGACAAATATCAGGTTTTTCCCCTCTTTGAAACCTCAGAATGTATTAAGAGCTGGCTAGCAGATTGTTGTTTCTGAGATGGAGATTAATCCCTCCAGAAAAATAGCGTATTTTGTAACATTTGAATAATAGGCTGCTTGATCTGTGTACATACATTGGTGAACACGGGCGTCACTGGGGCGTGGCGGGGGGGGGGGCGGGCCGCCAGGGGGTGACGCGCGTCATGGGGTGACGCGCGCACCCCCTCGCGCGTCACCTCCGTGACGCGCGTCGCCCTCCGGACGCTCCGAGGCCGGCCCAGGAGCCGGCCTCGGAGCGTCCGACCCCGTTGGCGCTCCAGGGCCTTCTGAACGAAGGCCCAGGCAGCGCGTCAATCCGGGTATTTCCCGGATTTTCGCGCATGCCCAGACCCGTTTTGAGGGCAAAAAGCCCTCAAAACGGGTCTGCGCATGCGCGAAAATCCGGGAAATACCCGGATTGACGCGCTGCTTGGGCCTTCTTTCAGAAGGCCCTGGAGCGCCGACAGGGTCGGACGCTCCGAGGCCGGCTCCCGGGCCGGCCTCGGAGCGTCCGGAGGGGGGGTGACGCGATGCGGGGGGGGGAGCCGGTGGCCCCCTCCCCCCGCGCCTATAATGTCGCGCCCCTGGGGGGGGGTGACGCGCATCTAGTGACGCCAGTGTTGGTGAAAAACGCTGTGTCTTTATTTCAAACATTGTAAAATAGGCACTTTTCCACTGCTTTATTGGGGGGGGGGGGGAAATGCATGAAGCAATCTTAATATGTTTTGAAAGAGATTCACATCCAGTAAAATTCCTGTTAGGTTAACCTCTGTTATATAGAAAACCTTATTGTCCAAGTGCACTTTGACTGCAATCCTGCAAACAGTTTGCTTAAATCTCACGGACGTTAATGAGATTTAAGTAGCCTAACAGCACAATCCTGTGTAACTTTGCACTGGTGTAACAGTAGATTTATTTATTTACAATATTTCTATCCCGCCTTTCTCCCCAAAGGGATGTGCACTTACACCGGTGCATCTGCTGTTACACCAGAGCAAAGTTACACAGGATTGTGCTGTAACTGTGTGCAGAATTGTAGCCTGTGTCTCTGCTCTCCCACCCTGCCCTCAACCCTAGTGCAGCCCCATAGCTACAAAACATTCTAATTTTGGAGGGGTTATTGATACACATGCTGACACTTAGGTTTGTGCACACATCATGTTGGATTGTGAAAAATAGCAAAGTACTGTTCAAAGAAAAACAACAACTTAAAATTGCTTAAACATCCAGGTACCAATGTGAATGTCAGCACAACACTTGTGGAGAAACCTGTGATCATTGCTGTCCTGGATATAACCAGAAACCGTGGCAAGCTGCCACAACCAGCAGCACGAATCCCTGTGAACGTAAGTAGCATAAGAAGATGCTACCTTCATGGTTGCAGGGGCTTCCAGTGAATGAAAGAAGTGTAAATGATGCCCATGTTACAAAAGTAGCTGCAATGCTGCAAAGGTTAGATTGTTATTACAGTAAAGGTTGTCTGGAATCCTCGCCTGCCATCGATTCTCAGGTGGGCGGAGATGCCAGTTAAACGAGTGTGCTGCTTAATGAAGCATTGGTTAAGCAGTCTGCCCCCTCACATACCTGACAGGTTTCCCTCTGTGGTGCCTGCTCACGAGGCCATCTTGAGGAAGGAAGTGGAACATCTCTATTCCCAGAGGGCCCTTGTGTAGAAGGAAGGAGCGTGGAGCGGCACTGCAAAGGGAGCCCTGTTAGATAAGTGAGGGAGCAGAAGGAACCCTGTTGAGAAAGAGGGGCTTGTATTTCTTGTGAAAGCTATAACTGGCATATTTGGGTAACTGGCAACTCCCATTCCCCATGTGTGCTAGATAACAAAACTTTTACTCTCTTATTACAGAGTGCCTAACATTTTCTAACTGCAGTATAAGATTAAAAAACTAATATGGTCCTCCCATAGGATTATAATGTAAGGGTAAACTACGCGTTACATTAAATGCATAGTTTGTCCTTCCATTTTTATTATGTCTGTTTTAACCTTACATCTCATTTGTTTACATGAACAGATGATTGTAAAAGGCTCCTGAATAATTAGGGGCTCTCAAGACGTACTTCCATTGTGTCTGAAAATAGATTGCCATATAAATAAGACCATGTTAATTATTTTGTGTGATGCCGAAGTGGATGGGAGTATATAGTTCATTACAAGCACACAGTGATCTGACTAATAGCTCAATCCTATGGACCGGTTACGATAGCAGAAGTTCCCTTCTGCTGTTGTAAGTGGCAAAAAGCGCGTTGTGACGTGTAACCTGGGAATTGGCAGCAGAAGCTGCTGGCTGCTCTTGGCGCTTGCCAACGGATCACCCAGACCTTGCCAAGGTAAGAATTATGGTGGGGGAGTGTTCTGTGGGCAGGGAGCGGGCATTCCTGGGTGGACCAGGGGGAGGGTGGGAGCTGTGTCAGGGCAGGAAGCGGTGTCTCCTGGTCCAACAACGTGCGCCAGGATGCTATTCCCTCCGAAACCTCCTGACATGCCCCCTTTCTCTCTTCAGACTTGCGCTAGATTCATAGCCCTTTATAACCCTGAGGAGACCCTAGGTAATTGAGGGGCTTATGGAGGGGTAAGGGAAAATATTTTCCCTTTCTTCCCCCAAGCCTCCTGATCGCCATACCCTACAGCACTGCCTGTTTTGGCATGCCTGCTTACTACGGCGGGGGGAGGATAGGATTGGGCTGTAAACACCATAACACCATGATATTTCCTCATGGCTCAGTGTGTGTTATATGGCCCAGCAGGGCTTGCGGAACAAAAGACTGCAGCTTCTTCTAGGCAAGTCTGAATGGTGCAACACTCATTTCAGAAATCGCGTGTCAGATTTCTTTCCTGTGTAATCACAGATAGACGGTTCAGGATAACAACCCCAAACCAACTGTCTCAGAATGTTTTCTTTAGGTGTCCTTCATCCTGCAAGGCAGCTGACATGCTATCAAGAACTCAGATGTTGTGTCTTGTAGCAGAGGCTTGTGTAGCAAAACAAAGCAGTTTTGGCAACCCAAAAGATGTTTTACAATTGAAATACTTGAACATTACCGTTATGCTGTTAGTAGTATTTGGACTTTGAAGAAGCGTAATGTATAAACATTGAGGTCTGAGCTGCCAATGGTGAAACAGTCACAAACATTTCAAAAGTGTTTGGTAGCAACTAGACATGTCAGTACAAACATAACTGAATTCCACAAAAGTGATGTGAAAAATATTTTTTGTTTTGTTAAAAGGATAGACTGTGAATAGGTAAATGTGTGACATCATATGTTTAAAGAAGGATAGACTAATGGCTCAATCCCAAGCCGGCTCAGAGCGGGCAGCACCGCCGATGCAGCCTGAGCTGCATGCTGTGGGCCATTTGGGGACTAGGCAGCTCGGGAGAGGTAAGTAAAGAAATTTTTTTACTTACTTCTCCATAGGCCGCCTGGTATCCAGTGGGTCTCCTCAGACCTGTGCCAGTTCTTGGGTTGGCGTAAGTCTGAGGAGCCTCTGGGGACAAGTCTGAGCCAGGAAAGGGGATAGGATCTGGCGTGTGTGGCTGCTGCTGAGATCCACCTCCTCCCTACCCTGAACTGCCCCTGATCCTGCCCCCACCCCGAGCCACCCCTGCCGTCAACTTAGCAGTGTCGGTGGAGGTTCTGCAGTCCACTGCTGCTGGCGTGGGGCTTACCAGCTGCCGCGCTGTCATCAGTGAGCCATGGAATGGCTGAGTGGCTGCAATCATGGCAGCCCTGGCATTGCATTGTCATATCTGTGAGATCTGCCAGCATAGTATGAGGATAGATTTGGGCCATTAGTGACCACCAGCAGTCCTTGAACCAAAATATGTAGCGTTTAGTTTATAGATGGAACACTTTTGTGATTTCTTATAGCCATAGGGCAATGCTAGCTATCCCCCTATCAGCAATGGACTTGCTTTCCCAAGATTCTGGGAAAAATTTACGCGAGGAAAACAATTCTGCTGTGGGAAGGAAGGAAAGATGTGGCTGTGGAAAGTGTGTGTGTGTGTGTGTGTGTGTGTGTGTGTGTGTGTGTGGGACACACCCACAAACCTCAAAAAATGTTTCAGATACCAGAGGGGATGGTTTATGGGCAGTACTTGAATTATAGGGAAGAAAGACAGAGGAGGCTTTAATGAAATTCTCAAGCCTTACTGCTTAATTTCCCCCAATTTTAGTCAAATCATGGCCCACCTGTATCCGTCAAAGCACAGTAGCTAAGGGGGCAGTCACAAAATAAATACTGTAGAAAAAAAATGATTCTGTAAGCCCCCTTGGGCACATCCCAGTAGGGAGGGGGAAGGTGGTATACAAATATTTTAAAGGAGTAAAAAAAGCTATGGTGGAGCCCTCTAGTTGCTCCACTCTGTAGTTCAGCAATGTTTAGACTACTAGAGGTTAACTTTGGGGAAGGGCTCAGAGAGTCTTCAGTAGTTGTTAACAGGCAATCTCAAAAAGGTGAAGAAGTGGAACCATGTCAAGGCTACTGCAAAAGAGCAATTGCGTCTACCCCTAAGCCACCAACAGGAGAGGAGGAAAAGGGAGGCTGAGCACTGCAACAAGATATAATATTATCAGCCTCCCTTATTCTAAAAGCAATATGTTATCTGAGCTTGCCTTTTCCCACCTGCTGCAGAGAGTTTGTACCTTTGAAGAGCTCTGCTATTGAAAGCAGCCAGGCAGGTTTGGCATCTCCGTCTCCTGCTTCAGTGCTGCATGATCCAGCTGCCTCTTCCCTTCCCATCTGTTGAGGGGAAGAGGTCCAGCTGCCTCTTCCCTTCCCATCTGTTGCCACATGAATGACGAATCAATGTCAAGGACGGTGTCTGGCTCCAGAAGTGGCTCAGACACCCTTTGACTTCTTTGGGAAGGTTTTATGACCGAAACATGTGCATTTGGAAAGAACTAAAATTGTCAAGAAATACAGAGAGAGTATTTCGATTTTTTAAAGTCCTTTGAATGACAGTGAAGCTTTTCAAAGCCTACAGCTAACTCCTTTTTGTCTCCTGTAATGAGCTTTATGAGAGTGTAGTGAGAGTGCCACATAAATGCAGGTAGTGAATGGCCTGTAAGCTCACCTTGCTGCTGATGGTGAAAAATCTCATTGCCTGTTGTATGGAAATTTGAGAAGCTCTTTTCTTCCCTGTTTCATTGCTCATTTACTCCATTGTTATAATGAAATCCAACCCGTCATCTCTCCCAGCCTGCAACTGCCATGGGCATGCTGACAACTGCTATTATGATCCTGAGGTTGAACAACGTAAAGAGAGCTTAAATCTCTATGGACGGTATCAAGGTGGAGGGGTCTGCATTGACTGTCAGGTAAAACACGATTTGGTCTTGAAGTAGACGACAAATAGATTTGAGCCAGAAAGGGCATGCAGAAAGATAATTGTTCTCGGACTGATAACTGAGCCTGATTTTCAGACGTTGAAGACTTGCTTAAATTTTAGACTATTACGTTATGATCCTAAGCATGTTTTCTCAGAAGGAAATCTCATTGACAGCGCAATCCAATTTACACCACCGGTGTAACCAGCGGTGCAGCAAGAATGGGAGGCCCCAGAACGGAATGGGGATTCAAATCCCATTGAATCCCCCTTTGGAGGGGATTTGAATCCCCTTTCCGTTCTGGGGCCTCCCGTTCTTGCTGCACCGCTGGTTACACCGGTGGTGTAAATTGGATAGGATTGCGCTGCCAGTTAAATAGAATTTATTCCTTAGTAAGTGTTCTTTAGGATTGCAGCCTGAAAAATTGTTAATCCCAAATAATGCATGTGTTTTAATAATGAAATTGTATTATCTTCTCATATTAAAAAGAAATCCATTTAAAATATCATTGCCTGATCTAAAGTTTCCCAGAAGCAATATCTATTGAACCCAACAATTCCTTTTAAATGGAGATTAAGGTGTCTTTCTTGTGTCTCATTCCTCCGTATCCTGAAACCGCACCATGTTGTTATAGATATTATAGCACCCATCACAGTTAGATTTCATCCTTCCACTTGCACAAGAAGCCCTGCTTGCACATGGGATGATTTCTGCCCAGTCTCCTTTTCCCTTTGTAACTCCCTGCTCTCCTGAACATCTACTCTAACATCTACTCTTGAGGTTCCTTAGTCCGTAGAGGAAAGAGTTTAGGATACATACCTAAGTTTTATTTTAAGCCATCAGAACTGCCAATTCTGCAGTTTAAAGAAGGGGAAACATAATTTAGGATGAACAAGATATTGTACTGGCCAGGCAAAGTAGCTTTGGGCCCAATCTTATCCGATTTTCCAGCGCTGATGCAGCCGTACCAATGAAGCATGTACTGCATCCTGTGGTGGAGGGGTAGGCACGGAGGCCTCCTCAAGCTAAGGGACCTCCGGGCTGCATTGCGGCTGCATCAGTGCTAGAAAGTTGGATAGGATTGGGCCCTTAGATACTTCGTTCTTTTTTCATTTGAGCTCAGATTAAAATTAATTTAAACTTTACTTTTTTTTAAAAAAGTGGCATCAGTAACAAAGGTGAAGACTCTGGGAGGAGGGACATTGTGAGACATTTATACACACTAATTGCAGGATGGTTTTTTACCATTTAAATGTGATACTTCCAGATGTAGTGTTTTGCAGCTGATTAGCACATCAGATCAGTCACCCCCCTTATCCACATGTATAGGGTGCCGCCGATTTCTGATAGTCCAGACAAACTAGTAGGATTATCACTGGCAGCACTACTGCTTTCATTTCAATAGATTCTTCCTGTGTTGGTTCCTTTTTTTGGTGCTACTGTCACTGCTGGAAATGACATCTGGAAATCCCAGAACTTTCATGCAAAAAAACAGGAAGTGGCCTGTTAATCAGAGGAGTCCATACCAGATCGCAGGGTGAAGTTTCTACTGTGCCAGTTTATTTTCAGATAGATTGCGGATTTCTTGGAGACCCATTGCAGCCTCCCAATGGAGGCCTCCCAAGTTGGAGACCCATTGCGGCCTCCCAGCTCTACACCGGGGAAAGGGGACAAATGTCCCCTTTCCCCGAGTAGACCTCCGGGCCCCCTTCCTTGCCCCCTCCCTCGCCGCCTGGACGGCGGATGGCCTTGCGCCAGCTGCCCTTACTCGTCGTCCGGACTGCCCATGCGGCCGCTAGGGGATTGCTTACCTTCCTCTGGTGGCCGCATGGATGTTCCGGTGGCGGAGTGAGGGCGGTGGCAGAGTGAGGGCGACTCACGAGTCGTCACGAATGTGCCTTATGGCAAGTTTGCAACTGCTTAGGGCAGCGGAGCTGATCTTGATTGTCCATAATTTGATTTTGTGGAAATTATGCTGGATGAAACTGCTTAGCCATGAAATCTATTTATAGCTTTCCCTCCTAGAAGAGGCCTAGGGATTGTGCTTTGCCCTTTTCTGTTTGTCTCACAGAAACGCAATTAAAAAAGTTTGAATGAATGACAAAGTTTCCGTGAATTGATGGAAATTGGAACATGGTGTACTGAGAAATTGTCTCTTTCTCTGAAAAAAAGAAAAGAGAGATATTATGTATGTTCTGTGTATCAGGAAAGTGGCACTGCAATGCAGATGTCATTTCCCTGCTCTAGATTAAATTTTTCATGATTTTTATAATCACAACATTTAGAATATTTCTGTTGTCCAAATAACTTGTTTTTGTGCTTTTTGTGCTTTTTGCACAAATTTATTTTGTGGGGGGGGGCATTGAACTTGAAATGTTATCTGAGCTAGAAAACTATTTTCCAGCATATAGAAATTGGATAACTTTGTTACTGGCACTCTGTTTCTACTTTAAAATAACTAAATAAATGTACTCTTATTATGGTTCAGTTTGGAGGAATTTAAAAGTGTGTGTGTGTGTGTGTGTGTGTGTGTGTGTGTGTGTGTGTGTGTGTGTGTGTGTGTGTGTGTGTGTGTGTGTAAACTGAGTATGCTGCATTACAACTATATCAGCTTTTCTTCCTTTGCTACAGTAACATGTGTAAAGCTATATTTAAATTCCAAACAGTCTGTTCTTTTTGTGCTTAGGTATTCTTGTGACTGTATTTTTCTCATGTCTTTTTTTTTCTTATTTCATCATGCCTAGCACAACACAGCTGGCATAAACTGTGAGAAATGTGCTGTGGGCTACTACCGTCCTTACGGTGTTCTGGTGACAGCACCCGATGGATGCAGACGTAAGTTATTTTCATTGTTTCGCTTGTGTGTGTGTGTTTCAAAGGAAGAATTGCTCACATTAATTTCAGTATGTTCAAGTATACAAAATTAGTGCATTTCTATTGCATTTAGTGTTTTTGATTCTAGAGTAGAGTGGATAGTAGACTGCAGAAATTATAGGTTGCCAGTGCCCAGCTTCTTGTCCTTTTAGTAACCGAATAGTAAGAACAGCTGTGATGAAAGGCGAAAGCCCCTCAGCTGCTAGCACAAACACAAGGCCACGCAACCTGGGAAATTTCCCTTCCACTTTGTAATACACTCCTGACCAAGGAGAAGGTAGACTGCCACCAGCTGGGGAGGTTCCTTGACCATCCAGTCCCAGCTACTAGGATGGCCTCAGGTAAAACGTTGTGCAGAACTGAACTTCCTGACCAAGGGAATCAGTGGCACAAGGCAAAGTTACAAAGGTAGCGTGTGTGGCTCCAGCGGAAAGGCTCCAAGGATTTAACCTGGATGGATACTCTCTTGGTGAGTGCTAGGGAATGTGTAGATGTTAGGAGTTAGAGTTTATTGTTTTATTCTGCTACTTTGTATTTTGTACGTTATGCCAATTTGCACTGGCGTCGACAGGGGGAAGCGGGGGGGGGGGCGGGCCGCCGGGGGGCGTCGCGCGTACAGGGGTGACGCGCGACGCCCCCTTACTTACAATTTTGTGTGGAGCTGGGCCCACCCGCCCTCCCTTCGCTCTGTTTGGCTCCAAAATGAGCCGAAAACGGAGCGGGGAGGGCGCTCCGCTCCTGCGCGTGACGTCACGCGCGGGGGCGGAGCCTCCCCCTTAAGGGCGACGCGCGCCCCCGCTCAGGGGTGTCGCGCGTCGTCACGACGCCACTGCCAATTTGCCTAGCAGTTTTACTGCTCTTCCATGTCTCTGTGCTTGTTTTGCATAGCCTAAAATAAAACATCCTTATTTTACCTTTTGTGTGTTTCATTGGAACCAGGAGGTTAAATCCTTGGAGCCTTTGCACTGGAGCCACACATGCTACCTTTGTAACTTTGCTTGGGAAAGGCTGAAATAGACTTTATCCATGTCAAACTATGGTCCCAAAGGGTAGGGTTTGGAATGGTCGGGCAGCTGCTGGAGGGCCTAAGGATGACTGATCCTAAGTCCACCTCTGTGCACATCAGGGACATGTGCAGGTGTGGCAGGTGAAGCAACCCCCCCCCCTCGTAATTCACATTAAAGTGCCACAGCCTAATCGAGGGTTGTACATGCGGGCTACCCGCTTATTGAGTGCAAGTGGGTGGCGCGCATGCGCAATTCTGTGGTTAGGCTGCAGCACTTTACTGTGAACTACGAGGCGGGGTTGCCTCACCTGCTAAGCCCTCACCGCACGTCTCTGGTGCACATGGCTTTCATGTGGTGGTGGCAGAGCAACTCTTTCATGTCCTACCCGGGTAGGAAGGATCCCATGGAGGGCAGTTTGCCAAGGGCTCCATGAAACCTGGAGGTGTCTCTGCATGGCTGGCCATGTCTTTGGTCTAAGCCTCAGTATGTGATTCGGAGTGCTGCCGCCAGCAACCTTAAAAAAAGTTGCCTTGAAATATGATTCATTTCTGTAACAAAGAACTCCAATGGCTGCTTTGCCATGGGAATACCAGAATGCAACTTGACAGACAAGCAGCCAGCCAGCCAGCCGTGAACCTAAGAAGCATATGTATCAATCATATAAGATATATTAACTTCTGGAAGCTGGCTGCCTGTTTAGCATAAACTGCTGTTAGTAGGAAAGCAATATACACTAGTGTGATAAAGTTGACACAGGATGTCCAGGATGTGATAAATAGTATCCTAATTCTAGATAGCACTGTTATCTTCATAAGGAACAAGGAACCAGGCACAAGCGCAGTTAAAATTCCTGTAATTGCAATGTTTGACCTTAGGAAATAAATAAATTGGGTTGAAGAAAGCTTTGGGACTGATGTTGTTGTTTTATTTAGCCTGCAGGTGTAACCCAGAACATTCCCATGGCTGTGAGGAAGGATCAGGTCACTGTTATTGTAAACTGAATTATCAGGGTGATAATTGTGAGCAGTGTGCTGAAGGTTTCCATAGTTTCCCTTTCTGTTACCGTGAGTATCAATATAAAGTAAAGGTAAAGGTGACCCCTGACAAAACATTTCTTCAATTTTTAAAACTGAATGTCCACCTACATCTTTTTATTCCATCTATAGTGCATCAAATCATCAGTACGTTCACCAGTAAATTAATGTTATAATGCCAAACAAGACAAGTATCTAAGGCAGGGGTTCTCAACTGAATACCACCACCTCTGGTGCCACTCGTCCTTCACATACCACCAGAAGTGACTGGTGGTGACGTCAAAGGCAGTTACTTCCGGGTCTTTGCATTTCCGGGGCAGGTAGCAGGATCAGGGCAGGTGGGACGGCCCTTCCCCGTGTTTCTGAGAGGCTCGGCCAAAGGCAGGAGCCTCTTGGGAGTAAAAATGTGGCGCAAAAACGTGACCAAAGACATGTGATTGCATCCCATCTGGGTAGGCTTACCAGATCTCCAACTGGGACAGAGTGCTAGACCTTTAGGAGAAGGAATGTGGGCAGGTGTAGCTTGTTAAGTCCTAGAGCACAATCCTAGGCATGTCTACTCAGAAGCAAGCCCCACTGAACACAATGGGGCTTGCTCCCGAGTAGACATGCCTAGGATTGTGCTCTAAGGTTTAACAAGCTACACCTGCCCACATTCCTTCTCCTAAAGGTCTAGCACTCCGTCCCGGTTGGAGATCTGGTAAGCCTACATCTGGGCCATAGGACTTCTGGTGCCCAAGCCTCTCCCCTAAGGCTGCTAAGATTGGGCTTCTTCCCCCCTTTTGCCCCCTGTGAGCCTCTTGCCCCTCTGCCTGTGGGGTTCCCCTTCCTCCTTCACCACCTTTTTTCTGTCCTCCTTCCTCCTCCAGCTTGCAGGTCTTCTGTTTCTGCTGTCTCTGTCTCCCCCCACACTGTCTGTCCTGGCTGCTGCCTTCTGTCATTTCCTCCTCCTGTATAGCCTGTTACTGGCTCTGTAGGTGAATATTCACCCAGTGATCCTGCCCAACCCAGCCATAGCTCAGCTGGAATGGCATATCGTCGCACAGTGCTGAGTGATTATGTCATTGCTGGGGCTGTTTCAGTTGTGCTGCTACTGGCGGTCGCCGTGGCTTCCCCTTGCTCTGCTCTGCTCTGCTGAGTGTGAAGAGTGCTACAGTCCCATCCATCTATTAATGTGTAATAAAATGTTATTCATTCCTTCATTCATTTTCATCCCACTCTTTACTGTTGGTCCCAAGGCAGCTGACAAAGTCTAAAAACATTTTTTTAAGTTTACAAGAACAACGTATTTAAAATAGTAATCAAAATGTGCGTGCGCACACACACACTCAAACACAAATATTTCAACAGCAGCACCTAAGTCAAAAGCTTGGTGGAACAGATGGATATTAAGTACCTTTTTTAAAATCAGAGAGAGGGAGGACTTGAACAACCCATGGCAGGGAGTTCCACAAATGGGAGCTATCACAGAGAAGACTCTGTCCTGCATGCATGGCAGTCAAGCCTCACTTAATGATGGCACATGGAGCAGAGCCTTCCCAATAATCTTAATAGATGGGTAAATTCATATGGCAGAAGGTGGTCCTTGAGGTATCAAGGGTCCAAACCATATAAGGCTTTAAAGATGACTACCGTAGTTTTAATTGATAATACAGTATAATCTCTATTTTCCTGATAGATTCTTTTTTTCCCCCACTTGAAAGGTATTCCTGTTTATCCTGTTGCTACTCCAAGCTCTGAAGACCCATCAGCTGGCCATATAGTTGGCAAGTTCTCCTCTTTCTGTTGTTTCCTGTGTATTATGTTGTCCCTGTATTAATCATAAACCCAATCCGGAAATATTTAGGTACTCATGGGTGAGTTTACACAGTTAGTAGGATACAGTGGGATGTACTTCTAAGTAAACGTGTGAAGGGTCATGCTATTTCCATTCAACATCCTTTTGATTGAACTCCATGAATGTTTAGTTTTGTCTGCTTTCCCCAAAGGAATGGTGCGGCAGATTATGCTAATTGTGTTTCTTTTAAATGTGTGTTATTAAGGCTGGTTAAAAAAAAATAAAAGGTGGGTAAAAAAAATGTGCAATTGCTACACAAGCAAATCCTTGCAGCAAAAGAAGCTGACCTTTGCTTGTCAAGAGTTCATCCATCACAGGGGCCTCTGAGGTCTGAAGGCTTGTCTGTTGACCATCTTTTTACTTAAAGCTACCAGGACTCAGCTTCTGCACTTGGAAATCACTGTGCAGTTCCCTTAGCAATGCAGTGGTTATGCTTTCAGAATGTTCTTGAACAAGAACTACTGTCGTTGTCTAGACGGAACGACACGTCCCCTCCAGCTCTGTTTGGTTTCATGGGAGTGTTTTTTCTTTGCTCGTGCAGTAACTCTGCTGTGTTCTTCTCTCTTTTGTATATGAAGATGGCTGCAAACCAGGATTTTTTGGCTCCCCTTGTCAGCGTAAGTTCTACATTTCTGCTGCCAAAGTAAATACAGTACAAGTGTCGTCGTACTTTTTTTCAATCCAAGTGTAGTGTGACATTCGAGGCAGTTAACGCTCTCGATATTTTCCTTTGCAAAATCTCCGCTGTCTAGCTTGCCAGTGCCACGGCTCAGGAGCGTTGCATGACAGCGACTGTGATAGAAAAACGGGACAGTGCAGATGCCGCACTGGATTTCAGGGGACTGCCTGTGATAGCTGTGCAGTGGGGTATTTCCATTACCCTTTCTGTCAAAGTAAGTGATCATTATACCATTTGTTTCTCAAACTATTGCTACCTGGGAAACAGTTTTCAAGGGAGCTACTTGCAAGTAACTAGTGTCAGGCTTACAATCCAAGGTGACTAGGTTTTTACAATTGCATTTAAAAATTCCCTTCCTTTTCAGTTGGCCTTACTGTAATCTGTAAGTCGAGCTGTAGACTAGACCCCTTAAAAACATGAGGATGGGTTTTCATTATAATTCAGGAGATAATTTAACCAGGGGTGTGCTTACTGTACTGGGACTTGTTGTGAGTGCTGTCACATATAAAGTAGCGGTGAACAAAAGTGGCTTATACTTTGAACAAAAAGGAGTACGATTATCTCCCTTCCCAGTTCAGTTTTGATATGTTAAAGCTACTTGTTCTACATATTAAAGCTATAGACAGCAATGTGATAGGGTAGGAGAAGGGGGGCTGTTTCCCTCCCCTACATATTTATTTAAGAGTACATTTCCTCTCCCCCCCTCCCCACCATTTATATATCAATGGGGCAAACATGATTAACTCCCATGCGGTTTCCCTGCACATGTAATTTGGCCCAAAATGGTGGTGTGTGTGTGTGTGTGTGTGTGTGTGTGTGTGTGTGTGTGTGTGTGTGTGTGTGTGTGTGTGTGTTTTACAACAGCGCCTCTGAAAGTATCTTCTATTTCTTGGCAGTGTGTAGCTGCAGCCCAGCAGGCACTCGCCCTGAAATATGTGACTTTCTTGGGAGATGCCTCTGCCGCTTGGAAGTAGGTGGCCTTCAGTGTGACAGCTGCCGTCCTGGGTACCATTCGTTCCCTTTGTGTCAAAGTAAGCATACAAAAAGCATTCATCTGGCCACAGGGCATACAAACCTGAAAACAAATATGGTTCTGTGTCTCTATTGGTCTGCTGATTTAGAACTGTTAAACAGATAAGTCACTCTGGCTCACTGGGCTGTAGAATTACAATATGGTATGTTGACTGAAAAAAAGAGACATGGGAAAACTTTCCAGGCTGTATCCTCATAGTTTCTTACCTGCAAGGAGGGTGTCTGAACCTAGCTTTGGAACCTTTGACTGCTATATAGAAATATATTCCGGCCTATCCCCTGCGATTTTCTGAGAGGGCCTTCCTTTATGTGCTGTCTTTGACCCGCTGCACCCGAGTGATCGCAGCCTTCCTGGCCCTGGGTCTCAGGGGCTCATTCCTGATTACAAAATAGAGGCAGGAAGCAGGAAGCACTCACAGGAAACGAGGCAGAGAGCTTGGTGATCAAAGTGCTAATGTATCCCCGTGTGTCTTCTTTAAAGTCCACGCTGATCAGCTGTTTGGCTGCTGCAGGAAGCACTCACAGGAAATGAAGCAGTGGGCTGAAAAGAGTTCTTTTCATCTCTCTACCTTGCTTCCTGTGAGTGCTTCCTGTCTCCATTTTGTAATCGGCAATTAGCCCCTGAGACCCAGGAAGGCTGCAGTCACAAGCTGGTAAGTTGTTTGCGCGATGGGGGGCATGATGGGGAGGATTTTTTCAACCACGGATAAGTGAATCCGCGGATAGCGGATCTGCGGATACAGGAGCCCTACTGTATAGCTTTATGGTATTATTCATAAATACAAATTTTCCAAAAGGTTTCCACAATTTTGGCCACTAGTCCTGTCAACCCCCCCCCCAGGGTGTCACCTGGTGCTGTCTGCGCCCCCTTAGTGACGCCACTGTTGGGGGGGGCTCTTCAGAGGCAGAAAATTGAGATATAAATACCTGGATAGGTAGATATTACTAGATCAGGGGTTCTCAAACTTTGAAGGCCCGGGTACCCCCTATCACGGTCCAACTTTCTGAAGTACCCCTGCTAATTAATTGCTAATTAATTGGATTAACCAATCAATTAATTAGCTAATTAATCATTAACTGAAAAAGTACTAAAACAATTTTAAATATGAAAAAATGTCTTACTTAACCCTGTGTGTGTGTGTGTGTGTGTGTGTGTGTGTGTGTGAGAGAGAGAGAGAGAGAGAGAGAGAGAGAGAGAGAGAGAGAGGGATTGCACTGAAGTTCTAATTAACAAGTAATTAACTACTAATTGATGCTGATAAGGGGTAGGCTCTGGCGTACCCCCTGCCGTTGGTCCGCGTACCCCTAGGGGTACTCGTACCACAGGTTGAGAACCCCTGTACTAGATGGCAGCAAAATAAACACATCATTTCAGGATGTAGCCATTCATTTGTCAGTTTGTTTCTGGCTAAGTTCAGCAGTTACTGACGAGTACACTGAACATCAAGCTATAATTCCAGGAATGGGTATTGCAGGAGTTAAAACATATTAATCAATACTAAGCCTACTGAATCTTTACCTTAGGGTATCATGTAGCAATAGCATAAACACTTTCCTAAGATAGTTTTTGTTGACTGTCAAGATTAGTTTCTTTTATCCTGCTTCTGTCTGGTCCTCAGGTATGTCTGATCTATAGCTTCTGTATTAAAAAGCATGGGGACTTTTACTTTGTTGTGAAGCATCGCCACCCATTTTCAAACCTCTTTTTGTACAGCTGGAAAATAGTTGAAGTAAATCTTTCTGTCAATTTTAAATGTTGACATGGCAATAAGAATATTATTCCTTCCTTTATTTACTTATTTATTAATAGGCAACTTTTACTGAAGTTGTTTTCCTCCACCACCACCACCACCACCACCACCACCACCTCAAATAAGATTTAGGATTTGAGTTGATTTCCTTGAGATTTGCTTTAGGGTCAAAGCAGTTATGATTTAAAGAAATCTAAGGAAGAACTGTAACTGAAATTATTTCTTTTTCCCATCAGAGTGTGACTGCGATGCAGCTGGTTCTGTCGAGAACACATGTAGCCCTCGTGGACATTGTCTTTGCCATGTAAACTATGCTGGGCTGAGATGCGACCAGTGTGCTCCTGGTTATTACAGCTATCCCAACTGTTTGCGTAAGTAGCCAGCCAAGTTTCTTTCTCTGTTCTTAGGTCTCAGATGAACATCTTGGTCTAATGTGTTACATGGAAGTAAAACTGCTTAACTTACTGGCAGCCCAATCCTGTTTAACTCTTGCACCAGTGTAACAGTAGATCCCCCGGTGTAAGAGCACTTATGCCAGTGTAACGTGCCGTATGCCGACGGACACAGGATGGACACCGGTGTAACCCCCCTCAGACGCCACGCATGTACAGTTCAAATGCAGGATGGACACTGGCACAACTCCGCCAGCGCAGGGGGCTTTCTGGGGGCATTCGGACGCCCCTGGAATGCCCCCTGCGCCAGTGGAGTTCCTCCAGTGTCCATCCCACGTCTGAACTGCACATGTGTGGTGTCCAAGGGCGGTTACACTGGTGTCTATCCTGTATCTGTTGGCGTACAGCAAGTTACACTGGCATAAGTCATCTTACACCGGGGGATCTACTGTTACACCGGTACAAGAGTTACACAGAATTGCGCCCTAAGGCTGCATTCCTATGCACACTTTCCTGGAAGTAAGCTCAATTGAACATAACGGGACTTGCTTTTGAGGAGACATGCCTAGGATTGTTCTGTGCATGTAGATAAAAAAAATAATCCCACATTCTAGACCACCACTCCTCCCCGCTTACATACACTTTCAGCCACTCGCCTCTGCCTTTTTCGAATCTCAGCATGAGCAGGATGGAAGAGGCGGCACTGAGGGCTGGTGGTAGCAGGCAGGATGGAGAGCAAGCAGGTGGTAGCAGGCAGGATGGGTGCTGGGGTGCAGACAATACACTGCCTGCCTCCAGTTCACCAGCCAAGGTGATTGCTTCACCCAATTTCCCTGTTCTCCAAGGGGGGGTTCTCTAAAAGATCTAAGAGGACAGGCAGACTAGTGTGGGGGAAGGCAGTCTCTGGGAAATGCTGGTCCTAAGCCATGTAGGGCTTTAAAGATCATAGCCAGCACCTTGAACCTTGCCTGGAAACGTACTGGTAACCAACTGAGCTGCAACCACAGTGTTATATGCTCATATATGTAGGCATGTGTTAGCACCTGCGCAATTGCAATTTGTATCAGCTGAAGTTTCTGGAGGGTCTTCATAGGCAGCCCCCACATACAGTGCATTACCTGTATATGAGATAAAGAAGGTGTGGGTGACCATAGAAATGTCTGACTGGAACAGAAATGGTTGTATCTGACACACCAGTCCCAGCTGGGCTAAAGCACTCTGACACCTGCAAGTTCAAGGTTAAGGTCAGGTCCTGGAGTATTCCCAAGCTTCACACCTGATCCTTCAGGTGCAGTGCAACCCTGTTCAGAATAGGTTGACTCACAAGCATCACCCCAGCAGGCCTCCTTGCCAGGAGAACTTCTGTCTTGTCCAGATTTAATTTCAGCTTGACTGCCTTCACTGATTCCAGACACCAGTACTTAAATGGAGGCACTCTGCCAGAAGGAACAGGGCTCTCTTTTCTCAGTCGAAGTGCCTTTGTTCTGTCTTCAAATTCTTAGGGAGAGTGCCTGTATAGTCAGAGGCTATGAACAGGCCTCCAACCTCAATTACATACCTCTTTCTTACAGCACAATCCTGTGCCTGTCTACTCAGAAGTAAGTCTGATTAAGTTCAATGGGACTTCCTTCCATGTAAGCGTGCATAGGATAGAAGCATAGAGTATGTTGGTGGCCTCAAGGCCTCAAGGTTTGATTGCTAGAGGGTGCCTTATAAGCAGGCTTACCAGATCATCGCCGGGACGGGAGCGGTCTACCCTTAAGAGGTGCGGTCTACCCTTAAGTGGGGGGGCCAGAACGCATCGCGTTCTGGCCCCCCCACGCCCTGCCCCCTTAAGGGTAGACCGCTCCCGTCCCGGCGACGATCTGGTAAGCCTGCTTATAAAACATCATGCTAGAAAAGATTTTCAGTGGATATCATAGCACTCATTATGCCAATCGTTCTGTCATTTTAAACTGGATGCCTTTGTTCAGCTTGTCAGTGTTCAGCCTCCGGCTCCTACCAGGGAACATGTGATCCAGCAACTGGGCAGTGTGAGTGTCGACCAGGCATCGCAGGTCAACAGTGTGACAGATGTCTTTCAGCAGCCAACCACTTCCCTCATTGTCAAGGTAATATTTACAAGGAAATTGTCTGTCTGTGATTGTAGAGGTTGCCAGCAAATTACATGGACTTTTCAGGGGATTTTGATGAATTAACTTTACACTGTACTTTGCAGTGAGACTTATTGCTTTATAAGCTACCATTGCAAAGTGTCTGATGCTCACAGTACAGCTCAAGCCAGAGAGCAGGTGAGTTCCTTGGGTGGCAGGCGGGTGGCAGGCTTGCCGAAGGCCAATAGTCTGGTAGTTCAGAAGGAGAGTGTCATATAATACTGTAAAGTCATGCTCAGAGACATCTTAGTGTACTCAGGAATCCATCTTGTGAGAGGTAAGTGGTATCTGTTCTGTGTGAATAGTTGCTAATTGGGTAGATTCTCAGAGAGGCTCCTGTCTTATCTAGGCTGGGCTATCGGGCTGTGCCAGTGACTTCAAGGCCGGACAGCTAAGCCTCTAATTAAAAATTGACTTCATGCTTCAGGAAGGGGGGGGGGGAGTTGCTCCTCAGGCCTTCTGTCACATAGGCATGTAGAAGGTTCTGTGGTCCAAGGCTTGTGATTGGTTAATGCCTCTGGACAGGTACCTGATGTAATCTGCCTGGAGATGTTGCATCATCCTTTTAATTTACTGGAAGGTCTGGAACATTTCTCCAGGGGTACCTCTTGGGTATAAAAAGACTCTTAGTATCTATATCAACCTGTGGCAGTAGATTTTATCTCTTACTTGTCTCCAAGTGGGGAGGATTATGGGCTGTTAAGTAACTCCAGCTGGAATTCCCTGCAGTTCCATCCTCTAACCACCAGTGCATGCATGGACTCTTGATTCAAGTCCCAAGGCGCTTCATGCTAAAGGTGTCCAGTCTGGTTTTATGGTTTATGGCAGTGGTTCCCAAACAGGGAGGCATGGCTCCCAGGGGAGCCGCGGATAACAGCCAGGGGAGCCGCCGAGTGTCACAGAATCCTCTCGGAAAACAGTGCAATGCCAATTGGCAGGCATCAACATAATGTAAAGGGAGTCACGGCCAATGGTCACCAATGGCCAAGGGAGCCTCAGGTCGAAAAAGTTTGGGAAACACTGTTATGGTTTTATGGATAGTGTTTGGTTTAGATGTACAGTAAATGATACAGGTGGAAATCCTCCTCTCTGCTTCTCATGATCTTCACTCAGTGACTTTGGCGAAGCTGGTCAAAATCAGTGTTGTACAGTGGTTAGAGTCACAGGTTCACTGGGTAGCTAGAAGAAGTCATGTTCTCAGCCTCAGTTCCTTCTCTATACAACAACAATAATAGTGACCACAGGTGTGTTGTGAGGCTAAGCACTGTGTACGCTGTACATAAAAAGTGCTATTTAAATTATTAGTAATAATTATATGTGTGCGAAACCTACTTCACAGGTTTCTTGTGAGGATAACTGCAAAATGTTTTGTATGTTTATGTTCAACAATTTCTACAGGACTTTAAATAGCTTAATTCTAAAATACGATTTTTTTTTAATCGTGTAAAGGAGTCAGCAATGAATGTGACCCTGCGGGTACCACCGAGTCCTATTTTGTAAGTATGACATTATAGTATTGGTATGCAATGACTGTCGCTAATTATAGATATTATTAACCGAATATATTGAGTGCCTGGGGAGTTATCCTAATATAGTGGATGTTAATATACAAAGAGAGAAACAAATATCTGGTGATGTGTGAGCATCTACTTATCCTAATTAATAATCCTATTATGGCAACTGCAGTTATAATACAGGCCGGATTGTTTGTGTTTAGATCCATGGTGGTAAATCCTTTTCCCTTACCAGTTACTGGGACAAGAGGCAGGTGGGGCCACGGAAAACTCACTGGTTTAAATATGGGGTTCTTCTAGTAAGTCCCTTGAGGAAAGGGAAATTGGGAGGGGGAAAAGATGCAAGCCAGTCCTTGAGAGAGGAAACGGAGTAGGAATCATTTTCTGTAATAAAATTCAAGCTGTGTTTAAGGTTTTTGTGGATCTGTCATCTCCATCTCCTCCTCCCGTGGGGGAGCTATATCTCCAGGGGGGTTGGGAAGTTCATTGATTCAGCAGCCATACAATGAGGATTAAGCTCTCAGATTGTTTATAGGGTCCAATGATGATGAACTATTAGCTTATAAAACTCCTGAGCTTCCTTTACTGACAAATATATTACCTTTGTCTATTAGGGCTACTGCCAGTGTCTGACGAATGTGGAAGGCCCAACCTGTAGCATCTGCAAACCACTTTACTGGAATCTGGCAAGAGAAAACCCTGATGGATGCATACGTAAGCTTGTACATATTGATGTGCCTCCTTTTATGTCAGGAAAATAGAACCTGCACTTTTCCCAGCTATTTTCAGCCCAGTTCGGGTCTTGGCAACCAACCACTACTTTTTATTTAGTAACCTTGGAAAGAGGTAGAATTTATTCAGGTTCTCATAACATCATTTGATTTTGTCTGTAAACCGCTTTGTGAACTTTTTGTTGAAAAGCGGTATATAAATACTGTTAATAAAGTTAATAAATACAGGACCTGTGCAGATTGAAGGTCCCAGAGACCACACTGGCAAAGGAGTGGGAATTGTTAGCCGTGCCACAATTTGTGTCTTAGACCATTTCAAATTCATTTGTCTGTTGCAAAAAGACAGCTGTACTATATTTTGGAGAAAGCACATTTCTCACAGGTTGATGGATATCAACTAATCCATTATTCTTGCAGTTGTTTTTAAAATTCTGGTGCCTGTTAACAAAACCATTGATGCTTAGCTAAATTTTGCCCTCTAGCGTCTCTTGATGATAAATTTAATGGAGTTATGCAATATTTTTATTTGTATATTTGAAAGCCCAGTGAGTCCTTTGTATGGAGAATATTTTTTAAGTAGTCTAAAAAGCCTTCTGTTTGAATTTTTCTGCACTGTTCCCATGGGCAGCCTAGAATTTTGCAGAGAAGTAGAAGATAAAATTAGAGCATAGTAGGTGGCCAACCTGCCACCACCACTGAATTAGAGGAACAGTAGTAAAATGATAAAGTATTTGCAAAGTAGTTGCAAAACATACAGCAATAGACAAAGTGCATTTGAAAGGTCTAGGAGTCTTTTCTCCAAAAAATGCTCTCATCTTCTTTGTAGTAATGTGTTTCCATCAGTCTTGCCAAAGGAGTAGAAATTAATATTGAACTGCATGGCAGCGCAATGTACTAAGGTCAGCAAAGAGAGTTCCTAAAAAAGAGTTTTCATAGTCCCAGGATAATTTTTATTCAACATGGCTGAAACTCATGCAAGAGCATTGAATGAGTGACAAAGATCAATCAGCACTCATCCCTCTGCCTAACACGCTCGCTCGCTCCCTCTCTCCCTCCCTCGTTCCCTCTCGCTCTCTGGTTGATGGTGATATGGATTCATTCTGGGAAGATGAGTTTCAAATGATTTTGTTTGCCCTTACAGAGTGCCAGTGTGATGCAGCTGGTACATTGAGTGGACTCAGAGAGTGTCAGCAGGTAAAATAAAATCCATTTACTTTGTTTAAATATTGTTTAAATTTGTGAATGAATAAAGCTCTGTCAATGAACAGTCATTTGTTTGCTCGTAGAGGCCCTATCACATTGGCTCAGCACTGAAAAACACTCATTATTGGGGAGGGGGAGTAGAGTCCAATTTTATTATTGTTAGCTTGACAGCAAATCCCACTGAGTTTAATGGAACTTACTCCTATAGTTTATACTATAGAATTGCAGCCCAAGTAGTTTGCTAGTGAATGGGATGGGGCAGTAGCTCAGTGGTACAGCACATGCTTTGCATGCAGAAGGTCCCAGGTTCAATCCTTGAAATCTCCGGGTAGGGCTGGGAAAGACCAGACCTGGGATGTTGCTGCCAGTCAATGTCAACAATGATGGACCAATGGTCTAAGACAGGAGTGTCCATCATAAGGCCTGCGGGCCAGATGTGGCCCGCAGAAGCTCTTTATTCGGCCTATGTGATAGTTGGGCATTCCCAGCACCACCATCCAAAGTGATGCATTGGCAGAAGCGGAGCTGCTGAAAGGGCAGCACTGGGAGATTCCAATTATCATGCGGGTCACCCTTTCAGCAGTGCTGCTTCTGCCAAGGCTCTGGGAGGGAGAGACGGAAGGAGGCCTTGGAAGGCGAGAAACAGTACAGGTGAAGAGGCAAACCAAGAGGGGTGGGAGAGGAAGAAGCTGCTGGGAGAGCCCAGTTATCATGTGGGCCACCCTTTCAGTAGTGCTGCTTCTGCCAAGGCGTTACTTTGAGCTGAGCTGCGAAGTGATGCCTCAGCAGAAGTGGCGCTGCTAAAAGGGTGGCCCATGTGATGATTGGGCTCTCCTCATATCTTGAAAGTATGATCCAGATTTGCATATTTTCTATCATTTGCAGCTAAGGAGTTCCTAAGCGAGAAAAAAGTGCTTCTTTCTGGTCATCATCTGCTTAATTACGTTCTTTCCTGCTTAATAGCATCACCTCTGGCCCTCAGCAGGCGCCATGAATGTTATTCAGCCCACTGTATGGAATGAGTTTGATACCGCTCATCTAAGGCAACTTCATATGTTCATATTTGCAGCTGCTCAGCAAGCTGATATTGGACCTAGCTAACCTTATAAACAAAGCCCCAACATCAAAAGATATCTGTGATTGACTGACTTCAGCTATAGAGGAAGTTCCCACACTGCCTAGAACTGGTTCTCTGTGGGATGCTGACAGATGACTTCACACACATCCAATCCTACAGAACTGGGTACAATTGGCCTATTTTGGGCCCACGTGGTGATCCAAACACATGACCTCCCTTTACCTACAAACTAGCTCCCACCCGATGTCAAGAACCACCCTTTCATGAATGTTTAGGAACAAATTATTTTACACCACCGTTATTTGAAATAAGGAAATATTGAAAGCTTCCTAACTGTTTTTTTCATAGGCAGATGGTGAATGTTACTGCAAACCCCTTGTTTGTGGAGATACTTGTGATACGTGTGTAGATGATTATTATGGTCTGGAAGACAAGAATTATTTTGGATGTCAAGGTACAGTCTGGTTTATTCACAACAGAGCTTCTGCGTAGGGAAACAGATTTTTGAAAAATAGTCTTCAAATCACTATTACATAAAATATTTGTACTTGAACATTTCTGAGAGCATTTTCGTTCCCTGGAAAGCCCGCTTGCCCGCCCCAAGCCTCTTACCACAGTTTTCAGGGTTGCTCCATGATCTCGCAACTCAGAAGTAAGTGGCAGTGACATCATCACGTCACGCATCATTGGCAATAACTTCCGGGTGCTGAGCAGCACCCTGCAGCAGGAAGGGTGCCGTGAAGACGGTAAGTTTGGGAACCACTGCACTAGGCTATGGCGGTTTACTTCTTCAGATTAAAATTACGTTTTTCAACAGCCGATGTAGGAGTCTTCAGTGATGGAGCTGGGGAAGTGGAAGAGGGGAAAGTCAATACTGTACAAAACAGAAAATGCAACCCGGTTTTCGTCCGAAACAGAGGCTCAACAGGCACCTGCTGGAGATGCTCTAGGACAGCAGTTCCCAAAGTCCCTACCGCCGTGACTCACCTTGGCCAGCTGTTCCCACCCCCCATGTTAGCCAGCCGCTCTCACATTGCTCCGGCCCGGGGACGGCCTCCAAAAGGACTCCTGACGTGACTGAAAGGAGGCCTCCAGAGGCCATTCCCAAGCCAGAGTGACGTGGGAGTGGCTGGCTAATGTGGGTTGGGCCCTGGAAGTGGCTTCCAGTTGCTTCTGTTTGGCTCCAGTTTGAAGCCAAACAAAGGCAAGGGCAAGCAGGTGGGCCCAACTGGCAACCCACCTCCGCTTTAGGCCACCTTGCAACCCACACTGTGAGAAGCCCTGCTCTAGGAGGAGTTCCTGCTACAGACAGGAGGTTGGATTAGATGACCTTGTGGGTCCCTTCCAATTCTATGTGCGTATGGGGGAATGACAAGCGGGCACACAGGTGACTTGGATCCACACTCACTAGTGTGAGATTCAGGAGGTGTGTATATGCATCCCTTAGAATTGATGGAAGGAAGGAATGTTGAATACATCTTATTTCTAGAGTGCCTCTAAAGACATTTGTAGCACAATCCCATGTCTACTCAGAAGTAAGTCCTATTCTGTTCAATGGGATTTTCTCCCAGGAAAGTGTTATAGGATTGCAGCCTTAGAAAAGAATGGTGAGTGCTTCGATTTCTGTTTCTCTCATAAACTTACAGGTCTTTCGTCCTGGTAACATTTATATTATTTGAGTAAAAATTGGATTATTTTCTTACCTTGCAGGATGCCAATGTGATGTGGGAGGGTCTGTCAGTCGTGTGTGCAATGATCTGTCAGGTGCCTGCCAATGCAGAAGGCACATAGTTGGAAAGTCCTGCAATGAGTAAGTAAGCCTGTTGTCAACCACAGCAGTATTTTAAAGCTTTCTTGCTGTCTCTTCAATTTATGATTGGCACGTTAAATCATCTGCTAACTACATAATACTGTACATTATTCTTATAATAGCAGGTGTCAGTTTCATGAACGATAGGTCTGCAGGTTGACCACAATGTCCCTATGCAGGCTTAAATGGCTTCAATCCCAAATCCACACAATCTCATGCATAGAGACTTTGTGGTCACCCTGTACAAGACCCATGACAGCTAAATGGAACCATGTACAGAGCCATAATATGGGTATCCCTAAGACCTCCTTCCCCATATATACATGGAGAGCAAAGTGGGACTGTTCCCACCAGTCTTATCCCTGATGTCTCCTTGCCTTCTGGCCTTGCTCCTGATGCCTCCATGTTCTGCAGAAGATTGGAAGATAGAGCATACATGTGTGTGCTCCCCTTTTCACACCATTCCGTAGGCTCCATTCCCTACCGTGTCCAAGCTTAAGAATGTGCAGTTGAAGCAACTGCATATGCTTCCCCTATTTACTCCTGTGTCCACACCCCTTACCTTCCTCTGTTTTCCTTATGTCAATATGTAGACTGTAAACCCCTCCTGGCAGCAACTTGTCTTTTCAGCATGCCGTGTACATTGATGTCATAAATAAATAAATCTTCTGAGCACATGGAGATCAGGAGCAGGGCCATTGTTTGTGGCCCCTCTCTTGCCAGGTCACCCATGCATCCGGATGAAGCAGCTCTCAGTGGCAAGCTGGCAGAAGTGCCCTGGACCCTGTGCCGCCTTCATTGGCCTGTTGCCAATCTGGCTGCTTCATCCTACTATTGCTCCAATCTTCTTCTCACTCACTTCCTTGAAAGGAGAGTTAATGAGAAGACGATTGGGATGGTGGCAGCTCACCCATTTCTCTAGCATTGCTGCGGTCCTGTTCTGATCACTCTCAGCCAGAACTGGTTTGTACGGCTGCCTCCTACCAGAGTGCCCAGCCTGGACTTCCTCTTCTGCTCCCCGCATGCCGGGCATTGGAGTAGGAAGTGGCAATGGAGAGGTTGGAGGTCATATGCTTTAAAAAAACCAGTGGGGGGGCTTGGGTGGAAAATGTGGGTGTTGCTTTGAGCACTACTTTGGCTTGGGCCAGACCTGTGCATTCGTAGTGTGTGTGTGCTTGGAGGAAATTATATGCTTCTTTATACCTTATATAAGTGCCAAGTGCTGGGGACAGACAATAGAGGAAGGCTATTATCTTCATGTCCTGTTTGTGTACTTACTTTACGGAGGTATTTATATGGCTTCTGTTGGAAAGAATGCTGGACCAGTTGCGTTGCTAGCCAGGCCCCCCGGGGGGGGGGGAGATGACACATTTTGTGTCATTGCCCCACCCCTTACACTCCTGGAAGTCTTCATTTGAAGGCTTCCAGGGTGCAGGGCAGGTGGGAGGGAACCAAAGACTAAAATCCCACTGTGGCTCCTTCTCGCAAGGAGACCGCGGTTGTCATCTGGGGGCATTGCATCCCCTCGACCTCCCCCATAGCGACACCACTGTGCTGGACCTGGTAGACATTTTTTGATTTGATCCAACTGATCACTTCTTAGATTCATGTGCTTCTTAATTGACATTTAGAAAGCAGAACATTTTCAGGAAATAAGTTGTTGCTTCGTTGTTTACTTTTGTATTTCTGAAAGGCCTGCACAGAACCACTATTTTCCTGATCTACATCACATTAAGTTTGAAGTTGAAGATGGTTCAACTCCTAATGGAAGAGCCATCCGATTTGGTTATGATCCTCAAGAATTTCCTGGCTTTAGTTGGAGAGGTTATGCACAGATGTCCTCCATACAAGTATGTATTTAAGGAGCTAGCTGTTTTTAGCCGAAATAGCTTTAGGAAGAGGGTACATGTGATTTCTTCTGAGTCCCACTGCATTTGTGGAAGAGGCTGAAAAACATAACTTCCATGGATACTGGAGCCTACTAGAAACATTGATGAGGTGTAGAAGGAAATATGCCTCAGTAACATTTGGTATGTAAATTACCTTGTCTGTGCAAGGATATTTTAAGTGGTTGCACCACATGCCCTGGTTGCAGTGTTATTGCAGTTTGCCATGTGAATGCTTCCAATTACTGAGAGACATCCACACCATCAAGAGTCACATACAGGAAAGCCAACATAGCCATGGAGATTCCTCTTATGACTGAGATGGTCCATATGGAAAGCTGTGCTAGATGCTGTGCAAAGTCACAATGCAGAAGTGACCTCCTACAGGAATGGAATAATGTCTAAATTAGCCCTGAAGTCTGTTACAATTACAATTGAATAGCAGTATGTAGGTCTGCAGCAGACTTGCAAGAAAATTATACTTTTCAAGAAAGTGTGGATGTACATGTCTGTTGCAGTTGTATGTTTTCTTCTTGATCAGAGTCCCACGATTACAGCTGTGGGTTCAGGCAGGCAGTGGGATACAGTTGTGTGAGGTACTTAGATTTTGAGGTAGATATAGCCTGTGCTGTTCTCCTAGAACCGTGATAGTGGGCCATGAGTGCCTTCTTCACACTAACCATGTGGTTTGGGCTTCATTATTATTAATTAACAGTATTTATATACCGCTTTTCAACAAAAAGTTCACAAAGCGGTTTACAGACAAAATCAAATGATCAAATGGCTCCCTGTCCCAAATGGGCTCACAATCTAAAAAAAAATGCAGAAGAACACCAGCAAACAGTCACCAGAAAAGACACTCTGCTGGGGCAATCTTCATGGCAATCTTTTGGTTGTACCCATAGCCATGCAAAAACATTTCATGTACATTTACCCTTACATTATGAGCCACAGTGTCAAAATTAATGAAAGTGCAATTATTCTCAGCCCACTTATGTCAAAATCCTTACATGTTTTTTTCAGAAGTAAGTTCTGCTGTGTTCAATGAGGCTTGCTCCCTGTAACTGTGTTTAGGATGCAGTTGGGTGGTGTCGGATAAAAACTAAAGAGGAACTGTTTGCAGGAGGAGGAAAAAAAAAGAGTTTGACAGTGCAATCCTGTACACGTTTACTCAGAAGTAACATGTATTCAGTGGGACTTACTCCCAGGTAAGCGTGTATAGGATTGCAGCCTGAGATATGTAAATAGTATAGAAAAAAGGATGAAGGAAAATGAAGAAACAAGACAAGTCACATGAAACTCTAAGTATGTATCAAATTGAGTTAGTATATTTGCTAGCCAATGTCTAACTAGTACTAACTACCACAAATCCCCACTGCTATTACCTTTGTAGTGCTTGTGAACAGTGACTTACTTATTTACATACTTGATATTTTATACTGCTTTTCAAGCATCATTGTTCTCAAGGCAGTTCATAACAATTTAAAATATCAACTGCAACAGCCATTAATTCAAAACTGCAACCAACAATTTACACAGCAAAAGAATGCAGAACAGCAGATAAAAACAATTATAGGGTGTCAAGGCTCCAAAACTGCCAGGTAAGATCAAACAGAAAAGGCAAAATGAAATAGATGCCCATTCATTTCCTTGCTCACTCTCTTCATCCACCTGCTTAGCAAGTAGAATTTTAATATTTTCTACAAAAGGTGAGGGAGGAGAATGAATGGAAGGACAGGAAAATACAAGATGCAGTTTGGCTGCAGATTCTCCCATTGCATGATTTGCATTAATTTCTCTAGATTTTATCCTTGCAACTCTGACGGTTGCACCATGACAACATTTCTTCTCAAATAGCAACTTTAAGCTTTTTGGTAATTGATTGGAGAACATCCGCAGTACAAGGTGTGTCATCATCCCTGACTGAACATTAGCCTGCAGCTTTCAACAGAGTCAACCTTAAGCACAGACATACCTTTCCACATGATACCGTGGCCCTCAGTGAATTTACGAAGAAATGATATAGTCAGTGGGGCATCTGCTTAGGACTGGCTTGTGAGATAATGTTTGCTGTGAGGATCTGCGAGAAGTGTTTTGTCCTGTGTTTCATCATTCGCTTTTTTTTTTTTTAACATTGGGTGGCATCTCAGCTACCACTTCTGCCATCAGGAGTTCCCTCTGTAAATGGAAGCTTTCCTCCATGAATGGAAGGAGAAAGCTTCCATTTGCAGATGGAGCTCCTGATGGTGAAAGCACCAAGTTGGGATGCCACCTGTTGTTATGTTTACAGATATGCTAAATGATTTCTAGACATTTTCCATCTTTGGGTGGTAGTATTAAATAATATGCTTTCCTGTCCTCTTCTTTGCTTCTTTTTTCCCAGCCAGAGGTGGTAGTACCTGTCACTGTGGCTTCCCCTAAGCTCTTCCACCTAGTACTGCACTATGTCAGCTTGGTTTCAAAAAGCTCTAAAGGGAGGATCTCAATTGCTGAGGGAAAACATTTTGACCCTAATAACACTTGTAAGTGAATTACATTTCTTGCTAGGTTTGCCTTTCTTCCTCTTCCGTACCACAGGAAAATGCTCTTTTTTTCCCTCTGCATACATGTCTGCGTTTGCATGGGTGCGCGTGCGCGTGTGTACATATTTGTACCTTTTCCTGTAGGAATTCAGTATTTTGCTTGCATGGCATCTAACGGTTTATCCTTTTGGCACTTTAAGGCTGTTTTTTTTCTTGTCTATTAACTTCCCCTTTACAGAATGAAGTGAGGATAACTTTGAATGTGGAGAAATCAAACCTATATTTATTTCATGTTATCTTGAGGTACATTAATCCTGGGACGGCAATAGTATCTGGCCACATAATCGCTTATCAATCTCGGCCTCACAAAGGTAGGTAAAACATGACAACAGCAGAACGCAGCAGGTGATTGAAAATCACCTTTTTGCGTTGAACTAGTTCAGCTGAACGTGTTAGTTATGGGGGTTTGTTTACATGATTGGAATCTTTTTTGTAAAGTTTGAATCCATACACAAGAATCCTAATACTCCCAGTTTTAATTTTTCTCAGGTCTGAAATAGGAAGACAAGGTGTCCTTTTTGCACACATAAGTGTAAAAACACAGAGAAATAAGACGTTTCAAGTTATTTCAATCATATATTTCCTATACCAAAATGACTAAGATCTCTGAGAACTCAGATAAGCAGCAGTGTAATGAGACACATGAACTTTGGAGATAAATTCAGTTCCCTGATTTAAATGGGGTATTTAATTTATTAAATTAAATGGGGTATTTATTTATTTGGATTTATTAGGATAAGTCCAACCTTGATCATGAAGACATGCCCCAAGTTTACTAATTAGATCATTTCAGTTGCTGTAGTTTCCTAGAATGCTTCCTTGATACCAAGGCTGCCTTCATGTGCATGGCACTCATGAACTCATCCTTAATTTGTATTTTTCTTATAGCTTGCTTGCCCCATTTAAAACTTCATCGCTTCCTAGGATGCTTCATGGAGGCTAATGTTGGCATAGTTGCTCTTAAAATAATGTTTATATAAAAGCTACTTGTCTCCAGACTCAAATATAGGGAATGGTATTAGTGTAATAAGGCCAGCGGGTGGCGCAGCGGGTTAAACCGCTGAACCATAAGCTGTCGATCGAAAGGTCGACAGTTTGATTCCCGCGACGGGGTGAGCGCTCGTTGCTTGGCCAGCTCCTGCCAACCTAGCAGTTCCAAAGCATGTCAATGCGAGTAGATAAATAGGTACCGCTTGCGGGAAGGTAAACAGCGCTCCGTGTTCCAGCTGCATGCTACGCGCTGTGGCAAGGAGAGTCATGCCGGCCACATGACCACGGAGGCGTCTTTGGACAACGCTGGCTCTTTGGCTTTGAAATGGAGATGAGCACCACACCCTAGAGTCGGACACGACTGGACTTAATTGTCTGGGGATACCTTTACCTTTTTATTAGTGTAATAGAGTCTGAAACACAAAATCTGAATTTATTTCTATGCTGTAATAACAGAATAGCTGTTTGCTTAGTCTTTTGCTGAAGACTCAGTAGCATATCTCAAAACCCATATTACAGTGCTTGGAAAGAACAGCCTTTGTGTTTCTTCATATGTAACCTCAATTAGGTTTCTTTTTTAAAGTTTATGCCTAAAAATTGTTAAGTGTGAATGCACCAAATAGGAGTTTGAAGGCACCTGTATTATACAGGCACATTCATCAGAGAGCCTGGTTTGGTGGCAGCTTCCTGGAGCATACATAGTGGCAAACCTTGATTTGTGATAGAGTAATGTGTGAAACTGCCCTCTGAGAAGCCTCCAAGTTGAACTTAGCATTGTGGGACTAGATTCTGAGCTGACTGAATGCTGCATAGTATTCACACAACTATCCTGTTCGGTCTTCTACATTTCCTCCCTTTCTGCATGGTGCATACATATTCAGTTGTATGTATTACTCCAGGGAAGAGAATCCATTTTGGCAGAGATCAGAGTCAGACTCTTCACTCACTCTCTTGCCTTAACCCCTTAATTTGCTCCCCATGTTGTTTTAATGGTGGTGTTGGATCATGAATAATCAAAGAATAGTTTTATTAATTGATTTGTTTGCTGGCAGGGAGTGTTCAGAGCAAAGATATTGTGTTCCCACCCAGCAGAGACCCGGCTTTTGTAACTGTCCCAGGAAAGAGCTTTGCTGATCCATTTTTACTCGTACCTGGAACCTGGATTTTTAAGATCATGGCAGAGGGAATCCTTCTGGTAAGGAATTCACCTATGGTTATAGTGTTCGTTTTGTTGAGAACTGATTCCGTGTGTGCACGCACGCACGCACAGCTTGCCCTACCCCTGCCCTGAAAAAATACGTTTTGTCCCTTTGTCTTTAGACAAAAGGGACAAAATGTATTTTTTCAGGAGGTAGGGGCAGGGTGAGCTTTGATTGATCAAGTTAGATTTCTGAAAGGAGAAGAAATATTTCACATTAATGCTCACATCCAAGATATTTTCTCTGAAAATCACTCTTTTTGATGGAATTAAAAGTTCTATTCTCCACTGCTGCTCTATCACTGACAGATGCAAATGAGCTCATGGGGAACCTTTCTTTATTTTATTTATATAACAAAGGAAAGCACTCTGAGTGTACTTTTGAAAGTTTAACGGACCTCAATCCAACAGACTTTAGAAATAATAATTTCGGAAGTCCACAGAGGTCTGCTAAACCCTAACTTACAGAGGAATCTCAGCAAGACTGACAGAGCTCTGCAAGGTAGTAAGTGTGTGGGGGGGGGGGGAGAGAGAGGGAGGGAGGGAGGGGCTTGGGGCAGACGTACCTACCTTCCAGGGCTCCCTCAGCGCTAGTGCTGCAGCTCTTCTTTTGGGCCTTGCACTGGGTGCTCCATGAATGATTATGCGTTTCCACATTTCTGAGGCTGCTCTAGGAACGGAGAGTCACTTTCTGAGGAACCCTCTCGTCCTAGAGCAGCCTCAGGAATGGAGAAATGGCATCTCCATTCCTAAAGTACCTTACTCAAGTGCAGAAATGAGAGCTGCAGTGCCAGCACCGAGGGAGCCCTGGAAGGTAAGTGAGACTAGTTGGTCTTAGACAAGCCAGTCCCCTTCAGCCTCAGCTACAATATAGGGGCAGTAGCTTACCTTGCAAGACTGTAGTAAGGATAACACTAATATAAATAAATATTGATGATGATGATGATGAATATATACTTCTTTTCAACAAAAAAGTAGTTTACAAAACAAAATAAATCAATAGATGGTTCCCTGAATCGCTTTACATACCCAAGAAGTGCTATTCAAATGTTGGGTATTATTATTAATAGTAGTAGTAGTAGTAGTAGTAGTAGTAGTCCAGGGCCCCAGAAGTGCATCTGAATTTGTCTCCAGTGAATGAAATCAGTGATTTGAAAAGAACGGGTTGTGTTAGTGTAAGAGTTTAGTTTAACTTGATAAATAGTGTATAATTGGGCGCAATCTGATCCTACTTAGGCCACCATTGTAACCAGCAGCCCAGCGAAAACGGGAGGCCCCAGAATGCAAAGGGGATCCAGATCCCCTCCAAAAGGGGAATTCAAAGGGAATTTGAATCCCCTTTCCGTTCTGGGGCCTGCTGGGTCGCTGGTTACAATGGCGACCTAAGTAGGATCGGATTGCACCCTAAATTAACCTTACAGCACAAGCCTGTAGATGTTTACTCAGAGGTAAGTCCCACTGTGTGCAATAGGACTTTCTTCCCGAAACGTATGCATAGGATTTCTTGGGAAATCCTATATACACCTTCCTGGGAGTAAGGCCTATTGAACACAGTGGTACTTATTCCTGAGTAGACATGCATAGGATCGCGTTGTAAGTCAGTTTCTCAGAATCTGTACTAAGGTTCTTTTGCAAATATGCAGTATATACCGGTAATTTTTTTGCAGTTCTCATCTTATATTTGTTCAATAAATATACTTTGGCAAATCTTGTTTTTTCCTTTCAGGATTACCTGGTACTCTTACCTAGCGACTACTATGAAGCATCCCTGTTACAATTACCAGTTACAGAGCCTTGCACATATCCAGGACATTCCACAGTAGATAAGTTAGTGAATCTACCGTATTTATATCAATGAGACAATTGCCTTAGGTTATTTATGTTTTTAATCTAAGCATGATGATATCCCTGTCTTTTCTTATTTTACAGTTGTTTACAGTATCAACATTTGCCACTGGACAAATTTTCTTGTGCGCTTGGTTCAGCGATAACATTTTTCTTGCATAGGGGAGAGTACAGGAAAGTCGATTTTCAGCAACCAACAGCGAAGCATCCATTAATGTCTCATATCAGTGGTCGAGAGGTAAGGCCCCTCCATTTGTTTGTAAATATCTCACAGTGTGGGTCACATTAACACATTTTAGCTACGTGCATCCCCACGGTATTACGGTATTATGTGGCGACTTACTCATGGACCAATCATTCTACGGGAAAAGGGGGGAAGATTTTTTTTTTCTACCGAAAGACCTTTGGCAGGCTGAATTCAGCCTTCAGGCCTCACATTGCTCACCCGTTGCGTTAATGCTCCTATATGTGTATGAGAGCTGACTGCAAATATTCATGTAATAATTATTTTGGCAATATTGAAATGTGATTTGAATCTTCCTTCCTTAGGTGGACCTGCAACTAAGACTAAATGTTCCTCAAGTTGGCCGATACATGATAGTCTTTGAGTATGCTAATGAACATGATCAGAAATATGTTGCTAACGTGAAGATGAACAGTCCTGGGCATTTGATGGAGGGAAATATTAATATATACAGCTGCAAATATAGGTGAGAAAATCTGAAATTATTTATCTGTCTTAAAATTTGTATGCTGCCTTTCAATCAAATGTGATGTCACAATGTAATACAGCAGTGGTTCTCAAACGTTTTTGCACCGGGACTCACTTTTTAAAATGACACTCTATTAGGACCCACCTAGCTTTACGAGACTTAAAAAAAAGTGATCTAGAAATAAATAATTTTTTATTTACAAGTAAAGAGCTCAGCTGCTTGCAGTTTTATTTACAAGAGCTCAGCTGCTTGCAGGGTAATTAGCAGCTATCTTGCAAACTTCAGGAGCTCAGCTCTTTGAAGGGCAATTAGCAGCTATCTCAGGGTTTGTGGGCTCAAGCCTCAGAGCTTGTGGCAATTACCCACCAGAGATCAGGTTGCGACCCACCAAGTGGGTCCCGACTCAGTTTGAGAAACACTGAAATACAGTAAATTCAAAATATATAAACTCAATTGAAACAACAAAAACTATAAAGAGCAGCAGGAAACTAAAAATATGAGGGGCAACAGCAAAAACAGGACTGTCCATCTAGGGAACAGTTATCCAATATTATCAAAGGCCTATCAGATTTTACAGGAGAACATAGTCATTAAATGTGTAGAAAATCTTGATTTTTCCAGTTGTATCAAATAGAATGCTCCAATTTGTACATAGGCTTTAATCTCCGTGGAGTCAAATACTAATGCAAACAGAGTTTAAAATAATGTTTGGCTCCATTTATCCATGAAGAGAATTTAAATCAGAAAGAACTTGGATAACTCTTTATGGTTTTTTACTTTGCGGGATGTGAGGAGGACGTGGAAGAAATATATGTTGTTGGCTGGAAGAATTCCAGCATGGTTGGTATGGCTCAGGATGACTATTTATCATATATTTGCTACAGCTTCCTGTGTCGGAGTGTCGTGGTTGATAATATGAATCGCATTGCAGTTTATGACCTTTTGGCTGATGCAAACTTACACCTTAGGACATCGTCAATAGATTTCCTCCTGGTAAGTTTCTCTTTGTAATGTTTTCCCAAGAGGGAATCAAGAAAGCCTTTTCTGTTAACCTTTTCTCTAATACAGAGGTTCCCAACCTATGGTACATGTACCCAGTGGCATCACTAGGGGTGTGTGACACCCTTGGGGGGGGGGTGTTGACACCACTAGTGACCAAAATTGTGAAAACTTAATGTTTAATGTTTATAACCCAGTAGCAATGTATGGTTGCGAGAGTTGGACCATAAGGAAGGCTGAGCGCCGAAGAATAGATGCTTTCGAACTGTGGTGCTGGAGAAGACTCCTGAGAGTCCCTTGGACTGCTAGGAGATCAAATCAGTCAATCCTAAATGAAATCAACCCTGACTGTTCCCTGGAAGGACAGGTACTGAGGCTGAAGCTCAAATATTTTGGCCACCTAATGCGAAGAGAGGACTCTCTGGAGAAGACTCTGATGCTGGGAAAGATTGAAGGCAAAAGGAGAAGGGGAAGGCAAAGGATGAGATGGTTAGACAGCATCACCGATGCAACGAACATGAAAATGAGCGAACTCAGGAAGATAGTGGAGGATAGGAAGGCCTGGCGGGATATGGTTCATGGGATCACGAAGGGTCGGACACGACTTAACGACTGAACAACAACAATGTTTATGAGTAAAACCATCTTATATCATTCAATGTGTAATTTCATGCAGAATGCAAGGAAATAAACCATTTTGAATTATCTTTCTGTTCTGACTAAATGTGATTTTCCCCTTACCCGCTGACTTTAGAACCCAACACCTTATAAGATGCAACTCCACTGAATTCAGCTCCGTTAACCTAAAATGTTTTGTGTAGGTTTGAACCTTGATCTTCAGTCGTTATCAGCTGTAAAGCACAGAAACTGATTGTGCAAGTCCCTGATTTCCCTAGCAAGTGGCTAAAATATTTTATTGTAAGACCTTTGCTGCCACCTTTTGGAAAGATAATTATTTCTTCTTTTGTCTTTTTCTGCCCTTCACTTTCAAAATAACGTCAGCCACAGTGCAAAGGAAAACACGGTGATAAAGGAAACATACGATTCCCAGATTGTTACATGCAGCGGAAGTTGAATGTTTGCTTGTTACAACATGTCGTGTAATGCAGAATATTGCTTTAAAAATCTGGTAGGAGTTAGGTGTGATTAGTAAAGTTACAGCGCAATCCGACTTAACTTTTGTGCTGGTGTAACCAGCGGTGGGTTAAACCACTGAACCATGAGCTGTCGATCGAAAGGTCGGCAGTTCGAATCCGTGCGACGGCTCCTGCCGACCTAGCAGTTCGAAAGCAAGAAATTGCAAGTAGATTAATAGGTACCGCGTCAGCGGGACGGTAACAGCGTTCCATGCGCCTCGGTGTTGAGTCATGCCGGCCACATGACCATGGAAACGTCTTCGGACAGCGCTGGCTCTTTGGCTTTGAAACGGAGATGAGCACTGCTCCCTAGAGTCGGACACGACTGGACTTAATTGTCAAGGGATACCTTTATCTTTACCTAACCAGCGGCGCAGCGAGAATGGGAGGCCCCAGAACGGAAAAGGGATTCAAATCCCCTCCAAAAGAGGAATTCAAAAGGGGATTTGAATCCCTTTTCCGTTCTGGGGCCTCCCGTTCTCGCTGCGCCGCTGGTTACACCAGCACAAAAGTTAAGTCAGATTGCACTGTAACTTTACTAATCCTATGCAAAGGATTGGGCTGCAATCCTATGCATATTTACCTTGGAGTAAGTCCCATTGAACTCAATGAAACTTACTTCTGAGTATAAATGCATAGGCTTGTATTCTTGGAGTCAGAAAGGAAACTTATCCAGTTCTGACTGGCCAGGTTTTTTGTTTGACTTTGGTTCTGCATTGTGCATATGTATGGAGTTTGTAGCTTGGCTGACCAGAGACCTCTGGATTGTATTACTACACTATTTCTTGAATAATGGAGGCACCTGTTGTGAAGAACATCTAAAGCTCCAATCCTATACACACATTCCTGGGAGTAAACCCCAGTGAACACAATAGGACTTACTTCTAGTACACCTACATAGGGTTGCGCTGTTATTCATCCACATTAGCTGCTTGTAGCAAACTACAGCTTGGATCATGTTCATGGTGAGATTCTTCACTGAATACAGAGGGTTGGATTCGGTGATATTCTGGCCCCTTTGGGCCCTTTCAGTTTTTATCTCGCAGTCTATAAGGCTGTGGATGAAACATATTAATGATGAAACAGTCCCTTGCTAACTGGGCAAAGAGGCACTTTTTCAAGTGGTGCTCATCTTAATTTTAGCAGGGGGAGAGTAATTGTCCCTCTTCACTCGAGTGCATTGTTGTTGTTTTGTGGTGGTTGCTACTGGTGTTTCTTCTGTATCCTTTTAGATTGTGAGTCCTTTTGGGACAGGGAGCTATTTGATTTTTTATGCATCACGCATCGGGCCTGCCTCAGAAGGCCTTGGAGCTCCGCCGAGGGCGGACGCCCCGAGCTCTCCTCCTGCCCATGACAGCCGGCCGGCGAGGATGTCTCCGGAGCCGGCAGCAGCGGAGGCTCCGCTGCTGTCGGAGGCTCCGCTGCTGTCGGCTCCGGAGACATCCTCGCCTGGCGGCACGGGGGTCATTAGGCTGGCGCACGCGCCCTCGCACAGGGCGGCGCGCGCCCTAGTGACGCCGCTGGGGACGAGCATTCCCTTCCCCAAGTAGACCTCCGGCCTGGTGCGCACCAGGCAGCCTGTGCACAGGATCTGGCGGGCGGTCCTGGGCCACCGGCTGGATCCTTAGTCAGGATTGCGCTGTATGGGTGATACTTGCCAATTAAAAAAATAAATAAAAGAGGTCCACTGGTGGTCCTTTTCTTTGGACTGATTCAAGCGGCAAACACACTGAAATGTTTAGAGGTTGCATATACCTGTACTTTGTGCCCAAAATTCAAATTTTGCACCAAGGAAATCCAGATTCTGCACAGCATAAATCCTATAAATTTACATAAATTTGTCTAATTTATTCCAGTTGATTTGTTTACATTTTTGCAGGACTCAGAATACCTTGGCAAGCTTTGACTGATTAGAGAGCAAGGAAAGAGGAGAGATTTACACCAGTAGAGCAGTAGGGATAGGCAGATTGAAGCTCAGATATGAGCAATGGAAAATATGAGGCAGAGAAGGTTTAGCTCATTGGTTTCTGAGCTTTTGGTTGCGGTCCTTGTAGCTATGTGAAGTTACCCTGCTTGTCTCAGTGGGATTTAAGCCTGTGCTGGATGTACCCTTCTAGTGGAAATAGTTTGAATCCGTGAGGGTTAGGGACTTGCTTTTTGAAACAAATTGAGGTGTTCAGGGAACCAAATTCTGGGGGAAAGCCTGCATTCAACTCTGCATACTACTTGCACAGCTTCCCAGAGCCTTGAATAGATGGCGTCCGAATGAATCATCTTACTGTCCATGTGCAATATAAGCAAACTTTTTTTTTTAAAAAAGCTGGGCCTTCTTTTCCTGCCTGGGCTCTTAGAAAGACAAATGAGCTGTTCAAGGCAACACAATGAGTAACTGTCCACAGTGCACACTTTTAATCCCATAATGGTCCAGTAACAGCTCTTGACCCAACCACATTGCACCCTTGGCTGACTTCCCACAAACCCTTCAAATGAGAGCAAGAGACTGCAGGTTCTGTGGGCATGGAAAAGGATTGCTAGCTGCCTGCCCTCCTGTTACTTGTCATAGTCTTCTTGCAACCTACAAGGCCTCCATTCACAAGCCTTCACAATGTACGTGTATCTTTACTATAGGAAATCTCTTTCTTTAAGGGTTTTATTAATGAACAGAATGCTATTTTCATATATTGTTGCTGTCTTTTATATATTGCTAACAGTTGGCAGAAAAAAAAACACATGCTTGTTGCCTTTGTTTCCTAGCACAAAGTCTGCATTATTCCAGCAGAAGACTTTTCTTTAGAATACGTGAAGCCCAAAGTACACTGCGTTGCTGCTTATGGCCCTTCAGCTGATTCAAGGTAAAGTACGTTGTTCCTTAGATTTCCTTGAGAGATGGCTTTCAGATTAAAATACTTTAATACTGAAAGTTTGCCCTCTGTTTTGGAAATAACTGCAATGCCCACGATACTGCAGGGCTGCCACTCTTAAAATAAGAGAAATTGGGAAGAAAGTTATTTTTAAATTTTGTAGTAGCGATGTGCAGGTCTGCATAGAGATGCATAAAACTCCCTTGAGCCATTTTAATACATTTCTTTTAACTTCCCTGAAAATTCCTACAAATGTTTCATCTGAACAGAACCCTCAAATTATTTCTCTTTTGGTAAAATATGTTGACAATTTTAGTGACATTTTTGCTTGGATTCAGTCAGTTGATTTGTAAGTTTCCTGTTCTTTAAACTACAACAGGGTTTCTCAAACTGTGGATCGCGAGTTGGGCCCAGGTGCCCACCCCGACCTCCGTTTGGCTCCAATTTGGAGCCAAATGGAAGCAACCGGAAGCCACTCCAGGTCACAACCCTCCTGCAGTTGTTCCCGGCCCAGTACTGCCTCTGGAGGCCTTCGCGGGGCTCAGAAGGCCTCTGGAAGTGACTTCCGGTTCACTTCCAGTTTGACAGGCGCAACTTCCAGCCACATCGAGAGGCCTCTCTGAGACCTGTGGAGGCCTCTGGAGACTGTCTTGGGCTGGGAGCAGTTGCAGGAGGTGGGTTGCGACGCCACCGCTGGACGACAAGATGGGTTGTGGCCGCGCCAAGATTGAGAACCCTTGAACTACAATATGCAAACATTTTTAAAGGAAGCCAGTGATTTATTTTCTTTCCATTTAGTTGATGTTACTTTCCAATCTCTGCATAAGTGATATAATTTTCTTTCTTTTTTAGTGCTTCATGCATCTCCTCTCAGTTTGAAACACCTCCCATAGCCTTGGTGTTGGATGCTCTAAAGGATGGGAGGATTTCAGAATTGCAAAGAAATGTGGTATATCAGGATTCATTGAGTTATCCTTTACCATCTGTTCATCCAGCTAATGGAGTAATGTTGACATCTCTACAGGTAGTTATATTCTGAATTAAATATAGGCCACAGTTCAGCACAGATGTGATCTGCAATGAAGCTCTTAACAATTATCAGGTGCTCTTATAAATTAATTTGCCAGGACCCGATCTGTTATAAGAGTTGCAGCTTGCTATAGCAACTCAGCTCTTGCAAAGATAATGTGTATTCACTTGCAGCCCCAAATGGACTTGAATATTTGTTACTACATGTGCATAAATACATGTGTATATGTTCATATACATGGACTCCAACTTGTGTCTTTGGGTTGTTGACTTCTGGCACCCGCAATGGATATTGGTGTGCAGAAAAGACAAGGGGCACAGATGTCAATTTGCACACAATAACATTTATTAAGGGAAGAAATGTACTGTAATGGGGGGGGGAGAAAATAAAAGATTAACTTGTAATAAACAAAAGTAAAGTTCTGAAAATTCAAATTACTTGTGCTGTGGAGGAGACGCAGTAATGTGTTAAGGAATGAAAGATACAGTAGGGTAAAAGGATATGAAGATTGGAGGAGTGGAAGGAGAGATGTTAGTGTCTTATGTATAATGGTCAATCTACCAAGATGAGCCAAAGAGTTAGGAAGAGTGAGTTTCTGGGTTAAGTGAGAGAAGGGGAGGGAAACTCTGGAAGTCAAGGGTGAGAAGGTGGAGATTTCAGATGTGGCGTGAGACTATGGATGAGCCTGTAATTCACTGTAGCGGGAAACCGGCTATAGGCAAGGAGTGATCCCTTTAGTGGGCCATAAAACATGTCTCTCGTGGTGGGTGAGCTAGTCTCTTCCACTGTATGGTTACTTTTAACTGATACTATGGGTATTTGAAGAGGGACCCATGGGACCCAGGACTTTGAGAAGCTACAGTGTACTCCACGACCGCCCCCCCCTCCCGCGCCGGAAGTGACTTAACAGCTGCAGTCATTATGCACCATACCAAGGCACAGGGCAGGCGGGAGGGCCAAACACGCCACCGATGCTCCTCACTCGCCCTGACAAACAGAACGATTTGTGCCTCTGCCATGACACCCTGGGGCCCGATCCTGCCACCCGGGGGCCCACCACCCCAACGACTCCTCTGTGGGACTTGCTTCAGAGCAGTCATGCATAGGATTGCGCTAAAAGTCTAGTGCATTTCAGTAGATTAAATTAATTCAAATTTATATTGACAGAACCAAATTACTCTGACTGGGAGAGTGACACATTTGGGCAGATATGTGTTTGTCATACATTATTATCAACCAGAGAACCCAACATTTCCTGTACATATAATTGTGGATGGAGGACGCCTCTGGTCAGGTAAACTAGATTTTACATTGTTTGCACAAACTTTCATGGCCAATGGATTTTACATTGATTTTGATTTTTGATGCATTTTGAGTTTCTTGAGATTAGGTTTCAACATTTGTTTATTTCCTTTAGGTTCTTATAACACTTCATTTTGTCCACATACGTCTGGATGTCGGGGTCTGGTGGTGGCTGAAAATCAGATTGAACTTGATGTCTCTGAACACGATATCTCAGTAACTGTGATAATTCCCGATGGAAAAACACTTATTTTGGTAGGTTTTAGCATTAAAACCTATTTGTTCTTTAGACTAAAGAAGATTCCTAGTACAGTATCCTTTTTCTGGGGTCAATGCAGTAAAAAGGCCAGTGGCAGACATCTCATTGATCTGGATGGAAATTGCGCAGAATTGCTAAATATACAATTTCATTTTCTCATCACTTAAAGGAACATGTCCTGGTTGTTCCAGCAGACAGCTACAGTTATTCACTTCTTCATAAAGACACTGTGGACAAGTCATTTGATTTCATCAACCAATGTGGTGGAAACAGTTTCTACATTAAGTAAGTAACTCTTGTATTTTGGCACTGTGTTGATCATCGTACTATAAAGTATCGGTTGAAGAGAGCCAGTCCATTTGCATTGATATTCTAGATGCATCAGAGAAAAGTCATTATTGACAGAAGCATTTAATGTCTTTTTTTAAAACATAGATTGGATTCACCTTTATTTTAAATACAATATAGCATTGCAATAGCAATACATATACAAATATAAATTAAAGCAAACTTATAGATAGTGTTAAATTTTTAAATGCAATGCAGTTTGCGTTTTTTTTAATTCCAGAACTCAGGTATGTTGTATTTTTTCTTCTCATAGCTCTGTGACTTCCTCAGCATTCTGTAGAAAGTCTGCACGGTCACTAGCGGCTGCCTACAATGGTGGGGCACTGCCTTGCAATTGCCACAAAAATGGTGCCACTAGTCCTACTTGCAACCCTCTAGGAGGACAATGCAACTGCAAGCCCAACATCATTGGTCGTCAGTGTACTAGGTGCCAAACAGGATATTATGGATTTCCATCTTGCAGGCGTAAGTATATAACTAGTAACTATTGGCATAAGGTATGTATATGTCAATGTTTATTTAAGGTTATATACGGGGGGGGGGTTTGTCAAACTGCGGCTCCTGAGCCACATGCGGCTCTTTGACCTATAATGTGCGGCTCTCGGAAATAAGTTGGCTGAGCTCCTTTTTGCATCACAATTAATAGAAAAGGTAAATAAGAAATGTTCAAGCTTTATAATTATTGACAAGGTATAAACTGAGAGTCCACTGGATTAAAACATATGTTTAATCTTAATGGTGAGTAAATACATTTAAGAATTTAAATGCTTTTTAAATATTGCGGCTCTCAAATATCTCTCTCGCGGCTCTCAAACATCTGAAGTTTATCGAATATGGCTCTTACCTGAAGTAAGTTTGGCCAACCCTGTTATATACAGTATTCAACCTTTATTCAAGAATGTTATCTAACATTTATTGTTTGTTGCATCACAGGTCATCCATTTGCAGTTTTTAATAAATGATCAGTCAATTTTATAAATGGCTAGTCAGCATTAATACACAGCAATTCCATTTACCAATTCTCAAAATAGCCTTGACTGACCTCTCTCTTTGGGTTTCTGGATCAATCATTATATTATACGTGTTTGGTGGTAAATACCAAAATAGTTTTATGTTCCTAATACAGGCTACTGTTATCACTGGCGTCACTGCAGGGGGGTGGAGCTCAAAGTTCCGCCGCGATCCGATCCTCCGTTACACGGGTGAATGAAGCGGCCCCGCCCCCTCGTCTTCAGAACCATTCAAAGCAGTGAAAACAACACACAGGGAGTCTCCTGTGCGTTGTTTTCACTGCCTTGAATGGTTCCGAAGGCGAGGGGGCGGGGCCGCTTCATTCACCCGTGTAACGGAGGGTCGGATCGCGGCGGAACTTAGAGCTCCGCCCCCCTGCAGTGACGCCAGTGACTGTTATATAGCATGAAGGTAGGGTCATAACTTAATAGTAGAGCACCTAGTTTGCATGCAGAAGGTTCAAGGTTCAATCCCTAGCATCTCCAGTTAGGACTGGGAAAGATCACTTCCTGGAGAGCTGCTGCCAGTCTGTGTAGATATTGCTGGGATAGACGGACTAATGATCCAATTCAGTAGAAGACACATTCATATATGTTCAGCTAGAAGACCAGCTCTGTCTAATAGCATCCTGTCCTCTCACCACTGGCTCTCATTTCTGATGTTAAGTTACTTGTTCTATGGTGGCATGAAGTTGGTTTACAGAAAGGTACGGAAGCAGAAAGAAGTCAATTTGGGCAGTTGCCTAGTGAGAGAAGGATGGATAGCACTGGTATTCAACACACTTTGTAGGGTGGGTCTTAGTGTGCAGTAGCGTCACTAGGACGCGCGTCACCCTGGGGCAGGGGGCGCGCGTCACCCTAGTGACGCTCTGACATGGCGACGTGGGGGGGAACGACCCGGCTTCCCCCCCCCCCCGCGTCGCCCTCCGGACGCTCCGAGGCCGGCCCGGGAGCCGGCCTCGGAGCGTCCGACCCCGTCAGCGCTCCAGGGCCTTCTGAAAGAAGGCCCACGCAGCGCGTTCATCCGGGTATTTTCCTGATTTTTGCGCATGCGCAGACCGTTTTGAGGGCAAAAAGCCCTCAAAATGGTCTCTGCACATGCGCGAAAATCAGGAAAATACCCGGATGAACGCGCTGCGTGGGCCTTCTTTCAGAAGGCCCTGGAGCGCCGACAGGGTCGGATGCTCCGAGGTCAGCTCCCGGGCCGGCCTCGGAGCGTCCGAAGGGTGGCGCGCGTCACAGAGGTAACGCGCGCGCGGGTGCGCGCGTCACCCCTGGCGGCTCACCCCCCCGCCACGCTCCAGTGACGCCTCTGTTAGTGTGTAGGCTCCAATAGTTCTTGTCAGGCACCTCAAAAATCCTGGCTCTGGACCTGAATAGCTACTAAATTTAGCATGTGGATATTGTGATGGTCACTTTTACACCAATTTACTCAAATTACATTACATAATAAAGTTGGCATGACACAAAATAAACACCAGTTGGATGTTCTGGACTTTTATTCAAATTAAAAGTAACTTTCATACATACAATGTAACTCATGCGTAAAATGGGTTTTCCCACTCCCAGCGTGCAACTGTGGACGACGCCTTTGTGACGACGTAACTGGAAAGTGTATTTGTCCCCCTCAAACTGTGAAACCCAGATGTGAAGTGTGTGTGAAACAGCACTTCAGTTTCCACCCTCTCGCTGGTTGTGAGGGGTGCAACTGCTCAAGCAAAGGAATTGTGAATACGGCAAATCCAGAATGTGATAAAATTGATGGACAGTGCAAGTAAGTTCATATTATTTGGTTACATTTTTCATGGTTAAGCTTATGAACATTTGCATTGACAAGAAGTTTGCATGGAAAGGAAGATGCATGGTGGGGAGACATGCCCATTTTTTAAAACTATCTGAACAGGAATGAATACACCAATGGTTAGCTTCTGAAAATCAGAATATCTAGAAGAAGTTGAAATGAGTGTTATGAAGCTCATGGACAGTTTCTGGGAGCCAGAATGGTTAATTGTTGTATGTAATGTTTTGCTATGAGAGTAAATATTTATTTATTTATTATTTTTCACATTTTTATACCACCCTTCCTCCAAGGAGCTCAGAGTGGTGTACATATTTCCTCCTCTCCTTTTTGTCCTCACAACAACCCTGTGAGGTAGGTGGGGCTGAGAGATAGTGACTGGCCCAAGGTCACCCAGGAAGCTTCGTGGCTGAGCGGGGATTTGAACCTGGATCGTCCAGGTCTACGTCCGACTCCAAAACCACTACACCATTCAGAACTTATGGAATTTCACACACTAAGTTCAGATGTAGAGTGACCTAAGGCAAAGATGCTGGTGAGATGTACACTGATGTCAGAGACTCCCAGGTCTAAAAATTGGATACCCGCTGCTCTTGTGGTGGACTGCCAATCTGCATGTGGGATAATATGGGTTCCCAAATTATCGGTTAACTCCACTCATGCAGATTGGCCATTGGGTGCTCCCAAGCAGGAAGGCCTGTAAGGACATCTGGGTTGGGCTAGAACCTTGCTGAGAAATAGTTTTCTCCTGGCTTTGGATAGCCATATCAGTGGACCTCACCAGGTAGTGATGGAGGTACAGGGCCTGCTAGATCAGCACTGTGCAGGGTGCATAGCTACTGACTGGTCTGTAGTGCCCAGCATGGACCACCAACATCATGACCTGCACATATGCTGGGCATTGTTGGCTATGTGTCTGGCAATGGGTTAGTTATTGGTGGAGAAAAGGTTATCTCACTGTATGTTTTCAAGTTTTCACGACCCGTCCAGATTTCAGAGTTTAAAATATTTACATTCACCGGGTTTCCCGGCCGTTGTTCTTATACATTATTTTAATAAACGACCAGGAAACTCGGTGAACGTAAATATTTTTTAACTCGGTTATCTCACTATTTTTACAGATTTAGCATCTTGTATCCTACCCAATTGCTAGCTTTGCCTACATTGGTTGAATATATGCACCCCAAAATTACTTTAGGTTTTCCTTCATTCGATCAGTTGGGAGAAAATATCTGCAGTGCAGTTATTTATATCCTTTCTGTAAATTAAAATCAGCTAAGCTGTTAACAGCTGATGTAGTTCTCTCTTTGTATGCAAGATGCTCCTCTTTTAGTTGAAGTTAGTGGGGAAGTCTTTTCAGGTGGGAAACTGTGTGTGCACATGGAGCAGTAGTTTAAGTAGGACTAAAGAGTCTTAGGATAAAAGTTGACGTTACCCTTAATGCAAAATGTGCCCCTGGATTAAAAAAAAAACATTTTTGTTTAAATAGTAAGGGGGGGCACAAAACAGACCAAAACTGTGGTGGGGCAATAGGGTTTTTTAGTACTTTGCCCATGCACAGTTTCAATTCTGATTGCAGTCCCCTGCGTGCTCTTTTGAAAAAAAGATTCAAGCATCCACACACCACACAAATGGTGTTGACCCATTTCGTGCTTCCTCCCTGGCATGCTATATAATAAAAAAATAATAAAACCCCTAGAGTCACATTATATGTTTAGGGTAACTTCTAGTTTGTCCCTTCACCTTGAATTGATTTGTTGTTCTTGATAACAGTGAAATTTTTAACCAACGTTAGTTTAAGTTTGCAAGTGCAGAGGCGTCGCTGAAGGGGGGGAGTACTGTAAGTTCCGCATTGTTCCACTCCCTGGTACGAGGTGGCCCCACCCCTTGCTTTTGGAGCCATTCCGTGCAGCGAAGGCAAATGGCAGGGAGTCTCCTGCCCGTTGCCTTCGCCGCACGGAATGGCTCCGATTGCAAGGGGGCGGGGCCACCTCATACCAGGGAGTAAACAGGGAGTGGAACAGTGCGGAACTTACAATACCGCCCACCCCTCTAGCGACACCTCTGTGCAAGTGTTATGTGCCTAAAGCATAATAGTTGGATGTTTTGCAAAATGCTAAGTGTGTTGCTGCTCAGAGAGCTATTGTTCTTTTCTGGCTGTTAAATTTGGGGCTAAAGAAAGTACAGTCCAAAGTCCTAAATCAATGTGCAAATTTGCTTTATTATCAAGGTATTTGGTTAATGCACCGAAATGCTATGTACAAAATGCCTCACCCTATGTACAGTATTCTTATCTTGTACATCTTATGTATGCTTTGATCAAGGCTTTGAAACTGGTTTAGGCCCACATGCCAATTTGCATCAAATATAAAAATGTAATTGCTGTGTACAGACCGCAAAATATCCCAGACTTGAGCTTGTGCTTGTAGACGATACAGTTACAATTTAGAGGCTGCGGTGACGGTCCTTAACACATTTATAGACAGCAAGTTTCAATAAGTACAAGGTGGCTTACTTCTCATTAAATGTGCATAGGATTGCTCTTTATGGCTGAAATCCTATACATACTTACCTGGGAGTAAGTCCCATTGAACACAGTGGGACTTACTTCTGGGTAGATATGCATAGGATTGTGCTGTAAATGGTTGTGCCAGCATTTATAACTTTGATGCTTGTGTAGCATCAAAGAAACATTGGTACATATAACATTACAGTCTGCAGTTGCGCCAGGGTGTGCCAGACCCTAGGGCACATTCTGGTTCTGGACTCCTTTGTAGGAATGTATTAATTAATGCATGTACAGTATGTCCTCCTGCTTTCCCCACCCTCCTGAATCATCCTACCTCCACTATGGTTCATCCTTCATTTGGTTCACCCCCTGCCCCACTTTAATCCCTCTGCTCCTTCCCAGTTTATCTGGGACTGGGGTGTGGCAGAGTTGGTGGGTGAGGGAGGGCACTTGATGTATGCTGGCTGTCTCGTACTGCCTTGGCTTCTGGGGAAGAGAAGGAGAAGGAAATACCCATATGGTCATTTCCACTTTATTCTCCTCCCCAGAGGCCAATAGGAATTGCTCCCAGGGGTCCTAGAGGATTCCTGGGAAAATCTGTGACAACCAATAAGTTGATTTACAAAAATCTAGAGTTGCCTGGTGACTCTTGGTTTTATTAATTTGTATGTGTGAATTGCAAGTAGAGTTAAGCAAATCTAGAATCATTATTATGATCATGGATCTCTGACTACATGTCTACCTTGGTCTTTTGAGGGGCATAAAGGTAACATATTCTGCTAGGTGTAGTTTCTTGCATCACTATTATACTGTAGTGCAAGAAGCATCATAATTCTTTGTTGTATACCACTTTTCAAGTTATAAGAACCCAATCTGGATCTTGCATCTGTAAAGTGAAGTCAGCCATACCTTGTTCCATGACTCTTTTAAAAAAAGTGTTAAGCTCATATTTCTTCCAAAACAATTCATATGCTTTTGCAGTCTTAGTATGTACTTATATTTGTTTAGTATTTTCATATTATGTACAATCTCTACAATTTGACTTATCCCCTAAAAACACAACTTTTTCATACATTATTTTTGGCTTTGTTGTTGTTGTTGCTGAAGGTGCCGCTTAGGAATAACAGGCCGACAATGTGATCGATGTGCTCCTGATTCATACAGCTTTCCCAGTTGTAAACCCTGCAATTGTAATAGAGGAGGAACGGAACCAGATGTTTGTAATCCACAGACAGGAGTTTGCCTCTGTAAGGTCAGGTGCTTTTGCATTCACAAGTAGCTGTGATTATCGTGATTGGCAGTTAGTCATTATTTAACTCGTAATAATCACCATTGCCATAATTAATTTTAAGAATAAGAAAAATAACTAGAGGTATAGTAATGCCCTGAATTACCGTAACTCGAAATCAAAGGTAGGTTGTCCCTCATTATCTGCAGGGGGTTCATTCCGCCCCCACATATAATGCGAGTCCGCAGATAGTGAAATCTGCTTTAAAACATTTTTTATAACAGTTTTTTACATTTGCGCGGGAAACTGTGTCGGCTGGAGGGCAGTCTCTAGTGCTCCTGGAAGCTACTTCTGGGTCGTGCCAAGGCCAACGTGATGCATTCTGGGGCGATTCAGGGCTGGGGTTGCGGGCCTTGGCACAACCTGGAAATGGCTTCCAGGAGCGCCAGAGACTGCCCTGCAGCCAACACAGCTTGCCATGCAAAGGTTAAAAAACTGTTTTTTAAAAGGTTTTTAAAATGGACTTCACCATCTGCGGATCCGCAGATGGTGGGACCATGGATGGTGGGGGATGACTGTAATTATAAAATGCAGATAATTATCAGTATCCAAAGGAGGATTCTGCATATTTGTTAGCATAACAACTGGTATTGGTATGTAGCAATGTTTCCCAAACTTTTTTGACCATTGACAACGGCTCCCCATTACGTTCTGTTGATACCTGCCAACTGTTTTCCGAGAGGATTCCGTGGCACTCCGCGGCTCCCCTGGCTGGTTACCATGGCTCCCCTGGGAGCCACGCCTCCCAGTTTGGGAACCATTGGTATATAGGTTTGCAGTCAAGTAGGGAAGGGAACATATGCTAACATTGCTACATCTTGAACACATCTCTTTCTTTCTTTCTCCTATTTCGGGATTCAGTCTAGTTCACATTAAAAGAAATAGAAAAACATCGATTTGTTTTTAATGGAAATGAATCATTATGCACTGATCAATCCATAAAACTCCATGAGCAAACCCAAGTTTTTGTCTACAGATTTCGCCAACAGTTCTGTGTGCTAAGAAAGCCACATCCACTGCCCTGAGGATATATTTGTGCCATTCTCCAGCATTTCACATGCACTGCCTAGCTAAATATTAGAACTGTCTCCTAAAAATGCCAATGGCCTGTTAGTGGAATAAGGGAAAACTGATGCTGGTTCACTCTGGTTGCCCCCTTTCACTGCTAGTCATATTCAGTCAGAGGTGAAACAAGGGTGGAGCGGAGGCAAGTAGTTCTGCAAGACTCCGTTACACTGGAGTCAGCGGCCCCTCCCCCTTGCTGTTGGAGCCATTCCAGCAGCAACAGGGGAGTGTCCTGCGTGTTGCCTTTGCTGCCAGAATGGCTCCAACAGCAAGGGGGAGGGGCCGCTGACTCCAGTGTAACGGAGTCTTGCAGAACTACTTGCCTTCATTCCACCCTTGTTACGCTTCTGGGTTCAGTGAGTACAGTATAACAGTGGCTTTGCTGGAGCTGGTTAATCTGTGTTACTCATCTGTGTGACCCCCACAATGATTCCCTTTTCTCCCTACATGTTGCCATCTACTCGACTAGACACTGGCTGCTTTCTCTTCCACCCACGAGGAGGCAGGCTCTATTCTCAGAAGACTTGCCTGGTCTACAAGGCCCCTCTTACTTCCTCTTTAGAGCCAGTCTTTCTCAGAACTTCCATTTTGGCAGTGTATTAACAATTTGTCACCAGATTATAAGGGTGCTTCCAGACAACCAATTCCAGTTGCTCAATCAGTGTGAAATTGTAATCATGTTTCTAGTCTGAGTTCTAGTTTGCAGTGTGACTAATGTGGTTGAGTATTAGCATCACATCTGTTTTTTCATTGTCAGTACACATGTCTCTGCTTGTTTTGAAATACATGGGCTGTCTCTTGAAAAGCCAGGTGTGCGTGTTGCATAAATTTTCTCCGTCAAACAATTCCTCTATCTATGTGTACCCCTAGTCCAATACACAATTTCCCATCCTTTATAGCTATTGCAATAGTGGTGCTATGAAGAATAAAAGCCAAGGTTCACATGCATGATCACACATAAGTTTCTCACAAACCATCTTTAAATATGTACTTCTGACTGCAATCGAGAACTTCAGAATGCTGTGTGCATGTCATCTGATTCAGCTAGTGACTAAGGGTGATATAATGTGTAAAAGTTCTCCACAAAAATGTTTGTCTGGAAGCATGGCCAGCCCAAGACCTTCCAGAGTCTGAGGCAGCATGACAAATTCTGCAACCCTTACCCAGTGATGTTCCTCTGTTCCGCACACTCTCTGGACTGGAAAAGGAAGCGGGAGTTGGAGTGGAAGAAGTATGGAGGAGACACTCTTCTAGGCCACAACTCTCCTCGCCTCCACACTTCCACTCTATCTCCCTCTTCTTTTTCCAACTCAAGGAGTGGAACAGTAGCAGTGGAAGTAATTGGATGGACACCCTGTCAATCTGCTGTCTGAAGTGACCACCTTACAGTGCAATCCGACTTAACTTTTGTGCCGGTGTAACCAGCGGTGCAGCGAGAACGGGAGGCCCCAGAATGGAAAAGGGATTCAAATCCCCTTTGAATTCCTCTTTTGGAGGGGATTTGAATCCCTTTTCCATTCTGGGTCCTCCCGTTCTCGCTGCGCCGCTGGTTACACCGGCACAAAAGTTAAGTTGGATTGTGCTGTTAGTTATTCTCTTGGCTGGGCCAGCCCTGTCTGGAGGGGTCCTAATTTAAACAGACCTACAGTATGCATTTCTAAATATAAAATGAGATTGTCTGTGCACTGAAGGGGTAAAAGTGTTTATGTTCTTTTGGTTTGAAGCCATTCTTTCAAAAGGGGACAGTTTCACTCGCATGTGTGCTGCTGTGCACTGGAAAGCTAGGCTGTGAACAATATTGTTTTGTGTGTGTTTTACAGCTGTTTTCATGTGTATATTACTGCCGGAGCTTTGTGTGGAAACATTTAATGACTTATTGCAACTGACTTATAGGAGAACGTTGAAGGTATACAATGCGACATGTGCCGTTCTGGATCGTTTTATTTGGACCCTGCTAATCCGAAGGGTTGCACCACTTGCTTTTGTTTCAGAGCAACCAATAATTGCCACAGTACAAATAAACGTAGAGTTAAGGTATGTTTACAACACATTATTATTTTTGTCATTGTAAGGGCTCAGACTTGGGAAGCTTTTAATCTGAAGAGGAAGGCTAAAAAAAAACCCTCTTAAATGAAGAAAGCACATTAACAAACTAATACAGCAGGAGATTCGTGAAGAGATCTCACTTTGAAAGAAACTAAAGCACTCACAGGTGTGTGTGTGTGTGTGTGTGTGTGTGTGTGTGTGTGTGTGTGTGAGAGAGAGAGAGAGATTAGAGGTGTGGTGGTTGGTAGCTGGGGTTTAACTCTCCCCACACCATTTTCCTGATCAAATTGACCCTCCCCATATCTGCTGTTTGCCCTACGGGGGAAAAATATATAAAGGTTACACTGCTTTTAACCTTTATAAAAAGTGGGAGATCCTGTCCTTGATCTTCTATTGTCCTGCCTAGTTGTACTCTACAATTTTATTACATTTATATCCTGCCATTGTGGAATTCAAGGCTGCTTACATGGAGGTTCCAATCTCTCATCAAGGCACTGACCAGATCCAGACTTGCTTAGCTTCAGCAAGGTGACTGTATCATGTGGCCTCAGAACATGCCCTGGTATCAAATTGGAAGGCTTATCCCAGTTAGCTAGAATTGGAATTTCAACTGCATGGATAAAAAGAGAGAGTGTGGCTTTGTGTATGTCTGTGTGAGTGCTTTTTAGATATACTGTATTAACTCCCCCTTCCCCATGTCATTGTAACAGGTAGGGCCATCAGAACTGCCAGACTTGTGTGGGCTGCTTGTTTGTCTTGTTTTGGCTGTTCTCTGCATGTGGAAGACAAGTTGCTTTGCTTGTTCTCCATGAGCAGAAGCAGATTGTTTTGCCCACCGCTCTAATCCCCAGGGTACATTTTCCAGTCAGCACAGGGATTGGCAGGCCTATAGTGAATCTCCCATCCCTTCAGGTAGTTAGTTGGAGAAGAAAGGCTATCATGAGGTGAATTCTTCAGCCTGCATTCTATGTTGTTGGTGGTCACATGAGAGTAAGAAAACTCACTACCTTGTGTTCTATATTTGTGGGTTAAGCAGTGCGAAATGATACAGCTACTGTGTTGCATGTGTGTGGGAATCCCACTCTAGGAGTTCTGTATGCCGATTCCTACAGGCGAACGTACCATCTTATTCTGAGGTGATTTGTAATGGCATTCAAAAACTGTCGCCTTGGCTCATGGGAATAAGTCAGATAACCTGCTCACATGAAAGGGGGGGGGGGAGAGTTTCCATCACAAACCTGACATTCATGAGAATGAGCTCCTGCTCTCTGGGAAAGCTGTATTTGGTACAGAAACATCTCTGTGTATCTCTCATCTGTTTTGCCATTAGTTTGCCGATATGAGGAACTGGCACCTAAAAACTACAGATAACGGCATGGACATCCCTACAACTTTCAATCCAGGCAGCAACAGTGTCGTTGCCGATGTTCAAGAGTTGCCTTCTTCTGTGCACAATTTGTATTGGGTGGCACCACAATCTTACTTGGGAGAAAAGGTACCTGACACTTAAAGCAGTTTCTTTATTGCTGGGGTGGTGGCAGGGTGTGAGCCATGTTTATTGCCAAAGATCCAGGGATGTGGATCAAGTCTCTGACTCCAAGTCTCGAGTCAAGTCCCAAGTCTCTGGGTCCAAGTCTTAAGTCTTTGGTTGCGAGTCCCTATTTATTTAATGGGAAAACGGGTTTAAATCTGAATAAAATTCGACTTGTCATAAAAGGCTCCAAGTCGAGTCGAGTCTTTTGAGTCTTTTACAATCGCCAAGCCCGAGTAAGTCATTATCACGACTTGAGTCTGACTCGAGTCCGGGTCAATAGACTCAAGTCTACATCACTGCAAAGATCTATATTAAAATCTTTCTTCTTGTTTGAGATGCTTATTTTCCAAGTCTTCTTTTTCTGATCCTCTTTCTCCCAGCAAATTGGGGTTACCTTTCTTGTTTTCTCCTATTTATCTTTCTCTATGCTGTATCTATTTATTAGGTTGTCTTCTCTTGTCAGTCTTTTCCTCTTCTTGATCTAGCTCATAGATGTAGTAACTTTCTCACAGTTAACAGCTCCTTGATGGGACACACAGGCCCTTTTCATGTTCCCCATTGCTGCACCGCCATGGAAATTGTCCTGGAAGTGTCATTGCAAGACCCCAAACACTAAGATAATTGTGATTTTATACTTAGAAATGATGCCATAAGCTCTTACAATCATTCTCTTAATCACTTTTGAATGTGTTGTTCAGCTTTCTTCATATGGTGGATACTTGAGTTATCAAGTGAAATCTTTTGGCTTACCTAGTGAAGGCATGACTCTACTGGAAAAAAGACCTGATGTGCAGCTAGCTGTAAGTAACATGTTGCATATAGGAAACTGCCTTTTCTACATCTAGATGCTTCTGGGAAAAGTTATGCCTTGTATGGATGATATTTTCTCTCTAGGATTGTATCTGGAGAAAGATTGAGAGCTGACCGGCATTTGCAGGCTCTCTCCTCTGTTTCGTGCTCAGTATTTTTCTTCTCTCCTCGCTGTGGAGGGAGGGGAAGGCCATGTATGTGTTTTTCTGAATGTGAGCCTAATCCTATCCTTCTCTCTCCCTACTGGTGCAGCTGTTTGTTGGGGTGCAGATCCGGAGATTTTGGAGGGGAAAGGGGGAAAGATTTCACCTTACCCCTCCGTAAGTCTCCCACTCTGCAATGGGTCTCCTTGGACCTGTACCAGCTGGCTAGCTGGCGCAAATCTGAGACGAAAAAAGGGGCAGGGAGGCTGCAAAAAGAGGGGATAGGATCCGGTGTACACCATTGCTGCTGGATCCAACCCCTCCCACAGCTTTCCCACCCTTGTTCCTCTCCCCTCCCTGCCCAGTTTCGCTCCACCCGTGCTGCTGTGTTACTTGCTTTGGCAGGCGTGGCAGGGTCCATGACAGCAGAACTCTGTTCTGCCGTCACAGATACTTCCGCGCGACCCAATCCTGCATAAGATTTGGCTGTGTGACACCTTGATAACTGTGGCCAGTTCACGCAATCATCTCTAAACCATGATCTTCATTTAAGCCCATCATACTCGCATATGCCCTCCTCTTCTTTGCTGCTTTGCATGACAGAAAGGAGACTGAAAACTTCTGCTTCCAATTTTGAACAAACCATACTTTCCCTTTACATCTTTTCTCAGGGAATTGTGGTTTGTTCTAACTGTAGTTTGATATCCTGGTTGGTTAACAAACCACAGTTAGAACTGGCCTTTTGTTAGCCTGGTTTAAAAGATGGAACAAGCCCTGATGGTAGTAAATCTGCTAGAAATATGATTTTAGCTCCTGGAACAGGGAAATCCCACACTCAGACTTCCTACCTGGTTTTTACAAGTGTATGATGAGGTGAATGTGTATGCAAGCTCGAAGCCTGCTCCTAAGCTCTCTCTAGGTGCCATATTGATCTAAACAGAGCTGTTGCACCATTTCAATTTTAGTTTTCTAAAATAATGAAAAATGCAAAACTTTTGTAGCACAGAATACGTAGTATCATCATGCTATGTTTTGATGCTGACACTATTTTTTTGATGTTGATGTTTGTTCAGATGCTAGAATTTAAGATGAAATATAAATGCAATATTCTATATAAATACTATAACATTAAAGTCAAATGACAATATGTTTACATAGGGACAGCAAATGAAAATAATCTATGTGGATCCTAACAATCCTTTGCCTGACCGACAGTATTATGGATCAGTTCAGCTAGTTGAGGTAAGAATCACAATAATTCACTTTCATAAATCATTAACTGATTTTCTCACTCTATTCAATAGCACAACATCGGGAACAAACTATTAAAAAGTTCTTGTGTCAAAGTACATTTTAAAAGCATTTATTATTTGATATTGTAAATATTGAATAGAAACATAGCTGAGAAAAAAAAACTGCAATGCAAGTATAAGTAAACATACTGAAAAAGGAATACCTGGCTCCCTTGCCTTTTGTTCGGTAAATAGCTGGTGATCTTTCCTTAATGGCAATCTAGCCGCAGGGTGAGGCCTGAGACCAGTCTTTGTGTATTGCAGAAAAAACAGTAGTTTTACAGAGAGAGTTGTGATTTATAGTAGCAGTTCGCTGGAGGTGAAGCATTCTTGGGGTATAGTTGCTCTGTATTTATTTATTCGTTACATTTAATCTTCCTCTGAGGAATTCATCGTGGTTTACAAGGTTCATTCCCCCATCTCCCATTTTATCCCATCTCCCATTTTATGTGATAGGTTTAGGTTAGGCTGAGAGAGTGACTGACTGGTGCAAGGTTGCTAAGTAAACTTAATAGTTGAGTGGGGATTTGAATCTTGATTGCCCCAATCCTTGTCCAACCCTCACTGCACTGCACTACATGTAATTATCTTTGAGGACCACTGGCGTCGCTGCAGGGGGGGCGGAGCTCTAAGTTCCGCCGAGGCTCCGACCCTCCGTTACACAGGAGCACGAAGCGGCCCCGCCCCTCACCGCCTTGAATGGTTCTGAAGGCGAGGGGGTGGGGCCGCTTCGTGCTCCGGTGTAACGGAGGGTCGGAGCCTCGGCGGAACTTAGAGCGCCGCCCCCCCCCCTGCAGCGACGCTAGTGTTGAGGACTGATGCCAGATGAGCAGCTCTGCAAAACTTATTGGAAGCAAGTAGATGCTAAAGCAGGCAACACAAAATAAACAGATATTACAATAATAAGCCATAGAGATCTTCTGTGCTTTCTCATTCATCCAGAGTCAAATAAGCTATCCCCTAGAATTCTCATTGAATGGGGAAATAGAGAGCAAGTCTGTTGAAAAGCAAAGCTGTGAAAATGGCATCACGTTATTTTGTATGGTGTTGCAATATTTTCCAGAATTACTGTGCTGGAGCAGAACTACTTGTTTGACTGCCTGAAAGTTAAAAGTCAAACTGGGTTCTTGCCTGGTGCGTGCCTGGGCATGACAAGTAAAGATACCTCTAGTCGTATTCTGCCTTCAGTCATACATGTGCTTGCTGATGGTTTCAGGCCATTCCAAACAAATCAGGTTTTTGATGTGGAAGAGTTTCCCCGAGGCATTACATGTGAGGCTAAACAAAGTCCATCAATAAGGGATGGATCCTTTGCATAACCCCCCTTAGGCATGGTCTGTCAGTGCCCATCAAGTTCCTGTATCAGCATGAGTGAGTGGCATTTGGTGGGTGGTACGTTACAATGCATAGTGAATGAGACTTGGGCCTGTGTATAATTATGCTGTTCTCCTCTGTCCTGTATTACATTTTGATACCATAAAAAGTCTAGGACTGTGAAACTGTCTTTTCCAAAAATATTTCCGAAGCCCTTTTTCCTTTCCCTAGTAGTCTTACCATAGACAATGTCCAGGGGGACTATTTCAGATTTCAAGAAATAGCTTTCCAAACCTTACCTGTATAGTATATTTATTACCACTAGAGATTAGTTGGAATATGCAAAACAAAAAACCATACCCTTAAGTGTTAAGGGCAATGATTGCTAAAGTAGCACTCCAAAAAGGAAATGGATAGGATTGACCAGAGACAAAATCGACTCATTTCCTTAGTTAAAGTGAAGAAGTTGATATGTTAGCAGTCCCACAACTCAATCTAATTCAACTCTCCTTGTGGCCTTGGAGCTGCATGAACGCTGACGCAAGTCTGCATGGACGCAAGTCAGGGGATCGAGGCTGGGAAGGAGGATAGGATATTGTGCCACTGCTGCTGCTACCACCCCCTTCCCAGCCCCAATCTGCCCTCTTCCCTGTCCTGTTCCTCCCCCTCCCTGCCTCCCTCCCGCCCCATGCTGACCTACTGGTGCCGGCATGTGTCCTCCGGCCGCTGGTGCTGCAGCAAGGCCATGTGGACTGGCATGTAGTATTTTGCGACAGGCATAAAGGGCCTTATGCTGCCAGAACACTCTTTCCAGCATTGTAAGGCAAAATAGGTTTGGGCTGTCAGATTACTTCTGGTTTCTTCTCTCTGCTTCTGTACCACTATGTGACCTAAACTAGATTACATTGGGATGGCTTATACCCAAGCGGCAAGGAAGTATTTTCTTGGATACAGCACCTTCTCTTGCTTGCTCATCCAGTAGTGCTCTCTGTGGCAGTTTAATACTTGCTCTTCCAAATTGATTGAAAAGTGCATATTGGATACTAAAAACGTACAACAAAGTCGTTTTATTTTTAACACTTAGCAATTCTTACGTAAGAAAATAAGCTATTGCTTTGCACCTTGCAGACTGCAGAGCATCCCATTCGGGCACTTCCTCCCTATGCATTCCAAGGGAAAACTTTTGTTCCTATCCTAGTTCATGATCTATACATGTTGGCATCTGAGGCTAGTCCTCATTTACTCTCTTCATTTCTTTTGCTTGTCTCTTGCTTGTAATGTCTGCATTTTCTGTCTTTACCATTTCCCCCTCTGCTGTCAGTGTCTGCCTTCTCTTTTCCTGGCTTTGGAGAGAGCAGGGCAATGTGACTGTTTAATTTTTTAAACCACAGAATATGGTTTAAATATGGCTGATCAGATTGTTAATTAAACTTACTCCAGAGTCAAACTTTGATTGTATTTTTGATGTGCAGGGAAACTTCAGACATGCAAGCAGCAATAGCCTGGTATCTCGAGAAGAGATGATGTTGGTCCTGTCTAGACTAGATGGATTACAAATCAGAGGCCTTTACTTCACAGAAACTCAGCGGTTAACCTTGGGTGAGGTTGGACTAGAAGAAGCCACTGAGACAGGAAATGGCAACATTGCTTATAATGTAGAGACGTGCTCCTGCCCTCCTGAATATGTGGGTGATTCATGTCAGGTAGGAGATTTCCTTTGTCACTGATCCGCATCATTCGTGAGACATTGCTTATGATAACAATATTGATTTAGCTACAGCAGTGCAAGAAAATAATTCACGCTGATTAATTTAAAGGTGCAGTAGGGTTGCATTTATGAACATCTATGGCAGTTCATTGGAATGTTTGACCGTCTATACTGTACCCTGCAAGTGGAAGTTGTGCTTGGTTCAGCTCGGTATCTATCTATGTGGATTTTTTTTTAAAAAATATCATAACGACTATCAGTTAAAAAAACACCACCAAGTGACAAACTCCATATCAGAATGATTAAACTATTTAAAACCAATAAAAGACCATTAATGCAGAACAGTTTAAATAAGCCTCTAAAGACCTGTGAGAACAAAACTGTTTGGCAGTGCTGCCAAAAAATGCATGCAGCCAGTGGTGGGCTTTCTTAGGGAAGAGGCTACCTGTGACAAAGTTCTGCTCCAGAATCCAGCTATTACCTGGAACAGGGCCTCCTCCTAATAGGTTGGAGATCTCGTACATAGAGGTGCTTAGCAGCAGTACATGTGAAGGGTGGGTTGGTTGCACTACTCAGCCACTGCCAAAGAGCACCGAGAGGGGGATGGGCTTGCTTACATACTGGCAGGCAGCAATGGCAGAGAAAGACCAGACTGGGTAGGAAGTGCTGCTGCCCTCATGGTGCTCTGGGGCACTTAACATGGTGGCCAGCAGACTCTAATAGCCCCATTGGGATGCAGTCTCATTGCTCTGTGAAGAGCACTGCACAGGTGCACCACAGCAGCATCTCTGCTTCCTGACCAAGCCCACTTTCTCCCGTCTGCTGTTGCCACCCAGTGTTAACCATTGGTTTGTGAACTCCATTCCCCTCTTTGTTGTCATTCACAAGTAGCCCAAAGGAAGCCATAATTTCCCCTGCTTCATTCATTGCCACGGAAAGGCCTCCATATCAGCGTGTGCATATATTGCTCATTTATATATGATATTGCATGATGGACTTTGCCAGAATTATGCAGAAATAGAAGAGAAGACGGATGGGCAGGTGCTAAACCTTGAGTCTAGAAGAAGTCTAGATTTGACTCTTCTCAGCTGCATGCTTCCCTGAGTGACCTTGAGCAGATCTCTGAACCTGTTTCGTGTTCTAAACTGGAGATAATTCTTTTGTAGCATAGCAAGTAGGGAATCGGTTATTTGCGAACAGTTGTTACCTCTTCATCAAGGCTTATTGTATACACAGTAATAGTCCTACTTAAATTGTAATCCAATTCATGAAACATTTGGGGTAAGTTACAGATCACCATTTTAGCACATGCTTTACCCTGCACTTTACCCGGTTACCAATACAGGAAAGTTTTATACATGAATGGAAATCTAGAAGCAACTGCCTGAAATGTTGTCTGGTGTATGGCTCAGTAGGCCTGGATCAGGAGTGAGCATTCTCTAGACTCTCTGGAGAGCTACATTTTTTGTTTTTGGTCAGAGCATTAGGAGCAGCCAAGCTGAGAGCATGTTGCAGAATGGTAGCTTGTACAATTTACATTTTTTCATTGTTTTTACACACACACACACCTTGATTGTACACTCTGGCACCCAGGCCTATCCACAAAACTAGCCAGCCTATGTTGCTTGCCCTCTGTGTTCCAGCCATCATTTTGCTTGGCTTCAGACCTTACTGCTCACCTGCAGGGCTCTTTCACCATGCAGCTCTTTTTCTTACACTACCACTTATTGTTCTGCTTCTGCCTCTGATAGGCAAGTCTGTGTATGCTGTGATATGCCCCTCCTTTAAACTTTATACATGAGTCAGGTTGTGCAACACATAGCAGTTCCTGAGGTTAATGAACTGCTTTGTGATTCCTGCAAATGAGCGTACGGGTGGACCTGTATTATTTGTGGGTCCGGCACCTGAAGATCTCTGTATACACGGAAGTCACAAATACAGGGACCCATTTTTAAAAGCATTGTAAAAATAAATTTTAAAAAAAGTAAGAAAATGTCTTGGCATTTGTCGAGGGCTGCTATAGGAGGATCCCTATCCTTAAAAGGGTCTGCCCTTGTGGATCAGGAGAAGTGGAAACAATTGAACATGTCTTGTATCACTGTTTATTCTACCAGGGAATCCGTGCCAAGTTTATTTCTCCCCTGACTAGGGAATTCTCAGACTTGCCCGATGTAGTGATGACCAAGAAACTCCTTACGGGAACTAATCCTTGGTTCACAATTTGGAGCGCAAGCTTCCTGGCAGCTGCTTGCAAAATCCGCAAGGGTATTGTTGGCAATGAGGAAAAGTTTTAACTTTTAACCATTTCTTGTTTCTCTGTTCTTGCATGCATACGTGTTTATTTGATAAATTTTAAATTTTAGTTTTGATATTTAGTAACATATGTAACATTTGCTTTTCGCTTTTAACATGATTGTATTTTGTTCTTGGTGGTCTTTGACCGTACTAGTAAATGATGATGATGATGAAGTAAGAAAATGGCCTTCTCTGCCTTCGTGTGGCAAAATTGTGCTGTTTGCAGTAGGGCTGCAGGGCAATCTTCTGAGCTCCTGGAAGTCATTTCTGGGTCATGTAGTCCCCCTCCCTTCGCCCTGGCTCACCCCAGAATGCATTGTGCTGGGTGAGCTAGGACAAAGGTAGGCTGTCGTGTGACCTGGAAGTGGCTTCTGGGAGTGCAGAAGACTGCCCTGCAGCCCTGTAAACAGCATGGTTTTGCCGCGCGAAGGTTGGGAAGGCCATTTTCTTATTTTTACTTTTTACAATGTTTTTAAAATGGGTCCCCAGCATCCGTGGTTCTGCACTATCCGTGGGGGGTTTGGAACAACTGTGTATCTGTATTAAGGTGTGGTCCTTCCGTGCTTCAAAAAGAACTGAGCTGGGATTCGAACCTAGGTTTCTGTGAGCCAGGGAGGACATGAGAAAAAGAAAGCAAACTACAAAGGGGGCGGGGGGCAGACAATAGGTTTGGGAGTAACTTTGGATCACCATCTGACCTATTAGCTCCCAAGTGACGTTCTGCCCATTCCAGCCTAGATGCCTCTTTGTACCATCAAATGCCTACTCTCTTCAACGTGTACTGATCTTATGTCTATATACCTGATGTGATGTGTGATGATGATTCTCCTTATCACTTGGCAAAATAATACAGATGATAGTTTGATAGACTAATTATGGAGTGACCAGAGGCAAAAGAGAACAGGGCTCTTGTACCTTAATTTGCACAGAAAAGCTGCACCCATTAAATTTCCCCTTGTTCTACGCAAGTATTAAAAGTACAGGAACCTTGTTTTTCCTTCTAGTCACACTCCTTATTTGGTATCATTTCACTGATACCATTAGGACTGTTTTTCTAAGTAAATGTGTTTAGGGTTTGATGTGCAATGGTTGTCAGTTATTTCTTGTTGAGTTGCAGTCATACTATGGTACTTGCTGAATGTCATTTCTGAAAATACTTCCAATAGTTTTTTTTAAGCAACCTTCTCAGTCTGCTGTATGAAAAATGGAATTGATTAGCATGCTGAGGCTTGTGTTTAATATATGAATTAAAGCCTTCCCATTGCTATCCTGCTCACCCCTTACAGCATACCTCTTTTGTGTGGTTTTTGCTTTCTTTTCCTGGGCTGATGAAAATATGTAGCCCAAAGGAAGCCATAGAAGTGCTCACCTGAGTCGCTCACACACCCTACATGTTTCCATAGAATTACTCAGCCGGTGATTTACAACTCTAATCGTCTAGTACTGTCTGACTGTGTTAGGCAAGGAAAAGGTGATGCATGCCACACCTTAATTCAGATATACCGTACACTCCTTTGCAGGAATCACAAAGTGGTTCATTAACCTCAGGAACTGCTATGTGTTGCACAACCTGACTCATGTATAAAGTTTAAAGGAGGGGCATATCACAGCATACAGACTTGCTTATCTGAGCAGAAGCAGAACAATAAGTGGTAGTGTAAGAAAAAGAGCTGCATGGTGAAAGAGCCCTGCAGGTGAGCAGTAAAGTCTGAAGCCAAGCAAAATGACGGCCGGAATGCAGCGGCCAAGCAACATAGGCTGGCTAGTTTTGTGGATAGGCCTGAGGCATTGTTTGGTACATGCTACACAGCAGAGGATAGTGTTCCATCATCACCTTCAGGGCCAAGGGCAACAGCAACAAAATCACTGGGATGTTAAACCAGCAAGACAGGTAATATATGCTCTCTCTCTCTCTCTCTCTCTCTCTCTCTCTCTCTCTCTCTCTCTCACAATCCTAACGTTTAAATGTTTTATGCAGTGTTTGGGGTCTAAGCACAGATGTTGATCTCTACTCTTTATCCACTGAGCTGTGTGCTTTCCTCCTAATAAGAATACCTGTTAAAGGTTACTGTTATTATTTGATAGCAAGGGCTCATTTGGGTCATTAGCTGAGCAGTTCCTCAACCATACTTGCACAGATTCTCCTCATGTTAGAGTTCAGCAGATGGTTAGCCAGGATGTTTCTTTTTGTGTCGAAAATGGCAGGCTTTGCTCCAAGTGCAAGTTCACTTTTGCCCTTGCCTTGAAATTTTGAATGCAAGAGTGGCAATGTTAAAATGGATGGGGAGCAGGTATTTTGCTGACTGCATGGCAAAATGGGGATCCTATTTTCCTGCAAGGCATAGGTCGAAAATGGTGTCTACGTCTGCAGAGAGCAACTGCCTCTTTTACTTTCTGCATGTTGCACCATATGAACATTTCAGTTCATTTTAAACTGATTTATTTCTATTAGTTTTTCCAAAGAGTTTTAATTGATTGTTGGTCCTCAATAACTCTAGTTTAACTTTTAGTTTGTTTGTTTTGCAATAATCCATACCTTAATGCCTGCTCTGGCAGTTCCTCCAGGATTATAGCCACTTATAAATGCAGTTATTAGTTTTGAAAATTTCTACTACTGCCATTACAGCCTGATCCTGCCTAACTTTAGGCCAGTGGAGCTCTTGCTCTGCCAGCCTAAGGAGTTGCAAAAGTGCCATAAAGCATTTTTGCGGCTCCTCTGGAGTAAGCGGCGGAGGCCAGCACCGCTTACTCTGCCACCTACCTTGACCTGTGCAGGCAGTGCAGGTAAGGGCTGCGCTGGTTGGTGCAGGGGTGTGAGGAGGGCAGGCCGAGGTGGCAGGGGAGGGACCCATTCATCGGTCAGGCCTGAGAGGGGGCGGGGATATCAGCGGCGCGCTCCACCATATCCCTGTCCCTTTCCCGGGCCAGGCCATCCTTACACGGCCTCCACGGACGTGCACCAGCTCCAGAGCTGATGCGCATCTGAGGAGGCCCATTGGGGCCTCCGGGGAAAGCGGACAAACATCCCCTGAGGTGATCCTGGACTGCGCCGGCATGGCCCGCATCCTGCATAGGATGCAGCGGCCAGCTGCCACAACTTGCTCAGGATTGCACTGTTAATCTAGCACTATTATTTGCAAAGTGTTTTACAATCTTGATTGTGTTTGTCTTCACCGTAATCCTGTGAGGTAGGTCATTATTATTCATATTTTACAGATGGTGAACATGGGTTGCTAGATATTGATTCAGATAAACAATGAGTCCCTGGGAGAGGTAGGATTTGAGACCAAGTGTTCCAGATTGAACTATAAGAACTGGGCCATTCAGCTCACTGCCTACTAAGTTCAGGATAATGTATTTTATTTATTTATTTTAAAAATGTATATCCTGTTTTTCTCCTGAAACCTACCGCAGTGTAAAATGTATAAGATTAAAAGCAATGCAGTTTTAAAAAAATAACAAAACATCAACAGCAATTAATATTCAAACAAATCGGAGTGAGGCTAAGTTATAAATACAGCAGTATTTATAACAGAGCAGCACACGCTTGCCAAAAAAGACAAGTATCCAACTGACAGCAGAAGACTGATAGCAAGGGAGCCTGTTGCACTTCATGTGATCAGGAGTTCTACAGGGCAGGGGCTACTTCCAAGAAAGCATAGGCACACACACGGGCAGCCGAATCCTATCCTCCCCCAGCGTAGGCTCTTCAGCGTGGGCTGTGCCGGCCCACTCTGAATTCTATGCAGTGGCATAGCCAGTTACCCCCAGGGGGGTGGCGTTCACGTGATACCCCACGTGAATGCTCAAGCCTCGCCCCTTCAGCACAATCGGGCTGCTTCCGGTGTTTTCGACATGACAAAACACCCCCTTTGCCGTTTTTACGGTGTTTCCGATCATTTTTCGCCTGATTTACAGCGTAAACAGCCCGGGTGGACAGGTGGGCCATTCCCCAACCCAGCAATGGGCTGATGAAAACACACCTTTTTGCTGCCGCCGCTGCCATTTTCACCACTGGGTAAGTTTTCCCCCCCCCCCCCCGGTACCCTGGCACCCTGTCGCATGGGGGTGGTCCCCCCCATAACAATGCCTCTGGTCCTATGCAGGGAAGGCCATGGCTGGAGGTCTGCTCATTTGCAGGCATTTGCAGCTGATTGCAAATCTGATTGCAGCTTCTGATAGACACGTGCTTCAGGAAGAACAGAGAAGTTGAGGGAGGAGTGCTTAACCCTTCCTATTGTTTCGCCCTCCCTCCCAGTTAGAGATGCTTTGTTGGTGTCCAGGCAAACAACATATGAAATCTTAGGACATAAGATGTGTTTGAAACTGAAATCTGGTTTTTGTGTATGTGAGAGACATCTAGAATTATAAAGCTGAAAACATTGCTTGTGGTCCAAAATACTTATTTGCTGCATCATGATTTGGAAATTGAAGGACCTGAAATTTCCGGGTTGGATTCTGGGTTTGCCTCTTGAAGGCAAAGATGAGATTTTTGTCCTCTTGCTCTAAATGCTCAGTATAGATTTGGAATATGTTGCAGAAGAGACATAGGGATGTTGCAATTACAGCTGGACTTCTTGGGATGGTTATAGGTATCAGAAAGGAAGCGATAGAAGAGTTAGCCACCACCATGACCATAGAAGCTAGCAAACAGATAGGGTTGAACTTCTTGTAGCCTTCTTTCGCTGCATATCCATAGAAGCCACAGTATTGTCTAGCTCCACAGATACCTAATGGAACAGGCCGTCTTTTTGACAGCTGTGTCTTTTTTCATGTTAATAAAACATGAAACATAAAAAAAGAATATTACTTTACTTTAATATTATTAAAGTAAAGTAATATTCACCTCCCCAAAGTGCTTTCTCTTGACTTCAGTCAAAACGGAGAGCAGCTTTGACTCTCAAATGTGTCTACCTGATGAACATTCTTTTCGTGCCTTGTGTGTCTCTAGGACAAGCCTATGCGTACAAATTGTACTCCGTATTAAAGAATGCCTTGCATTGCCTAAACACAGCTTCATGTACCCCCAGGTCAGGAAATTGGGTTGCGTTAATGCAGAGGTGACATCACTGCAAGTACTTTTAAGAATTCAACTATACAGTAATTCAAATGTTAGGAAAACATTAATTAAAACCAAGCTCCGCAAAAATCTCTCCGTTAAAGAAGCACACCAAACCCTTAACTGTATATTAACTCCTTTAAGCCTCAGCCATGGTAAAAAAAATCTTCAAAACATTGTGCATAGTATATGAGATATTTCCTCCCTTACCATCCCTCTAGGGTTCAAATTGCGAGCATCCTTCTTGACATATTTCAGAGAATTGATATTACTATTTTTCACATTTCAGGCAGTTCATGAACTTCAAAAACAGCTGATTTTGTCTTTGTCATGGAACTCTGAATTTGTATTGTATTTCTTCTCTCTCTGTCTCAGGTTTTAAACTGGTTTAGTTTATTCAATTGCTTTGTTTTGAATATAGTAGTGAGCTGTCTTGAGCGTTCCTTTACCAGAAAAGCAGGAAATAAGCTTGTAAAATAAATAATAAATGAAAAAAAACATCTGCCCATATTTAGCAGGTTGATTTTTTTCACTTTAACATTTCACAGCACATCTATTTTAATGTGATAAAGTTATCACTTTCTCAAACCATTTATTTCACTCTGTCTCTCCCCTCCCCTCCCCATTCATTTGCAATAGGAATGTAGCCCTGGATTCTATCGTGAAAATAAAGGCTTATTCACAGGACCATGTGTTCCTTGTAGCTGTAATGGACATTCAGATAGATGCCTGGATGGCTCTGGAACCTGTATTGTAAGTAAAAGAAACAAACATTCTTGAAATGTATACCTGTTCTTAATTACTAATGTGTGACATGCATATCCTTTGCTTCAGCCTCTGATAGATCCCAGGCTTTTGGTTCACCCCAGAGCTCTTCAGCCTACTGAGGACTTCCTCATTAACTCCAGTGGGGAAGGCAATTCTGTGTGTACCTACAGATGCTTACATACTCAGAGCTGCTCCTTTACTGAAGGGAATGGGAATTCTTGTGTGTGCAAGAGTGCCATATCACAATGCAGAATGGGTTAAAAAGTAGAGGGTCTTTCTAATAGCAGAGAGCCACAACAAAAATGGATTACATAAACTTGGAAATTTCCCTTTTAAGGAAGCGCGCTCAGTGGTAGAGCACCTGCTTTGCATGCAGAAGGCCTTAAGCTCAATCCCTAGTCTCTCGGTAGAACAGAGAAAGGTTCTAGTCTGAAACCACAGAGAGATGCTACCAATCGGTGCAAACATTACTAACAGAGCAATCCTGCCTAACTATCCAGCGGGCGGCCCAGGGTGGCCTGCCGGATCCTATCCGGGCCGATCTTGATCAGCCCGGTCTACTCGGTATGACATTCGTCCCTTTTCCCCGGTGTAGCGCGGCCCGGCCCCAATGGACCTCCTCAGATTTCCACCAGCTGTTTAGCTGGCGGAAGTAAGAGGAGGCCGTGTAAGGGCTGGTCGGAATGGGGATGGGGATATGGCAGCTGCCATCCCCACCCCTCCCGGGCCAGACCCACCAACCCCCGACCTCCCTTGCTACTTGGACCGCCCATGCGGCCGCTGGGAGATCTCTTACTTTCACCAGCGGCTGTATGGGCAATCCGGTGGCGGAGTAAGGGCTGCTGGCCTCGTGCCGCCAGCCCTTACTTGTGAGTCTTCACAAACGTGCTTTACGGCACGTTCACGACGGCATCCGACAGCGGAGCGCTTGCTCCGCCACTGGATTCTTCGTCAGGATTGCACCATAAGATAGATGGACCAATAGTCTGACTCGGTATAAGACAGCTTTCTGTGAAATATTTTTTTATTGATTAGGGTCTTGTAAGTACTCTCATATTATATACACAATACTTTTGCACAAGTCTTTCCAATTCCTGATTGTTACCACGCCATTGAAATGGACCAAAACCATGAGTTGTATGAGCTTGTTTGAAGAGTTAAGCACAGGTATAAGCTTGTAGTGACATCCTAAAAGTTATCCAAAACATGTTTGAGAGTAGAATTATTTTACCACCACCACCACCACCCCAAGCTGGAGAAATGAAATTCATCACCATAATAGATTATGATTTTTATCTTTCTTGTCTTGATTTTGGGTGCAAAGTACATAAAAGTGGAACCCAACTTTTAAAAAAATGCAACTAACTTTGGAGTTTGTTGTCTTAGGAAAATGTAGTTCACAGAAACTATCCATACCTTGATTATCAGGACTGCTGCTGTGAATTTTAAGTATGACACTTGAAAAGTTATGTTGGTGTTAGCTGCTCCCTTTGCCAACTTTTAAAGTATGGTTACATCCCTGAGGAAAGACACACTACAAGATATACAACTTTGCTTGCCACTCCATGTGACCTTGACAATCTTTCTGCTGAAGCATGGTTTACCACACTGTACATGACATGATGCCATCGCACTGTATGTTTCCCCGCACCACCTCAGATCTTTGGCTGTTGGAGGCAGGGTGACCACCTCATGTCACATATTGGTGATAAGTTTCACATTACTGGGAAGGCAAAGAAGGAGAGGCATGGCATCCATGTAACATAAATTTCTGCCTAAAGAGAAAATACTGCAGAATGCATGTATATGAGAAGAGAAGAGAGCGCTATGTGTTGGAAACTGACAGTTATAATCCACAATGAAACAGGATATATGGGTTTATAAGCCATGTAAATATTTTACTAAAAGGAGAAGTAAAAACATTTTAAAATTGCCCAGAAAAAATCTTTAAAAGCACATATCATCCAGTATATACTTTACAAAGATTCCAACCATTAGGCACAAAAGAGACTTTAAAACTCCCAACCGACGTTTCATTCCTCACACGGGACTTTGTCAAGGTGAACACAGCACAACGCGCTGTTAGATGACATTGCCCCAAGAGAAGAAGAATGAAGTTATAATACAGGCAACTTGGAAATACAGGTGGGGCCCCATATCTGCTGGGGATATGTTCCAGGCCCCTCCGTGGATACTTGAAACCGTGGATAAGAGCGAACACCCCCTCCATGGTTTCCTGAGGCCCCCCCTACTCTGCTCCCCTGCAGGCAGGCATGCTTGCCCCCTCAGCATTTATTTTTCTTTCAGCAAGCTTTGTTTCTTCCTTAAAACAGAGAAGCAGCCTCCATTGCAGGCAGGTAGAACGAGACTAAGTCCTAGAGAGGCTCTGCAAGATTTCTGTTAACCTTGCAGAGCCTCTCTAGTACTTAGTCTCGTTCTACTTGCCTGTAATAAGCAGCCAGAGGCTGCTTCTCCTGTTTCTTTAAAGAAGAAACTAAGCTTACTGGGAAAAAAGTAAAAGCCTGGGGGGGGGGTCCCCACAATCTGTGGATAACTGAAACCGTGGATGGCGAATCAGTGGATATGGGGGCCCACCTGTATTTGATCATAAAGCAATTTTGTAGTAATACATATTGCCCCCTGAAATCAGTCCAGTACTGAAATTCCCTTTCTTCCCCTAAATCCTTTCTCTGCTAGATTTGTTGCCTGCTTAATTCCCTCTCTCCTCACCCATGTCTTACCATACTTATTCATTATGACTATGTTTTGGGTGCCAGAGTTCTTTTGTATTATGCAATATTTCCCTTGATTTTGGGTTGTTAAACCCTTTTGGGTTAAATACTGGAGTTGTAAGCCAAATCAGAATGTTCCAAGGGATGTATGAATCATAAGGCATTTTGACTGGAGAAAAAAGACAGGTCATGACAAGAGAACACAAGTGCAGGAAGAGGATAGTTTACATCGTCCCACAATGAGGATTTTGTAAATGCTCACTTTTTCAGGCTTGCTCCTGCCACATTGTACAGACTGTGTTACACCTAGTGTCGTATTTTGTTACTAATAAATATGACTTGCATTCTGTTTGCATAGTTTGTACTAACAAGCCATTTCAAATTAAAAATGAAACATGGATACTTTCAACTCTTTTTGGAAAAATTAGTTCTTGCAGGGCACTCTGGTGTGCCCCCCAGAAAAGTTGATTAGATCATGCTGATGATGTAATCAACTTTAGTTGCTAAGATACAAACAGTGGATTGAAAAGCAGCCATTAAAGTAATATTATATGCTCAATATGTGACATAGAATTACAAAGTTTTGTGCTGTTGAACCAGGGAGACTGGTTTCAAATATAATGGGCTGTATAGTTCAGTAGATGACTTTGGACCAAACTAATGGTTGTGAGAATAAAATGGGGGTGGGGGGGCCACCACTGATATGGAAGAAAGGAGTGAAAAAATGTAGATAATATTAATCAGTCAGTGGAAAAATGCTATCTGGCACAGAGCTTTGATTTATGAAATTACATATGGTGAGAAACTATGGGAAAGAACAAACAAAGAAAGATGTGATGCAATGTTGGAGACTCTATGGAATGCTCAAATGGACAAAATCCTTATGAAAATGTGAAGAATGCTGAACGTAATGTACAGTGAAAACGTAGTTATAATACTGCAAAAGGAAATACTGGATGAGAAAATAATGTTTGTGGCTCCATGTTAGAGTCTGTTCTTGCAAATTTAATCTTGCTTGTATTTGGTGAGAGGTGACTTCAAAACGGTCTCCATTCAGCTGAATGCCTCATTCAATTTTTCTTTGAACAATAAAATTTAAATATTAAAACACGTAATTAGTTACTAATAAGCCTTACTACTGATAAATCATGTATACGGACAAGCAGGCTTCTGAGACATTCCAGCAATTTTTACCTTGCTGTCACTAGCTCTGCCCTCCCCCCCCCCCGTTGAGACCCTGCTCCTTGCCAGTGCCACATAAATAATATTCTCGCGTGTTATTAGTATAAGTTCTAGTGGTGTTTCTATGGTTGTTGCTGCACCTGGGACTGGAGTCAGGGTCCCAAGCTGCTGGGGGAGAGCACCAGTATTGTCCTTGCAGGGATGCTGGACTTATTAAATCCGATCCTATGTAAGATGAACCAAAGATGTATTCTTTTCTGAGCAAACCCCTGTTGGTGTGAGAGTATGATATCTTCATGGATGTTTATAGGGAGAACGAAGCTGGTTATGAATGGTAGTGTTTATAGTCGCTCCAACAGCAAGCTTCATTCTGAAATGTGTACACACACTGATGACGTGTTAACCAGCAGTGTGTTAACAGATTTTGGACCCAATCCTATCCAACTTTCCAGCACCGATGCAGCTGTAATGCAGCCCTGAGGTAAGGGAACAAACATTCTCTCACCTTGAGGAGGCCTCCATGACTGCCCCACCACCGCAGGATGCAGTGCATGCCCCATTGGCACAGTTGCATCAGCGCTGGAGAGTTGGTTAGGATTGGGCCGTTTGTCATATTCTAATACTTCTAGCACCAGTTAGGTAACAAACCTGCCCATACCGAGTTCTCTGTAATTGAGATCCAAAGTTCATGTGTTGCAGGAAATCCACAATGGCTCTCCTGACATTGTTTACTTTCATTCGAGTTATTTGAAGTCCCCAATTTGGATTGGGGAGGCAGTGTTGGAAGAGGGTGGAGGTTTTTTTGGTTGTGTTTTTTTTTTTTTTTTTTAGCTTTATGGGTCTTTGTTCCCCTCTGCAGCTAATAGCAACTTTCTGTATGGGTGTCATGGAAATGACATGAAGAAAAGGATTAATCCCCCTCCCCCAACACTATGTCCTTAAGCAGATCAACCCTTCTCCCAGCAGCATTTAACGAAAGAAAAAGATGTTGGGAGTTCTGATCTTACTGAACATACCAGCCCTGAGAGACTAGGGATGTAGTGCAATTTATTTATTTATTTATTTATTTATTTTATTGGATTTATATCCCACTTTTCCCCCCGTAAGCCCCCCCCCCCAACATTTTATTTGTTCATTCTTGCAATCAAGTACATGTGTGGAAGAAATGAAAGCCTTGGAGCAGATCCGCTATAATTTTATCTTCCTAATAATAATAATAAACCTAAAAAAATGGGTTGCTACTAATTGGTTTGTATTTTTTTTATTATTATTATTATAAAGAACTGTCAGCATAATACTGCTGGAGAGAAGTGTGAACAATGTAAAGAAGGATACTTGAGAGATGCCAGTCAAGGAACTTGCAAGATGTGTCGCTGCCCGTTTACAAACAGGTACTGTAGGCAGGTGGGAAGTGGTATGTTTATTGTTCTTGGCCCAAGTGTGCCTTGGTTTAGGCATCAAGCCATTACTGTAATGAAAAGAGCTATGTTTGCTAAGCACTCTTCCCATTTTAATGCTTAGAGTGGGATTTTTTGGTGTAATTTTGTTGATGATGATAATTACGATGATATTTATATAGCATCATCAATGTGCATGGTGCTTTATGCAGAGTAAAAAAGATGTGTCCCTGCCCCAAGGGGCTTGCAGTGTAGAACTGAAATAGGGGAGACAGAGAGAGGGAAGGGGATGGAAGCAGGGTTAAACAGGGGACACATACGTGATTCTTTTAGTTTCACGTATTTAAGTTTAGTTGTGGTACAGAATGGGAACTAAGGCATGGTGCCAAAAGCTTCTTGGAAAAGGTGGGTTTTCAAACAGTGAGGGAGCGTCCTGCAGATATTTAGGGAAGCGGGCCCAGGCACCAAGAGACAAAGTTGTTGCTGGGGAGTTGTTCAAGGAAGCAGGAGAGTTTAGGAAGCTACTGTTGGGCGTAAAGGAAAGCTGCACGTTTGGGGAAATTGCATCTGTCCTGTCTTCTTAAAGTACCAAGCTAAAAGTATATGTGGATGGAAGGCGAGAGCTTAGATGGCCATGGCTGTGTGGGCAGAGCACACTGCAGAATATGGTGGTGGTTCGTCATTCCTTGGGATAATGAGAGTGAGAGAAGATTACAGCAAGCCTGAATCTCTGAAGATGGACTTGACTAACGGTACAATCCTGTGTAACTAAATACTGGCGGAATGTGTGCTCCACCGGCGTTTGGTGTTGCAAAAGTGCCGTAAAGCACTTTCGCGGCACCCAGAGAGTAAGCGGCACCGACGCGGAGGCCTGTGCCGCTCACTCCCCCAATGACCTGGACCTTTGCCAGATGACTCAGGTAAGACCTAGGCCGCTTGGTGCAGGGGTGGGGACGGGCAGGCTGGAGTGGTGAGAGGGGGGGCCCATTGGCTGGCCTGGGAGGGGGCGGGGATATCGGTGCTAAGATGTGCCGATATCCTATGCCCCTTCCCGGATGCATGCCAGCTTCAGAGCTGGTGTGCATCTGAGGCGGCCCATTGCAGTCCGCGCAGCTTATACCAGTGGAAGGGGATGACTGTCCTCTTCTCCCAAGGTGCGCCCAGGCTCTGCCGGGGCAGGCCGCAATGGGCCTAGGATACAGTTTAAAGTTACACAGGATTGGGCTGCCCAAACGTTTGGATTTTGCGAAGCAGAGATGCTCTGTAGCACTTAAAACTGAAGTACATGTAATTAATGCACAAGGACATCAAATTGCAGTAGCCAGGTGTGGACATGGAAGTGTAGGAGAGTCTTAAGACAATATATCAGAATATTTGATGAAGAAAACTTTATTCCCCCTCATAGCTTTGCAAACGGCTGTGTAGAAAATAATGGAGAAATGCAGTGCTTTTGCAAAGAAGGCTATACAGGAGCACACTGTGAAAGGTATGTGACTTGTCTCCATATCAATTTATGTAGAAAGTTCAGGCAAATTCTCTCTGGAAAACTAATGGCACATTATAAAATGTTATCATGTGTTGTACATATATGCTATATATCTGGTGGGTCGCAACCCACAGTTTAAGAACCGCTGCTATATACCTATGAGTTATGGAGACCTTGTGGAAAGAGTGATCTTATACAGGAAGTTGATGATAAAAGATTCTTGGTTAGAAGGACAGATTAGTCCCAACAACAGGAATCCATTGCTAAATTTTTATAGTAGGAGGTTTTGACTACTATCACATTAAAAATATTATTTTCTCTTAATTCAGATTTTATGGAACATCATCAGTGTTAGCTGATTTTCATCCCCCCAAACTATGCTTGCATAAGCTTGCAATTAAGATATTTCTTCATGCATATGATTATGTAGTATAAATTTCATGGACACACACTTAATTTTACCTTGAAGCTCCAGGTGTTACATACCTGGGCAATGAGGAACAACCAATTAGTTATTGCATACTAGGTACAACTCTGACATTGTATGACATTATCTGTCACATAGGAGCTCTGAAAGAAACAGGATACAGTCCAGTTCTTTTGAGTTTCACTTGATTAAAAGATGGTTCTGGATGGTCCATGCTGTGCCTAGCCACAAATTTAGCAAAATAACTGATAGGATATGTTCTGAAATTGATTTTTTAATTGTAGATAATTACAGTGATAGTAGATAATTGTAACCTAGATCTGATTACATATGTAGATTTTTATTGTTTGTTTTTAATGCAAAAGGCCAGCAGAAGCCCTTTTTAAAGTTAAATGTGAAATGTATTTGTTAATGTTTTGTAGCTGTGCTCTTGGTTATTTTGGAAATCCTTTGAAATATGGAGTATCCTGTCGGAAATGTAATTGCCCTGATAATGGTCAGCTCACGAACTGTGATCGCCTGACTGGAGGTATGTAAAGAAGTATAGATATTTCTTGATATAGGATACTATATAATACTATATTTCACTAAACAGTACAACTCCAAGAAGACAGTATGAAAAATATACCTATTGCATGCAGTCTACTGGAAGTTTCCTGTGTTAAATACAAGTTACGCTTCCCCATGATAACGTACTAAAACATTGCTTTTTTCATGCATATGGTATGAAGCTTTCATTGTCTGGTTCCACCCCCAGGCATTTGTCGAATGGCTATTGACTGTGAGGGCTGAGGGGGAGGACCTTCTGACTTCATTCCAGCATGGAGGCCTCCTCTCGCCACTCTACCCACCATCAAACCACTCACAATTTGCGGCAGCAGTCTGAGAGTGCATGACGGCACGTTGCATTTTGCAAAACAAATGTCGGGCTGTGCTACCAGAATGCCAGTTCCGGCAGCACAGCCTGATCATAAGATTGGGTGGTCATAGGATATGAGGTGACAGCAATACCCTTTCCAAAGGAGGTAATATTTTTTTCTGCTTTAAATGACAGTATAATATTGGTGGACATATTCTAAAGAATGTCTTTTAAAATCCTGCTCACCTGCTGAAACAAAAGATAGCCAGAACAAGTTATATCTTGATCTGGAATTCAGTTTAATGGCCAGTTTTGAATTGCTGTTTCCAACCATCTGTATCAGCGGTATGTTGTGTATTTTAGCAGGCTCTGACATCACTGTGGTCTTGCACGCAACTTTGGAAGCCTTTAATTTCTTCATCTTTGGCTGTTCTTATTTCTGCATGGGCTATAATAACAGTCCAGCTTAATTGGCACTTTCCTTTAATGTATCATGAAATAAATCTAGGGGATATTTGTATGGGCAGTAGTTTAATAATCTAGACTACATGCCAAGTAATTTACCAATTTTAGCTTCTAGCACCATATTTTCTTAGCTTGAATAGTTGCTTTCAGCTCACTCAGCAGCAGAGGAACACTTTGATCCACTGCAAGGGTGAAGTCAGCCTGACATGGTGCAGAAGCCATGGAAGTTCCATGTAGTTTTATTTAGGGCGCAATCCAATCCTACTTATGCCACTGTTGTAACCAGCGGCGCAGCGAAAACGGGACGCCCTAGAATGGAAAGGGGATTCAAATCCCCTTTGAATTCCCCTTTTGGAGGGGATTTGAATCCCCTTTCCATTCTGGGGCCTCCCGTTTTCGCTGCGCCGCTGGTTACAATGGTGGTGTAAGTAGGATTGGATTGCGCCCTTAGTCTTAGTGCACTTTGAATATTTAAAGTATCCAGTGTACATCATAGTATAAACTAATATTTAGCCTGGTATATGTTCTAAGCCATGGAATGTAAGGGTATGAACTTGTTTTGATTTGATGTTAGTTTTAGCATCCTGGGAGCCACTGCAAATATGCTAGAAGTCTGAGGGTACTTGGGACAAATCCACACCATAGTGCCTTCAAGTATTGTCACTCTTCATAGAAACTAGAGCAGCGCTGCTATAGGAGGGAGCCATGGCATGGATCCCTTCCAAGTGAACTCAGACTTCTGGCACTATCAATCAGTGTAGTAAAGAGCCACACTGCAGTGGTTCCAACACTGCTAAACGTAGCGTTGGAATGAGCCCGAAATTATTCTGGGATAATAAGTTCACTTGAATTCACTTTCATTGTTTCTGATAATCTCTTACAAGGTGTTGAGAGCTATTTTCATTTTTCAGTAAATGTAGAAGATATCTGTTATTTTGCAGTCTTCTGATGGACCATTTCAAAATCTATTGTCTGTGTTGTATCTCATGTATCTGTGTTACCTGTGTTGTATCTCAGGTAATTCTCATGTTGGCTCTGTTTTTTTTCTTTCTAATGTCCAGAATGCATAAGCCAAGAACCAAAAGATATAGATCCCCAGGAAGACTGTGATTGTAAGTAGTAATGCTTGGCCAGACTGGATTCTTGCTTACAGGGGTTCATTAATGGCAAACTATAGAAGTCAACAATATTTGCTTTTGCAACGAGCCTATTCAAAAACCAGTTAGCTAAGCACCTAAAGGGAAAGGTAAAAAGAAAAGTCAGTAAGGGACATACTGTGAATGGCTTCCGGATTTGTTTACCAAGTTTTTCTCTTGCCTATGTTGCTCGTTATAGCAATAGATGACAACTTGTTGAAGGAAGTTCTTTTGGTGTCGCTTTACTGTGCTCAGTGGGTTGTTCTCTACACATACTAAAAACTAACACTTTACACTGTTTGGCGTGTGCTCTTTTCCATTCAGCTTGTGATAGCTGTGTAATTACTTTGCTGAAGGATTTGAGTACAATGGGGGACGAACTCCATCTGATTAAGTCTCAGATGCAAAGTGTCAGCGGTGGTGCCCACGCACTGAGACAGATGAAGCATCTGGAAGATCGTGCCAGACAGCTGAAGGTAACTTGAAAAAACTGATGTTTTCATGAGAGGAAAAAAGGAGGCATAAAGAAGTAGATATCCGGCTAACTGCACAATGAGGTGCCCTTTAGCCCCAGCTGTGTGGCTGTCAATTTTCTATAAGGCATTTTTGGGGCCACGGGGAGGATGGACACAATGGGAAACTGGAGGTAAACAACTTGACAGGACCGATTGCACATGTTGTTGTTTTCTTGTCAGTTCTGAGGGAAAGACCCATGTGATTGGCCCTGACTATATAGGTGCATTGTTCAGAACCAGCCCCAGTTGTGTGGGATCACCTCAAAGAACAGCAGCTCTAGTACAACTGCAGCGACATCTAAAGGCACCTGTTTTGTCTGCAATCCTTCACAGAATCACAGCCCAATTCTGTCCTTCTTCCCCACTGGTTTCAGCCAGAACGGGAGGCTTTAAATCTCCTTTCCCTTCCAAAGCCTCCCGTTCTGCCTTCCCCCCAGTGGCTGCACCAGTGGGGGAGAAGGATAGGATTGGGCTGTCAGTCATATTTGGGCCCATTGAAATTGGTGTGCTTAAGAATCAGTGACTGTACCTAAATCTCTATTGTGTGGTGGCCTTTTGTAAATATTAGATCCTTAGCCCCAACCCTGCTGCCCTGAATTGCAAGCTCACCTGAGACTACTTAAGCTTCCCTCTTTCCTTGTTTCCAGCTCACTAGCAGCCCCTATAAACAGTCACCTAGTGGTGGAGGTGTGGGGGGGGGGTAGTTACATTAGGACCATGCAAGTACACAGCTGCTGATTGGCCAGCCCTGTCCCTACTCAGCTGATGCTTAGCTGCAAAGTGCTAGCCTAGCAACCTTTTATGCCTCTATCTTGACATGCCCACCGGTAAGGGTGGTCCATTTGGGCTTCTCCAGCCTCAGCTGCTAGACCTCATTTTGGCTGAATTAATTTGTGAAATAGGTCTACAGAGTATATGATTCTGTGTAGTAAAAAACTTCCTTATACTCCCACTTCACAGAAGGATACTCTCAGGGCTTGTGTACATAGGAGCTTCCTCATTTTTAACAATGGTTGATAATAACAATTTTACAGTACAGTATTTGTAATCAAGTGGGCCGCAGTGGCTTAGTGGTTAAGACGCTGAACTGCAGACCGGAAGGTCAGTAGGACAGCAGTTCGAGACCCGAGTGCCGCCTGACAGAGTGAGCTCTTGTCTCCTGTCCCAGCTCCTGCCAACCTAGCAGTTCAAAAGCAAGAAATTGCAAGTAGATAAATAGGTACCGCCGCTGCAGCAGGAATGTAGCAGCGTTCCATTAATCATACTGGCCACATGACCACGGAAGAGTCTTCGGACAGCGCTAGCTCTTCGGCCTTAGAAACGGAGATGAGCACCGCACCCTAGAGTCGGTCACAACTGGCTTTTGAGCAGGGGATACCTTTACCTATTTGTAATCAACAGTGGGACATTTTTATTTTAGGTGGTATAAAAATCCCCAAAATAAAATCTCAATTTTTTACTTTAGCACAATCTTGGAAGTTCTAGAACTTGTATCGTCAGACAAGGTGGGGGTTTACAAGCCTCCCATGCAGACTGTTCTTTAACTTTTTTTTTTTTTTTGCATCCCCTCCCCTATCCACTTTTTATTTTCTCCCGGTCCTCCTGTGTACTGTGATGCCTGTACCGATTCTGTGGGTTCTTTTTACAGTACCAGTAGTAAATCATCCTGGGTGTGCCTTGTAACTCATGGGGGTTGAAAGCAGCAAACATTTGAATCTGTTGTGACTTACAGTCTGAAATGGATTTTGGCAAAATGTGTTTTTGTTGAATTTCACACTGAATCTAGGTTCAAGTTTGGGCTCACTCATTCATCCTTTTTATGTTTGCTTTTCTTTTCAGATTCTTTTGAACGGCTACCGTTCCATTATTGCAACTCAGGGCCCAAAGGTGGATGAACTGGAGACAGACATGATTGACCTTAACCAAAATGTGAATGCTCTAAAAGAAAAGGTGGGCTGTTAAAATTGTAGATTGTATATTATTTTATATGATGATTGGGTTGGATCTTCTGTATTGGGAAGCTGTCTTCTGCTCACAGAAGGCAGCACTGGCGTCGTTGGAGCGTGGCGGGGGGGGGCAGACCACCAGGGAGTGACGCGCGCCAAGGGGTGACGCGCGCAACCCCGCACGTCACCTCCGTGACGCGCGTCACTCGCATCACCCCCCCGCCCTTGGGTGACCCCCCCCAGCCGAACTCGAGGCTGGGGAGCCGGCCGGGGAACTGGCTTCGGAGCGTCCGACCCCGCCGGCGCTCCAGGGCCTTCTGAAGGCCCGATGGCTCAAAACAGAAAGTTTTCCGTTTTTCGCGCATGCGCAGTACTTTTCTGAGGGCAAATGGGCAGCCCTTTGCCCTCAGAAAATGTACTGCGCATGCGCGAAAAACGGAAAACTTTCCGTTTTGAGCCATCGGGTCTTCAGAAGGCCCTGGAGCGCCGGCGGGACCAGACGCTCCGAAGCCGGCTCCCCGGCCGGCTCCCCAGCCTCGAGTTCGGCTGGGGGGGTCACCCAAGGGTGGGGGGGTGACGCGCACCCCCCTGCCCTTGGGTGACGTGCGTCTAGTGACGCTACTGGAAGGCAGCTTTACATCTTGCAGTTGAGTGTTGCGCCACAAAATGAAACGAAATGCAAAGGTGCTCTTTCACTTGCACAAGGAGAAATCATGAACTATAGTAGAATTACAAAACTCACCTGTTAACAATACCTCTGTGTGAGCTCTTATGCAACCTTTTATGCGAACATTTGCAGAACAGTGCTAACAACGATTTTCCTTCTGCTTATGGTTCTTTGGATCCAACCATATATATGAGGAAAGTTTGATGAATGCTGATGTTTTCTGGTAATTCTTGAGATTTAAGAGGCCCAATGTCAATAAATCTCAAAGCCTGCTAAGTGCCTTCTCCAAATGTCACCCTCGTGTTAGTCCTACAAAAGTTTTACTATGCCATGGGTGTAAATGTTAAAACAGGCCTAATGACACAAACTACTAGCAAATACTTTTTTGAAAACCACATATTGCTTAGCTGTTTCTCCTTTCTCTTTTTTAAACCTAGTTCTTCTTTCTTCTTTTTAGGCTGAAAGTAATTACAAGAAAGCAGAGACACTGTTCAATAATTTTAGTCAGACTAACCAAAGAGGAAAAGACTTGATTTCAAAGATACAAAGTAATATTATCAATATTAATGGTAAGAATGACTTCTGTTCCTAGTCTACATCATTCTTCTTGATTCTAAGTCCTGTTTTGTGGGAGTAATTTCAATTCATTTAATTCACAACTAAAATTTTTACATGTCATGTGCTTTTCTGACAATGGACACATTTTGTCTCTTGTAAAAGACAAAGTTTATGTGCAGTGGCCGTAGATGTGATTATTGATGAGAATTTCTTATCAGTTCCTTCTCTAACATTGACAACTGCCTATATTAAGAGCTGATGTGCATATTGTGCTACAGAATGCTTTCAACTGCAGGGATGTTGCTGAAAATGTCCTCTCCTTGGTGATTTCCCACTACCCTATTCTGTGGCATTAGAAACTGTTCGGGCATGGCTACGCTGTGAGTACCCATGCCCCACCAGCAGCTATCTCAAATGCAGAGTGATAGAGCTGATTAGCAATATTGTGAGGATATGTATGATAAGAGATTTTAAGCATTATAGCTCAAGGATGGAAACTTACTGCGGTCCGTGAGGATTCTGTCAAGACAGCATCCACCTGACAAGCATAAATATAGGCACCAATTCTTAAGAAGTGGAAAGCACTCAGACAAAAAAGCAACTCTATTAAATAGGGGGAAAGTGGAACAAACTTAAGAGTTGTGCAATTTTCACTAAGATTGCATGATGAGATATTTGCGCACTATTAAGCATGTGTGGGACTTTAGTTTAGAAGAGGAACATGCAACTCTGAGAGATGTGTCCATGTAAGTGTGTTGTTCATTTGAATGTGGTTTTTCCCCCCAATCCATAGTTCTACAGGAACAGATAGCCGGTACTTCAGCAGAAGGTGGTCCTTTACCCACAGGGGATGCTGCCAAAGAGCTGGCTCAAGCTCAGCGAATGATAAGCGAGATGCGAAACCGCAATTTTGGTCAACAGCTAATAGAAACGGAGAAGGAGAAAAGAGAAGCACAGCTTTGTAAGAGCTTAATGACTACGCAAAGATCTTGAGGGCAGGGGAAGTGATTCTGCATGGATATGCTGAGGTGGGGCAAATGGGAGGAGCTGTAGCCTCATTTGAAGCTGCCTGGTGCATTTTTGGGGCCATGGGGAGGATGGACCCCATGGGAAACGAGGTAAAAATCGTGGCAGTGGAGCTATGCACGGGGAGGGAGCAGGAAGTCTGAGAGCATACTATACATTCTTTAGCAAGTGCAAGGGAGAGAAGAGCAGGATAGTAGGGTAACCTTGAGAAACAGACATGCAAGTAGTAGAGTAGAAAAAGCAGGCGGATCCAGGCCATGAAGAAACCTATGAGGTTGAGAAGGCCTGAGAAGAGTCTGATGTGAGATCTTCATTCTGGAGTGCTTATTACAATTCTGTCTTAATTGCCTAGTATTTTGTTTGTTTTTTGCATTCCAGGAAGTCGAGGTGGAAACTTGAGAACCTTCTAAAATGAGCTAGCAGTGAAATGAAATTTCTTTCTGTGTTTTCACTTTGCCTTAAAGTTGTGTGCGTTTATCATTAATGGCTGCTCAATTTTTGGTAAAGAAAGTCTGCAGAAGATACAAATTACTTTACAATGAAGTAATTTTGAACAGCAGTATGTAGTGCTTAATGCTCAATAGTAGTACAGTGGATCCTCTGTATCTGTGGATCCGGCATCTGCAGATTTGTCTCAACGTGGATCCTGGATCCGCGGGAATCCACTGTAGAAAGGCTTTAAAAAGTGAAAAAAAGCTCCCAAATTGCCGCTCCTACCTTTTTTGCAGACAAACCACACCATTTCCAAGGCTCTTAAGGACTTTTCGCAGCTGAAAGACCCACTTCCGGGCATGCGAAGTCTCCTCTCTCCTCTGAGGAGTGCATCGCGGTTCATTCTAGGGCAAGCCTGGGCGGAGAAAAGAGCCTTAGCGCAACCCAGAAGTCGATCTTTCAGCTGCAAAAAGTCCTTAAGAGCCTTGGAAACGGTGCAGTTTGCCTGTGCGAAGGTAGGAACGACAATTTGGGGGCTTTTTTAGCGTTTCTACAACCGTATTTGTGGATTTTTGGTATCCGTGGCGGGGATTTGGTGTAGGATACACTGAGACATTAAATAACTAATTGATAGATCACTGCTACAAGCTACCAATTCTTTAGATATCCAAGACTTGTTGCTATCTGGGTGCCAATACAATCCCCTTACAAAGGGTACTTTGATTTTTAAAACAGCTCTAAGCTATGAGCATTCATCCACTCACTCCTTTCTACCACAGATCTCCCAGCTACTTGCTCAAAATGTTACCATAGTCTTAAGACTTATGAATGTAAGTTTAGCTTTTGCAATAAGATAACTTTGCAATAAGTGTATAACTTCCTATACTTACAATGCCAACCAATTAAAACTCAATTGTTGATGAGGTATTGATCTAATGTTAGGACTGTTCACTAGCAAGGGCATGATCAGGATGGGAGCTCACTGTGTTCAAGGAAGTTCAGATTTGTTTTTGGTTTTTTTAAATCTAATACTGTACTTTGTCCATTCTAAATCTGTAGTGCTGGAGCGTGTAAAAAATGAACTACAAAAACATCAGGGGAAAAACCAGGGACTTGTTAAAATTGTCAGGGATTCGTTAAATGAATATGAATCCAAACTGAATGACCTTCGTGAATCTTTGAGAGAAGCAAAGGAGCAGACCAAGTTGGCTGAAAGTCTAAATGGGGATAATCAAGTTCTCTTGGGAAATTTTAAGGTAATATTGCTTTAAAAAATGTTTTTCCTGAACTTTAGTAGTGAAAAGATTAGATTGCATTCACAGCCCAATCCTATCCTATCCTTTTCTCCGCTGTAGCATGCAGCTACACCAAAACAAAACACTGCATACTGGGGGGCGGGGGGGGGGGGAAATCAGGAGGCTTGGGAGAGGTAAGGAAAAATATTTTCCCTTACCTCTCTGTAAGCCCCTCCATCACCAATGGGTCTTCTTGGACCTGCGCCAGTTATAGAGCTGGCACAAGTCCAAGAAAACAAAGGGGGCATGTTGGGAGGCTCCAGAGGAGATAGCATCCTGGTGCGTTGCTTGTGCCGGGATACACCCCCTCCTGCCTCTGACACGCCCCCATCCCTCCCCCCATTCCACCCACCCTGCCAATTTACCAACGTCGTCAGGGCCTTTCCTGCCCGCTGCCGTGTGCAGGGTGCTCCTCAGTGTCTGCAGCGGTGGTCCAGAAACACATGGCTACACGCGCTTCCATAATGGTGTTTGCAACACTGTAAAGTGTTGGATGTAAAGTGTAAAGCCAGGATGGTGTAGTGGTTTGGGAGTCGGACTTAGACCTGGAAGATCCAGGTTCAAATCCCTGCTCAGCCACGAAGCTTCCTGGGTGACCTTGGGCCAGTCACTATCTCTCAGCCCCACCTACCTCACAGGGATGTTGTGAGGACAAAAGGAGGGGAGGAAATATGTACACCACTCTGAGCTCCTTGGAGGAAGGGCGGTATAAAAATGTGAACAATAAAATAAAATAAGTGTGATCTGTTGGAACAGGATTGGGCCGTTTTGTTTTTTGTCTACAAAACAGGATTGTTTTCTAGATAAAAATTAACAAAGGAAAGTAAAATGGACTACTGGAATGGCGCCCATCATGTTGCTTTATCTATTATATCTCAAGAGGATTCTGCAAATAAAAAATCGAAGTAGACATTGCTGGAATTTTGTGGGGGTTTTATGCTATTTTATTTCTTAGAAACCAAACATGAGTTTCCTTTTTCTAGAAGAGCCTAATAAGCTGTCATTTAATCATCCAGCCTGTCCAAACCCAGTCCCTTTATCCTGAGAGTACCCTGGACTGAGTACCTGAGAGTCTTGCATGTGGACATATTAAAAATTGTTCCATCCTATTGTGTTTTACTTTTGTGTTGACTGTCTATGCTGGAAACTAGCCAGTTGCTTCAACAACAACAAAGATCTTTAATGATTCCAGGCTTAGATATTTTGGGTCCAGTGTGATATCCTCTTTCCTATCTTCATGACTTATTCTTATATATTCCAGATGAGAAGCTAGTTACGTTGTTAATCTATATACAGTCCATTCCCGCTACTCGCGAATTCGCTTGTTCGCGAGCAGCAGGATTGACATCACCTTGCGCCATTCGCGAGATGTGTCTCTCACCTTCTGCCTCTGGAAAGCCAGCAGAGATCTTCCGGAGGCAGCAGGGACCTTAACAATGACACCCACAACCAGCGCAGAGGCCAGAAAGCGGAAGGTTCTGCTTAACCCCCTGCGCCTAACCCCCAGCCCCCTGCACCTAACCCCATTGATCCCATAGGATCAATGGTTTGTTATGTGCGAATTCGCTACCTGTGAATTGGTAACAATTGTTTTTGTTAACAACATTATGTCAGTTGTAGCAGAGTTGTAGCTTTTCTAGGTCTGGGAGTTGAGAAGAAGCTCCTCCCTTGGTGGTGATCTGAAATAACCAGAGATACTAACCAGTACTAACGAGTGTCTCATCTCCAAATAACTGAGAATGGATGTTCACCAAATGACACCTTTCCTCTTGGTCTACATTTTTACTAATGTTTTTTACATTTTTACTAATGTTTTACTATAGTAGGAGCAGCCTGCCAGGTTGAATGCAACCCTGTAATCCAGTGGTTCCCAAACTGGGAGGCGTGGCTCCCAGAGGAGCCGCGGATACCAGCCAGGGGAGCCGTGGAGTGCCACAGAATCCTCTTGGAAAACAGTGCAATGCCAATTGGCAAGCAGCAACTTCATGTAATGGGGAGCCGTGGCCAATGGTCACCAATGGCCAAGGGAGCTGCAGGTCGAAAAGTTTGGGAAACACTGCTGTAATCAAACATGTTGGACCTTCTCCCCAGAGGAGACTCTTACTTGGATTGGATCCCTTGTTGCTATGGAGAAACAACATTAATTAAAAGTTCTGCCAGCTTGAGAGCTCTTTTGTGCTGTTAAAAAGTCAATATGCCCTTCACTTTTTTTATCAGAAACGGGTTGAAGAGATGACTAAGCAACAGATTAATATCCAGGATCATCTGCGTTCTGCGGAAGCGTCGTTGTTTCAAGCAAACAGTGCATTTGGATTGCTGCAGAGGAGTAGAGAGGTACTGGAGTAATACTTTAATTCAGTAAAGAGACAAAAAGTGACTCTGCCATTGTAATGGAAATAAAAATACGTTGCAATAATTGAGTTGGTTTTATAGATAGTAGTTGCAGCCCATAAAATACAAACTATATGAAAAGAACATTTTTTCTTCTTCTTTTGTCTGATCTTCTTTGCTTAATCTTCTGTGCTATGCTCAAAAGCACACGGGCATCAAGTTTTGCATGAAAAGCTAAAGCACACAAAAGGCAGCATGCCATTTTATTTCTTATTGTTTCATAATATGTGCGTGCCTCAGCAAAAACAGCATCTGTCTCTCAAACTCTAGGAATATGAAGGCATAGCTGCCCAGTTGGACGGAGCAAGGAAGGATCTAACTGAAAAACTGAAGAGCCAGTCTTTGTCAGCCAGCAAGGAGCCTCTTGTGGTGAGAGCAGAAGAACATGCCAGTTTTTTACAAGACCTGGCAAGACAGCTGGATGAGTATGTGTTGACATCTGCAGATGAATAGCTTAAACGTACTCTGTGCCTTGCTAAAGTGTGTTGCTTATTGCATGCCATTTCTCCTGTGTTAAAGGTGAGCTACAAAAGAAAAAGGAGGAGGAGCTTATCCTGTATGTGTGGGTGTGGATTTAAAGATGAAGTAAATGGAGGTTCCTATACTGAATCATGTACTGAAGCCTGGCACATCTCCTGCAAATCCACATCCATACAACTGGCGAGCTCCCTTCAGGTGGCCCCTAAAATGCACCCCAGTCAATGCCAAAAACATGACCATTCTCTACCACATACTATTTAGATCCCGTCATCCTTGCCTTCAAGTAAGGCTCCCAGTCTCCCCGTTATTTGGCAATGTTTGAAGAACTGGTCATTTCAGAAGACTTCACTTACGGCCCAATCCTATCGAGGGTCTACGCCAGTGGAATGCACGTTCTGCTGGCATGCACTGCCGCAAAAGCGCTGTAAAGTGCTTTGTGGCAGTGCAAGGCCCAGGTGCACTGGCGGGAGGGCTGAAGCTTTCCCACTGGTGCCAGCGGAGTGACAGAGGCCCACCAGAGCATGTAAGTCCAGTTCAGGGAGAGGGCGGGCAAGGGGCTGAATGTGTTGGGAGAAGGCAGAATGGGGAGGAGATGGGGTGGGTGAATCGGGCCCAGAAGGGGGGATGGGATTGGCGGCACTGCCACACATTGACTCCCAAAGTCCTTCCCGGGTCTGATCCATTGCAATGATCAAGGTGGACGTGCAAGCGATATTGCTGGCGCAGATCCTAGAGGACCTGTTGCAGCTGCTGGGGTTTACCCTGGGGCAAGGGGACAAATGTCCCCTTACCCCGAGGAGACCTCTAGAAGCTAAAAATCTCCTGTGGAATGCAGCGTAGCCTGCACCGGCACCACTACATCACTGCATGGGGATTTAGTTTTAATTGGGCTGTTAGTGGCTTTGGAGTTTTGTTTAATTGGTTTTTGGTTTCTTTTTTTTTTCTTTTGCTATTAGAATTGTTGTATTTTGTTCTTTATATTTCACGCAGGCTCCTTTGAATTCTCTTTTGAATGAAAGGGCAGAATAAAATAAATAAACGTAGATTCTCAATGTAAAATGGGGTGTGCAGTGATAGCGTTCCACGCCAACAAATACCTTGGTATTGAAGTACCATTTGTTCAACATTTTCATATATTACGACGTAACATGAGGTGTTGTTTTTTGGGGAATGGGCATTTATAAGTAAATGCTTATGTGAGAACAGTCAAACAATGTATGTTAAGCTTATGTTCTCTGTATCATTGTATTTTCTACCATTTTTTCCATAGGATCAAGAAAAATGCTAGTAACGATGAGCTGGTGACACATGCCGTGGAAGCAGCTACTGCCTATGAGAATATTATTAATGCTATCAAAGCAGCAGAGGCCGCTGCCAACAAAGCAACAAGTGCTGCGGATTCAGCTTTATCAGTAAGAGTATTCTAAAATCACATGATAATGGTCACTTTGTGGGTTCTGGCCACTGGATTTGTTGGTGCGAAAACAGAACTTGTGCATGGGCCTCCATTAGAAATAAGCTTGTAAGGTCCCATCAGAGAATCTAATCGATATTGGAGGCAGTAAGACACCTTCCCCCCATTGTCCCAACAGTGCCTTGTTCCCACTCCTCTTTACTGACTAATGAAGCAAGCAGGACTCTAATTGGGGCCCATAGCAAATGGAAGGTAATGGTGGACAGTGAGCTTATTGAAGCAACACAATGGGAGGCAGTACTGCTATGTTCCCTTTTTCTGTCTTTGAGCTATGATGTTGGTTGGTACTTGGCAATGATAATTAGGCATACGAGTGCTCATATTGTAATTCAAAACTGATTATTTTGCATAATTCTGAATTAGTGTGTGTGTGTGTGTGTGTGTGTGTGACACACACACACACAGAGAGAGAGAGAGAGAGAGAGAGAGAGAGAGAGAGACAAATACACATTTTTTCTTGCAGTGAAAAGTGGTGATTAATTTCTGAAAGCATGTTGACTGCATTCAAACTTACCAGGGACATAATGTCCTTCTATTATGTAGCCTTGACCTCAACTGTACCTGAGAATTACCTACATTAATTCAGCTTGTACAGAAAGAATCTCATTTCATTATTGCTTCAGATATCATGGAACCACATTCTGGGATTCAGAACAGATTCCAGAGCTGAGGGAGATGCTTCAATGAAGCTTGCATAGAAATATCTCTGAAATAAACAAAGGGTGTACAGTAGCAGATTTTTGTGAACGTGCTCAATGAAAATAGAAAAACATGCAATGAAGATGAAATCTCCCTGAAGGCAACAGAAATCAGTATTTCCACAGCTCTGCTCATGATTATGTGGACTGGCTTCTTTTATAATAAACTCCTACTTATGCCTCTTGTTTCTGATAGATTGGCTATTGAATTGAGAATCCTTTTGGTGTATGCTTCCTAACACCTTACATGGTAACTGCTTCACTTTCAGACAATGGAGAGAAAAGACCTTGCAGGAAGGGCGAAGAAACTGAAGGTCAGCAGTGGCGATCTGTTAAATCGCGCACAGAGCGCGCAAAACTCGTTACAGGGTATGTAAACACGTAATGCAAGGTTGATAACATTTGCAGGGTTCTAATATGGCTGCTCCCGATTTAACCTCCTTAAGAGCTGACTTCCACAGTCTTTACTGAGAAGATGAAGTCCTCACGTGGTGCCTTGCCAACTCCAATTTCATTCTGAAAACAACGAGTCTGGGATTGGTTGCTTCATGTGAGAACGGCATCAGACCAACATTAGTTTTAAATGGTTTTCTCTGATTTAGAATATGTAGTGACTTTCATACAGGAGTGGTTTCAGAAAAATAGATGTCCCTACATGAAATTGGTAAAGTTGCTGACTCAGGCTTTACTTATTAAGAAATAACCCAAAGACTTCCAAACCAGGGATAGGCAACTTCTGGTCTTTGTTCCAAATCCAGCCCATGAAACAATTTTCTCTGGACTGACTCAACAAATTTTAATCAGTGGGGGGGGGGGGGGGAGAGCTTGCCTGTAGCTTGACCTGTACGAAAAAGGAAATCAGAAATTGTTGAGAATTAGAGGTATTCCATACTTTTAATGTTGCATTTTTCTTGTATGGAATGTCTCTACCGAATAGCTTTTCAGATACTTTATTGTAGAGTCTGACCTGTGAGTGAGCAGAGTTGTGCAGCCTGCCCCCAGAACACTACATGCAGAATAGAGGGCTTCTGAGAGTACAGGTTGGCTATTCATGATTTAACACCATATAGTGCCTGTCCATAGGAAATGTAGGACACTTATCATAAGTACTGTGGTAACAGGCAGCATGATTCCAAATATCCCTAATCTTATTTGGTCTTTAAGGTAAAGGTAAAGGTGACTCCTGACAATTAAGTCCAGTCGTGTCCGACTCTAGGGTGTGGTGCTCATCCCCATTTCAAAGCCGAAGAGCCAGCGTTGTCCGAAGACGCCTCCGTGGTCATGTGGCCGGCATGACTCTCCTTGCTGCAGCGCGTAGCATGCAGCTGGAACACGGAGTGCTATTTACCTTCCCACAAGCAGTACCTATTTATCTACTCGCATTAAATTTCAGATTTCTTGAGTATTTTGTTGTTGTTCAGTCGTTAAGTCATGTCCGACCCTTCGTGATCCCATGAACCATATCCCGCCAGGCCTTCCTGTCCTCCACTATCTTCCTGAATTTGCTTATTTTCATGTTCGTTGCATCGGTGATGCTGTCTAACATTCTCATCCTTTGCCTTCCCCTTTCAATCTTTCCCAGCATCAGAGTCTTCTCCAGAGAGTCCTCTCTTTGCATTAGGTGGCCAAAATATTTTTCAGCCTCAGTACCTGTCCTTCCAGGGAATAGTCTGGGTTGATTTCATCTAGGATTGACTGATTTGATCTCCTAGCAGTCCAAGGGACTCTCAGGAGTCTTCTCCAGCACCACAGTTCAAAAGCATCTGTTCTTCAGCGCTCAGCCTTCCTTATGGTCCAACTCTCGCAACCATACATTGCTACTGGGAACACCATCGCCCTGACTATGCAAACTTTTGTTGGCATGGTGATATCTCTGCTTTTTATTATGCTATCTAAATTTGCCATAGCTTTCCTTCCAAGGAGTAAGCGCCTTTTAATTTCATGGCTGCTGTCTCTGTCTGCAGTGATCTTGGAACCCAAAAAAGAGTATACCCAATACTAATCCAAACCCTGTTGCCAACTCTCTCTCTCTCACTCACTCACTCACTCACTCACTCACTCACTCACTCACTCACTCACTCACTCACTCACTCACTCACTCACTCACTCACACACACTTCTACCCCTCTACCTGGGTTTGCCCAACCCAGAATTAAACCAAATTGGGGGAATTTATGTTTGAGAGATTAAAATGCAGTGTGTGGCATTATTGACTGGATAGCAGAGCGAACAACCTCAAAGTGCCTCCAGTTAGGCTGCCAGTAACCATGAGACAGAGTTTTCCAAAAGAATATACAGTAGATTTTATTAAGGACATAGTTTTCACGTAAGATCAGTTACACAAGGGTTTAAGTGGTTCTTAAGTGGTTCTTTACGCCGCCATTTTTTGCGCAGGATTGCGCTCTGACTTTCAGAAATGTCAGCTGAGCTAAGGAACCAAGATGGAATTAGAAGAGACTGCACGTTTTGGAAAGTGAGGTCATTGGCAATAATCCAGATGTTCTTCCAAATCCAAAAGGATGCAAAATTCAGTTAATTCAGCAGGGTTAAGTTTGGTTGTGATGGAGCCACCTCTCGTCTGCCTAGCAAAAGAGAGAATAGAAAGTGAAGTGGTGAAGCATCACCACAAAGTGAGCACTTTCATAATTACCAGGTTGATTCACACCAGATTCTGTTTTACAGAAATCAGTCCAGCTCTTGAAGATGTAAACAGCAAACTTGAGGATGCTAAACGCAAGAAAAATGTGATAGAGGTAAATCTCGCAACCTTCCAAAATGGCCTCCGTGGGATAGACAGAGGTAAGTTACCATGTGTGGACTTCTCCTACTGCAAGTTTTTTATTCTGAGTTTATTGCCTAAAATATTACTGAGCATCTGTATAAAATAAATAAGACATCCCTACCCAGCTGGAAAGGAGAAGGGGAAGAAAATATTGAATCGGAATACTTGGATGTGTTATTTACTTGCTTAGTACGTTGTGAACTATGAGCCACACAGTACAAAGGACCGATGGTTTTCTTTCATTATTGCATTTTAAAATAAAAGGGGAAAATGTTAACATGAAGTTTTGTGCATCTTTATCTTCCTGCTAGATGACACTGAGAGCATAATCACCAGTGCAAAGAACATAGTAAAAAACGCCAATGACATTACTGATAACGTGATAGAGGAACTGAACCCAATTAAGGAAGATGTTGAAAAGATAAAGCTTTCTTATGAAAGCACACGTAGTGCTGACTTCAACAAGGCTTTGACGGATGTAAGCAATACAGGTAGGAATGTGTTTGTTCTGTGGATCCCTTCCATCGTTTTGAGGTTGATGTTAGCATTTGTTTCTGGTGGCACCTTTTCATCAAAGAGAAATAGGCAGTGTTTACTGTTGTTGAAAGTTCATGACGTGTCCTGTCATCACTTAGTAAACACACCTGTTATCACTGGCATCGCTTGAGGTGGGGCGGAATGGTAAGTTCTGCACTGTGCTAACCTTCATTTACTCCCCGGCATGAGGTGGCCCCGCCCCCTCGCCGTCAGAGCCATTCAGTGCGGTGAAGGCAGCGCGCAGTAGACTCCCTGCATGTTGCCTTCGCCACACTGAATGGCTCCGACGGCGAGGGGGCGGGGCCACCTCATGCCGGGGAGTAAATGGAGGTTAGCACAGTGCGGAACTTACCGTTTCGCGACACCAGTGCCTGTTATAGAACTGAGTGTTGTCAGGAATTCCCAGGAAAGGCCATCATCCCAGGTCGTTCTGTAAGTCCTGGATGTAGAATATTTGAATGTAGACCACGTCCAAGATGATGTCAAGAGTCGGGACAGTTTACAAGTAATGTTTTTTTCAGTAGTAGCCGCATATTAAGTTCCCTTTCCTCTTCATAATGTCAGGTTCATTGTGATGTGTATTTTGCCACCCCTGCCAGCAGCAGCCAATGATGTGGTGGTGAGGAAACACAAATTGTAATAATGTCAGGACATGTGATAAGTACAAACTGACTTTATAGAGCAGAAGCTTTACCGAGGGTGTCTGGACTGGCCTGCATGCAGCCACTGCAGGAGAGTCAGTTCTCAGAAGTCAAGACTGAGAAGCAAGACCAGATTAAATACCGAAGCCAGAAATTCGAAGCAAGGATTCACCCTAGAAGTCTCAACCAGGCATGCACCACAGCCAAGGAGGGTCTGTTGTTCAAAGTCTAGGCCCAAAGCTTTTTATTGTCCTTCCCGTTCAAAGGGATCCAATGGCTAGCCTAAAGGCTGAAGCACACCGGCTGCATTCTCTGTGCGTGCAGCCCGTTGCGGCCGGCTGCGTCTGTGTTCTTTCCGGCCGGAGGCAAGTCCCACAGAACGCCAGGAGCCGCAGAGAGGTCTGTTTGTGTTTGACACTTCCCCTGGAGAATTCTCAACTTTGGCTGCGTTTCCCGCGCAGCACGCGCTGCATGCAGAACGCAGCTGGTGTGCTTCCGCCTTAAGTGAGCAGAGCTAGTCCAGAGCTTGAGGGCCTTTTCCTCTTGCAGTTGTCCCAGGCTGCCATTCCAACAGCTTGCCACCAGGGCAGCTGCCCACAAAATGTATGGTTCTCAGCTTTAGCCTAGGGCAGGCAGTTCCTCCTTGCTTCAGCCCTATGCTCCTTGTAGTTCTGCCAAAACAGCTATCCTGAAAGAGTAGTCACTGTAATTAGACTTGGCTGTATCCTGTCTTGCTTGGTCCCAGCAAATGAAGTAAAAAGAGGCTAATTAATCATTTCATCAGCTCTGCATTCTTCATTTCTATGCTCTGTCTATTAGGAACTAATCATTAGTAAGTAGTAGCCATGATAAAATTATTGGTAATATCTAGAAATTAAGTACTAAATTACCTTCTTATAATTTTAGAGGAGTTGAATAAGAAACAAGGAACCCAATGTTCTGTATTTTCATGCACCAATGTAAAACTATTTCAGGGAAAAGCTATTGGCTTATACCAGCCAAGTATGATACTGTAAGAATGGAGTATTTCCCATTGTATTTCAGCAATTAAATGTGCACATTATGTGACTCATATTTGACGTTTTAATACTTAATGTTTCTTTCCCCTGTTAAAATCTTACCAACAGTAAATAACTTGACAAACATCCTCCCGGGCCTGTTTAACAAGATTACAAGCATCAATCAACAATTGATGCCGATTGGCAACATATCTGAGAATCTTAACCGCATCAGAGAGCTCATCCAACATGCTAGAGATGCTGCAAACAAGGTACATGGCAGGATTTTTTTTCGCTGCTGCTTTTGTCATCTGTTGTTGCATGTTTACCCAAGAACATTGCTCTGTCATTATTCATGCCCAGGTGTGTTTTATTTTTGGTGAAAGCTTTAAAAAAGCATAATAATTTGTACCCAGAGTTGTCTGAATGGCAGCTTCTCCCAGGGTTAATGCTGTAAAACTAAGCTTGCCTTGTGGAGCAGAGGTAAGAGGTACTGCAGGATTGGATTCATTTCAGCATGTACAACCTGAGGATGTGGACAGGATCCTTTGGAGTATGAGGCCATCTGCCTGCCCACTTGATCCTTGCCCAAATTGGCATAGAAGATATTTAATCATCTGTAACATCTACAACAACAGAAGAGAAGACAATTCCCTGTCCCAAAGGGGTTGCAGTCTAGAAGCAGACACAAGGGGAGGGGAGTTGTGGCAAGGTAAACAGGGAAGAATGTATTATTTCATGTACACGTACTTGGGCTTAGTTTCAAGGGACTAGGGACATAGGTGTAACAGAAAAGGTTGGTTTTAAGAAGGGATTTGAAAGAAGTAAGAGAGGAGGCATCACACATGTGATCTGGAAGGGAGCTCCAGCAAGGAGAAGGAGTGGAGCCATTTGATGGAGCAGGAGACTTGAGGGTGGTGGTGGAGCTGGAGGAGCCACGGTTATGGGCAGGAATGCAGTGGGACAGTGTTTCTCAAACTGTGGGTCGGGACCCACTTAGTGGGTCACAACCTGATTTCTGGTGGGTCCCAGGTGATGGAAAGATCAGATAAGTAATTGCCACAAGCCCCGAGGCTATTCAAATATCAGATAGCTGCTAATTGCCCTTCAAAGAGCTGAGCTCCTGCAGTTTGCAAGATAGTTGCTAATTACCCTGCAAGCAGCTGAGCTCTTTGCTTGTAAATAAAAATTTATTTATTTATTTCTAGATCCCCCCCCCTTTTTTTTAAAGCCTCGTAAAGCTAGATGGGTCCCGATACAGTGTCATTTTAAAAAGTGGGTCCCGGTGCAAAAAAGTTTGAGAACCACTGCAGTGGGATATGAAAGCAGAAATGTAGAGTTGGACAAGTATGTTAAAGCCATTCATGCCTCCTCAGAACTGATCCCCATGTAATATATAATTGATTTTATTCCTTTTTATTTTTAATAGGTTGCTATTCCCATGAGGTTCAACGGCAGTTCTGGGGTTGAGGTTCGACCTCCAAGTAACCTTGATGATCTAAAGGGCTATACTTCCCTTTCTTTGTTTCTTCAAAGACCTCTCTCGAGGTTGGATAGCCCACGGAGGCAGACTTCCAACATGTTTGTCATGTACCTGGGTGACAAAGATGTAGGTATATCCTTTTGTTGGTTCCTGTTATCTGCATTATTTTTTCCTTATGTGACTTGTTAAGCATTATGGAAAACATGTTGTAAAAGTGTGAACAGTGTCTGCTGAAAACTTAGAAACTAGAGTGTGCATGGCAGGGTGTCTAATGGTTAAATGGGCTTTAGTATAGCCCCCATGTTCTTTGCAGTGACTACTAGTCACTTTTCTTGTATTCCTACTGCCCAGTCCATACAAATCTGCCTTCTTTCCCCATTTTACCACTTTGTTCTTCTTAATTGTTGTCCAAATGAATGATTTTAGTAATGTGATTATACAAGATGGGGGGGGGAGAACCCGCTCTGCTAAGTAAATCGTGCAAATTTGCGTCAGATTTTTCTGAATCAATGAGTTTATAATGTATTTCTTATGAAATCGCATGTCTAAATGATTTGTGAATTACTGTAGGTATTTGTTCCATTTATTGACTACAAACAGTAGCTGACAGTGGGATGGCAACTACATCTTTAAACACACATGCACATGTGCTAATTACTACTACTTAATTCTGGGTGGCAAATGTGAACTGACATGAAATGACACTCGATTCAGTGTGCTATTATACGTAGCATAAAACTACAATACCAGCTTCATGAAACAAGGGCCATGTCCATAGTACGTATGTATGTTGGCTTAGCTATCATAATTACTACCCAAGGAAACCTTGGAACTAGTTATGTAGAGAGGGCTCGAACTTTCCAACAGAGAATTCTCAGAAGATTCAAAACTATAGTTTGCATAATTCCTTGGGGTTGTGCCAGTTTAAACTGGCCTAACGCTAGTTTAAACTTCTCATATGAAAATAACATTTCAGAAAAATGAAAAGCAGGATGCCAGATAAAAAGCTCTCCTATGAATCACTGAAGCCGCCCTGAAATAATTGCAAGGTTTATTTCTGTTCTTGGGATTGACCAGTAAATAAGGTCTGCTTCATACATGATACTTTTCCTACACATAAATGTTGTTTGCCGTAATGTGCACAGTGCAGTGTGAGTGCTCTTTGTTCCTCACTGATACAGATGAGCAGTTGACCCACAGAGATGATGTTTGCAAAGAAGAGCATAACAGAGGTGTTCCTGTGGTGGGGGCAGTACTGTAAGTTGCGCCCCGTCCTAGTCCCCATTTACAAGCCGGCACAAGGTGGCCCCACCCCCTCGCCATCAGAGCCATTCCGCACAGAATGGCTCCAATGGCAAGGGGGCGGGGTCGCCTCGTGCCAGCTTGTAAATGGGGACTAGGACGGGGCGTAACTTACAGTACCACCCCCACCGTAGGAACTCCTCTGGAGCGTAATGTGTGAAGCAGCTCTCTTAATTATTCATTTAAACCCCTTCTTTTTCTAGAATTCCAAAGACTATATAGGTATGGCTGTTCGGGGTGGTCGTCTTATTTGTGCCTATCGCCTAGGAGGCAATGAAGCTGAAACTGAAGTGTCAGAGTCAGTGAATGAGAGTGAGACCACTGAAGCAACTTTGGATCTTGTGAACTTTGAGAGGTATGGGAATGAAAGATAAAGGTCCTTCCTGGTGTTGAGTTATCAGTCAGAGATCTCAAACGTTTGTGCTGTCTTTGTTTTTCTTTTTAGGATTTACCAATATGCAAAGCTGAATTACGTTAAAGGCGCAACCTCCAATTCTCCGTTGAGCCTCGACCCTTTTGAATATAGTGCTGGGCAGAGTCACACCCTCTTCAACTTGGATCCTGACAGTGTGGTTTTCTACGTTGGAGGATACCCGCCAGATTTTATAGTAATGTGTTGCTGATTTATGGCAACTTTATTTATTTATTTATTTATTTATTTATTTATTTATTTATTAATATTTATATCCCACCCTTCTCCTTCAAATCAGGAGACACCCTGGGTGGCTCACAACAAAGTTAAAAGCAGTAACAGCCATAATTAAATAAAATACACTAATGATTAAAAGACAATCAAACACAAACAGCAGCATAACATAAAATCATCGGGACATCCAGTTAACAGGCAGCACAGAACAAACTCTATCTGTCTATCTATAATAGCTACATATATATTTAAAAACCAACGGGCAATACTCTTGATAATTCTGACGTTTTCTACTTCACATCAAATAACTTGGCAATAATATTCTGTGTTAGCAGCAGATATACTCTGTGCTTTTAAATCCATATCCTTTCAGAGACTCAAATTCTGCGCGAAGAAGCAAAGTTTGGCATTCTGAATAGATTACAGATGTTATTTATTTAGCATGATTTGCTTTGTTTCAGTTAGCCACACAGACATTTTGCAGCTACGTAGAGCTTTTACTGTTAAGGCATCTCCCCAGATGATCCCTGGACTCCTTCCTGAGGGCCTCTCGGATATCTGCAATTTAACAAGTCAAAGCCCCTAAATTTTTAAATTTTCAATCATAAGGACTAGAACCTTGCTTTTTCTTTTAAATAAAAACTGAGATTATTAAAATGTTTTTGAAAGTGGAAGCAACTTCTATGCCTGTGTAATGGGCACAGTGGAAGCGTGAAATACTTCAGGGTATCACAGCAACTTTGTGGTTTTCATGTATATGTTAAGCACTGTTAAACCAATGCTGCTATCTTTAACTGAAGACTTTATTTTTACAGCCTCCATCTGCAATTGACTACCCTCGTTATGAAGGCTGCATTGAATTAGATAGCTTAAATGAGAAAGTTATTAGCTTGTACAATTTCAAGAGGACTTTTAATCTCAATACAACGGAAGTGCAGCCATGCAGGAGGTAAAATAAAATGTTATTTTCAGATGGCATGTACATTGTAAATGCACATTTGGAATTTTACAGCACTTGCTATATCATGTTGAGTTTATTCCAGTCGAGGATGGGTTGATAATAGCCAACTTTCAAAAACCTCAGAGTCCTCATTTTAATCATACTGTGCAGATATCCACATGGAATGGAATGGGAAAAGAGTCCCATAGACGTTTGAATCACAACCCAACATGAGTTCAGCAAACCTTAAATATTAGACTTTTATGCCCACAAGTCCATAGGCCATACGGACAGCCACTTTGCTGCATGTTCTCCCTCATATCTTCATCTGATGTGTAGTAAAATCCTCCTTACCATTTGACAGGATGATACGGACAACCAAGTTAGCACAGGATGAGAGAGTTCACTCAAGGCAAACACTCAGCATCCATCTTATCTGCTTCTCATTTCCATCTCCTCACAGAACACTCATGAGCGCTCTGTGAGGAGATGGAAATGAGAAGTGGATAAGATGGATGCTGAGTGGTTGTGTGCCTGAAGGCTCATGATGATATAGCCATTGTCCTGAAGCTAAGCAGCTCTAGGTCTAGTCAGTAGCTGGATGGATGACTGTCTGGAATCCTATATGTGTCCGTGAGTTCCATGCTGAAAGAAAGAGAGGATGTAAATATAATAAATAAATACAATGAGGTGCTCTCCAATTTACTTGACCTGACGTGGGGACTGTAATATGTGGTGTTGCATTAATGTGAAAATGGTCAAAGATGAAATAACGGGATTAAAAGTCATGACAACAATAAAAAATCTTTAAGTTAAAAACGCAATAAAATCCCATTTAAAACTTAAGAATAGTTTAAAATACGACGTTTCGATCGTCCTTTGATGATCCTTTTCAAATAGAAGGCGCAGCAGTCTGCAAATGTGAAAGCATTTTTTTAAGGAACCTTTATTGGCATAAAAACAAAAACAAACAAACAACATAACACTTAACAAATAATATTTATATTACAAACATCTACAAGCACAACAAAATTACAGCTTAAACATCATAGGGAATACTATCAGCTTTACGTGCTATAATGATTGTATCAACAAAGGCTGCCGATCTTTCCATTACGCCATCCATCTCCGTCGATAAAAGGTAATGTACTGCCTCCTGATCAGCCCAGCCCTGGAGCTTGACTAATATAGGGCCTAAATGTTGCTTACGAGGGCCTCGTGGAGTGGGCAATACAAAAACATATGTAGTAACTCAAAGCAATCTGGGAATACAGAATGAGCATGTGGAGAAAGGCTGCTTAACTTTTTTTCTCTCCCATTGCTTTTCAGTGCAAAAGCACACGCACGCACGCGCACGCACGCACAAGTTGCTTTTTCACCCACAGGGAGGAAAATATTGAACCTACCTGTGGAAAAGCATCTTGAGGAGGGCAGAAAACAGTGGAGAAAAAGTTAAACAGTCTCTCTCTCTCTCTCTCTCTCTCTCTCTCTGTCCCTCAACTCAGATGGAGTTCCATAATTCTTTCTTTTAGGAAAGAATCTGCATCTAACATGTGGTTGGAGCCTTAGAGCTGTGTGATTCTGGACAGTGCAACCATTAAAAAGAAAGAAAGAAAGAAAGAAAGAAATGAACAGTTGCATCAGAATTAATCTGAAATCTAGGGTTATTTTTTTAACATTTCCCTTTGATGACCTCAAATTCAAAAATAAGTCTTCATTTACTGAAAGTTTTGGTTGTTTAAACAGTATTTCTTGATTTCCTGAATTGTGCCCATAGGATGGTAGTAGTTCTGATTTGTAACATTTCCCTATTACAGATATCGGCAACAGTCTACTGAGAAATATTTTGAAGGCACGGGCTATGCGCGCATTGATGCTCCTGTCCTAAATAAACGTTTCCTACGATATGAGCAAACTATTCAAACCACTTCAGATGAAGGATTGGTGTTCTTTGCAGAAAAGCAGGTAACCTTGTTCATGGGGCAATCTGGGGGAAAAAAAAGATTTTTCTAAGCACTGTGAAATAATATTTTTGAGTGCTGTTGGATTCTGTGTGGTCATAACTTTATTACAGTTGCACAACAATCAGAAAATATTGAGAAGCAAGTATGCAAAGAGAGTGCTTACTATATCACTAACAATATTGCTTTAACTTCAATATTTACTTCTCTAGCATAAGGAAATAAACTTATAGCCCAATCCTATCCTTCATTTGCGACAGCGGAACTCGTGTTCTGCTGTTCCAAATGCAGCAGTGCCACTGCAAATGGCGCTCTATTACTAGGAGCTTTAGAGCCGCCGATGAAAAGGGTTGGCAGCTTCACCTGCCCACAGCTTTAGGGCCCGGCCTGTATGGACCCAGGTAAGTTGACAGAGGAGGCAGTCATGGACAGGGAGAGAAAGGTTCAAGGCGGGGAGGGGGACACATAGACGGCCATAAGGCCTAGTAAAAAAATTTTTACTTACCACTGCATGGCCTTTTGGTCGCCAGTCGCCCCCACCATAGCATGCAGTGCGTAGTCTGTTGGCATGGCTGCATGCTATGGCATGGTGGGGGATAGGATTGGACTGTCAAAAGTAATGATGTCTGAGAGATCATAGTTGTCTAATTTTTCAGCCCAGGACATAAGTTGAAAGAAGGTTATTCTTGATCCATATGTGCATTGAAGTACTTGGTCTACATTCTTTCAACAAGGAAATATTGTTTAGATGTCTGCAGGGAGTTCTGAGGCTTGAGAGCCCATGGTAGTGCTATGGTCCAGAATTCACTGTAGGTCCTCGTAAGCCTAGGTCCCAACCTCAGATTCTGAGTTCCCCAGTTCAGTCCTTGGAATTCTCTGACAGTAGGTCTCTAAATGGCTAGTGAAAGAAACAGGAAGCTTGATTCACAAAGTAGTAAATATGCAGTACTTTGATTCAGTACAGCTTCATTCTGCTGAAAAGGAGAGAACTAGTAGAGGAAAACTTGACCACTGGAATTCCTTTGCTGGGTTCTGAGAGGTTGCTCAGTACCGTCTTCATGTGTGCACTCTTTCCCATAGCCCTGAGAATGGAAAAAACACTTTCTTTAAACTACTAACACTGAAATTCCAAAGAGTGCTATTCAGAACATAGATAGATGTGTGTAATTCATATAAATATATCTATTATATATTATATAATACATTTTCTGTCTTAATTACAGGACAATTTTATAAGTTTGAGGATTGAAAATGACGATTTAGTACTTAGATACAAAGTTGATTCACAGCCTGCGGAAGAAATAAGAACTGAAATTAATAGAATGGATCAACGAGTAAGTATTTAAAACAACAATATCATGTGTTTATAAATGGTGCTTTTATATGTATCATACATTCACACATATTGTGACAACAAATATTTTGAACTAGCATCTTCTAGCTGTTTGTGGTCAAAGAAGTATGTTTGATTGTCCTTATCTAGAGGGATGGAAATTATTTAAAAACACAATTAGGATAACATTTCTGAAGTACATCTTTTGTTTTAAAAGTGAATCTGAGACCACTACATCATTGGTAGATGTGTTCCTTGAAATTAGTAACTTCTAAGTAACGGCACTAATGTGTGCTGGGGCTTCACATTTGTTTCTGTGAGCAGGAAATGCACTTCAAGCTATTTCTTGAAAGTACTAGGAAGAAATGCACTACAGGCCAGTTTGAAAAGATACTTTACCATGTGAACCAGCTCCATGTGCTTTAAAAGTAGGGTTAGCAGCACCCCCATTCAGTTTTAAAACTATCCAGGAAGGAGGGGAAGAGCCAAGATGTGAACGCAGCATGAACGCGCACATCGGTAATCGTGTGGGGCTGGTTGGGTGGAAAAGTATTGTCCAAACTGGCCCTGTGCTGTCACAGGCATTTTCAGTTGCACATATGAAAGTTTTCCGGCTGCTAGGGCGGCATAGGACGACTGTGCCGGCCCAGGACCATTGCAAAAGCTGCCATAAGTCAGTTGCACTGGCCCCAGGCTTGTGCAGATAAGTGCAGCGCAGGTAAACTGCGGCTGGGCTGCACGGTACAGAAGAACATAAGAAGAGTACTGCTGTATCAGGCCAAAGGCCCATCCAGTCCAGCTTCCTGTATCTCACAGTGGCCCCACCAGGTGCCTCAGGGAGCACACAGACAACAAGATACCTGTTTCCTGCTGTCACTCCCTTGCACCTGGCATACAGAGAAAACCTATTTCTAAGCCAGGAGGTTGCTTATGGCTTGTAACCTGTGATGGACATTTCCTCCATAAATCTGTCCAATCCCCTTTTAAAGGCATCTAGGCCAGGTACCATCACCACATCGTGTGGCAAGGAGTTCCACAAATTAATTACACACTGGTCAAGAAATATTTTCTTTTGTCTGTTTTAATACTCCCTCCGCTCAATTTTAGTGGATGTCCGCTAGTTCTAGTGTTGTGTGACAGGGAAAAGAACTTCTCTCTATCCACTCTCTCCATCCCATGCATAATTTTATACGTCTCAATCATGTCCCCCCTCAGGCGCCTTTTTTCTAGACTGAAGAGCCCCAAACGCTGTAGCCTTTCCTAAGCAGGGGTGGGGGAGGGCATTCCGGGAGCGTTATGGGGTGGGGGGTGGCAGGGGTGGGTGGATTGGGCCTGGGGGGGCGGGATCAGTGGCAGCGGTGCACGCCTTATCCTATCCCCCTTCCAGGCCCTTTTCTCCCAACACAGGCCTCCTGGACGTATGCCAGCTCAATAGCTGGTGTGGATCCGAAGAGACCTATTTGGGAGGCTGGGGCATTACCTGGGGTAAGGGAACAAAAGTTTCCTTACCTTGAGGAGCCCTCCAACCCCACCTACTCTGCTCAGAACCCAGCATTGCCGGCGCTGGCAATGCTGGATCGCTGAGCAGAGCGTAGCATAGGATTGTGCCCTCTGTTTACAATCTCCAGGAAACTCTGGAAACTCTGCATTTACAATGAGCAAACTCTTCTATCATGCTATTGGCCCTTCTAGAAGGACAGTTAAAACATTTGTCTTACCAGATTTTCTCAGTCTTTCTCTTACTAGCTCAACCCTGTCTCCTGCAAGACATATTGTACATTATTGTCACTCTAACTATGTGGATGTGTTATTGTTGGAATTGGTGTTAACCCCTTTAAAAACCTAATGACTCGAAAGCACCATATACAGTAATTGGAATGAATTTATAACAGGCACTTAGGATTTGGCTGTTAAGGTCCTGAGAGAGTGTTAAAAAACCATCACGAAACTGATGGGGAGGTAATGCAGTCTGTTGGTTTAAGTTCCATCAACCTTTTTCGCAACGCCTACCTTTTTAGCTTCTTCGAATTAATATAGCATCACATGCTGGGATGCTGCTAATGATTTGAAGTTGTTTGTAAAATGCATTATCCAGAGGAGTGACGAGTAGACCCATATCCCTTACTTGAAAGTTATACAAATGTGTAGCTATACTACACACTTTATTTTCCTATACAGTGTGCTAAATTATCTTCCATTTCTGTGCCTGATCCTGCTTGAGGGCTGTTGTTCCTGTCAGATGTAGCTCTAACAATAAATGCAGTTGTTTAAGCAGTTAAAAAAAGAAATCTCTTACATTTCTTTTGGTTAGCGTTAAGTCGGTTTTATTCATTTCAGGTTTCACTATCTATTGTGGAAAATAGATATATTTTGGGTAATAAGAAGACAGACAAGCTTCCAGCTACATTTTTCTTTGATTCATATTACTTGGGTGGAATTCCAGCTTCTTTAAGAGAACGGTGAGTCACTATAATCTTGATGATAACTAAACTAAACCCGCCTTCTCCCATACAATCCTGTTCGTCTCCTAAGATCATCTGGGAAGGCGTTTCTTTAGGATACCACTGCCATCTGAAGCCAGAGGGATGGTAGTAAGGTGTAGGGCCTTCTCCATTGTGGCACCATGCCTCTGGAATCGGTTGCCAGACTAATTGAAGACAGCCCCCTCGCTATATGGTTTTCAGCAGGGTTTAAAGACCTATTTGTTCCGTCTGGCATTTGAGGAGGGAGGAACTACCTAGGAGCTACTTTGGAACCCTTTTTACTTTTGTTGCTGCGATACGTTTGTTTTTCAATTTTAATCTGCTCTGTACTCTTTTAATTGTAATTATATTTTAATATTTAATTTTAATTGTGGATGGTTTTAATGGGTTTTAATTATGTGTTGGTTGTTTTGTTATATGTTTGTTGTACACCGATTTTGAATTTTAGAAAAGCGGTATAGAAATCTTTTAAATAATAATAATAATAAATAATAATAAAATAATAATCTCTGAGTCTAGAGGGAAAAAAAATCTACTGTTTTATGTGGACCCCACTTAAACTGAGAAAGTGGTGAGGCTTCTGGCTTTCTTTACAATCCTGTCAGTCTCACCTGAACCCTTGCTGGTGCAACCACTTTGTCTGACAGCTCCACCAGAACCAAATCTGATCAGGTCTGTACAATTTGTGACCTACCACCATCAATGTATGGCACCAGGTTTTGGGGGCCTTGCAGAAGTCCTGCAGTCAGCCCCCCATGGTGATCCTGTCTTCCCTTAATGATATATTGAGTGCTCCCACTGCCATCAGTACCGAAGGTTCAGCAGCAGCCAGGCCAGGGTAACCTTGTGATGAGGGGCTTGGGTCCTTGGCCACTGCCTGACCTGACCAACCTCTGGCTCCACCCCAGGCACGTTACTCGGGGTAAAGGGACAAACCCTTTACCCTAAGGAGGCCGCCGGTTGCACCAGGGCAGACCCATTCCTACTCAGGATGCAGTGAGTGCTTTATGCGCACAGCCACATCCTGCTAGGCAGGATTGCGCTGCAAGTGTGTTTTTTATCTGGTCATTGCCCTATTCTTTTTGTTGTTCTGCGCTTTCATGATTATTGCATTTTTGTTATGGTTAGCCACTGTCATAGGATATTTTTACCCGGAAAGGTGGGATATAAATCTTTTAATTAAATAAAAACACTTTTTTTAGTTGACTGTAGAGGAAAGGCAATTTTCGCCTATACTGAACCTGAGAAAAACTAAAGTCTAAACACAAATTTTGTATGGAAGATTAGTAAAAAGTAGAAGGCAGTTTGTATACCACAACCAAAATTGATGATGATAACTTTAAAGTCCATAGGAGTGGATAATAATGTTTAAAAGTCTGGTTTATTTATTTATTTCTGGAAACAGCTTTAATATATCCACACCTCCATTTCGTGGGTGTATGAGGAGTGTGACAACCTCCTTTGAGGCTTCCCCTACTTTCTCTGAAACTGTTGGTGTCAGCAGGAAATGTCCAGATGATTGGAAGGTAATTTGCACATTACACCTTCCTTAGATACTGACCACTAACCCAGTAGTGTTTAAGGTAATTCATATCACGTCAATTGCTTTTCATTCATAAAAGATACAGTTAAAACATTTCACAAAGTGAGGACATGAAGACCTTCCCTGCAATGAGATATGAGTGCCACATGACCCCTAGAGCTCATGGAACTAGTAGCCACATGCGAGAATCATTAGTCCCACTTTGGATATTTATTCACTCATGACCAAAAACAGTAGACTCCACTTCCACCACAAGGACAAAGCTGGGTAGAGAGAGACTGTCCTTGAAAACTTCCCTCCCAGTTGTGTAGAGAATACCCCAAAACCTATGCTTACAGCATAGGGTCTAGGAGGAGTGGGGCAAAGCACTGCTTCAGTTTAAGCAACAAGAGGTAGGTAAAGACTTAAGGCATAAAAGGGAGAGCTTTTTTAACTTCACAAGAAGGAGGGGAGTGTTGGATAATACGAGGAGGAAAGAATCGATCAAGCAGGGCTTGGGCAGTGGAATGCCCAAGTGCATATCTTTAGCAAAAATTACAAGCAGGCAATTATAGACAATTATAGTTCACTGGTCCCTAACTAGATCTACTCAGGTTCTCAGCTTTCAGGGCCCCACTATGACTCTCTGACACGTGATGAGGTTGATGGAACTGGCAATGCACAGATTCCTCCAACAGAGCTAGTACAAAATACACCCAAGCATCCTTGGCTTGACCAAGGATTGGCCTTAAGAAACCTAGGTTCAGTGATGTCACAAGCCCATCCAATTGCATAGTTTACAACCACCTGGGCATCCCTATCTGCCAATTAAGTTTGGATGCCCAACTGGCTGTCACATGCCAATCCTAGATGGTGAGCTGGCAAGGGGCTCTTGTTCTTGGAGAACTCCAATGGGGAGCACAGACAATCACAAACTACACGACTGCTTGGCCATGCAGTCCTTCTGATTCAAATGTTTCACAGTGAAACAGATGGGGGGAAAGGAAGAGAGTGAGAGGAGCTCCATCATCACAGGATATTACAGGAGAAGCAAGTAAAGTAGGAGTGAGACTTCTGTGTGAGAGAACCGAATTCATTATTCATTTTTATGTTTAGCTTGTCAGAACTGGAACTTTTTCCAAGAATGGAGTACTTGGTTTGAGCAATGATGGTTTCCCATTTCCCAATGATTTCCAAGTCAGCTTTGGCTTTCAGACATTGGACCTTGAAGGAACATTATTCAACTACAACTTACGGGTATGAACAATGTTGTGTTTTGCTTCTTGCTCAAATATCATCAGATTGGTTTGCTATCAAACCTGCAATCCTCACAATGAAATTTTATTTTGTGGTCAGTTTGGTTGTGTGTTTTCTTTTTAGCCTGATGTGCTTACCATCCTTCTGAGAAATGGCTCTATAATCTTAAGGTTAGCTGATGAAGAAAGCCAGCCTGGCAAGAGATATAAAGATGGTTCAATGCATTATGTAACAGTGATGAAAGAAGGTGACATGTAAGTCCAGTACTTTATTTGATTACAGTACAGAATGAAATCTTTGTTAAAAGAAGCGACAGTGTAGCCTTAGTGCCTGACCTGAACTTTGTTATAAGGATCTAGAGAACTGAAACTGCCTTCAGTTAATGTGGATCCTCAGAATCAACGGAAGATTTATTGACAGGCTCAGTGCGGAATGTTCCTCACAGTTCCGCTCTTGAATATCACAGCATTGTTTATGGCAAAACCCTAGAACAATGGTTTGGATCTCAAGATGTCATGCATGAGCAGAAAGATGCTTTCACTTGGGCGGGGCCAGGCAGGGAACCAGTTTCACTGACTCCCTCTTTCCTCTGTTCCACATCCCATGCTGTTTTGGAAGGACCCCCAACCAGCAGGAGCAAGTTTTCAAAGGGTTCAGGAGTTGCTGCAGAAAGGGGAGGCAAAAACGTCCTGTTCCCTGAATGGAACTCTGCTCACAGTACTTGGGGCTGAAGCCTGTATTTTTTTACTTCTGTATGTTTTTCTCTGTGCTTCCTGGGCTATTTCTACAAACAGCTTCCCCTTGTTAGGCCAGGATCAAGTGCACTTCACTTAAGAGTGTAGAATCTTTCCACACTGTGTGCTGAACGTTGACATAAAGAAGAGCCCTGTTAAATTACATCAAAAACCCATCTAATCCAGCATCCTGCTTCCCACAGTGGTGAACTGTGTGCCTGACCTGAACTTTGTTATAAAGATCTAGAGAACTGAAACTGCCGTCAGTGGATGTGGATCCCCAGAATCAACAGATTTCTTTACAGGCTCTTTATGTGGAACTAGATGCCTCTGGGAAGTCCACACGTTAGGAGATGAAGGCAATGGTCTTTCCCACCCTTGCTCCCTCACATCTGGTATTCAGAGGCATACTGTCTTAATTGACGTTTCCCGAATCCCACTGCATGGGCCACATGGAAAGAGAACAGAGCCTGGATAGATCCTTTCCTTGTCCATGTTTCCAGTTTTATGTTGTTGTTGTTCAGTCGTTAAGTTGTGTCCGACCCTTCATGATCCCATGAACCATATCCCGCCAGGCCTTCCTGTCCTCCACTATCTTCCTGAGTTTGCTCATTTTCATGTTCGTTGCATCGGTGATGCTGTCTAACCATCTCATCCTTTGCCTTCCCCTTTTCCTTTTGCTTTCAATCTTTCCCAGCTTCAGAGTCTTCTCCAGAGAGTCCTCTCTTCGCATTAGGTGGCCAAAATATTTGAGCTTCAGTCTCAGTACCTGTCCTTCCAGGGAACAGTCAGGGTTGATTTCATTTAGGATTGATTCCAGTTTTATGCTACAGTGCAAAACCAGGAGTCTGTGTGTGGCCCCATTCTTTTGCATAAATAGTGCTAAATCAGATTCTGCTCTGATTAATCATAGTCCAGTGTAGAAAAAGAACAACTCTACTGAGGTCACTTCATCTGCACCTGTGATTGAATGAATCGGGTCTTTTTCTTCCAAAATATATTAGGAAAGTAAGGCTGTACTTGAAACAATAATTTATTTACCCAGGGTACCATCTTTTGTGGATAAACGATTAGCATGCAGTAGGATTAGGGTCTTTTTGGTAGTCACTTCAGTGTTATAGAATGCCTTCCATCCAGAGGCTAATTTGACTTAATCGTTTGCCTCCTTTTAGAGACAGGCAAAAATATTGTTATTCCTTCTGCTAACTGAGACTGAGATTTGAATATCTGTCTGCTGCTGTTTTCAGCCTGTTTTACTGTGTTGTAATTTTAATTTTTGTTGGTAGTAGTTGTGTTCTGTAAAGTGCTTTGGAAACAATAGTTAAAATGTTAAGTAAGTAAATGAATGTTTAGGTGGCTTGGAGGTTTTGCTTTGAAAATTCACTCTGACTTGCGTTATTCTTGCTCCAGGTTAAAGCTGCTGGTTGATGATGTGCTTGATTCAACAATATTTGGAACTCTTGGAAGGAAACCATTGAATCAACCGATAGTGCTGGGTGGAAATAAATTTGAAGGCTGCATTTCCAATGTCTTCATACAAAGGTATATTTAATTCACAATGTTGATATACATGATGGATTTACTAGGGCCGGTCATGCACAGTTTCAAACATGTAGAGCAGTGGTTCCCAAACTTACCTGCAGCGCGACGCCCTTCTGCCGCGGGTGCTGGCTATGGAACCCAGATGTAAGTGCCGTTGACGCAATAATGGCCTATATTCAGGCAAAGCTTAAACGTTGGCGAATTTCACTGAACAGAAGTTCTGCCTTCTTCATGCAATTCTGCTTCTCCTTAGGTGCATGTTTTCCTTAGCTAGCCTGACTCTTACCAAGTAGTACACTCTAACATTCCTTTCTCTTCTCATCTCTGTTCCAGGACAGGACAGTTTCCTCAAGTTCAAGATCTAACCAAATATACTGAGAAGATTGATGTGTCCTTAGGATCCTGTATGATAAAGAAGCAACCCAAGCTGATGCTGCTGAAAGAATTAATGGACACGTATCACCCCAAGGTTCGGACCCCACACTTCTGTAAAGGGCAGGACAAGTCCCACATCTATGGAGCCAGAAAAATCTAGCTTCTGTTATGTTACCTAGTTTGACCAATATGCCTGTATTAACTTTATTTTAATCCATATTCTGAATGCAGAACTAATCCGGGAGTGAGGGCTGGAACACATTTTATAGTCACCAGGGGGGTGCCTCCAGCACTGCTCCTCTTCCCCCCCATAATAAGTTCCTGTCTTGTCCATGATGTTTAGAAACACATACTGTGCAAGTCAGTCAGCCATTACATTGTGATTTTCTATGTCTCTGCTCTGCTTTCCTGCTGACCACAAGAAGGCATGTAGTGGAGACCTGGACCATGACAGCTATCGAAGAATGATGGCTGGACAAGGATGATTCACTAGGGGGAGGTTAAGTGCTTTGGGGGAGAAGAGAGAGAGAGAGACAGTAGTGACAGCAGGAAGCAGTAGAGTAATCAACGGTGGTTCTGATTTAGTGGAAACTCTGGGAAAGATGAGTTGGAGACAGTTAAAAGGGGCACACTGGAAACGGGTAGGAAACTAGAGGCATTGGGCAGGAACCTGGGAACTGAGCTCAATGAAAGTGTCTCCTTCATGACAGAAGCTGAAACTCTAGTTTAAGCCTGTAATTAAGAAGGCCCAAACATCTGGTTTTTCCCCATAACTCATAACTACAAAGATGAAAGTTGCCTGGAAGTCACAACTGGCCCATCTGAAATTCCTGCCTGTAGTCCCAGATCTATTGGGACAGCCTGGGCTATTTAGTGGGGAAAGGAAATACATTCTACATATGCTCAGGTGCACCCTCCCCCACCCTTTCAGAAATTGAGCACCGAGCATTAAAAGTATTGAGAGAGTCATTCTTATTCAGATCATGTTCTGCTAAGAAACCTTCTCTTTTTTTTAGGGTGAAAGTTAAAATTCATTCATAATAATGAAAATGAGCAGCCGATCGACAAACCAGAATTCTGACTTTAACTGACGTTGATTTTGGGCTTAGTTTCTGAACATGTTAGTTGAAATTAGTTGAAATTCTGTCCTAGTATTTTTATTGGTTGGAAATAAAAGCTCTGTGAGCCTTATAATCCAGTCCTATGCATCCATCAGACGCCTTAGGCCGCAATCCTATACACACTTTCCTGGGAGTAAGCTCATTGAACACAATGGGACTTACTTCTTACATGTATAAGATTGTGCTTTCATAACCCCTTCTTCATACACTTATTACAATATTTATATGCAAAATGAGCATTTTAAATTTACTTTAAAATGAGTTTGCAGAGTGGCTAAGTAATATAATCGCAAATACCATATAGAAAACTGAGAGGAGAATAGCATCATCATCATCATCATATAATATTTATATACCGCCTTTCTGGTCATTGGATTTCTCCTCTGACTTTATTCAAGGCGGTGTACATGGGCAGGCTGTTCTAAACCCCAAGGGTGTTTTTTTTTTACAATATAATAATGTTCTAGTCTTTCATAGAACCCTTAATTTGAGATGTTGCTTTCACAGTCCAGCTCTCTCTCTCTCTCTCTCTCTCTCTCTCTCTCTCTCTCGGGCGTTCGCCAGATAACACAGGCAACCTTGATTGTCACTCAAGCGTTGCAGCTGCAGCTTCACTCCCCCACAAGACTCTGCAGCTTATCAGCTTGGCGTGCCAGCAGCTCTCCGACAGACTTCCGGCCGTCTTGAACTGCTGTACTGCAGATCTTCAGGCAGATTTTTGAGATGAACCCTCTACGTCCTGAGCCAGATCTTCATCTGAAAAACCTCCAAGTTGTGATTCAGTGGTTTTTGAAGCATAGGTCTAAAAATATCCTTGTAGATCTATGACTGAAACTAGGAGAGAAAAACAAAATGCAGATTTTCAGACAGGGTGAATGAGAAATGAATGCACAGTCATCACAAGGAAATATGTAAACCTCGATTCTTTTTTCCAACATAATATCCGCTTAACTTAGATTATTCTTAGCAGTATCCATACTGAAGATTTAAATTTTCTCTTGCAGTTACAGAACAAAAAACCCATATCCTTCTTGACGGGTGCAGACATGCAGCAAAACAAAAAGGGCTGTCCTTTACATGCTCCGTTAAATTTTCTCTCTGGAGCTTATCACTTTGGCAATACTCCGGGCACTCATTTGTTGTTTACGACTTCCCAGACATCACAAAGAGACAGGTAATTTGGATTCATTTTCATCTTGTTGTCAGCATTTTCTTTTCCTTCAAGGAATCGAAAACTTTGTGAGGTGTTTTAGGATTGGATTCCTAAGGACAAATTTTATACTGTACAAATAGAGTAAAAGCCGTATTATCTGGCATGCATGTTATCGGGGGGGGGGATGATTACCCCAATGTACCAGTTTCAAAATTTTCACCATCTCCGGGGTCCCCTCTGCTCCCTCCTTACCCAACAAGGCTAAATGCCGTGCTACACTATCAACGTTCGCGCTCCGTCTGCGTCTGACGCAGCCAGAGCGCAGCCGAACGGGCAAAAGTCGAGGCGAGGTCGACTTGCCCTGTGGGGACGTCGGCTGCCGATGGGCCAGTGCCGGCTGCCGACGGCAGGCTCTATTTGACGTGCGTGCCCGAGCCGTGAGCACGTTGGCCGCACGCGAACAGTGTAGCTCGGGCTTAACTCTCCTCCCTTCCTTCACAAGGGCCCTAGGAACAGAGACACTTTCTTACAAGGCCCTTGTTTGGAAGGAACATCTCCAAGGAAGGAGGGCAGAGAGGCACCGCAGAAGTCAAGGGGATTTGTTTGGGAACAGAGGCCGCAGGCTGTTTTGGGCCTCCAGAAATATAAAAGAAAAAGACCCAACCTCACACACTCACAACCACTATAGCAGTCTCCAGATCAGGAGTTGTGCTGGCGTGACTGTGCCAGGTCCTCCTGATTGACAAGCAATCAGTGTGAAGTTGGGCCATGCCTATAACACACCAGTGACTGGGGAGAACATCACACATCCCAGTAAACAGTATTTGTTCAATGTGGAATTTTTGGTGGTCTTATTTATATAAATGTCTGAACTGGAACATCTCAGGGCATAGGGTTTTTTGCCTGGAAATTTTAATTTTTAAAAATCAAAAATTGTGGCATTTTGGGGGGGGGGGAAGGGAGGGTGCCATTTCACTCTACTACCTCACTCAAGGTTTTAAGGGTGGTCCTCTGTCTGTTCAGTTTGCTGTGGCCTTGTGTATGGGGCCATCCATGGATATTTCTATTAGCCTGAGTCAAGGTTGGTGAGGTGGTCTTGTACCAAAAATGGTCCAAAGGTTTTGGAAAAGGATTTCTCTTTGGGGGCATCCCAGTTGTACTTGTGAAAAGATACAAATGGAAAGATTCCAGCTTTCCTGGATTCCTAGACTTGCTACTGCTGGGTTTAGGAGGGGGGGGGAGGCTTAGAGACACGCTGCCCTGAAAAGGGCAAGACATCATGCATAACGGCACAAGCACCTCCAATATGCAGAATAGATGTGCCCCGGAAGATAGTGGGGCTTGTTTTTCCCATGTACAAAGAAAAGCCTATTAAACTGGTTCATCATGTGGAATGTGTGGTTTTCGTAACACTTTCTTTCCTTGGGGCATGTTTCCCATTGAGAAGTCCCCCATCCTTGTTCTTGTTATGGCCCCCAAAAGTTGTAGTGTGTGTGGGGTGTGGGTGGTGGTCGTGAGGCTTGGCCTGCCTCTGCTGGGTGTTTGAATGAATTGCACTGGGGTGATTGGGCTTGGAGGGGATACCCCAAGAGCTCACTTCCCTGGTTCTGAACAGAAAGATTGTCCTGGGAAACCTCCCAATCAGTCTCCAAAAAATAAACTTGTTTTTCAAAAAATGAACTTGGAAGCAGGGAGGGGAGCCCATTTTTTCAAATGGGGTTGCCCTTCAGGGGAACACTGCTTCCTTGGTTGAAGAGCAGAATTGCAGAAATCATGGGGGGAAGTGTGTTTGTGTGTGGGGGAATCCCCTGTGACAGTTGTGGGGGGGATTTCAGCACAGTACTGTATATGCCTGAACCAGGAAGTATCCTGCCCTGAGAAGGACAAAGCTTCCGAGGGGAACTCTTGCTCCTTTTCAGTGGGCACTTAAGTGGTGCTGTGATTTCTGAAGACCCAGGAAGTCTGCTGAGGGATTGTTGGCCACGCAATAGAAGGGACTGGCACAACTTGTGCCACAAAGAAAGCCCTGGATTGTGTTGATCTTGTGGTTGCAAATCCCATGTGAGTCAAAACCCACAGATGTGACTCAAGGATTATTTTCCCATGGGATTAGTGCACATTTGATTTGGGCCTAAGTGCCAGATAACACGGCTTTTACTGTAGTACAGAGGAAAGGAAAAATTTAATTTGTGTGTGTGTGTGTGTGTGTGTGTGTGTGTGTGTGTGTGTGTGTGTGTGTGTGTGTGTGTGTGTGTGTGTGTGTGTGTGTGTGTGTGTGTGTGTGTGTGTGTGACAACGCAAAAAGAAAAGGAAGTAAAATGGGGAAGAGGAGGAAAGAAGTACAGCAAGCAGACTGATGAAAAAATGCCTAGACTAGGCTAGATGGCCACAAAGAGAGATCTTGACAAAACTGGATGCAGTAACTAGTAATCTAGTAACTAATAGTCCAGCAGGGGGAGCTGGGGAGCTACTTCAGAGAACAGCCTCACAAAATTCCAAGACTTCTCATTACACATGGGAGGTTTGAAAGACTTGCTTGAAGTGGAAAGAGGAAACAAAACAAATTTGTGTCCTGCTACAAATACCACCCCTATTGCAAGCTACTTAAATTGCCCATGGAATGCTGGCCTTCTGCACTTACTGGAGAGTAAGTGGATCAGCCTTGATTCCAGTGGCAGACCTGGCAAAGCACACCTCTCCAACTGTGTGCAGGAGCTTATGTCACCTAGGTTGGATGATGCCGTAGGGTATTATCATTGGAAGAGTGAGGGTCACCTGGGTCTGCCATCCCACCCCTTTATCTAGCCAGGTGGACTTGGCTGCCTGGTCGGTAGGCACATGCCGTTCTCAGCAGGTGGGTCAGCCAGAATCCTTTGTCTCTGGGGAAGCCCAGACATGATGATAGCTAATCTACATAGTATCTGTCAGGGATACCATGTGGCCCTTCTATAACAGTACTAAATTCAAAAAGAATGAGGCTACTACAGGTAGATGACTCAGGCTTTTAGAATGTTGAGGGAGTTCATCACAGCACTGAACACTGATATCGTGAGAAATAATAATTGTATATCTAGAGCAAATCCAACTGTTCTGTTTCATCTTTTTTTTTTTGGTTTTTTTGTGAACATTCAAGGTCCCATTTTGCCATTGATATACGGACATCGTCATCTCGAGGACTGATCTTCTTCATGGGTGATTACTTGGAGAGCAGATACATGGCTCTTTACCTTACAAAGGGACGTTATGTCTTTCTGCTTGGCATGGATGGGAGGAAGATAAAAATCAAAAGCAAAGCAAAATACAATGATGGGCAGTGGCATACTGTGAGTATGACTTCAGTTCAAGAATTCAGCTCTTTTTTTAACCTACGAAGGCACTTAATGCTGTCGTTCTGGCCCATCTGTGGACTATTCTCTGAAGGAGCGAGGCCTGGCTTCCGTTTTGCCTCACCTACTATCTTCGCTGTCACAGCCCTCTCACTGTGGCAATCCTAGATATAGCCATTAGAGTGTCTGACTAGGACCTGGAGGACATAGGCAGAGCTGACATATATGGGAGTGTCCCATAATTCAACATATGCGCAAAAAAATGCAGAATGTAGTGATGGACCTTGAACATAAGATGCAATTTATTGGGAAAACTTGGTTTCCTTTTTTAAAAAACAAGTTTCTATCCCTCATCATTGCAGATGTATTTGAAAGTGTGTGAGCAATGCCTAGTGAAATCCCAGGAGCCAAAGATACATCAAATGCTAAACTTCAAAATCTTTAAAAGCGTAGTCCTGTTGTCACTTATATAATGGTGTTTGCTATTTTAATTCAGCATTAATACTCTGTACCGCTTAGTCTTTCTGTGATGCATGTATTCAGGATTATGCTTGTCTCCTGAAAAGGTGGCATTCAGCAGAACTGAAAAGAAATTACGTCTTGTAGTTGATGGTTTGAAGGCTCGAGAAGGAAACGTACCAAATAATTACTCTGCCAAGACTGAGTCACCAATCTATCTAGGAGGCGTGCCTTCCTTAAAAGTGCAGGTAAAAAGCCAAGGTTTATTATGTTGACGTGAATTCTCTTTGAAGAGAACTTATACATTTGTGCTTTCATCCCAGTGCACTCCTAAGCCATAGGGCAAGTCACTTTTTTTTTCTATTCCAGTTGCAAGTAAATGAATGAGAGCCCATGTGTGACAGGCATGTCACCTTCTAACTTGACTCCTCCTAGAAAATGTAGATGGGAATACAGAAGTAGATTCCAGTTCATAACTTGAATAATTCTGTTCAGGAACCTGCATGGATACACAATGGTTTCATGGGCATCAAAGCTACAACTAAGCTGTTAACAGAGCACTGCCACCTTTTTAATTGTGTCATCAGGGAAACAGCTACTCTACAAGTCCTACTTTTACAAAGGATTTCCCAGTTCACAGAGTTGCAACAGTTCACAGAGTCAATATTTAGCATGTTTATTTCTTGTTGTATTTTTGTATTACACTTTGTGGCACAGGATCTGCCAGGCATATTTTCACACATGGTTTGTTGACCATAAGGTTGTCGGAGGTGAGACCCCCTGGAGGGGCTCTTGCCTTTTCTCCAGGTTTGCGTGCTCCTGTATTCCATTTCTGTTCCCTTTGATCTGTGCTCTGTTTAGCTTATTCCCCTCTAACCCTTCCTCCTTTCCCATGGAGATTAAATTTCTTACATCTACACTTTCAGCCCTATCTGGCCATCAACTTAGCTCAAAAAGGAAAAGGAGGCATTTTAGTGGTTTTTTTGAAAAGAATAAATGTATTCCTAAGTTACCTAATGTGGGGCAATATATTGTGGGGCAATATATTGCTTATATTGCTCCACCCCCTAGCAAGTCTCAGGGGAAGAGGTTTGTCCTACCCAATCTTAAGACGGCACAAGGCTGGAACTTTGGGATAGCTCGGGGTGAGTCTGGGAACCGTGGGTACTGCTCTCCCATCCAACAGTTTGTCCAGCATTTTGCAGAAGCCCACCCATGCTTAAAAACAGTATGAGTTGAACTGGTTGCCTGTTCAAGAGCAGGTAGGATCCCCTCAACTGGCTGTTGGTCAGGGAGAGTTCATTGCTTCACACTGTTTTGGTGTGGGTAGGGTACGTATGTTAGGTCACAGCTGCCAGTGGTAGTGCGGGTGAGGGAGAAGAGCAACAGCCTAGTTTGGTGAGCACCGAGAGGCACTCAAAGGGAGGACTATCTAACCAACCCCTTGAGGTTACACCGTGTAGCGAATTGAAGGGTAACTCCCCGAGGCCCAACTTGCATCACACCTCCAGAGGCTGCTTCACTTGGGGGTAGTGATGACACTATGCACCTCCTTGACCCTTAATTGAGTTAGGAAAGAACAGCAGGGATCAGACACTGTCTGGTCTGCTCCTGGAGTACTGGGTGGCACTGCCTAGTGTGTTGGGGAGCTACTCCTTACCTGGCTTCAGATTATTGCTGCTGAACTTGGGTGGCGTTTGATCAAAGCAAGTCATTGTTTGTGGCCCTTTGACCCAGCAATATTGTTTGTGTCTTATTTGGTGTGGGGGCAAGTTACATATTATGGAGTTACAATGATTTATGCTGAATGTGTATTTTCAGAATGTGCCAAGAAAGAGTTTTGTGGGTTGCCTGAGAAACTTCAATGTGGGAGGAAAACCTGTACATACTTACCATCAGAACAGTGGCGTTCTGCCATGTTTGGATAACACTTTGGAAGAAGGGATCTCTTTTTTCAATGAAGGCGGACATATAGTCCTTGGTGAGTACTGTAGGAGATATTGGTTCTTATCAAAAGCGTTGCATTCACTCAGGTGCTTACAGGGAGCTCTTGCCATGCATAGGCTTACTCAGTCCTTTTAAATTACCATGAGCAAGGGACCTACATGTTCTTGAGGGGCAGACCCAGCTGTAGAGGGCAAGTTAGAGTTAGCTGTAGAGTTAGCAAGTTTGGTCAGATTGGAGCAGCAGGATGTTAAGCAGCTCCAGGGTTGACATCTTGGTCTGGAGCCAAACTAAGCCCTTATATCCTCTCTTGGCCTGGTTACCCATCCCAGGCTCCACCCCCTCTTGCATGAATTGAGATCCTTAAAGGGATAGCCCCAGTGTGTTGAACTTTGCGCTCCTGTGTTATTTGGTTAAATCTAGTTAGTTACACTGATGAAGAGATCCTTTCAGGTGAGAACAGTGGCTCCTTGAGGAGTTCTCGGGCTCTAGATTACTAGGTCGGATTGGCATCAGGGTCCATACTCGGCACCTCTGCAGCCCATTTCACAAGGCTCCCCAGGATGTTTAAGCACCTCTTCTTCTGGAACAGTGCCCTGGTCCTGCTCAAGGCTGGGGCTCTACCACAGTGCTGCACACACAGAAGAGTGCATGTATAGAACTCCCCCTTCTGTTGAACAACTGTGCAAAGAGCCCCTAAAAGTGCATGGAACTGAGTTCATCCTCTTGACATCCTCTTTAATATACTGTTTCCAAATTATTTCCATTATCTAGAAAATGCTTTTTTGATGAGCATGGAATATAGGATTGTATTTTCTATCCGTCCAAGAAGCTTGACTGGTATTTTGATCCATACTGGCAGCAAACAAAGGAACTATTTAACTGTTTACATGGAAGGAGGCATGGTAGGTTTTTCCTTCCCCTAAACAACTTGGTTGAAGAGGGGGGAGAAAGAGATTGTGGGATTTATTTATCTGCAGTTTTCAGAGTTCTGTTACACTACAGTGCGACACAGTGACAGCCAAAACTTCTGTTAGCAAGATAGGTGTTTGTTTGATTCCCAGTGGTTAATGAGAACCACTCTATGGTACAAGATAGATTAACTGCAGCATGGGACAATCCAGAGGGGGCAAAATCTGCCCCTCATCCCAGACATAGGTGTCACTAGGCCCAGGGTATGTCATGGTATGTGGTATCTCTCAGTACATTCCTTCACTTTCTCCCGTTGCAGGCCAGCAGGTACTAAAATTGGCTTCAACCTGTACCTAGAATTCTCGTGCAGATACTGTATTTGCTTTCTACCGAAGTGGTAGTGCACAGAATAAAAACAACCCTTGTCTTACAATTTTGGAGAGAGAATACTGTTCTTCTAGAGTCAGACCATAGCAATTTGAGTTTCCGAAATAAGATGACTGTCCCTAAAAGCATTGGTAAAATGTATCACTAATCTTTCATAGTAGCATATTCTTGTGCCCGCATTGTTATCTTTTTGTTATTTGTCATTTAAAAAATGCCTGTTTTCACAGCTCACTGCTTCTGGAAATAATGGCACTGGAGAATTCGTGATGTCGGTCACACCTCAGCAGTCTCTGTGTGATGGCAAATGGCACTCCATATCAGGTAATCTCGTGCAGTCTCATTTGCCAGTTCTTTAGAGACTGGATAAAATGAGAGCCAGATGTAGTTGAACTCCCAAATGAATGATTTTTCCTTTTTAAAAAGCATGGCTCTGTTTTTGTGCATCTTTATTAACATCCTTTATATGCACAATGAAATTTGTACCCATTTAAGGCTTATGTGCATCTCTGGTTCTGTTTATTTTTCTGTTTTGTATGAATTCTGAGTAAAACGTGTCATGGCTACAATCCATAAATCAGTTTTTTAGAATAATCCTAGAATAGGTTCATAGACTTAAAATGAGACTTCAGCAAGATAGTTCTGGAATAAGTGGGTTGTAGCCTACATAAATAGATTCATTGCAAACTGTGTTGAGACTTTAAACTTTAGTTATTTTCTGGTGTGCTTTAATCACTGGAATAAAACAGAAAGAACTAGCAATACAGATTATATCCCTGCACAAAAATGTAAGTAGAAGTCCCCCTACCTACGTGCTACCCATTGCAGTGGAGCTGTGTGTAATGTTACGCCCAGTGGCCCCTTCTCCATTGGTAACCATGTTGAAGGATGATGTTGAGCACCTTTCCCCGTCAGCCCATTTCCCCTGAGATTCTCCCCATCTCCCATGAAGTTGCTTTCTCCACTGCAATGTACAGATCCGGAAACCCAGCAGTGCAAAATCATCTTGCGGAGGGAGAGTTTCAAGGGGGAAAAGGGCTGACCATGAAAAGGTTAAACAGCAGACTCATGTATCATGTAGTTTGGCCTTCTGTCCAGGATAGTATATGAACATTGCATTTGTCCAGTGTAGAATGGGGTGGTCTAAAAGAGGAGGAGACAAAATATTTTGGGGTATATAGTCAAGGAGAAAGGAAGGCAACGTTTCAAAGCCTTTACTGTAACTTCAAGTGACCAGTGCCTTGGATAGAACCAAAAAATGCTGATTGATTGATCTGTTTACAGTAACTCGGAAGCAGGACGTTATGCACCTAGATGTCGATACGCAGAGTAACTACACTACTGGACTATCAACTGTTCTTTCCCTTGGTCCTGCTCAACCACTTTATTTTGGAAGAGTTCCAGGTAGGACGACTCTTATTCGTTAATGTTTAATTATTGCTACCTTGGTTTGACTTGCAAATGTGTGCACTAAGTGGGCTGCATCTTCTATATGAAAACGTTGCACTCAGCTGAAGGAAAGTTTCTATATCAGGGCTTCTCGATCTGAGGGTCGTGCCCCACTTGGTGGGTCGCAACCCGAGGTGGAGGTGGATCGCCAATTGGGTCCACTTGCTCGCCCTTTCCTCTGTTTGGCTCCAATTTGGAGCCAAACAGATGCGACTTCTGGAGCCTGAACTACCTTAGGCGGCTGTTCCTGCATCGCTCCAGCCCAGGACAGGCCTCTGCAGGCCTCTGCAGGCCTCCAGAAATGACCTAGAGGTCATTTCCAGTTTCGCCAACATGACTTCTGATCACGTTGGGAGGCATTTCTGCCAGAGGACACAGGTGGGTCGCGGCCCCGGGGTCTTTGGGAACCACTGTTCTATATCATTTTTGGTGAAGAAGGCAGGACTTTCCTCTGCCTCTCATTCTCATATGAAAATACATGCACACACAAACAGTGCTCTGTTGCTAGAGGTTTCCACCAAATTGTGATTTTCAGGAATGCTCTAGGGTCATTCCATGTGAAATCAACCAATAAAAAATACATTTTGGAACTTGATGTCACGGATTTTGCTCATTTTCAGTACATTTGTACCTTACCATGAGACGTTTAAAATTATTTTTTTCAGATTTTTTTGTCCATCCGTTTTTGAGATATTGAATGTTCAAAATTGCCAAAAAAGGCCAAAATTGACTTGACACCATACCTTCAAACGCAAGGTGCAAGATAACGATGTAAGCTACAGACATGGGACAGGTGTCGTTTTAAAGCCTATGCATAGGGCTTTCATTTGATATACAACATGACACAATTGTAAATTTTCAAGAAATTCAAAAATATTTAAATAATATTAATTTTGAAATTTTGGAAAATCGAACTTTTTTAAAATTTTCAAAAAAATAACACTTAAAAGTATATGTCTTGTAGTCAATCATTCAAAATTTCAAGATGGTATCTCAATGGTATCATACAAAAATTAAATTTTCTTGTTGGCAGTGACCAGGAATTAAACCCCTCAAGTCCATTTTTCTACTGTTTACACTGATAAAATTATGTGGTAAACTGAAATGAATCCAAGAATTTGTAACAGGGCTTATAGAGATAGATTTAGAGAGAATGAATTCACTTTCTATTATTTTACAGGATCAGCTTTTTGGTAAAACTATCAAAATAATGAGCTTTTTACTTCTGTTCGTAGTTTTAAAATTTTCCTGTAGTTGCTGAATAATTTCTGAATCAGCACAGTGACATTTTTCCTCATCTAAATCATCTTCAGAAGTAAAAAATAATAATTCTTTGTAGGTCTTTTTAATCTTCCCCAGCTTTTCTTTGCAATTTAGATACTTTCTTCTTGATTCACCAAGGGAGGTCAAAGAGGTATTTAAGTGGCTTAAAGCTGTATCAGGGTCCAAATACTCAGACTTCTTAATATGACTAAGACCAGGAATCTCATAATTCTCAGGAGGAAATTCCTTTTCAAGTATACTGTTTTCCATCTGACAAGGCTTCTCTTCATGTGTGGTTTGATTTCACTATTTAGTGAAACCATCCAAACAGTTACTTTCCTCAAGTCTTTACTAACCCAGTGCCCCCTTTTTTTTAAAAAAAAAGTGCTGCAACAGTTTTTGACCACTTATTCTTCTCCATATTTCAAATCATGTAATTATCAAACAGTTAATGAATTAAACTTAATAAAGACTAATAAAGCAGCTTCACAACAAAAATGTCCTAGAAAGCTTCACTAAAAACACACTGTCCAAACCCACTTAAATGCCTCTTTGACCTCCCTTGGTGAGTCTCCACTGTGCAAGAAGAAAGTATCTAAAGTGCAAAGGAAAGATGGGGAAGATTAAAAGGACCTACAAAGAATTTTTTTACTTCTGAAGATGATTTAGATGAGGAAAAATGTCACTGTGCTGATTCAGAAATTATTCAGCAACTAAGGAAAATTTTAAAACTACGAACAGAAGTAAAAAGCTCATTATTTTGATAGTTTTACCAAAAAGCTGATCCTGTAAAAGAATAGAAAGTGAATTCATTCTCTCTAAATCTATCTCTATCAGTCCTGTTACAAATTCTTGGATTCATTTCAGTTTACCACATAATTTTATCAATGTAAACTGTAGAAAAATGGACTTGAGGAGTTTAATTCCTGGTCACTGCCAACAAGAAAATTTAATTTTTCTATGATACCATTGAGATACCATATTGAAATTTTGAATGATTGACTACAAGACATATACCTTTTAAGTGTGATTTTTTTTGAAAATTTTAAAAAACTTCAATTTTCCATAATTTCAAAATTAATATTATTTGAATATTTTTGAATTTCCTGAAAGTTTACAATTATGTCATGTTGTACATCAAATGATAGCCCTATTCATAGGCTTTAAAATGACATCTGTCCCATGACTGTAGCTTTCATCGTTATCCTGTAAATGGCGTTTGAAGGTAAGGTGGCAAGTCAATTTTGGCCTTTTTTGGCAATTTTGAACACTCAATATCTCAAAAACGGATGGACAAAAAAATCTGAAAAAAATAATTTTTAAACATCTCATGGTAAGGTACAAATGTACCGAAAATGAACAAAATCCATGACATCAAGGATTTTTCATTGGTTGATTTCACATGGAATGACCCTCTATAACAATATTTTTTCACTTTTTTTAAATGGGCTTTCTCATTAATCGTCCAGATTATTTTACACAACAGGAATTGATGATGACTGCGTCTCTCATGCTTAGAATTGCCTTTCTCTTCTAAGTGCCGTGAAGAGTAATGAAAATTATACATCTTGAATGGGACATTGAATATTATATTTCATTTCTGTTTTCCATCGATAAAGAGATACTGAAGGACATATCTCAGGGCCACATATCTGTTTGCTACAGTCCTTTACTACCCTGCTTCTGTGCTCTTTATTTAGCCCCCTTTCTTCTTTGTCTTTACAGTTAATTTGGAAACACCGTGGCTTCCTGTTCAAGATGTGTTCCTTGGCTGTCTGAAGGATGTTAAAATCAATGACAAGGCTGTCTTAGTCAGCAAAATGTCAGACATTCACGGCGTTATCAGCTTGCAAGGATGCCCTGTCAATTAGCTGTCTAGCGTCCATCTCCTCAGGATAATGAAATCACACACCGTACTGTATGAATTGCCACAATATGGTTTCATCTCCTCTCGGCCCTGTGTTATTCTTGCCGTTTGTGTCTAACGTGGTTCAAGGATGTACATGTTTCTTAGAATTGTAAATGATGCTGCCATTGTTAGACTCTTTTATGAAATGCCATGTACTTTGCAGTGTACAAGCAACTGTGTGCGATAGTGCCATGTGAAATACGGAATGGTCTTGTCTTGTATGTCGTATAATCTGGTGAGATTCTGCTCTCAGCCACAGTGATGCATCACTAGTGCAATTGCATTGACATCGCAGCCCAGTCCTGAGGCTCCTGACAAGCTCAGCACTGCCCAAATTAGAATTGGATGGTTTTTGGATTGCAGGCAGAATCTAACCTTGTAGACAGAACTTTATAAAAATAGAAAATGATGTTGGGTTGCTGAACAAGTTCTTTTATACTGAAGTGTGCATTACGTAATGACAAAAAAATAATAATATAAATTGAGTATGAAGCACTTTACAAAGAGTGGAAACCCAGAGGTAACAGTCTGAAGAGGTTTATGACCAAATAAATGCAATCTGCTTTTTAAAAAGATCTTCTGTATGTTTGTTGTAGTAATCATTTATGGTCACATTTCCATCAGCTTTATTTTTTTAAAAACTTAACTGAATAAGGACAATGTTTTGAGGCCCATTATCTTCCTTCAAAAGATTTAATATGTATAGGGAATGTTATACATTCTAATCAGTGGTCAGCAACGTGTCTGTATACAGACACAAGTGGCCATAGCTCAAATGTCAAGGTCCGTGACTTAGCTGTGGACTGTGGCTGGGTGGTGGACACCATTAACCCTTTCACTTCTCCCGACCCTGAGTCTTCAGTGCTCTGCTCTGGCAAAAGAACCAGCTGGCAATGTTGCGTCTGCACAAGCAGCAGGCGTGGAGCGATCACAGCACAGAGAGAAGAAGAGCGAATCACAACCTCAGGCACCGCAAGAAGAAAAGCTGCTGCTCAGCTGTGTCGGGAAAAATGGACTGAAAACAGGACAAGAAGAGGTCCCCTTGAAAGGCAGGACTGGAAGACATCACGTACACGGGGTACGTGGGCTGTGGGTGCCCTCCCTCCAGTCCAGCAATAGCAGTTCCCTCCTCTTCCACCATGCAAGAGTAGTAGACCAGGTGCTGGACTGAAGTTATTCAGACAAATAAAGTACACTATTTTTGTGTGTGTGAAGGAATATATTAAAAAGAATGCTCATGGTGCATTTTCCCTACCACTGGCGTCACTGGAGCGTGGCGGGGGGGCGGGCCGCCAGGGGGTGACGCGCGCCACGGGGTGAAGCGCACACCCCCGTGCGCGTCACCTCTGTGACGCGCGACACCCTCCGGACACTCCGAGGCCAACCCGGGAGCCAGCCTCAGAGCGTCCAACCCCGCCGGCGCTCCAGGGCCTTCTGAAAGAAGGCCCATGCAGCGCGTTCATCCGGGTATTTTTTGAATTTTCGCGCATGCGCAGACCATTTTGAGGGCAAAAGGCCCTCGGAGCGTCCGGAGGGCGACGCGGGGGGGGGGAGCCGGGTCGCCCCCCTGCGCCGCGATGTCAGAGCGTCACTAGGGTGACGCGCGCCCCCTGCCCCAGGGTGACGCGCGTCCTAGTGACGCTACTGTTCCCTACCCCATCCCAAGCACTGCCCTGCCACTGTTCTCTCCCTCTTTTTTTGTCCTTCCTTTATATTTCCTTCTTTTTTGACATTACGGTATACAGGAAGTCCTCATTTAACATCGTCAACAGGTTCTTGGAAACTGTGACTGTAAGAAAATGATGTATAATGAAATCAATTGTCCTGTAGGCTAATTGAGCTGTAGAATGGCCACGGATAGCTTCAGGATGGCTGCGGAGAGCTTTAGAATGACCATGGATGCAAAGTCGGCACTGCCTACTCGCCGGGTGCTACAAACGTTCTTTACATTTGTGACACCCTAGACTGGTGGAGCGGTCTAGGATGTAGACAGGTTTGGGCTGCCCATCTGGTCAGGTGTCTGTTGCACAACATGGTGGTGCCTACCCTTGATCGTAATTTCCCCACATAATAGTGGAACTAGAGCAGGTGTTCTGGTTTTGTGGAAATAAAGGGGAATTGGTCCTCCCAGGATCTCAGTCTGGAAATTGCAGAATGTGCACTTGGAATTAGAAGCATTTTAAAGCATATATTTTAGACAACTAAAGCTTGCTTAATGATATACCAGCATCTTAGGCTATAACTTTTTCAGGATTTCCTTCCACCCTTATAACCCTTGCATCACACAGATCCCTAAGGAAATGCCAATTAGGAAATCTCTGACCAAAGCATGCTATAATGATGCACCCAATTGCAGGCTATGTTGCATCCTGCAGGGGATTTTTGGCTGCTGGAGGTCCCCTTGCCCCAGGTAAGCCTCAGCAGCTGCAATGGGTCAACTCAGACCTGTACCAGCGATATCGTTGACACAAGCCCGCATTGATCTGTGCAGGTGGGTCAGAGCCGGAAAGGGTTCAGGATTCAGCACTTGCTGTCCCTGCCGAACCTACCCCCTCCCAGGCCCAATCCACCCCGTCTCCTCCCTGTTCCGTCCTCCCCCTGCCCCGTTCAACCCCCTCCCTGCCCTGATCCACCCCCTGCGCAGGGCTTACCTGCTCTGGTGGGCCTCTGTTGCTCCACTGGGGCATGTAGGAAGGCTTTGGCCTTCCTGCTGGCGCGCCAGCCCTCTGCACTGCTGCAAAGCACTTTACAGCACTTTTGCAGCAGCCTGTGCCAGCGGAACATAGGTTCCGCCAGCGCAGGCCTTAGTTAGAATTGGGCCATAAGGCTGTAATCAAAGCATACTTCTACTAGTGGGACTTGTTGTCCATACACAACTACAGATTTGGGCTGTGCATCATGAGCAAAGTTCCACAGTATGCTAAGCCCACTCACCTCCACTGTTCACAAATTATGTGGGCCAAAGGTCCAGAGCCCCACCCTCCCCCAAAGTGGTTTAAATCCCATGTTCTAGTCAACATGTCCTACCTAGATGATGTCAGGATTTCTGCACTGTGGCTCTCCTTTCTGCAGTGCTCTGCTTCTCAGGAGGGGAAGACAAAAGCATGTGTGCCCATTTCCCATGGAGGTTATAATATATTTGATTAGTTGGAAATAGCTGTTGTCTTACTGATAGCTCTTCCTGTATGTAAATGTGTTGTTGAGGGAGGAAGAGACAAATTGAATTAGTCAGGCATCAACTAATTATACAGAATATTTGCTTTTGTTTAACAAATAACTAATTCCCATAGCTGTTACAGAGGCAGAAATTTGAGATAAAGTTTGACTTAGTTTTCTCATAAGCCATGGTTCAGTACCTTGAGGCAAGGGAAGATATTATAGTATTACTGTAGCTACAGCTATAGATAAATGCAATGCAACCCTGTTTCTTTTTCATTCTGCATTAATAGTTGGGTTGTCGTTTCAATTTACTCTTAACATTTTTAGCAATACTATGATGTTTACCCCATCAGCCCCCTTTTTGTTTGTGTACACGTCCTCGTATCCATACCACATGCTTCCATGTACAGAAACATGAAAGCATACCCAAACCCTTGATATGGTAAACACATACTCCAGAGCCACCTTTATATAGATCGAGCCTAATTCATAGTATGATTGGATTGTTGCTATGTAGACAGGGACCAGAATGGTGCCAGTACGGAATCCTAATGAGCCAGGATGGTGTAGTGGTTTGGGAGTCGGACTTAGACCTGGAAGATCCAGGTTCAAATCCCCGCTCAGCCACGAAGCTTCCTGGGTGACCTTGGGCCAGTCACGATCTCTTAGCCCCACCTACCTCACAGGGTTGTTGTGAGGACAAAAGGAGGGGAGGATATATGTACACTACTCTGAGCTCCTTGGAGGAAGGGTGGTATAAAAATGTGAAAAATAAATAAATAAAATAATGCTTTACCCCATTCCTGCTGTACAAATTATAAGCAGACCCTTTTGGAACTCTTTGCTGAGTTGACGCATTCCCACAGGCGATGCAAACATTCCTTTACTTACTATCAAGAGGGACAATGGATTTCACAGACTGCAAACTCATCCACTTTATGTACAAGTGCACACACTTCGTGCCATGACTGATTAGGGCAGTCAGGGCCAGCACATTCATAAGGCCAACAGAAGCGGTTACCTCAGGGCGCAGATCAGGGGACATCCACCTCCACCCACCCATTTTTTTCCCCCACTACTGCTCCTCTGCCTCCTCCCACTTGCTGAATTAGAAAAGGAAGTGGATAGAAGAGGAAGTGTGGAGGAAAGCAGTGAGCTAGATTGTGTCTGAGGAGGAAGAGGAGCAGAAGCTGGCACATCATCAGGTAAGGGGAGGCAGCATTTGGCACCCCCATCACAGGCACTGCCAGATCTTGGGCCAGTGCTGAGGATAGGCAGTGTCTGAGATGTAGGAATACTTGTGTGTGTGCGTGTGTTGCAAGCAGCATTTTTCCAAATTTTATTTTTTTAATCATTTATTTATAGAAAATTTTAACAAATACAATAAAAATAGAATACCACCAAAGGAAAAAAAATACAAATGGGTAAAAAAACAAATTTTAGAGCTTGGTTGCCAAATTGCAAATGGCACTTCTGAGTCGCATGCTGCACACAATCCCACATCAATTTGTTACAAGGCTATTTGGACTGCAGTCAAACTCTTAAAATTAAGGTTATAATTCACCAGGAAAATTTCCTTCACAAGCGAATGGCTCTTTTCTTCCACAAGTCTCGTTCATGTCACTGTGTAGGAAACGTTCCCTTTGAATTCTGCCTTTACAGGTCTGCTCCAAAAATTAAACATCTTGGAATTTTCAATAATCCCTAAACATCTCAGCATATCGAGGAATTCCATCTATGTAAGTTCTCTGAAGGTATTTCATAAACATAAGACCTGTACAAATACGAATGGAGCCACTGGAAAATCTGAACGTAATAGCCACAGGAAGTATGCAGCAGTTCCCTGCCTGTATTTATTGTGGTTATTACTTTCTCATTATTGGCATTCCTACAGAATCCGTTCATCACTAGAACACTAACACCTCCTGGGAGCACATTTCATAGGTTGTATATTGCTTTGACTATGGCTAGGAGAACCATGCTTTCCTCTATACATTAATGAAGTGCAAAAATAATTACCCCGTATTAGGAAGACTTGCTGCTCATTGCTTCACTTGGTGGTTCAGATTAGTGCTAATATTTGTAGAACATTTTTATGGGCTGCCGTCCTTTGATAGCTCAGAATGTTCTGTAGCATAGCAATACAATGACATACTGTAGTTTGTAAGACGTAATAATGATGGCCAGAGGACATGGCCACTTTCGTTTCTTCCACTGTGCACAGGGAAGCATCTGGTTCCTAAAAAGGGCTAACCACATATCCAGGCATGTAGCATATCATTAAACAAGTGCCTATTTGCAGCTGCAGCTAGCAATTACCCATCCTACTAGTTTTCTCTGCCTCCTTCTGTCTATTTTCCTGCTAATGTCTGGAAAGCCAGCTGAAGTACAAATCTTCAGTCACAAAAAACATAAAATCTTGTGTCTGTACTGAAAAGGTTGCAATAGATAAACGTTAAACCACTGGATGATGCTATGGTAAAAAGGTAAAGGTGACCCCTGACAATTAAGTCCAGTCGTGTCCGACTCTAGGGTGTGGTGCTCATCCCCATTTCAAAGCTGAAGAGCCAGCATTGTCCGAAGACACCTCCGTGGTCATGTGGCCGGCGTGACTCTCCTTGCCGCAATACTGGTAAATACTGTATATTACGTATATTATTATTATAAAGCCAAACCACTTCCCTTTGTCAAATCAGTTCTGCCCACTGTAAATATTCTGCTGCATACAAAGTTATGGCATTGTTGTTAATCCCTGAACAATGTAACATCATGGGGGGGGGGAGGGGGAAGGCAGTAATTAAAAACAGAAACGTGCCAAAGGCCAGTTCAAGACAACATTTGGTACAGAGTGCATTACAGCCATTATATTCACGTATCCAACACCTCTGGGAAGTAAATAGTAATTATTCCTGTTTTACGTATGAATGTACTGACTTGCTCACAGCCCATTCCAACCCAACTCCTCTCCAAGTCAGGCATAAGTGTGGCCTAAGTGCAGCCTAAGTTAGGCAGAAGTTATGCCTGAGGTAGGTCAGAGTTATGCCTGAGTTAGGCAGGCTGCAGTTTCTGTGGCCCAGCACCACCCCAGGATCCAGGCAACACTTACCTCCCAGGCAGGCAGGCTCTTCTCCAGGCTCGGTGTCTGGCTCAGGCATGTGCAGGCCTCTGTCTGCATGTGTCAGCGTCCATCCATGGCAGCTGCCGCAGGGTCTGTCGCAGCCCGGTCGCAAAGGGGCTGACTGCAGGCAGGGGGGTTGCGCCAGTCATATGGTGGGCGCAGGGCAGGTGACAGGTGAGCGAGGTGCCCGAGCCAGCTGCCACAGGGCACCCTGTGCATCAGCCACCTGCTGCAGGGGAGAGTGGCCGTCCCCTCCCTCCTGCAGAAGGCGATGCCACCCCCAAGCCACGTTGAGGCTGCACTGGGGGGTGAGCGGGGGAGGGAAGGGAAGGGGAGGGGGTGGGAACGTCACACACAAGGGGGGTCTCATGAGGACTGGAACTGCCTCTGACATGACTCGCCCGTGCGCTGCCTGAAGCCCTGGGCCTCCAAGGCCGGGGCAATGCCCACAAAGAAGGCATCCCGGCGTGCCTGCTGCTCTGTGCCCCGGCCAAGACCAAGAGATGCCTTGGGCTTGTCTGCTGCAAGCGTGAAGGGCTCACACAGCTCATCACACCCCCAGATGGGGCAACGACGGCGCCTCGCGGCAGGCGCTCTGGCAGGGTGGGGGGTGGCCAGCAGCCATCATCAGGGAGTGGGAGGGGAGGCAGACACACAGGCAGGCAGACAGGGGGTGCTGGGGAGGGGCATGGGTGGGTCAGAGACAGACAGACAGACAACAAGGCTGGTGGGAGACAGATTCCGAGAGAGAGGTCTGCAGAGACCGATAGGGACACAGGGGCGCTCCGCAGATGAAGGTGATGCATAAACAGGCGCCTCTTATGCAGACAGACTTTGGGCAGAAGTGGCTGCATTACGGGCGGACCTTCGACGGAGGCGCCTGCATTACGGGCGGACCTTCGACAGAAGCACCTTCATTACAGGCGGACCTTCGATGGAGGCGCCTGCATTACGGGCAGACCTTCGACGGAGGCGCCTGCATTACGGGCGGACCTTCGACGGAGGCGCCTGCATTACGGGCGGACCTTCGACGGAGGCGCCTGCATTACGGGCGGACACCCTGGCTGTCACTGTTTGCCTGCATGAGAGGCCCCCCTGACTCCCCCCTCCCCTCTGTGCCATGGGGGTCTCGCAGCACCCCTGCTGGGTTCTCCCAGGGAAGGCCGTGGCAGTCCCTGGATGGGACTCATGTAGGGGCTTCAGTGCTGGGGGCTGTCTGTGTGTGGGGGGGCAATGCTTGTGTAGGGGCTTCAGTGCTGGGGGCTGTCTGTGTGTGTGGGGGGCAATGCTTGTGTAAACACTGAGCACATATGTTTCACTGGGGCTCTGCCCGAGGGGCATCTTTATTGTTCTGGAACGTTAGCAGAGATGGCCAGGCAAGGCTGCCAGGGGTAGTCACAGCAGCCAATCAGAAAGCAGCAGCAGCACACCTGCCCCATGGACCTGGACATGCAGGCTCTTCCCCTGTGGAACCACAGCCTGCTCCATAGAAAGGGGAGGGGCAGCAAGAACAACAGCCAGGGAGGTGGAGCAGCAGCAGCGCCGGCAGCTGAGGAGGGTTGCAGGGCTGGCTCCCTGACCTCTGGCAGCATCGAGGCAGACGACCATGGGGCAACCAGACTGCAGGCCCAGGGGTGCTCCCAGGAAGGTAGGTGATAGTGGACGTTCCTGGGGAGACAAAAAACAAGGGGGAGTCACATGTCAGCTGGTGTGTGGAAGCAGTCACCATTGACGACAAGCCAGTGTGTCGGTTGCAAAAGCCTGCGGGGAGAGAAATAAAACACAGCTGAGAGGTGTGACACACATAGCATGGTCTGGGCTGCTTACCTGGGTGTATGGAGAGCATGATCCTGTAAGGGGAAAGGGTCAAAGAGAGAGACAACAACACAACTTGGGGGTCACTACCATGGCAAACCTAGCAATACTGACCTGTCAGTTGATCCTGTGGAGAAAAGGGGGGGGGGAACAGGTGGTGTCTACATAAGGCTAACAGTTCCACACTTGTGGCATTGTCTGCTCACATGACTACAGGCAGCAATCAGACACAACAGTGGTAAAGAGGCATGTATCCTATATATCATAGCAGGCAAAGCAGGCAGCTATGAGACAAGACATTGGTAAAGAGGAATATCATAGCAGGATATGCAGGCAGCTATGAGACAACACATTGGTAGAGAGGCATGTCATGGCAGGCTATGCAGGCAGCTATGAGACAAGACATTGGTAGAGAGGCATGTCATGGCAGGCTATGCAGACAGCTATGAGACAACACATTGGTAAAGAGGCATGTATCCTTCCTATATTTCTAAATGCAAAGAGGCAGCAGTCAGACCACATGTCAGCACAAACCCTGCTCTTACCTGCTCTTACCTGCTGGTGTTGTTGCCTGTGGGGGGAGGGAAGAGGGGCTGGGAGAAAGGCATGGGTTAGCAAACACTTGCATGGAGGCAGCTGCCCAGGCACAGCTGTAAACAGGTTGGCCACAGCCAGAACAGACCTCTCTGCCCTAGAGGGAGGCAGAGAGGAGAAGTGGGGTGTTTGTGAATTTTGCCCTCCACCGACAAAGTCCCACTTTGTGGCTGTGAGGGACAGAACTCCACGCCACGTGCTCAGAGAGAGAGAGAGAGAGTGACTGGAGGTCTGGGGCTGGGCTTTTGTGGGAATGAGGCTGGGTGGGGCTGGGTGCTGATAGGCTCCCTATCTTAGGCATAACTCTGTCGTTTCCAGACCTAGCAGGCCCAACTCCGTCCTAACTCTGACCTAACTCAGGAGTAGGGTGTTAGAAATTTTCAGGAGAGGGCTGGCTTAGGTAAGGTAAAATGGCTCCTATGGGTCTCCTCGAATTTGGGTCCACCTTTTTGGTCGACCTAAAATTTGTGTCAGCATTTGTGTTGGAGGGGGCGTGTCTGTGCTTGCCAGGGTCTGGAATCCAACGTTAATTGGTTGCCGCCCCCGTTACACCCACGGTCCGCCCATGTTCCGCCCACTTTTAGGTCAACTTTAGGTCTGACTTGTGCTGCTTAGCCCTTGGGTTGGAATGGGCTGTTCTTAGTCCGTTGGTCATAACTTCGCCCTAACTTTGACCTAACTTCGCCCTAAATGGTTGCATTCCAGACCTAACTTTGACCTAAATGACTTAGGCTGACTTTAGGTCTGACTTGGGCTGCTTAGCACTTGGGTTGGAATGGGCTGTCAGTCTTTCAACACTCTGTCACCCTCTGAGAGAGAGCTGGGATTTGAACCTAGGCCCCTGAGTAGAATTCTAGCCACTAATTAGAGGCCAGACAGGTTCTGCTTACCCTGTAAACGCTCATTAACCAAATTTAGGCTTAGCATCCAACTTAGAGGCCAAAAACGTGTATATTTCAGAGCAACATTAATCTATTCTTCAGGTAAATCCTAAAGCCAGTTTTGACTTCTGATATACGTCTAAACTTGGTTTTTATTCATATACTCCGTCCCAAAAAACGTGGTGTATCAACAACATAGGAAAAACATCAGAATGCTATTTTCTTGAAGTGTACCGACAACAATGTTCCTGTTCAAGATCTTTGTCTCTTTATTAATGTGGAATAGACTTTATGGAGCAATTCCTGATTTGGGTGGATTGGTGGAAAAGTGGTGTGTGTGTTTTTTCTACTCAACTAGAGAGAACGAGGAGCAGGTGACTGTGGCCCCATCCACGGCAGCTTTTCTCCCCTTCTCCCTCCAGCACTGCCAGTCTCCTGATCCTCTTCTCACGCAGTCTTAGCAAACGGGAAAGGATTAAAGCACTGGCCAGAGGGGACCCATCAGTGGTGGGTTGGAGGAGGGGGGCTCTCATCAATTCGCCACCTCCTCCAAGGCACTGCTCCACACGACGGCGCATCCAGGTTGCACCATCAGTGGGCTGGCTATGGCTGTTAGACTCTGAAGCTTTGGGACAGGAGACTTTTTCTCCTTGTTGGAAGATGCTTTCTGGCCCTTCCAGCTGTGTGTGATTCAGTGACTCCATGATGAAGTCTCTGATCCTCCCTGCGTCCCTGGTATATGGCAACCTGCGACTCTAAACAAGTGGTCGTACAGGATGAAAAAAAACTCCCAACACACCTGCTGTGATACTATCCTTGGAGCTGCTGTACTAAACCAGTAAAGACAGCTTTGCATGAGACCTCAGTGGCACTAGGAAACAAACTGTTAATGATTGCCTTTGTTAGGGCAAAGTGTCAACAAACCCTTCGGCCATCCTACTAGTCAAGAGTAAAGGAAGCATATCCTGTTTCCCTTTCCAGGTGCCAGTCCCTCCTATTCATGCTTTCATTTGCCCAAGTGTAGCATGTTGACTGCCTGCCTCTCTGCACTGACGACACAATTCATCATACTGACAAGGAAGCCTGGTGCAGGTGAGAAAAACAACGGGGACAGAAGTTTTGCCCAGCACCTGTCCCTCCTCCTTTCAGCAGCTTGGAATTACCTTCAGAGAAGGGCCTCTGCCAGAATCCTTTAGCTGCACGATGGCTACAACAGTCTGTTTTGATCTTGCTTTCTGGCTGCTCAGGGATAACAGGAACCTGCCTTTGCCTCCTACTCCTCCCTTTCTCAATAGAAAATAAATCCGAAAGGAGCGTTTTTCTTAAAGGAAGGAAATGGTATGGCACAGGATCTCTTAAATTCATGTACAATGTGTCACACATTAACCATTACATACTGAACAGCTCTGGTCTTCAAATTCAGAGTTGGGGCCCCATAACTGGGGCACAGCCTGGTCCAAGGAAGGTCACATCAAGTGGCATTATCATGGTCCCCCCCACACCAAATAGAGGAAAATGGACCTTGCTTTTTCAGGGAGACCTTCCTGAGCTCTTGTGTACTCCAATCTTAGTGCTACACCACTAGCATGGAAGGCTACAGCATGGCTGCCCAATTCCAGCCGGTCCTGTTGCCAGCTGCCTTAACACTCAAGTTCCTTGGCTGTACTTGCTTAGCATGCAGTCAAAGATCATGGGGGCCCAGCAAGTCTAATCACCTGTGCTTGTAGTTTTGTACAGCTTCCAATGTTTCCTGAAATCCAGTTCTTGTCTGCTGTTTCCTCTGTCAGCTGATAGTTACACAGGCACCAGGTTCAGAGAGCTCCTGAAAGTCCCCTTTCCGAAGGTCTCAAAAATCTTAAAGGAACCTTGATACCAGTTTCTAGCAGGGGAGGATCCACAGGTAGGGTCTGACTCCAGTTGGGCACACTGCAGGCCCACAACCATGCAAGGGCCTACAACCATGCATGGTCAACCCCTGGGGCAGTTCGGTTCACTGGTGGGTTCAAAGTTAGAGGGCTCACTGGTGCTGCTGCTCCCCACAATCACCCAGTAAACCAGCCAGGGCTCAGGGCACAAAGGGAAGGCTTACCAGGAGGTAGTGAGGAGCAGACAGCAACAACCAGTGACTGCAAGTCCTCCTTTGTGCCACCACCATCTACAGTAGTAGCAGTGGTAATGAAACAAGCCACCACCCAATCACCTGTCCACTGCTCAATTAGCTTTCCTCACTGGGTATTATCGAGGGCACCCAGCCGGGAAAACGAACCAGAAACCAGGCAGTGGATGGGCGGGCAAGCAAGGGCCAGGGCCCATGAGAGGAGGGTACAGGGTGTATTTTGTACCTGGGCCTGGGAGGGCCAGAACATTTCCCAATCTCATCTGGACTCACATGGGATCCCTGCAGCCTTCACTGCGTGGCCTTTGCTGCTGCAGTGTCGGGAGGCCAGGTCTACCAGGTGGGTAGACTCTGGACTCTATCTGGACTCTGCATTGTGAAGCCCAATAGACCTGGTCTCTGGAGATTTTTCTGTCCGTCACTGCTCCTTCCCTGCCCCTGTTCTACCTGCCCCACCCGTTGCCAACCCCCCCACCCCGTTTCCCCCTTTGAGAAAGGGCCCAAAAGAAACTTTGTTCCCCCCACGCGGATAAACTTCATCTCGGCGACCCTGGCAAGGGCCCTCCTCTAGCAGGTACCGTCACCTCTGTACTTGAGAGTAGCGGCATGAAGGAAGATTTGCATCTGTCTGTTGCCTGGTTTCCCAGACACTATGGGGAGGGTAGCTGGCATGAGCAGAGGCGTCACTAGGGTGCGCGTCACCCCATAGCAGGGTGCGCGCATCACCCTAGTGACGCCTCCCCCTATACCCCCCTCTTAGTAATCGATTTTGGGGGGCACCCGCTCCGGGCACCCGATGTGCATCCGACGGACGTCCGACGGGCGCCGCTCCGGGCACCCGACAATTTTTACAGCCGGCTCAGGGATGTCTTCCCCGGCCGGCTGTCCGGGGCCTTCTGAGGAAGGCCGGGTGCGCGAACGTTATTTATAACGTTCTTTTGCACATGCGCAGACTGTTGCTGAGGGAAAAGGGCAGTCGGCCGGGGAAGACGTCCCCAGAGCTGGCTCCCAGCTTCAGAAGAGGCCGGGAGCCGGCTCTGGGGACGTCTTCGGGGGCGACGCACACAGGAGAGGTGACGTGCGCGCGTGCACGCATCACCCCTTACACGCGTCACCCCGTGGCGGCCCGCTAACGTCACTTGACGGTAGCGACGCCATTGGGCATGAGTATGCACTTTTCAAAGCATGGGGGAGCACACCATTGGAGGATCCTTGCAAGCCTTTTGGCCCAGGGCCTCCACAAAGCTTGGGGCTGGCTGGAGCTAGTTTCCAGTTTCTTTTATTTGCTTGTTTAGCCCTTAGGCATTGCACAAACCCCTACAAGATAGTTTAGAAACAGAAACAGACAATACTGGTCCTTTACAAATATTCAGACATCTTCTATGACACAGCCAATTATATTTATCTGAACAAATTCGGCTTGTAAATTAGCTAACATACAGCTGATAACAATTAGCTGATACAGTTGTTATACCTCCAATAATGTAGATTCCTTTAGTGCTGATTTGTTACAGTGCTCTTTTGTCCTGGCATTTAACCAGTGGGAGCAGTGCATTCTGAGCCAATCAATGTGTGTTTTCTGCCTAGTAGATAAAAATGTCTCCAATAGCACTGTTTCACACAGCACTTGACTTTCAGGGAATGCCTATGTGATCCGAGGTATTGCTGTGCTTTAAGGCCACAATCCTATACGTACTACCTGGGAGTAAGCCCCACTGAACACAGACTTTTCTCTGAATAAACATGCATAGGATTGTGCTGAAAGTCTTGTTCCACTAAAATCAGATGTTTTGTAACTGAATATTTTGCTGGTTGACACAATATTCCCTTCCTCGTTTATTAAGTCCTTTGTTTAATCAGTACATTCTCATGGAAATATACCTATCTGGTAGTGTAGAGAAAGCAATAGTGCTGTCATTTACACTCACATGTACGGCCAAACAACTACATGTGATGGGGAAATCCATGATTGGCCCTCCGATCTTTTTAAAAGATTAATGCAGCTGTGGCAGGAGGGGCGTGTTGGCTCAGAGCAGCACTAGGGGAGGAGGGATTTAACCTTCCCGCCCCGCGCCGTTTCTCCAATGTAATCCACCAGCACCCTATTTGCCAGCCGGGGAAAAAGGATAACAGCTGCATTGTGCCTGTGTCCCGCCCCCCCCCCCCCCAGTGGTAAGTTTAGCAGATTTTAGCAAGGGATTTCAATTCAAAAACCTCACGGGGAAAGTGTCACACTTTATTGGAATTAATTTGCCCATTCCTGCTTTTATGCCTTAAAAAAGATATCAGCATATCCAGGCAATCACAGATCTCCCAAATCACATGCAGTTTGGCCTTAAAAGAATTACAGAGTGATATGTTCAAAAAGGAAGCACAGTATTTACGTTGTATGCAGTTCCCTGATTCTTCCTCCCAGTGGTGGGGGATTTTTTTTTTTTTTGTAATCTACAGGAGTCTGAAATTGAGAGTGGGTGATCAGCAGGTGACCAGGCTGCTTAACCCTTTTCCTTCCTGCCATTCATCTGCTCAAAACTGTCTCCCCCCCCCCCATTGCTTGTATTTTTGCAAGGGAAAATATATAGAGGGTCCCTGTATCTTATCCCCCATGGGTGGGAATGCAACAACTTGGGGGAGGGAATGATACTAAGCAAACTAGTGCCCGGAACAGAAATTCCCCCATCAGTCCTCCACTCCCCATTTCAGATTCCTGTGGCTGCTGCTTTTTCTTTTTTTAAGACAAATTTGGAAGAATAGCATCATGAGTAGCTTGGCCTCCAATGTCTAGAAATGAAGACTAGAAGACGAAAGCTTATCCAGGCATGAAGTGCATTAACCCAGCTGTTGCCCATGGATAAGACTGTCACTGAATGTACATGAAAATTGTCCTGCTTGGATGCGCACATTTAATACATTTAATTGAGGAAGAGTCCTTCACGTTTGGACTTACAAAGGGAAATTAAGCCTTGTCTCAGTCCCACCCCTAAATTACCGTATATACTGCACTTGCTTATTTTCCCAAGCACGTGCGGCAAAACCTTTCAGATTGCAACACTGTATTAGGAATTATACATCAGAAATCTCCCCAATGTGGCAAATTATTTTTCCGCAGGCTGTTCTGGTATCATTTATCTGAGGGCTCAACAGGACGTGATGTGGGAGATCCTCCAGGCCAGACCTGTGGTTAGTTTAGTCCAAACTAATTTATTTGGAGAAAAAGCCTTGGAGGAAGGAGATTTAACCCTTTTCTCTCACACTATTTCCTTGATCTAAATTGTTCCTCCTTCTGAAGCTGATATTAGCCCATCAAAGGGGGAAAAAGTACAGCATGTAGTCGCAGTTGCCCTGACCTTGTGTCCTTGTCAGGGACTGTGTTTATGTCATAAAGAAGCCAGTCTGTGAGTGCAATTTCGCACAAGCAGCATCTCCCACAATAAATGTAGTTATGTGATACTTTCAGATGAGATGTGCAGCTTGGCTCTATGTTTCTAGTCCTTATGATTGCAGAGATACACTTGAAAACGGAAATGAGGGTATACCTCCTAAGATCAGCACAAAAAGCTAACTAATCGATTCCTCCATATAAGCATGGGAGAAGGGATCTCAGGTGGCCTTTGGTTCTGGGTGCACTACAGCACTCTGGCCCTTACTTTCAAGAAAGGTCAGTTTATCTTTTCCATATACAAATCCAGCTTTCCTTCCTTCTCCTCTCCAGGGCCCTTCGGCACGATCCTAAGTAAAGAAACGGCTGTGAAGCGCACGCTCCACAGGCACCAGGTATCGTAAGCGCACTGTAAAGCACGTTTTCGACATCCGGGGAGTAAGGACCGCCGGCACAGAGGCCAGAAGCCCTTACTCTGCCTCCCAACCGACCCGGCACCCACCGGAGCACATACGTCCTGCACTGGTCGGTGCAGGGGCAAGGGGAGGGAGAGCCGGGTGGCGAGGGAGGGCAGCCATTGGGTTAGCCAGGCCAGGAGGGGGTAGGAATAGAAAGAGAAACCAGCTACTTCCCAAGGTCTCCTCCTCCCCTATTTTGGATGGTATATGTATGCATGGTTATTTGGGTAACAGTGAACAAATTCAGCATTTATTTGCCATAATATAAAAACTAGATCTGGGAGAGGGAAGCCTGTGTGTACAGGAAACACACCAGACTATTTTGAATCAGCAAGGAGCTAAAGCATTGAATTAAATTTAAAGTGTTGTGTTTGTTGAGACACAGCCTTAGAGAATGCACTTTGCCAAAACAAAACAAACAAAAAAAAAAACCCTGCAATTTACAAGATAGCATGACAATTTATAGGAATGTTAAGTGCCAAACCATCATAACTGCATTTCTTCATAATTCCTTGATAATGAAAAACACTAGCAAGATCAAGTTTCTGGCAACTCGATGCTAGAGCCTCGGAAAGGTTACTATTAAAAAAAAGCTAGTGTAACTGAGTGAACAGGATATTCTGTCTTGCCTGGAACCATGAAGACAATTTTCATGGGCTACAGAAGGAGCTTTAGCGGCATCATATATCAGAACATTATAACCTTATTTGACCCAGAAAATGCCCAAAATATTCAGAACTGCAGCTCAGCAGCTGTTTATGTAGGGCTAACACTAATATCCAGCTGCAGATCCAGCACAGAGTGAATTTTGGTGACCGAGACTGTGATATTCAGGGGCTCATCATACATACACCATGAATGGGGACATCTGAAGAGACTGTATTTCATACTGCTGGTCTGGGCTTCTGTGCTCTGTGAACCATATATAATAACAGATGCAATATTTCTTGTCTCATAAATATTTAAGACACAATAAGCAGTGAGTTTCATTACTAGAGGCCTGAATGGCAGATTACGAGGTATAAAACCAAAGACCTCCTGACTTGAGTTACATACAAGTCACAGCACAAATGATTCCTTATGAATACTACAGAACTGAACATAAAATATTCCTATTATAGTTAAGAAGACAAAGTGGGAGGGGAATCCCAGTTATGGTTGTTGTTTTTTTAGGTACTATCCAGAAAGATGGTTCTTCTGGGTGCATTACAGCAGGGGTTCTCAACCCCTTCCCGGCCAATGCTTGCATACATTTGGTGGTTTATTCAGCCTTTAACCCTGGCCCATTTGAAGGCTCAGCTCAGGCAACACTAAAGCCTGTCAAAAATGTAGAACATGCTGCTAACCTTCTTACAGTGATCTGGATGAGGTCACCGCAGCCCACCATGTGATGATGGGGGGGGGGAGGAAGCAAGGCACAGGAGGACCTTCTCACAAACTCTTGGGTACCTCCTGGATGGCTAGGAGCCATTCAGAAAAAGAGTAAACATTACGACAAGGAAAAGACTGAAAAAGGGGAGACCTTTCTCTCTCCCTCCTACTAGAGGTGAGTACAATTTCTGGGGTTCCCGCAACTCTTAGACATAAGACCGACCTAAACTGCAAGTCCCTTGTTCATCATCTCTAACAAGTGGAGGGGCCAGTTAGCAATGCTCAGGGGACATCTGCAGGTGCTGGAACAATGTGTGTCAATTCAAACTAGCCAGTTCCTTTCATGGGATTTTGCGGGATCTTCCCTGGCCTGACATGTTGGTTTGCAATGCACATATATACTCAGTGTGGGGAGCATGCCAGGCGAGCATGACCCAGGTCGGCCTCGCGGTATTTTGCTTGGACTGATGGAAAGGAAGCATGAGGTCCACGGGTCTTAGGGAGCAGGCCAAACTGCTCTTCAGAATAACCCCACACACACACACACACACACACACACACACTGTAGCTAGCTAGCTTAGAGGAGCCATGCCTTTTGGGGAAAATTCCATGACCAACTGCACCTTGCTTTGTCATCTGATTTAAACCACGTCCGGGGAGCCTCCTGAATTCTAAGTACTGTAAACAAAGTTGTTAGCAAACACACAAAAAAGTGCCTTCAACCAGGCCTGGCTGATGCTGGTGAGCTGCCTGACCTAGCTTCCCCAAATTGCTGCCTTTCTCCCTCCAAAATCTTGCATATGCCCCCTCCCCCATGTGGAGGGGAAAGACTGAAAAAGGGGAGACCTTTTGTGGGAGGGGGGAGCTGAGCCCCCCCTCCTTTACTTTCAGCTTTGACTGCGCTGGGTGCAGCCCACTTGCTCTGCCTGGGTGATGTTTAAAATACCCAGAAGAGTGGAGCATGGGCTCCCAGTATGCACCATTTTAAACAGGATTTTAAACCAGTATGCACCATTTTAAACAGGACCTAAGTGGAGCATGCTGCATGCAGCCAAAGCAGAAGGGAAAAAGAATGGCACCCTTCAAAGTGTGGACGTTGTTCACTTCCCTCTCCCAAATGTCTTCCTTATGTCTCTCCAGGATGTAGAGTCATCCCCCCCCCTCCGGTGTGCAAGGAGCTCGAGGAGAGCACAACACCCACCCACAATAAAATCTATGTTGTGTTGCACCTATATACCCTTGCCTTCCTCCCCATTTCATGCCTTTCCATTGAGTTGTGCCATGAGCCACTGCAAGTGATCCCTGCACATACAATAGATTTCCCCCATATGGACATGACGCATGTGTTTAAGAGCATGCCCAGTAACACTTCTAACAATTCTGACTGGCTACTCCAAAGGCAGGAAACCCGAGTCTAGCTCTCAGGATCTTTCCTCTGCCAAGGCCAGGTGGATAGACGTGATCAATAGAAAGATGTAAGCAAAACCCAGAGGGGTGCTGATGTTTTCCTTGTCCCCCTTTGTTTGACTAGCGACAAGTGCCAGCCAGACTGTTACTTCAAGTTCTGATATACATTCCGGTTAAACTGTGGATGCCCAGGTTACATGGGTCAGAATGGTGAACGGATTCATCCAAGCCTGCACCATGTTACCTACATGGGGGGGGGGGGCTGCTCCCACCACACTCTGAATTTTGAATAAATCTGGCCTGCCAGAACTCATCCAAACAAAGTAAACTTATTGCATTACTTACATCTGAAAAAAAGACAAGAAAAAGTTTCAGCTTGGGCTTCGATAAGTCTCCAGGGAAATGGTTCCTCAATTTTGGAGCATCACCAAAAATGCTTCTCCGCTGCAGAATGCATTCAGATCACAGGTGATATAACCCAGTCCAGACATATTCATCCTGGTCCAACCAACCACTGGCCATATCCAGACCTAACCAGCATGCTTTATTACAATGCACTGCAAACACAATGTGAAGTACTTATGTACTTGTACTGAAGTCATTGTACTTATGACTAGGTAGCCTTTGGTTGTACACTTCATAAGGAACCATGGTGACCACAACTGAGGCACTGCCAGGCTGGTATACAGGAAGCTGCCTTATATGGAGTCAGACCACTGGTCCATCTAGCTTGATGTAGTTAACACTGACTGGCAGCAGCTCTCTAATATTTCTCTGCCCTACCTGGAGATGCTGTGGATTGAACCTGAGGCCATCTGTATACAAAGCACATGTTTTACTTTACAGCCCATCCCTAAGGTGACTGGAGCACCAACTGTGCGCACACAGGTGATATCCCCAGAGTGGCAGAGCAAGAGTTGGAGCTGACCAGTTCCACAACTTAAGTTCAATGGGGATTACTCCTGGGTAAATGTGTGTAGGATTGCAGCCCAAATTGCTGAAGAGGATAACATGAAACGTATCTAAATTCAATGTGTGTGTGCATTGCGCGCGCGGAACATGCCCCGCACGCGGAACAAACACACACACCCCTCTTAGAAACAAGCTCTTCTGGAAAGGCCAGTAAAAATATGAGCCAGGTAATTAAAGTGCACAACTTCTGCTTGGACTGTACAGACTTTGAGGGTAGACTCAGGGCCTATTCACAAGTGATACATGGATGCATCGAAAACAAACAGCCACCACTGTAGGTAAGACGAGCTTTCTTGCATTGTCGTTCACAGGGCTACTCAGTTGCAGGAAGATTTCTTAAATGCCTTCCAAAGCACTTTTATATATTTATCTTGTGGATATTTATAAGCTGTCCTTCAGGAACTGTATTCTCAGGGCAGCATATAGTTTTAAAAGCTATAAAAACTATCAAATTCAATCAAATAGAACAATGAAAATCACAGAAGCTGTAGTAAGCCCACCACCCACAAATAAAACCCCACCAAGACCCAGCGGAATTAAGTTTTGAACTTCTGTACCAAATCTGTACATGGTCTAGCAAGGGGAAATTTTATGTGCCCACTGGTGAAACAGGCCTGAGAGAACACAAGACTACTTTTAATTGGGGGTGCTTAAGCAAGACTGTCAGATGGAAATAATTTCCAGTCATTACCAGCATGGAGTAACCCTGAATGGGTGATTCAGGAGCTGAATGACTCCAGTATCCCTTGATTTCATTATTTCATTACTGAGCCTTTTAATCACCATTTGCATGATTCCGAAGTCTTATTTAGAAGCAATTACTGCAAAGAAATAAAAGAAAACAAAATTGCAGTCTGATGTCAAGATTCAGGAACAGAAGATGGGTCAAAGGACTGTGCAATAAAGATTTCATACAACTATGACACATATTCTTTCCCCCCAGCATTCTGGGTTTCTGCAGAATGCTCTGCTATGCCTTTTGTTCTCCAATAGTCACATGGAACTCCACGGGTGTAGGGGCTGACTAGGGGCTGACCTTCAGTACTGGGGCATGTTCCGTGTGCACACTGGAGACATGGTACATTCTTTGACATTCAAGAGAGTGGAGAATATTCTGCTCATGTTTAGCTTCATGTGTGCACTGAAGCCCTGTGGAGACGTGTATGAAGGTCTAGCTATTAACTGCCTGTCAGTACCACTTTAAGAGGGATCTGTTATCCACATCTACACTGAAATGTATAACCTATATCTGAATCATCAGTGTATGGGAACTGTTGTTCACACCGCATCATGGTGCTACTAAGCTGAAAATATGGGCATAGTACATTCCCAGAACTGGAGCTTTGCCTTTGCCAAGAATGAAAAATGGGAATAGTGGCACTATTGAGTAGGAAATGATGTTTGTTGTTGTTCAGTCGTTACGTCATGTCCGACCCTTCGTGATCCCATGAACCACATCCCGCCAGGCCTTCCTGTCCTCCACTATCTTCCTGAGTTCGCTCATTTTCATGTTGGTTGCATTGGTGATGCTGTCTAACCATCTCATCCTTTGCCTTCCCCTTCTCCTTTTGCCTTCAATCTTTCCCAGCATCAGAGTCTTCTCCAGAGAGTAAACCACACACTCTCGTCATGTGGTAGTTATGCCAGTAGGAGGCTGCTCAGGCAAGGCAAGACCAGGCAAGCCATGATGGAAAATATTATGGTATGCAATGTTTTCCCCAGTACTGCCCCTCCTCCACAAGCCTTCCTGTAGCTAATGCTTAGCTTCAGGATTGTCCTGTTTACCTAAGATGGTTGGGGCAAGGAGGAACTGGGTCTGCTGGACTGTAAAGAAAAGAGGGAGCAGCTGGTCTGCCTGTCATTTTGTCCCCCTACAAACAAAGCCCCCCACTTCTCTTCGGAGGATGTAGTCAGCAGCAAGCAGCTGGCACCCTCTCAAATATATCAGCAGCACTTGGCAAGCGCCCATATGCACATGGCAACCATTGCTCTCCCATGAAGGCATCTTCCAGAAGGATACTCTAGAAGAGTCATATATAGGGGGAAAGATGGAGAGAATCTCCTTTTTTCCTTCTTCCCCATTTCCTCCACCTCCTGTAAAAGGGGTCACCCACCTGCGAATATTTGCAATACACTTTGGAAAACTATAATTCTGTATTATTGCATTTAAATATCCAATGAGGAAAATGGAAAATCTCTTTTCCACAATGCCAGCAGCAATCCAAGGTATTTCATTCCATTCCCACGGGCCTCCTCCTTATGGAAGCCAAGCAATTCTGTGTGTAACCTATGGCCTTTATCACAATGCAACAGACATTGCAGCACTCCTAAGCTCTTGATGTTTTGTAGCAAAGAGATTAAATGCACTTTATATTAACATAGGAAAGGACTATATAAAGCTATTAACAAGAGGCTGTAACACTAACAGCAGCAGTAAAATTGCTTGATCACAGGCATTATATTTGTTTTCATGTAGGAAATACACTTTCCAGCACTACAAATCTTCACCAATATTTGGCACACCTGGATTGCATGTGTGCCAACTGGAGTTAGATAATGTGCATTGCTCTCACACATTACAGGGAACTCCACAGAGACACATGGTTTGTAGGAACTTGTCGTGGAAGTGTATGGAAGTGGGTGGGGCAGGTATTATAGGCAAAAGGCCAAGCAGTCAGTAATGGCCCTTTCTCCCCACTCTTCCTACTGGTCAGGCTGGATTTAACAGGGATTTAGTAGAATTCCCATTATATCATCCAAGACTAGGAAGCCCAGACTAAAAGACACCACCTTGGAAGTGCCCCTTTCCTAGGATAAAAGTACCTCCCAAAATTTATTCTAGGATAAAAGTACCTCCCAAAATTTATCCTAGGATAAAAGTACCTCCCAAAATTCAGGGGGTCACCTTTGAAACCCAAGAACAGGAAATTAGGGCAGTTGGGTAGGCTTGATACTCCATTTCCTAGTGAACTGAGCTCAGGCAGATGATCAGTAAAAAAATAGATAGAGTTGATTTAAAAGGCTCAAGGACCACAAAAAAGTGTGAGTGAGGTGGGAGGTTGTAAAGTATCAAAGCAAGACACGTATCAAAAAGAAGCAAAACAGAAATGGCAAAAAAAAATGACAATTAAAATGCAAGCAATAAATGAAACAAATCCCGGACACTGAGTACTTTCTCCCCTGTTCCTTTCTTTCTCACAATGTTCCAGGGCGTGCAAGCGTGTGTGGTTCCCGCATTCACTCAATGAATTCGTGTGCCTTTTGATAAAAGCAGTGGCGGCTTTCAATGACGAACCTGGCAACACACATGGGCATCAATGTGAATAACTTTATAAATCCTAGGATTTATTATGTCATGTGTTTATCTGATTGGATGAGTTATGACCACCTGGGCACCTCTACCTGTCCCCTTGACCTGATTAGGTAGGCTCCAATTGCCTGGCACACACTAATTTCAGCAGAAGGACTGACTAGGACCTAGTGTCTCAGCTGAATCCAGACATGAAGACAGCAAATCCACACTCTGGCCTCAATGTGGCTCTTCTGTAATGACACTGAATTCAAAGATGATCTTGCAGCAGGATGTCCCAGTAGCCTGGTTTAGGAAGCTGAAGCATCACCAAAGTCCCCAAGGGGTTGGAAAGGTCCCAATATTGGGAAACAAACAAAAAAATAGGAGAAAATTATTGGTGTGTTTTTCTTAACTACAGAAGCTATCCACTATCTCCAGGATTTTTAAAATATTAATTTAAGTTATAAATCACTTCACGTATATGGACTATGAAGCAGTATATACATTTAATAAACAGCTGGGGAAAAACCTAAATGCTCATGAAGTACCTCCTCCCACTGTAATTGTTTGCTCAGTTATGGAGGACTATGGCTCTTTTCAGATGACAAGGTGTGTAGAGCAAGTATGCGGCGGGGGGGGGGGAGTGGGATTGCAACTACTGTTCCCACTCCCACAGTCTGAACTGGCCCTGTGTGTAATTGAGGACCAGATCAGGTCTCAGATCATGCATAAAGTCTGTATAAATATAGTCAGGTCTGTTCAAACAGAAGACTGAATGTGCATAGGTCACTGGTAAGGGATACAGGTGTGATCCTGCGCACCCTCCCCTGTCAGATGCATGGCAAGGCAGCGGTGCAGCTGCAATTGAAGCCCCACATAGTGGAACAAGGTTGCCACGCATCGCCTGCAGTTCCATGGCTGCGCTTCCCCTCTCGGTGTTCCAGAGCTCAGTGATTATTTTGACATCACTTTTGAGCGCTCTGGATAGCAACAGCTCACCCCTGCGCAGCCACTGTAGGGCTCCATGCACTCAAGGAAAAAATTAGAGGGAACACTGATCCTGTGTCCCCTCTATGCATGGGGATTCTGCATTCTAATTCAGCCTCATTGAACTCAGTGGGATCCACTTCTGAGTTAAACATGCATCAGATTGAACTGCACACACTGGGTTTGTTATCTTCACTGATTTGGCAGAAGAAGCAGCTATTTGCTTTCAATGGAGGTGTCCATAGTTCCACCATTAAGGCTGAGGCACACCAACCACGTCTTCCGTGCTGGCTGCTCTGTGTCCTGCCCCCAGGGGGCTGGGACACGGACCGAACGTGACAAACGTTCCCAGAGCTGGGCTTTGCCCAGCTGAGGCGTCGGCGCACCCGTGGCTTCCGACGGCTGCCGGCGGCCAGAACGAAGGTATGTCACACTCAACAAACGCACGCGCAGCCCAGACGCACCTCTGTGCCGGACGGAAGACGTGCTTGGTGTGTCACCGCCTTTAAGCAGAGGGAGGCAGATCACTTCAGGTGGCAGATTTAAGAGTACCACGGACATCATGGTCCCACTAGTAGTGCAGTAGGCCACATGGAAGCAAGATCACTTGAGAGGTTGATGTAGAATTACCCCTTCTATAGATTTTACCTCTATCTTGGTTGGATAAAAGAGCTGTACAATCCTACTTTCATAAACCTTGAAGCAACTTTTGTATTACGTAGTGTTCACAGCCCATGCAGTCTGGTGACAATCACATGAAGAAAAGCCTTATAGGTAGAGGAGAAAGCAAACGTTCTTGAGGCTGGCAGAGAGTTTTGTATTTCAGGAATAAGCTAAGTCTTACAATGTATTTGAGGCACGTTTGGAATATTTTTAGCAGCATTGATTTTTTGTAAATACATGAGATTTTAAAATGGCTGCTGCAGGAAGTGAAGTTTTCCAAACTACTAGCTTAAAATGGAATTCTCACAATGTTTGTGTGGCTGAGTTTAAACCCACGATACTCATTGCATGGAACCTTTCACCTGTTAGTTGCAAAGCCACCAGTAACAGTAGCAGTAAGAACAATTTATTACACATAATTGTTATGAATAAACTGTTTAGCAATAAACTGTTTAGCTTTTAAACATTAATGGCATCTCTGTTGGCACTGCAGTTATGAGAACTCTGCTGTGCATGTTGCATGCACAGATACAGTACACCGACCAACAACAATATATGTAGCAGAAGATACGGAAAAACTCCAACCATATACTGTACTTCCATTTGTGTATCAAATTCCAATTCACTCTACGCCCTCCCCGATTCAGAACTGACACTGTATATAGAATGATATGGTTGGGAACTAGAATGTTAAGTTGTGCAACAGTCTATTCTGACCTCCTGGTTTAAAAAAATCTTAAAACCTTCAATCTTATATAATTACACACACTTTCTGTTTTGTTTTACTCTGTAGAAAAACAAACAAGATCATTAGGTTATATTTTATCAAATTATGATGACCCATCAATTTCTGCAGGATTGTTCCTGTGTTCATGACTTATTGCTGATTAAGTGAAACCAACTGCAATACTAATAAAGAAGTTTATCTTAAAAGTTCAGAGATGCAAGATTTTTAAGTTGTGCATGTTGTGTATTGTCAATTCCATTTAAAAACTGAATGGAGCCTTTTCATCTACGTGGCAAAATTCGGGGCATACTATTCTAAAGGCTACAGATTTAGGCACAAGTCATGCCGGCCACATGACCACGGAGGCATCTTCGGACAACGCTGGCTCTTCGGCTTTGAAATGGGGATGAGCACCACACCCTAGAGTCGGACACGACTGGACTTAATTGTCAGGAGTCACCTTTACCTTTTACGGGGTGGGGTAAAAATTGAATGAAGAAATAATACACTCAGTAGGATTGACTACTTGGCAGGCTGCAATCCTAAACACACAGCGCAATCCTGTGTAACCTTGCACTGGTGTAAATGCACTTATGCCAGTGCTGTTATGCCACTTATGCCAATCTGCTGTTACACCGGTGCAAGGTTACACAGGATTGCACTGTTAATAGGGAGTAAGCCCCATTGAACACAATGAAACTTACTTCTGAGTAAACCTGTTTAGCTTTGTGGTGTAAGGATTGCATGTGGAATTAACATCCAAGCAATGTCTTAGGGCAGTGTTTCCTAATCTTTTTTGACCTGCGGCTCCCTTGACCATTGGGATTTTGTGGAATCTCCATTTGGCTTAAAAATCATGGCAATTAGGAGGAAAAAATGCCTTTTTTGAACAAGTTCTCTCCAGATCTTGGCCTTATAATCTGTTTTGATGTCCAGGGTCTATCTTTCAAGTCGTGATGACAGGATATTCCTAACATGTCTAAGGCTGAAATCCTATACACATTTTCCTGGGTGCAAGTGCCATTGAACACAGTGAGCCTTCTGGGTAAACATGCCTAGCAGTGCACTTTTTTTCTGCTCCACAGGAAGTTCTCACATATCAGACATCAGTAGGGAGGGCTTCTAGGGCAGAGGGAATAGAAATTAAAAACATTCAACTCCCCACTGCAGTTATACAGATGGAAATCTAACTCCCCACTGCAGTTATACAGATGGAAATCTATATTTAAAATATTATAAAATGGAGGGTATAGCATTTTTATTGCAAGTCCTGTGAGATTTTGAGCTTCAAGGAACCATATACAGTATTAGTGGGATGCTTGATAAATTGCTTACAGGCTCAGTACACCCAGTCATGGGAACATAATCATAATTTGTTCCCTCTAAGGACAAATTATACGTAAGGCAAAACACACATCAAGTATTTCTTCCTCTTCCTTCTCTCTTTAAACAAAAATAACTGGGCACCTGAAATGTTATAGAACGTTTAGAAACAAACACATCCCTGTTTGCTTTCAAAGCGGCATAATACATTCATCATTTTATCATGCTTCTCTAGGGCTGCCATCAATAAGGTTTGGCTATCGTCTGCATGCCTTGACTGTCAACTTCCCAGCTGCATCTGGTTGGTTGGCCACTATTTGCAAACAAAACACTATACTCTGCATTAGACAGACTTTTACATCTCAGCTTTGGTACTTACAGCCACACTTCCCCGTGTCTTTTTATATATTTTTTAAAAAAATTAAGAAGCAACCGTCTAGTAAGTTAGTCTCACCCGGCTAGAGAAGCAAACAGAGACTCACAATGGAGGCCCGTCCAAGATTTGTCCGCTGGGAAGCGAGAAACAACCTCTCTAAGCAGGTGGCTTACTAACAAGGGCTCCGTGCAACGGCTTCGGCGCCGGAACTGCGCAGACTCACGCCCTCCTGCGCCGGCGCGGTGGCGGCAAAGCTTTGCTGGAAGGGCTGCGGAGTCCTCCCAACGCTGTTCCCAGCTGCCGGCGTTGGCGGCTCCGGAGCAAGGAGAGCGGTTGTCGCGGAGGGAGGAACAGTGGCGGGTTGACGCTGCCCGAGAGGGAGGGAGCCGCGGCTTTGTTGTCGCTCTCGTCACACCGGTGGAGGTTGAGCGCAGTGCAGGAGGAGGAGTGAGCCGCTGCCGGGTGGGTCTCCCATCTACCCACCGCCAGCCATGGCCAGCTCCGAGTCGGACGGCGACATTGGGAAGGCGCCTTTGCCCATCGAGGACTCGGAGCTGGCGCTGGCCGGGATCAACATGCTGCTCAACAACGGCTTTCGCGAGTCCGACCAGCTCTTCAGGCAATACAGGTACCCGCTCGCCAGCTCGCTGGGTGGCCGTAGGGGGGGGGCGCTTATTCGCTCATCTGGCGTTAGCCCCAGAACCTGTTTTCCGAATGGTATGTATGATTGTGAAGTAACAAACGGGAGTACCACCGAGCGAGTGCAGAGTGCCTTTCTCTTAAGCACGGCAATTTCCATGGACATACTCTTTTATTTATTAGGGCGAGGGGGGGGGGTGACAGTTTTTGCAAAGCAGCATAAAGCTAGTGCTACATCTCTGCCCCAAAGAGCGTCCAGTGTAAATTGGGGGGGGAGGAAGGGCGGGGGCTTCTGTGGAAATAGCACTTATCAAGCCTCTGTGCTTCTCATCTTGGAATTTAAGAACTGGGTAACAGGCCCTTTTGGCTACATGACTGTCCATCAGGCGCTTCTTCTCCACCTGCTCTTCCTTTCACAGCCTTCTCAGCAGTGAGCGCTTCTTGCCCTCGAGAATCCACCCCTCTTTCTTTGTTGGCTCTCCTTACTGCTGCTGCACCCAGGGCTAAATTTGTGCTGGGGTTTGCGCTTATTTGGAATGCCAGAATTTAGCCCTGGAATGTTTAAAGCAATAGCAGTGCCCCAGAACATGTTCAGAGTGCTTTGCCCTCTCAGCAGCCACACCTGGAATTTTAGAATACTGTACTAGGGCTTTCGAATCCAAATGAATGCCTGCTGCTTCCTTTATTTCTATTCTCCACTGCATTGACCAGAGCACCTTGTTGTGTTCTGCATGGATTTATTTGGAATAACTCCCCCCTTTCCCATTCTTTGTATTCTGTCACTACTGCATCTTGGGGGTTGCCCCCCCCTTTCCTACATTAAGCATGTATTGAGCCAGCCCGATTGTATGACAGACTGGTTATATACACTGAGGAGTAGCCATGATGCTGGAATCCTATCTGAGCTCATCTTTTTTTATTGCTATACTGTATTTCTGATACCACTTCCTTTTCCTTTTCCTTTCTCTTGAATGTCTAGACCCAGATATGTGTGGTGTTAGGCATCCACTCTGCACATACTTGAAGGTGCAAGTATTAGAAGCAGATTTTGTGATCTCTTACTCAAATTAAGCCTTAGTTGAAAGAAAGACACCAGGCACTGTCCCTGTAGTGCTGTGTCAACATTTAGGAGCACAGAAAGTTTCCTATACAGTACTGTACTACAGTACTTATTGTTGGATTTATTTATTGATCCACCTAGATCAGTATACAGGAAGCTGTATGATACAGCTCATGATACAGGAAGCTGGACTAGATGGGCCTTTTGGCCTGATCCAGCAGGGCTCTTCTTATGTTCTTAGTATTGTCTGATCGGCAATACAGTACTCTCCAAGGTTCTGGACAGGGGTCTTTTGTAGCCCTACCTGGAGATGCCACCAGGGACTTTCTGCATGCAAAGCAGATAATATACGACAACTACAGCTTGGTGCAAGGGGCTTTTACACCCTGTAGGCTTACATGGGGGGGGGGGGAGGCTTGCATAAACGTTTCATTGGAGTGAATGGAGATAATCTAGCAGCGGTTCTTTTACGGAATGTTTCCAGTGTGATACTACAACAGGCAAAAGACTGAATCTATGAAGATCAAGTCACTTGAATAGACTGTCCTCACAACAACCCTGTGGGGTAGGTGGGGCTGAGAGATAGTGACTGGCCCAAGTTCACCCAGGAAGCTTTGTGGCTGAGCGGGGATTTGAACCTGGATCTTCCAGGTCTAAGTCCGACTCCCAAACCACTACACCCATCACCATCCTGAAACGAAGTTCTGTTGCTTTCTCTCCGTCAGCCAGGTACATATAGGTATTTTGGTATATGCCATTTTATTTCTCTCCCCACCAACAGGCCCCTTTCTACTAAGCATTTCCTGCTGGTTGCTTGAGGCAATCCTAGTCTTCCCTTCCTATGCTGTGCTTTCCCCACGCCTCATAACATGGCATATGCCAAATCGCTGTGCATTTAAGACCCGGATTTCTTCAGCAACGTTTCTCATTTATCTCCCCCACCAATTCATTCTACTTCTTCCCCAACACCATCACCAAAGGTTAAAACTTGAACCAGTTTTTTTTTTTTACAGAGACTGAACAGAGGCATTAAGTGAAATAAATTAGAAGAACGATATTCCCAGGGTGCCTCTTTTGCTTAAACCCTGTGGAGAAGGGGAGTGGAAGACGGTTCAGTGCATGTTATATATTGCACGTTGTAGTTGATATTGTTTCCAAAATGTTCTCTCTTTCCACCATGTACCCAGAAAACCTAGAGCTTCTTTCCCCTCTAAAAGAGCGAAAGAGAAGGTGTGCAGTGTTGCTTCTCTCCTGGTCTGGATCCTTTCCTCAACCCCCTTCTGTTGGGAATCTGTTAACTTTTCTCTCAAACCCTAACCCTTGGCCATGGCTAGGCTTACCAGATCGACGCCCGGGATGGAGCGATCTACCCTTAATACCCTTACCCCGCCCATTAAGGGTAGATCGCTCCGTCCCGGGCGTCGATCTGGTAAGCCTAGCCATAGGTGAATGTAGTATGCATTGCAGTCAGCCTTCCTCCATACACTTCTCAGTACTACTGTCTCTTCTTGCCCCTGCAATTGGATGTTCACTGCCTATTTCTCTCTCTGCAAAGCTGGGCTTCACCTTATCCTATCTGATTCCACCTTTTGTGCATTTCTTACCTTCAGGCTCTGGTCACTTACCGCTCCAGAATACCTGCTGGGCTTCAGGTCCAGCTACTTCCTAGTCTTGAACTGCTAAAATGAGAATTATTGGAAATGGCAAGACTTTCCGGATAGTCAGACTGTGTGTCCTGGAGACCTTTGCCTCTGATCCCCACTACACTATACTACCGTGGCGGTTCAGTGGTGAGAGAGGGGCATGCTTTCTTTGCTTGCTCAGAGGCACTCTCTGTATGTTCCAGAACTGAGCCCTTTGATGGAAGACGTGTATTTGGCCTCTTCTCCCTAACTCCCTTCATCAGTGAGCATCCACCAGGGGTTAGAAAATAGGGACTTCTGTTCTTGAGTGGGCATTCTGTAGTAGAGTCTGTACTGCCTTCTGGCATTGCATCTAGTTGGCAGTCATTACTATTTCTTGCTCAAGATCTTCTCTCCCCTGTTCTCTGTGGTCAAGAACAAGCTCCAGGAGATGCTGCTACTACTGGTGGCCATTAACTGACGTGTTCTGTTCGGTTTGCATGTCTGCCCAGCTTTATTTCCTGGGGACGGGTTCAGTGTAAGGGTCTGTAAGGGACCTCTTACAGATCCTTTCCAGCCTTCCCCCCAGTTCCATCTGTAACCATTGGAACTTTCCTACCCTTTGTGTTTTCGCTGTCGATCGAAAGGTCGGCAGTTCGATTCCCGCGACGGGGTGAGCGCTCGTTGCTTGGCCAGCTCCTGCCAACCTAGCAGTTCCAAAGCATGTCAATGCGAGTAGATAAATAGGTACCGCTTGCGGGAAGGTAAACAGCGCTCCGTGTTCCAGCTGCATGCTACGCGCTGCGGAGAGTCATGCCGGCCACATGACCACGGAGGCGTCTTCGGACAACGCTGGCTCTTCGGCTTTGAAATGGAGATGAGCACCACACCCTAGAGTCGGACACGACTGGACTTAATTGTCAGGGGATATCTTTACCTTTAATTGGTAGTACTGTTAATTGTTACACCTTGTGTTGCCCTTCCTTCCACTTTATAGCAGAGTACGTGAGGTTCCCAGGCATTTTCCCACCTAGGTTGAGTTTATAAATAGTTTAGTAAATGAAAACAGGATGGTTGGAGGGGGCTGGGGAGACGCTGGTCCCTTTGACGTGGAAAAAAAATGCTGTCACAAGGTTCCTTTTCAATTTTGTTTTGCTGTACTGTTAACCTATTATTCATTTAGTTGATGCCAAATTCTTTCCACTTCCATAATACAAAGGCTGGCTCAGTGTTGCTTCTGGTATCTCTAGTCATGCTTAATATATCTGCCCCCTTTTTGCACTGGGGAAGCTTGCAATCACTCCTGCTTACTGACAGTACCTGTCCTATTCCTGAAACCTGGCATACTGCTGCTCTCCTGCTGCACCTGCTTAAACAGCCATTTGCCACCTGCAAAAACTGCCATGTCATCCCTGATCCCATTACCCAGCCCCTTTCCTCTTCTCTCTCCAGTCGTTCATGATACAGCCCTTTATTGGTGGATTTATGTTCTCCTCTCTCCTTCCCCCTTCCCCATCAGCAGCATGACTAAGATCTTATTGGTGCCGTTTGTCTCTTATCCTGCATGGATACCGCTGAAGAGAAGGAAGCTTGTGTAGCTTGTTAATGAGCGTGTTTCCTTTCATTCTGCTGGAAGACTGTCATCTTCTGTTAAGTTCCTTTTCCTCCAGTTCAGTAGAGCAGGTTATCTGCTTAGACTTCTTTTCCCTTCCCTATCTTTTTTTTCTAAACGGACTTTCCCCCCTATGCCCAACTGCAGACGTTTTTGTTTGTTTATTGGAGCAAATTAGATGTGTGTTCTAAAATGTGAAGAAATGTATTCTTGGAAGTGCGTTCTGCTGAAGTCGATACTTATTTGAAAGTGACCTTAGAACTGCAATCTTTGTCATGCTCTTCCTTTCCTACCACGGTAACCTGCAAAAAAACCTCTGATACTATCAGTCTTTCTCCATCCCATTTGTATAGTTTTTTTTTTAAAAAAACAAACATATATCTTCTATTGTGGAGCTCAAGGCAGCATATGTAGTGGTTTTCAGACACTGACCAGACCTAGACTTCAACCAGGTTGCCACATCATGTGTATTAAGGCCATGCTTTGGGATCTTGATGTTGATTATATATACATTTTATTGCTTTAAATCATTTTTGTCAAAAGAAGTCCTCTAGGCTTTAAGAGTTCTAAAAAAATGCATTGCAGCCGTGTTAACCGGCAGTGCTTTTTAAAAACGAGCATAACATGCATATACAAGAGGAGAAGCAAATGTGTGTAGGGATCCTGTGTCTAAGCTAATGGCACATCTATGTAATTTGGTGGTGAAATGATGAATGAGGCAAGAATTAAGGTGCACCAAATCTTGGAAAAAATGCTCAAGAACCAAAACAAGGGGTTTGACCTGGGACTTGCTATAATAGGGCATTTGTTCTTAAGCTGTACAAGGGGGAATTCTAACATGCCACCACTAACATGCGCACATGATGGAGCCCTAAGGAAACCAATTGGGAGGAGAGGGGAGGAGAAAGGAGCTTTCAAGCAGGAGAAGAGGCAGAGCAAAGAGGGGAAAACTTGGGGGGAGAGGGACCTGGGTAGATTAGTTGGGCTTCCCAGAAGAACCTGGGGGAAGAAAGGGAAGGAGGAAGTCAGAGGGATTGATAGGAAGAAAAGATCAGGGTACAGATGGTTGAGACCGTGGCAAAAAGGCTGTGACTGAATGGCTCTCTGTAGCATCTCTGTACTGTATTGGGAGTGCAGTCTTGTTTGAATTGATGATCTAGGGCGGCTGTGTTACAGTTAATTTGGGATCTAGTAGTTTGAACAGGATTCAAGAAAACAAAACAAGCAGCAGCTGTCTTGGGGAGGGTAGAAGTTGATAACTGTCTGCTCTCAGTTATAAAGGAGGTGAGAGAAAGTATTAATCGCTGTCAACATTTAGTAGCCGTGAGATTGGACTGAAGGTGGAACCCAAAGTGTACTCGGATGAAAACATTTTCTAGTGTCTCGGCTCTTCTTCTTTACTGATTTTCACCTGGGTGTTTCTGTCAATTTGCAGAGTATACTACAACACTGAATCAAAACCTAAGGAAGGAGAAGGATAATGTTAAAATTGTGCACAGAGGAACAATGTATATATGATAAATGGCATAACGATAATTGCAACATCTTGGGGGTTGAGAAAGCACCTTATTGAACAAACTTCACCCATATTGCGACATGTGACTGTGTCATAGTCGGTCAGAGTTGCTGCTGCGGTGACAGTTTTTCAGCCACAGCTGCCTTGAAAGGCTTTTGGAAGAGTTGAGGAAGACAGACCTCAAGCTAGTAGCTGAAAATAGTCATTTATTTTAAGTGTCTTTACCAGAGGTTGGTCTTGGGGGCACTAAAACAAATGACATATTTTTATACCCGTTTTCCGCTTGAAGGTCAGATGTGTATGACTTGTTTGAGCACCTTGCGTTCATTTTAATAGCCATTTACAAACTGTCATTTTCATTGGTGACCCTGAGGAAAACCTTTGGTCAAAATTGCCAAGTCTTCACAAAATGAATTGGTACTTTCAAGCGCTAGCTTGAAGCCTTCTTTTTCACTCTCCACCACATTTGCCCCGAAAGTCTTATGACCTCTCCTGAGAATAGTAGGAAGAAGGGAAATTTGTCAACCCGTGATCTCTGGAAACATCTGTAGAGTAAGGGAAAATGCAACCTGAATACAGGAAAAAGTTAAAGTGAGGGGCAAGTGTTTTGTTCTGAGTTGTGAAGCATAAAACTACAATTGTTTATCATTATCTGTTCCCCATATCATAAGCATTTTCTCCACAGGAATAATAGAAGAAGCTGTAGTTGAAGAGTACTGTGAATTCTCTGCTTATATGAAGCCTAAACATTATGAAGCTGCCCTTTTTATTTATGGATGAAGAATCTTAGGTGATGGAGCTGGGAGGGACTTTTTCCTGAGGCATTGGAGAGTTGCATATTCTTGCCTGTCAGGATTGATAACACTATCCCATTAGTCTTGCTCAGTATAAAAAAGCGTAACGAAACCTTGATTGAAATTCTCTGGGTCAAGAAAAGGAGGGGTGAGCGGGTGTACCGAAGCATTATGCGTCTCCAAAGGTAAGTGAAACATGAGAAGGCTGGGAGTGTGCAATAATGCTTTTAAGTTTCACTCTCTCATTGTAATAGACTTGTTAAATATCAGGATGAGCTCCTTTGTGATCATACAAATAGTTGGACATTCAAACCAATTAAAAACTCAATTTTTAAAAGGAATTCTGAGTCTCTTGCTCTTCCCAATATAAGCAGTCCAGTGCCCTTGCCACACACTGATAGAATTGCACAAGACTCTAGCTGCATTTGTCTTCTTTCACTATGTTCTAATAGTTCCTTGTTAGACTGTTGAGTTTCCTTCTTGTTCCCTCCAGGACTGCAACCCTTTTTCTTTCATTCCCACTGCCAATGCGTGCGTTGGCCAAGAGCTGACGTTTTGGGGAATGTTTTAAATGTACAGTATAGATGTTAATGCAAGGTGGAAAAACCACACATCTTCAGAATTACTGCTAAAAGGAGGACCTTCTGTACTGTTAAAGGCCAGGAGGGGAAGGAGGATAGCTTAAGAAATGAAGGTCTGGTTTAGAAGCGACCTTGAGTATGGAAAAGGAGCATGCCCATGCGTAGTTATACGCAGCTGGTGTTAAGTTGGGTTGCTGGTTCCTGCACCTGCTCCTCGGAAGTTGGCACACTTCTCTGGCATGCATCCAAGCCATTGACTCCTGGCATGCTATAGCTTCATACTTGGGAACTAGCTACATGGCTTACATCAGAGGTTCTCAGACTTTGTTACTGTGCCCCCCAAAACATAATTTAGAAATGTACAGCTCCCTCCCCATATTATAGTTAGTCACAACCCATACTTTGAGAACCCCTGGAGTAAGACAGTTGGTTCATCTAGCCCAGTATTGCCTACACTTACTGGCAGTGGTTCTCTGGGGTTTCAGACAGGGGTCTCCCCCAACCTTCTTCAGACCATTCCAAGCTGTTCACAGTTCCTCTGGGGGTCCTGACTCACACTTTGAGAACCAAGTGTGGGTGGCTATGTGTAATATAATATGTGATGGTGTCTATTATGTATTATTACCACATTGGTAAACATTTTTCTCTGCCTTGCATCACTTGTAAACCATCTGGGCAGCCCGATCCTGCCTAAAATGCAGCAACCAGCCGCAATGACAGGCTGCTGCATCCTAGACAGGATGCGGCCCGCACTGGTGCGGCTGGGGCTCGCCTCAGGGGAAGGAAGAGTTTGTCCCCTTTCCCTGCTGTAAGTGCTGGAGGCCTCAATGGGTCTCCTTCCTTGGATACTTGCCAGCTCTTTAGCTGGTGCACCTCTGGGGAGGCCGTGTCAGGCCGGCACGGCCCAGGAAGGGGCTTAGGATATTGGTGCAACCAAGCACTGATATTCCCGCTCCCTCCCTGGCTGGGCCGGTCAATGGCCCCCTCTCCCACCACCCCGGCCAGCCTTCCCTCTGCCTGGTGCAGCACCTACCAGTGTCCAGCGACACGGGTCTTCGAGGATGGTGGAGTGAGCATCATCGGCCTCCGTGCTGGCACCACTTACTCCAGAGGAGCCGCAAAAGTGGCTTACAGCACTTTTGCGACACCTTAGGCCAGAGGAGCGCTCGCTCTGCCAGCCGAAGGTTACACAGGATTTGGCTGTTAACTGAGTGCATAATGTTAAATTTCATAAAGAGTGTGATAACTGTTTTTCTGAATAACTTTGAATTCTGTATAAATGCTAGATGAAACTTATGCTTCCTTTTCCTTATTTTACATTAGGGGCTTTGTCTCTGTTGCTGATACATGGATTATCCATGTCACCATTATGCAAATATCACAGCTAGGCAAGCTTATTGAAGTTTATTATCTGTGCTACAGTGACCCTAAATTCTCAAGTGAATATGGCTTGTACATTTTATTAGTAGTTTTCCCTTTAGATAAGTTGACATCTTTATGTTGTAGTGACGTCACTAGTTCAGCAAGGTCTGGTAAGGATTAAGCTTTACCAGTGGTGTACCAAGCTTTGAGAATACATCAGTTGATGTACACTCTCATATCTTATGGTCAATTCTGTCTTACATTTTTACTAATTGGTTGTCCCATAGGATGAACTTCATGCTGAGAGTTAAAGCTTCAAACATGAATTGATATTTAAAATTCTGAATCATCTACTACTTCTGCTGTGGAAAAGGCATGCCATTATTACACAGACATTTTTTCACCATTTTGCTGTGTCTTACTGTCTTACACTATACACTTGTTGGACTGCTTACAGACAGTACTGTGTCTCACTTTCCCAGCAGGTGTTTGAAGAAATATGGGGGAAAAGCTTTTGTATTGAACTGTACCAATGTGGTTTATTTACATTTGTAACCAGAACTTGTAAATTTTCTGCAACTGTCTTGTATTAACAGACATGTACCATCAAACTGGCAAATAGCAAGTCTGGCTTCTTCTTGTGTATTGACTGACTGAGGTGTGGAAAAGCTTCAGTTGCTTGTGTTCTGTGTCTCACAGCCCAATCCTTTGTAGGTATCCGGCGGCCGGCCCAGGGCCACCCGCCGGATCCCGTACTCGCTCCAGGTTGGAGGAGGCTGTGTAACGGCCAAGCCGGCCTGGTGGGAGACAGGGATATGGCGGACACCATCCCCGCCCCCCGGGCCAGCTGGGCCAATGGCCCCCCTCCCTCACCGCCCATGTGGCCGCTGGGGGATCGCTTACCTTCCTCCGGCTGCCACATGGACTTCGCGGCGGCAGAGTGAGGGTGGCTGCCCTTACTCGTGAGTCGTTGCAAATGTGCCTTACGGCACGTTTGCGACGGCTTAAGGTGGCGGAGTGCTTGCTCCGCTGCCCTAAAGCTCCGCAGGATTGTGCTCTCAGACTGCTGTGAAATCCCTAACTTCGTTTATGAGAATAATACTCTCTCCCCTGGTGACAATGGGGGGGGGCCTCTCTCAAAATATTCTCATATGTACAACTTGCAAAAGACAACTTCAGCTGGGGAAAATATGTAGAAATGTCAGAATCCGTTGATCAAAATAAATGACTTGCCTCCAGATATTTTAAGGTTTATAGGTAGCTTTTCCTTCTACAGGAAACTCAGACTCATGGTGTTTTTTTCAATCTCATGAAAACACTGGACAGCTTAAAATTCTACCATCAAATATCCAGTAAAAACAGGTACAACCTGTTTGTACATGTCTTTATGCTAGTAAAAGTGTAAGCAGTCCTGGGTATTGCCTTTTGGATTTTTGCCCTAATACATGAACGTCTTATGTTCTCCCCAAAGTACTACGACCAGTTTGGTGGTGGGGCAAGATAGCTTTTAAGATAGGAAACTGAGGAAGATCTTGTACGCACACCAGCTGGGGTTTTTTGTCATTTTTTCTCCAGGACTCATTGGCAATGAATACCCACGGTTTACTGTACATCGTCTTAGCTAGCCCTTGGCGTTTGTTTCTGCCAAGAAGTTAGTGTACACGTCTCCTTGTTCGCTTACCTCCAACAACACCCAATTAAACTTGAATTTCTGTCCTTTAACGACAGAGTGGAATCTGTGGTCTGTCTTAAGTTAGTGAGCCAGAACTGTCAGAACAGAATGTGATGGTTAATGATTTCATTGAAAATATATTTGTTTGTAGAAAAATGGTGCAGCTAATACTACTGTAGTTGTAATAAGAGTGATCATTAACTGATTGTTTAGTGCAGGGGTTCTCAACCAGTGGTACACACACCACAAGTGGTACTTTGGCCGTACCCTGGTGGTACTCAGACTGCCGGGACCTCCAGAACCCCACTCTAACGTGACTCTTTCAGCATTGTATTTTCACTCGCGAGGTTTCTGTCTTTGACCAAGCCTCTTGGGAGTGCTGAAAATGGCCCGCCTGCCCACCCAGAGCACCTTGGTTTTTTGGCCTCCAATGCAGCCTCTGGCTTCCTCCTCCGTCCGAAAACCTGGAAGTAAGTGGCAATGATGTCATCACTGCTTACGTCCAGTGGCACGCTGATGGAGGCGGGCCCGGAGGTGGTACAGCGCAGGCCAGGGATTGAGAACCCCTGGTTTAGTGTATTCATGTTGTATCTAAAATACTTTGGAAAGTAACTTGAAAGTAAAAAGTCGAGTTATTCTTGTGCTCACTAGCAAAAATCCCACCAGTTTTTAACCTCTAATTATTCTGGTTCCTACAGTAGAAACAAAACTCATTGAGCCTTTCAAACTCTGAACTTTTCTGAATTTCCAGTGCTGGCAGCTTTATAAACTGCTGGTGGTTCCTGTCACACCAGTCAGGAATTACTGGGTTGTTAAAAAACCTCATAAAACTACATTGAAAAGGGCATTATAGCTGCTCTGCAACCCTTTGTTCTAATGTGTTGGATCAGAAATATGACTTGCCTCGCTTGATGCATTCTGGGGCAAGCCTAGGCTAAGGGAGGGAGTCGTGCGACCCGAACGTGGCTTCTGGAGTGCTATTTCCAGCCCTGCAAATAGAGTGGTTTTGCAGCGTCAAGGCTATTTTTAACCTTTTTATTACTTTTTTAAGACTTCCTCGCCATCTGCATATGGTTAAATCCGTGAATGTAAAACCCACGGATGGTGAGGGCTGACTGTAGTTTCTTAGTCTTTACAAGCAAACTGGAATGCTTTCTTTGTCCATCCATTCCTGTGCTCCAGGTGTATGATTAGTAACTGTGTGGATCGTGTGTATACTACTGCATGAATTTCAATTTAGAATGCAAATCCAGATGTGCAAAGGCTCACGTGGGCCTGCATCTTCTGCTGAAATAAATGGGAATGCTCATGAGTCACAGGGGCTCTAGACGTGTTTAACCCTGTGCTTGCCTCAAAGGTGGTGTATTATGGTGAGCTCAATGACTGCTACTCGCAAAATATTGACCATGGAAAACTGTTTGACAGCCCTCTGTAGGATGTTCCTAACTTCCTTTTGCTTACCTGGTGTGTAGATCTCATGCCAGTATGAGTTCTCCCCTCCCCATTCAGCTGGTTACTGTGTAGCAGAAGTAGGGGCTAGATAGAAGGAAAATGGACCCCTGATACTCAAATAAAATTAGTATTTTACTAATTTTACTAATTTACAGCGGGTGGCGCAGCGGGTTAAACCGCTGAACCATAAGCTGCCGATCAAAAGGTCGGCAGTTCGATTTCCACGACGGGGTGAGCGCTCGTTGCTTGGCCAGCTCCTGCCAACCTAGCAGTTCCAAAGCATGTCAATGCGAGTAGATAAATAGGTACCGCTTGTGGGAAGGTAAACAGCTCTCCGTATTCCAGCTGCATGCTACGCGCTGCGGCAAGGAGAGTCACACCGGCCACATGACCACGGAGGCGTCTTCGGACAACGCTGGCTCTTTGGCTTTGAAATGGAGATGAGCACCACACCCTACAGTCAGACACGACTGGACTTAATTGTCAGGGGATACCTTTACCTTACCTTATTAAATAATAAGTACCTTTATTGGCATAACACAAATCCATGAAAAACACAGTTTAAAACAAGGACTTTCAATAAAACCTAGCCTGAAAGAGGCGCTCTACTGACAGTAAAAATGTTACAACATTCCCTACCATCTCAGTCAATCCGTCATTTAAAAGATAGGACAATTTTACAACATCTGAGTGACCTGGATATTTCACAAGTGTGGAGTCCAGGTATTTGGAACGAGAGTGTACATGGAATTTACAATAAAAGAATATATGGAAAATAGTCTCCACAGCCCCAGAACCACAAGGACAATGACGTTCAGAAAGTAGAATGTTGGGAAATCTGCCTGACAGGACTTTAGATGGAACAACATTAAATCTAGCACGTATTAATGCTTTGACAGTCCTGCAGGGGTATTTGAAAAGAAAGGTAGGGTGATAATTGACCCTGGGAGAAAGGAATACTAAAGAAAACAGGAGAACAAGTTGTACGAGCAGAGGAATGAAGAGTTTGGAATTCAATATCCAAAAGACGTTGGTTCAGTTTTCCAAACGCTTCCTCCTCTGAAAGCAGAATAAGGTCTTCTAATGAGAGGCCCGTGGTTCTCACCTTCTTCCTATTCCAGTTCCAGCCATCTAGGGGTCAATGTGTCAGAGAGAGTGAAAAATATAACTCTCTGCACAGGCACGAAATAGGATACGTAACCAATATTTAAATCTCATTTGCCATACCCTAGTGGAAATTAAAATTGTCCCAATTCAAGAAAAATTGCAGAATTAGGAACACATCTGGGGTAGTAGTTAACATACCAGTACTACTTTTCAACAAATCTTACAAAGCAGTTTACCACCACTTAAATTGTGCCTCTTTACCTAGTCAACACAGGAGCTCTGGGTTAATAATGTGGAGCAGTGTGTAACTCATGGGAGGGAATAACTGCTCTTGAGAAGCACTTACGTGAAGGTGATTGCCAGCCATTAAAACTTCTCACAATACTGGTTGACTCAGTAAAAGGGGGTGCTTGGTAATCCTGGATAGGGGTAGGATTCGAATGCAAGTGTCCAGTCACGGGACCATATTGGCTGTCTCTCATTCTGAGGTATTTCACACCTTACTATGCTTTTCCTCATGCGACTACAAACAATCTTTACAAGAAATAGACTATGGAACATTGGGTGCCAATAAATGTTTCTAATTGTAAGTATGAAACTGTGAGCTTCCAGGAGCTTAAAGAAAAGCTTAGGTTGCTGTAATATTTCCACAACTCTACGCAGGGACATAACAGAAAGTTGCTTATTTTCAAAGTTCTACAATTTTAACAAAAAGCAAAGAGTTGCAGTACTTTAATGTACTGTTTCTCTCTTTATTACTATTCTAGTCCACCATGCAAACTCCAGCAGAGAATTAGTCTATCTGGACCTGTTCTCTCTTTTTTCCTTCTTGGCAGTAAATCCTATTATGACAATCTCTAGTTCAAAGGGAGACAACCTTATCAAGAAAATAGTGTTGAGTGAAAACCATCAAAAGGGCTAGAAAAGATAAAGATGTTAATATGCCCTGGTTTCTCAGCAGATACAGAAAAAGTTTTAACTGGCAGGCAGTATTTTAACAAATGTTCCAAATTGAGATTTTCTCCCTGTTCCTGGATAACAAGTTTTATAGAAGGTGGAAAAAGGCACACAGTACCAGGGCCCATGGGTGGGTGGGGGGGAATTGTATCCGGGCCCAGGGTCAAAAAGGGGGCCTAGGAGCCAAAGGAGGGGGCCCAGAAATTTCCTGGGATCTCATCTGGCCTAATGGAGAGTGAAAGACCGGCCAGGGCAGGTCTACCAGGTGGGACCTGGGCGCCACATCGGGAAGCCTGGTAGACCTGGGCTCCGGAGACTTTTCCAGCTATTGCTGCCCTCCCCCACTCTGTCTTTCCCCCTTCCCCTTTGAGAAGGGGCCCAAAAGAAACTGGTACCTCCTGATAAAATTCCTCTCAGAGGCCCTGCACAGTACTGAGAACTTGGGATGGGGTGGGGATTGCAAATATGTTGATAAGGGACGACTGTATAGAGTAGGAACCAGTTGGATTGGGATGAAATGTGGACATGCCATACTGGGAGTGGTGTAGCCCAGATAAATAACTTCCAGAGGTGTAGGTGCACAAGTGTGTTAGGCAAAAATAGAGTGTTTTGTGGCATTGTAAGGCTAACAAAACTTTTGTTGGTGTCTCTTGCTTATATGAAAGCATATGTCTTAAAGCAAAACACGTGTATCTAGGCTGAGTTAGTAATTCCTGCAGTGATGTGCTGGCTGCTCCCCTGTTGCTGAATCTCAAGTCACTCTGCTAATGTTGGAACAATATAGTTCAGGCAGATCCTTTGAGAAGTTCTCCTGTTGGCCGTGTTTGACCCATATGCAGACAAACCACTTGGGTGAAAATGTCTTGTGTGATTCTCCCATTCTGTGTAGTGGTTTATTCAACTATTAACAGATCAGTGTAGGATCCAGACACTGGGAAGCAGTTTAAAGTGACCCCTGGGGGAAAGCTGACAGGAGCTGGGCAACCTTGGGCCAAAGCATGCCTAAGGGATTGGGGTGTAAATCCCTTGGATCACGCAGAAGGAGGAGTACAATTCGATAATGAACATACAGTAGGACAGGACACTGGGTCAAAGAGATGAAAAGGTGCACGCTGACATTTGGAAGAAGACACAATGTATAGGTGTGTGTGTGTATAAAGCTTTTGATGTTGTTTTTCTGTTATAGCTCTGCTCTTGTATCATTTTTAATTGTTTAATGGTTTTATTCCAATGTTTTAATTTAAATGTTTTTAACTTCTGTATGTTTAACTTTTACGTTGTACACCGCTTTGAGTACCAAAAAAGTGCTATGTAAATCTTTTAAATAAAAATAAATATGCTAATATCAAAATAGGGAAGCTGGAGTGCAAAAGAGAAACATGCCCGTAGCTTGTAATGAGCATAATGGAAACCTGGTGGAACAGGGAGAACAAGCCGGAAACAATTATTCTGGGACACAAACTCCATAATAAGGACAGGGAAGGATGTATTGGGAGTGGTATAGCCCTGTATGTTAAAAAAAAGTATAGAATACAACAAATTATAAAACTTAGGGGGTCAAGACCCACATAATCATGGTAGGTGAAAACCCAAAGACCCAGGTAACATAGGACTGGGGATGTGCTATTGCTCTCCTGTTGAAAATATTGAGGGTGATCTTGACTCGGAGAAAGAAATCAAGGAGGTATCCAAAGGAGAAAATGTTGTAGTAATGGGAAACTTTAATTGCCCTCATGTAGACTGGATAAATTCATGTTCCGGTCATGTCAAAGAGAAAATTTCAAGATTATGTTAACAATGCAAATTGTGCACACTTACCTGGGAGTAAACCTCACTGAACAAATTTATTTCTGAGCAAATGTGCATAGGATTGCACTGTAAATGACTGCCCTAGAACAGTTCTTAGAACCAACTTGAGGGGAGGTGACCTTAGACCTTATCCTATGTGATGCCCAGAACCTACTGTAGTGTGAGGTGTATGGTGTTGAACCAATAGGAAACAGTGGCTGTAGTGCTGTGCAGTTCAGTGTATATGTAACTGGAAAGTTTAAGGAATTCCAACATGGACTCCTTTGACTGCAACCGGAGGGGACATTGGAAATGGGGAGACTAGGAAAAAGGAGGCTGAATGAGAAAGTCAAGAGGGTAAAACCTCTGCAGAGTTATTTAAAATGACAATCAAAAGCTAAACTAGAAAGTATACCTCTAAGTAGTAAGTACTGCAAAGTTCTGGAGGATGCCAGTATGGCTCGTGAGTGGAATCAAGGAACCTATAAAAGGCAGGAAGTCTTCTTCTGAAAAAGAAAGTCTGTCCCAAATGAGAACAAAAATAGCACGACTCTAGCAAAAGAAGTACAGTATAAGCTGACAATAAGGGATATGAAAAAGAATGAGTACATGGTTAAAAACATCAAGGCAAGCAGAAACACATCTTTAAATACAACAGAAGCAAGAAATCTGCCAAGGAGCCTGTTGGACCATTAGAGAATGAGGAAATTAATGCAATAGGAGATGTTATAGGAGGTAAGGCAGGAAACTGGCTCTGATTGGCCAGAATATGCTGCTCATTACTGAGATCTGCTGCTGTTGCTGTTCTTTGGTTGTGCCCTTGTAATTTTTAAAACTATTTTTGTGGCACTATCTTCCATTGTTGTAAGTTGCCTTGGATACTTCTGTAGAAATTCCAGCTAAAGTCAATCACTGAACTAACAGTAAAATTTGTATATACAGTATTTTATATATATCTACACTTGAAGTAATGAAGAGTGACTTTCAGACATTGCTTTTTATTCTTGCTGCTTATCTTTGTGGTTTGTATCTTAATTAGGGCACACATTCCTGAAGGAATATATTCTTGCAGGCAGGCTAATGAAGATTCATGTGATCCTCAGTGAAAATGATGTTTCCTGGGAAACTTAATTTTTTTTTTAACTTTGTGGCAATTAAAGATATTATTCAGAGCTGAGCAGAAAATGTTTACTGATTGAATTAATATAAGTGCTGTTCTCTCTCTTTTTTCCCCCACATCTTGGTTATTTTGAGATCAGCTTGTGTTATAATGTTCAGTGTATTCTGTAGGGGAAATATTGGTTTCCTCACAACCCCTTGCGTGATGGGAAAGCTGTATGGAAAGAAAGTTGACGAGCAGGATGACTGAAAGAAATAGATGAGGAAGATGAGTGAAAGTGGGGTCAAAGTGCATGAAAGTTGCAAATTAAAGAGGTGATGTGGAAAGATGAAACTGAGAAGATATGAGGTAAACCCAAAAATGCCATTAGAACCCAGGCACAGAATTCACAGGGAAGGAGTAGCCAGATCAGGTAGCTCTGGAGTTCTGGAAGTGAAGGAGTCCGCAGTAGCAGTGCCTCAGTGTAGCAGAGTTCTTAGTAGCAATGCTGAATTGTATGTAGAGCAATACTAGACAGGCTTTTTCTGTGGCCGTGTCCCATTTGTGGAACTCCCTCCCTAAATACATTTTTGTACTGGTTTCTAAAGCTGCCCTTAGGGCTATTTTAATGGAAAGTTGCGTACCAAAGTTCTTAGACACAGTACGAACTGTGCAGTCCCCCGTCCCCCCCGGTCTTCTTTGAAGAATGTGCCAGTAATAATCAGAGGCTATGTGAAGTCAGTCAGCAAATGATGAACCCATTAGTGAAATAGATACAAACACCAATACTTACACTAGGATTTTGTGTGTTAATTATATCTATTAACTTTCTACTTGAACATCAAATAGACGTTTCTGTGGTTATCATATTGATTATCCTTAATGCTTTACATTGCTAGAGTTTATTATGCCATGTAGAACTCCTGATATACACCAGTAAGTTAACTTTGGGCTGGTTCTGTTTCTTCTCTAGGCCAGTGTTTCCCAAACCTTTTCGACCTGCAGCTCCCTTGATCATTGGCTGTGGCTCCCCACTATTTTATGTTGATGCCTGCCAATTGCCATTGCGCTATTTTTCGAGAGGATTCTGTGGCACTCCGCGGCTCCCCTGGCTGGTTTCCGTGGCTCCCCTGGGAGCCGCGCCTCCCAGTTTGGGAACCACTGCTCTAGGCTTAAGGAGAGATCACTTGCCAGCTCTGCACTATGGGAATTATTGTATGGAATTCAGAAACCTTTATTGGCATTTCGTAATAAACCCCAATCAGTCCTACTAAACCCACAATCATACAGTATGGCAGTGTTTCCCAAACTTTTTCAACCCGCGGCTCCCCATTACGATGCAGCTCCCATTGGTGACAGCTCCCCATTACATTATATTGATGCCTGCCAATTGGCATTGCACTGTTTTCCAAGAGGATTCTGTGGCACTTCGTGGCTCCCCTGACTGGTATCCGTGCCTCCCCTGGAAGCCACGCCTCCCAATTTGGGAACCACTGCAGTATGGTATTACATTGTGTTCTATATTGTCAGCTGTATTCTTAATGGCTACTTGAAGGAGCTGAATATGGTCTTCTTGAGTTGTTGAGTGTAGTGCCATTAATATAGTGAAGACTCCCAGCTTTGTGTAAAATCTGAGCTGTAATCTGAGCAGTGTTCTCATCCTTTGGGTCAGACCCAATACACTGGAGGCGAATCTAAAGATGATGCTGGTAGACAATTCAGATGCTCTCGGGGGGGGGGGGGGCGCATTGCTGGTCTGTTTTTGGTGATTGTGGATGTTGTGCTTGTTTTACATAAAGCACCATCAATGTGCATGGCACTTTTCATAGAATGAATAGACAGGTCTCTGTCCGGAGGGGCTTACAACTTTAACATTGGTGCAAGGGAAACGATGTGGGGGGATAGAGGTGGGGTGGGGTAAGGGTAAACAGGGGCAGCATTTGCAATTCTTTCAGTTATATGTGCTTAGCTTAGTTACAGTAGGGAAGAGGACTAAGACACATGCAAAGACATCAGAGAAGTGCTGAGTTCTAAGGAGGGATTTGAAGCGAGCAAGGAAGCAACTTGCAGGTGTTTTGGGAGCTGGTTCCAAGCATATGTTGCAACAAGATACTGGTGGGCTCTTTATTCTTCTGGTAGAGTAGGCTTATAGACGGTGGATGTTCCTGGAACTGGCTTTAGTTGTATCTGGCATGTGAGCTCTGCTGTTTTGGAAAACAGGGATCCTGCCATCCTTGTCCATGTATTTTCATGATCAAATATGGTAATGTTTTCTATGTGGGATTCTCCTTGTTTTAAAATCATTTTCTTTACTTGATGCTGGATAGGGAGGGAAAGTGGGAACTCTTTATCTGTTATGCCAACCACCCTAGCTTTCTGTTAATTTCTGGGGCATGGGGTTGGTGTAAGCTGCATGTCTTAGAGTTTCTTCCCATATAAGCCCCCCCCCCAATCTCTGCCCCTTTTTCAGGCTGCTAGGTGAGAGCAAGAACTACTGCAGGGTCTTTTCTGCAGTGGCTCGTGGCTCTGAAGCCTGCTCCTCTCTGAGGTTCAGAAGTGACCATCCCTGTTGATCTTTGGAAAGGTGTGTTTGTTTTTTTGTTAACTTTCTTCAGGATCTGAGCATTAGATATGTGGTATGTTGTCAGCCCCCTTAAATTTCTAGACAAAGTGGATACAAGTTTTTTTTAAAAATTGCCAGTATATTAACTAGATCAGTGTTTCTCAAACTGTGGGTCGGAACCCACCTGGTGGGTCATGATCCGATTTCTGGTGGGTCCCACAGAGTCTCCAATGAAAACAAGGGTGATGGAATGATCAGATAAGTAATTGCCTCAAGCCCTGAGGTTATTCAAAAACCAGATAGCTGCTAATTGCCATGCAAACAGCTGAGCTCCTGCAGTTTGCAAGCTTGTGTGAATATAGGGAGATAAATGTCTCATAAAGTTAGGTGGGTCCTGATAGAGTGTCATTTTAAAAAGTGGGTCCCAGTGCTAAAACGTTTGGGAACCACTGAACTAGATAAAACATCCAATTAGTGGATATTCTTAGATGCTGTAACATAGATTAATTTATAAATTTGTATAATATAATTCTAGGAGGCAGAGAAATGCAGGCTACTCTTCAGTAAATTGTCTTCTGACACAATGTGGTAAAATAAAAAAGGTTGGTTTTTTTTGCATAAATCTACATTAATTATAAAAAAAAACCTTGTTTGATCCTGATACAGATGCACTGTATCCTTATTAGCTTTTTTTCCTTTGGGCACTTCAGTTCTGAAACATTACAGGACATTCAAGCAACCATGATATCTTATTTTTACTACTAAGTAATGGTTTTATTAGAATATGGATTGTTCTGTAGTATACATTTAGCAAGTGTCCTTGTGTCTCCTTGTACCTGTTAGAACCATTTTCTGGGTACCACAATATCATTTAATAATGAAGCACTTTAAATACAAATAAAAATAAGCTTAGAATCAACTTCCATTTGCTCTGACATTGAGTAAACATAATGTCCTAAAGCCGCCCCTGACAGCATGGGGTTTGCTTATTTGTGATCTCTCCTTACAGCACGAAGTGTGTGTAACCTTGGTGTTGATCGTGCCTTTAGGCAGATAGCAGATGTTACTGTATTATTAAAGATTGGCAAATTGTCCATTAGATTATTACATTTCTGCTACCAAGGGAGGCACCATTTTTGATTTTTTTCAGCCCGAGGCTGATTTCTTTGGCCATCTTGGATGTCTGTATGTTGAAAATCTAGCTTAATGGAGGAGGTTGGATGGATGTACAGTAACTAGAGAACTAGTTCAGCTGACTGCTTCTGAACAAAAGAGATGGCCAATATTTATTTGTCCATTATAAATCCATCCTTCTCCTCTGCTGTCTGGCAGGAGAAACAGCACTCCTCCAATAACCTGTTCCATGCCAAATACAGGAATCCTCAGTGCCTCTTCTCTGACTTTTGCTCTCCTCCTGAGACCTGTTCCCTGCTTCTCTCTGCTTCCTTTCTGCTCAAGGATTTGCCTCCTTCTGTGATATTGATGCTACCCGCTTGACCTCTCTGCATTTCCCCCCCTCTTCTTACGCCTCCTCTAACATTTTCTTCCCCTCTCTCACTTGATACACTGAAAAGCTTGCTGTCCTGTTCTCTCCCAGCTCCTTGTTACCAGTTTCCTACTTTGCTGTTGCCCTCCTTGATCTCTTTGCTGCCTATGATAGGGTTGATCTCTCTCTTCTTCATTGTGCAGTCCCATTAATGATGGGACAAGTCATTAATAATGACTTGTGTTTGTAGTCCTATTTTTTCTTTCTTTCCCCTTGTCCCTGGGCAGCCTCCTCTAATCCTATTAGTACCACTTGTATACTGACACCCTAGTTCTACCTTTCTACCTACGGAACACTTTTCTCCTCCATCCAATCCTACATGTCCAGCTGCCTATTTCTGCTTGGATATTTCAAAGCTGTGTCTCAAACTCAGTATGCTAAAGGCAACACCTTACCTCCCATGCCTTCTTGTATATTCTCTGTGCCCATTGGCAGCATCGCTATCTGCTTTGATCAGGCGTGAAGCCTTGACTATATCCCTAATTCCCCCCTCTCCTTTGCTCCATATTCAGTCTGTCAGCAACTCACGTTGTTGATGTATAAGCTGCACTTTGATTACAGACTTTTATCTTTGTGTCAGGTTTATAAGATATATTGAGAAAAAAAAGGCTTGGATCCAAAGGTGCCCTTCTGCGAAAGGGCTAGCTTGCACAAGAAAAAAAGCCAAAACTAAATCTGAGCCCCTTGTGGTGTTTTTGTTTGACTTTCTTTTCATATTTTTTAAACTTTTTTTGCCATGCCTTTGTGGGTAGCAGTAAGGAGAGCAGCTCTTGAGTGCAGGTATCATTCCTGATGCTTATTTCATACCTGTGTATGTGTACCTGTCTGAAGGTCTCCAGTTGCCTTAAATTACTTAAATACCTTTCCCATATCCCTGAAACCTCCTCCCACAACCCCGTGTGGTGCAGTCATCCTCATTCTCAAAGCCTGCCTTTTTCCTGTAGCAGTTGGCTGAATATAGAGTCTCTTTCAGTTACTTTTACTGTACTGAATTTTAGACTGAAAGATCTTCAAGGCCGGGTCTCATCGTTTTGTTGGTACCTTGTAAAGTACCATACACACTGATTACAAATATAAATTTAAAAATAATGAAAATGGAGGTTGCTTTGTGTAATACAGTAGTAGTAGTAGTAGTAGTAGTAGTCTACTGTAAAGGTGACCCCTGGCAATTAAGTTCACTCGTATCCGACTCTAGGGTGTGGTGCTCATCCCCATTTCAAAGCCGAAGAGCCAGCGTTGTCCGAAGACGCCTCCGTGGTCATGTGGCCAGCATGACTCTCCTTGCCGCAGCACGTAGCATGCGGCTGGAACACGGAGCGCTGTTTACCTTCCCGCAAGCGGTACCTATTTATCTACTCACATTAACATGCTTTGGAACTGCTAGGTTGGCAGGAGCTGGCCAAGCAACGAGAGCTCACCCCGTTGCGAATTCGAACTGCCGACCTTTCGATCAATCAGCTCATGGTTCAGCGGTTTAACCCACTGCGCCACTAAAATTTGTTCCAAGGAAGTGGAACCAGAATTTTAGGCACTTGGCCTGCAGGTATGACAATGAGGAATATTTAGTCTTATAGAAAGGCCAAATAGAAATGTTTATATTGGAAACAACTTAATAATGGTGAAAATATTCCGGGTCATGACCCAAAGTTCTTCACATAGATCAGTGGACTTGTGGCATGGGTATGCTTGACAAATAGATAGTAGGAACAATTATCTTTAACAGTGTGAGTTGCTTGTTGTGGGAGAGGAGAGGAATTGGGGAACATGGATTCAGTCCCGCCCTCCCCCATAGACGATCAGCATTATGGAAGGCGATTGTGCTGACAATCCATGATTAGAGGATAGCTGTGTGGGCTCGGTCAAGTACAAATCACCATGCAGTATTAAATAACACCATACAGCATCACTGCACTTGTAAAATAATTCTATCCAGTGAGGAGGTTTCGGGTCAGAAACCACATTCCCTGCACAAATTATCCTTTCCAGGTGCTTTCGTAATTATAGTGGATTAACAGGAGTGGTTTTACAGTATTTGTTAAACATCCCATCCAAGGATTGGTTTATTTAGATACTGTACTTCTACGTGTTGAAAAGATGAACAGAACCACTCCTCTGATATAAATTTATACAGAGGTGTGTGTGAGTGAGTGAGTCAGAGAGAGAGAGAATATGTTAGCATGTGCTGTGAACTATACATACCCTGTTTCCCCTAAAATAAGACCTACCCTGAAAATAAGACCTACCATGATTTTTGCTGGCACTCGTCAATATAAGTCCTCCCTGAAAGTAAGACCTAGCAAGGATCATCAGCCAGACGCGGCACCCCCCTGGCACTTATTTTGACCGATTTAAGCTTCGTTCTTTCCTGAGGGTGCAAGGCTCTGCAAGGCCTGCACTTGAGTCCTCCACCATAGAGACGACGTGCTAGAGAGGCCAGCAAGGCCTACAAGGAGGCTGCAACCTTGCAGAGTCTCTCTAGCATGTTGTCTCCGTGGTGGAGAACTCGAGTACAGGCCATGCAGGCCTTGCACCCTCGGAAAAGAATGAAGCTTTAATATCGGTCAAAGTAAGTGCTGGGGGGGGGGGGTCACACCACAGGTTGGGAAAAATAAAGCCTCCCTGAAAATAAGACCTACTGCATTTTTGGAGCCAAGATTAATATAAGACAGTGTCTTATTTTTGGGGAAACAGGGTAGGAAATGACAGTCTGAAAAAGCTCTGTGGTCACAGTGCAACATACAGTTATGCATGCTTGATTTCCATTGAAATCAGTGACCAAGCTTGACTGTAATCATGATCCCATGCCATGCAATTGAATAAGCTGAGTTAGGTGCTTAACAGCCTAATACTAACTGTTAAGTGCATATACTAATTGTCTGGATATGGGGAAGAACCATCATCTGTAAAGCGAAACATATGGTGACTGTTCAGTGTTCATCAGGTTAAGGTACAATAGCTTTTAATCTATAGTCATTGAGAACCCTGATCTTCCAGCTGTTCTGTGAATAGTAGCATATGGCATTACATAGAACCCTTTGTTTCTAATTCATGGATAAATACCGTATGTGTAATCAGGAGGCACCTTTCTTGTAAGCCTCCTTGAGCACTTGGATAAGGTGGGATAAAAACAAGCCTTTCAACTTTTTTTTTTTCAGCGTTTAACTTTCTGTTGAGTGTTGTTTTACACTTGTTTGCGTAATTGAAGATTAGGCCTGCGATCCACAAAAGGTATAGGGCATCGCTGAAAATTTATCTGAAGCTTCCACTATATAGCCACTTGCTCTGTTAAACTGAAAATTGATTTTTCTCTTCAAAATGTAGCTTGCTGCTTCAGTTGTGTGACCGAGGTGGGAAATGTCCTGGATGCATCTGGGCTACAGTCCTGATTCTTCCTTGTGTGACTATAGAGCTTCAGTGGATTTTATAGCCTCGAAAGCATTTCCATCCATGTTGCATTAAATTCATGCAGTCGTTAGTTTCATTTAGTCCGTACTATTAGTCCGTACTATTCTGATTCCTGTTTTTTAAAAATACACTGTTCTGAATTTCTTTTTACCTTGGGGATTTTGAAAATCTAAGAAATGCATGTTTTAAAACAAATCCTATTTGTCCAACAGCATATTGAACTGTTGGTTTTTTGTACTAGATTTTGTTAACTGACATCCATGTGTTTATCTTTGTACTGTGCTCTGAAATGCCATTGTCACATTAACCCAAATATTTAACAAATAATTTGGTGTAATTCACATGCTTTAATCAAAGATGTTTATCAAATTATTTGATTGTCAAGTAATGACAGGTAATTGTATAATATGTTAATTGTACTTTTTTCTTTTCTTTTCAGAAATCATAGTCCATTAATGAGTTTTGGAGCCAGCTTTGTCAGCTTTTTGGTAAGTGCATGCAAAATATCCCTGTGTGCCAGTATTTCACTTTCCTTAGTTACATCTTATGTACCGTATAATGTGTGATGTATTTTTCTTTTCTGGTATCACTGTTTGAAAGTAAATATTTTTTTTTCACATTTTTATACCGCCCTTTCTCCAAGGAGCTCAGAGTGGTGTACATATTTCCTCCCCTCCTTTTTGTCCATACAACAACCCTGTGAGGTAGGTGGGGCTGAGAGATAGTGACTGGCCCAAGGTCACCCAGGAAGCTTCGTGGCTGAGCGGGGATTTGAACCTGGATCTTCCAGGTCTAAGTCCGACTCCCAAACCACCACACCATCCTGGCTCCCAATATGCATATCAAAATTTCTTTGTATGAGATGCCTGTAAATCCAACATCTAAATTTTTGAAATCTGCATTAACCACTCTGCTGTTGCTTCCAGTTCATATTCAAAACTGGGCTCAAGTCAAACTGTGGTTTGGAGGCAAGGTGCTAACCATTGTTTACTGAATTGGGGAGTTATAACTAGAAAAAGGTGGAAGGGGAGAAAGGAGTACATAAGATCTGAATCAGACCTTTAGTCTTTGCAGGTATTTTGGGCATGCTGATGTGACAGTAGTATTAGCAAATAACCTCTGCTGAAGCACAAACGCGTATGTCATTCTCCTTCCCACAGGTTTTTAATGTTAGATCAGGGAATGGGATATTAGGGGCGCAATCCTATCCTACTTATGCCACCGTTGTAACCAGCGACGCAGCGAGAACAGGAGGTCCCAGAACGGAAAGGGGATTCAATTCCCCTCCAAAAGGGGAATTCAAAGGGGATTTGAATCTCCTTTCCGTTCTTGGGCCTCCCGTTCTCGCAGCGCCGCTGGTTACAACGGTGGCATAAGTTGGATAGGATTGTGCCCTAGGTCAGCACAGGTGTACTTGTGCAACTCTTGCATTCATCTGAGGAGCTGAGATGTAATGCTGCCATTATTTCCAAGAATTTTGATTGCTCTGTGTGTTGTACAGTGTGGTTCAAACTTCTCTAACTCTCTGTGTGGATATCTAAAGTAATTCTGCTTTCCCCCCTCCAACCCAGTTTGGCGTTGTGTATCTGTTTGACATGCGAGTTTGTAGATCCTGGCACGCCCTTGCATGAATTCTGCTGTTGATCCCAGAAACGTTTTAATGGTCTCCTACTATATGTTCAAATCTAAGATGTGATTTATACAGACTCTTTTATGCCTTACCACTGATTATCTTTTGAAAATTCACTCTTCTACTGAGTGTAATGATTCTGCAGTTATAAATGTAACTTTTTAGACTGTACGCCATTCTTCTAGCCACATAAGACCATTGGGCGCAACCTATTGATCAGAACTGATGATGATAGGTATAATTTTTTTCCCTGATCACCTTATGGGATACCACTGATGACTGTGCATCAGATGAAGTACCCTCTTGCCCACAAAAGCTCATGCGGCAATGAAAATGTTAGTTTTTTTAATGGGGTTGAGAGACCCTTGCGTTTTACTATGTGAAACGGAGTTTGATGGCATCTTAGACTACATATATGCACCAAAGGTAGTCTTGCTTTTCTTCCAGCATCAAAATTACATGGGAAGTCACAATATTGTTGGTGTACAGGGAAAGGTCTTTGTGTAGTCAAGTCCTACTTGCCAACTGCCTGGACATTTTGTATATTTTCTGTAAACCTTGCAGTGTGCCAATATGTATCCCTGAGCTATAAATTTAATACAAATGTATATACAGTACGCCAATATCCCTGAGTTATAAATTTAATACAAAGCTTTTTCTTTTGACTTTCTCTTCTTGCCTTTAGGGTATAATTGAAAAGATGGTGTGTGTGTTTTTTTCCCTTCAACCATGCTTGTCTGAGCTGGTTTGCTGAACCAATGTAACATCCCAGCACAGCATCCTTGTACCCAGAAAAGCTTTTGCTTAGTTACTGTTCCAAATATAGCTGCAGCCCGCTTGTATCATTCAAGCCTTCCCTTGGAAAAAGCAGCTGAAAATAAATATGCTATGTGAAAGGTGAAGTGAAACTACCCGATTTGCTTTTGACTTTGCAGCATTGGAGTTAATGCGGATATGTTATATCCAAGAGAAGCAGATACAAACCATAGCTTGCATAACAGTAGCTGAAAGAGAATTTATGTAACTTAATTCTCTTTTCAGCTAATAAAGTATGACAGCATTTTCAGTTCAGCTGTATATAAAGCATCCAGCTATGTTAGGAGAGGCAGAGATGGGAAGTTAGTTAATAATTTCTGATTTTCAGTCCCTTGACATTTTAATAAAGCATTCTTGCCATGTTCGTGCTCCATACTTAAGCCTGCTAATGTCTCAAATTGTAAAATGGCTGTAAAATACTTATTTTATAGTATGTGTTTAAACATCCTGTGGGGTACAGCAAAGAGTTTGCTTTTTGGAGGGTATCTAGTCCCTATCAGGACACATAATTCTGCTTGTGCTGGAATGTGAGTTGTTAAAATTAATTCCATGAGAGGATTTTGACAGCCCATCAAAATTAATAAATAACTATGAATATTCTATATCTGGACTCCGGCTGTTACCACAACATTATTCTCCATTGGGAACCTGTAAACACCATTATATCAGCTGTACCTGAGAAGAAAAGAAGATCAGAGCTATAATTCCTAGAAGATTACCGTAGTCCTGTGTCCTATCATTAAATGATGAAGTGCACAATAAAATATCTTCCCGTTGTGTAGGAAATTGAAGAGTGCAATCTTCTAGAGGCTGTGACTCCATTTTCAGAATTGTAGAAAATCTCCTATGCCAGCTGATGCAAATAATGTGGAAAGTTCAGGGCTTGCTTTCTGATGGTGTGTAGGGTTGGCCAACAGGAACTAAAGGTTATACTGGAATTATCATGAGTTTGAGACACCCAACTGGTTTGAATACTTATGTGCATTTGGTATTTAAGTCATGAACATGGTCGGTGCCAAATGACAGTGATGAGACATTCTTGCTCCACAATAATCTTTACTGGAAAATAATTTCCAGCAGTGAGTCATTCCTTTGAAAGATCTTCACATATAAGTTTTGACATCTTAAGGTTGGAAAAACATAATATGGAATTCACATGACTTGTCTCTTTAATATTTCACTGTGGGCCCAATCCTATCCAACTTTCCATCAGCGATGCAGCCGCAATCAAGGAGGCCTCCATGATTCCCCCTCCCCCCAGGCAGGATGCAATGCACACCCTGTTGGCGCGGCTGTATCAGTGCTGGAAAGTTGGATAGGATTGGGTTCTGCATTTTTGAAACTACTGGGACAAAGGAACTACATAAATACTGAACAGAACTTTTTGATGTTGCAATGCTAATTGTGATTTCAGTTGCAATATGTGTCTAATGATTACACAAATGTCTTCTGTTAATTATAAATTTTTCCATTAGGAAGTCTTTGTCCCACTGTTCTTCCTCACTGCCTTGTTTTCTACACAATAGTAAACATAGCGGTGTGTTTGTTTGTTTGTTTGTTTGTTTGTTTTGAGCTATTGACTTCCCAACTCTTCTGCCAGTAGTTTTTAAATGCAGTTCTCTTGTGAGAAATGGTTATGTCTTGGTAAGCTTATTCCAAGCGCTTATAAGTTATGAAACATCCTTAGTTTCTGCAACAGTAAGCAGATTTAGATTAGCTTGTCACTTTTTCCATTTCAAACATTCTCTTCTTATGTTTCAATAGAATGCCATGATGACTTTCGAAGAAGAGAAAATGCAGTTGGCATGTGATGACCTAAAAGCAACTGAAAAACTGTGTGAGAGTGAAGAAGGAGTAATAGAAACCATAAAAAATAAAATTAAGAAGAATGTAAGTGCAGCGTTGCTAAGATGTGAATGAAAGTGATGGGTAATAACTGCTTCCTAAGTCCACCCCGTTGTTCTCTTCTGTAATAAAAGTTTGCATGATTGAGTTTTCCGTTTCAGTTTTGGATTTGAACCATCCCAATGACTTAACTGTGTGGGATTTTCAAGTAGGCCTCAGGATCCATTTTTGACCTTGGTCTCTCCAGCCTGGCCCAGTGAAGAAAAAGATCCTGCCTGGTCACAAGGTTAAGCTACAGAAAGTTGTAGTCGTTGATGGACTACATTCTGACTGGCTGGACAAAGTGTAACCAGATGCAACTTCCCATACTAAAGAAGACATTTCATTCAAGCAACATTAAGCATCTCGTCCGTGTGCATGACCTATTCGTTGCTTGTGTGTGTGTGTGTGTGTGTGTGTGTGTGTGTGTGTGTGTGTGTGTGTGTGTGTGTGTGTGTGTGTGTGTGTGTGGAGTGGCTACCAGGGAGAAGGCCTTCTCTGTGATGACGCTTACTATAGAGCTCCCTCTCCTTACCCATTTGTCCAGGGCCTACTTTGATGACTTTTCAGCTGACAATCTTGTTAGACAGGCCTTTAATGGTGTTGAAGTGATTAGCAGCAGCAGAGCTGACTAGTCAATCAGCTGAAGCCTGTGCGGGCTTGTTTTTGTTCTGAACTTTGTTTTTTAAGTACTGTTGTAAGCTGCTTTGAGAGCTACAGTTAGTAGAAAGTGGCTGTTTTGTCTGGTGCAAATGTGCACTCGAGAGAGACTCCTGTTAACTCCCAGGATTCCCACCCCTGCGACTCCATCCTCTGCAGTCCTCCTGCCCCTTTCTTCCCCCAGTTATTACCCCCCTGCACACACCCCACACAGAGCACTGTTCTTGATTAGGCTTCCCATTTCAGCTTTGTTGGCTCTAGAGGTTCTCATTTTGACTCACTTTTTACAATGCACTGATTTGGTGTCTTCACATTGTGATCTCAAGTTATCAAGTGCAATATGACGTCTTATAAAAGACTGTTCTGGTTCCTCCTACTTGTGATTCTGAGCCCTGCTGTCTTGGCAAATTACCCAGTTCTGCTGCTTTCATAACTGAGCCTTATCAATATGTCATTGGCAAAAAACACACACAGCTGTATTTGTTAAGGCGATAAAGGGTTGTTCCTTTTCCATAAATCAATTACCATTTGGTCTTTATTCCCTCCCACCCCCCAGTATTGTTCCTACCCGTTGAGTTGCAGGTTTATATGGGTGCTGACAGCTTCATGACGCAACAGCTGCGTGGAAGTCTCCACTGGTCTTTGGAGCTTGGCTTTTCCTGTTCAGCAGAAGCTGCGAAATTTTTTTTTTAAAAAAAAGCACACATGAGGTTCACTTTTTGGGTACATAATTAGTTTTAGATTTGCTTATTACTGTTCCATTTAGTAAAAGCTGGCAATGTGTTCACACTTCCATCACCTCCACTTGTTTATGTGCACATAAATGCTATTAAATTATTGGCCAGTCACCCTGCTGAAAGTATCCCATTGATACTGCTAGATCAGTGGAAGTAGTGCAGCACACTGCATGATCCATCAATAATTAAGCTTTCTCTCCCTTTGAGAACATCCTGCATTATTAACGTGGAGTAGATAAAGTCTGTGCCATTTTCTTTCGTTTCACGATTCCCTATGTTTGTTTCCAATGGGAATGTGAGCAGTAGGTCACAGTGTTCTCATTCTCGGTATGTTGAGGGCATCTCCACCCCCTTACTACACATGGCAGATTTACTTTGCCAGAGTAAAGGGGAGAAGAGGGGAACCAACAACGTTCAGGGAAAAACCAGGGAGGCAGCAGAATGCCTTGTTAAAGCAGCCACCCTGCTTGGAAGATCATGATTTTACACATGCGCACTCTCTCTTTTTCTCTTTCTCTCTCTCTGATCTACTGTGACCCTATATGTCTGAATTGGAGGATCTCCTTCAGTGTCTGGTCTGTTACAGGTTTAAAGGGTATCCACAAAGAGGTCGGTGAGGCCTTTTCAGTGTTAGTGTTGCTTCTGTGGATTCCCCCCCCCCCCCGGCCAAGTGAGCGTCCACACTGTATGCCTTTAAATCAGTGTCTCTCGAACTTTTTTTTTTTTACTGTGACCCTAAATACAGTTTTCTCTCAGTCTGGTGACCCACGAAGGTGGTACATCTTAATAATAATAATAAAGACCTTCCCATGACCTTCAAGAACACTCATGTGGTCCTTGTTTGGGTCATGACCCCTAGTTTGGGAGTCCCTTACGTCCGGGTTTTCAACTGCGGCGAAGCTCAGAAAACAAGAGTAAGGTGGCAAAGGCGGGCGGGGGGGGACCATTTCCAGCCCTAGAAACCCGTGCTCATGAGTTATGCCGGCTCTGCAGAGCTCGTACTGCCGTTTTCACGGCTCCGGCGCAGCATGACGCGGCTGCCCTGGTGGCCATCATCTTGGCAGCCAGGGGCCCGTGTACCACCAGTTGAGAAACCCTACCTTAAGTGGTTCTGCTCTTGTCTGTTGCTGATTAGATGGTGGTTGTTCTTAATTTTGATTGTTTTAATTATGGATTTTATTTTGATTATTATAATCCAGTATTATTCTTTTTCTGTTATGAATCACCCTGGGTCCTACAAAATTTCTGAACACATACATAGATACTGTACAGCTATCCTTGAAAAAGGCATTTCTTCAGTGCAGCATTATAATTGCTATGAAAGTGTTCTTAAGAACTTGATGGATTTTTTAAAGGTTAAATTGGGTTAAAAATGTGTAAATGTTGCGGTCTTTTAGAACAGTATATCATTTGCATGGTGTTTCTACTCTTCTTTTTCATGTTTTTCAAACAGGCTGATGGCCGGAAGGCCGCCCCATCCATGATTGATCGACTGCAACGGCAGATAATTGTAGCAGACTGTCAAGTTTACCTTGCTGTGCTTTCGTTTGTAAAACAAGAATTATCAGGTGAGCAGCAACTTGTAATATTAATAACAATTTTTTTCATCTTGAGTTGGACGTTTTGTCACTTTAAGTTCCTTTTTCTTTTGTATGGGAAGAAAGTGCTAGTTTTTTGCTGAGCAGTCTGACGTGTAAGTAATTGGCAGCCTACAATGTACCTTCTAGTAGCCTGTTAAGACAATTTCCTAAAAGAAAATCAAACCTTTTCTCCAGCGGCGTTCCTATGACCGCCCCCCCCCCACACCGGAAGTGACGTAACGGCAGCAGACGTTTCAGAACACTCAAAGGCGCAGGGAGGGCCGAACATGTCGACGGCACTACTTGCTCGCCCCGGCGAATGGGACGATCCGCCGGCCGCTGTTGCACCCGCCCACCTGCCACCCGGGGCCCAATCCCGCCGCCCGGGGGCCCACCGCCCCAAGGCCCCCACCGCTGACGATGCCACTGCTATGAACTGCCTGTGCATACTGCAGCTTCCGGCCCCCCCCCCCTCTATAAATGGATCTACACGGTACATAAGAACATAAGAAGAGCCCTGCTGGATCAGGCCAAAAGCCCATCTAGTCCAGCTTCCTGTGTCACACAGTGGCCCCACCAGATGCCTCAGGGAGCACAAGACAACAAGATAACCTGTTTCCCGTTGACACTCCCTTGCACCTGGCACAGAGAGAACCCACTTCTAAAACCAGGAGGTTGCTTATGGCTTGTAACCTGTGATGGTCTTTTCCTCCATGAATCTGTCCAAACCCCTTTTAAAGGCATGTAGGCCAGATGCCATCACCACATCCTGTGGCAAGGAGTTCCACAGATGAATTACACGCTGGGTAAAGAAATATTTTCTTTTGTCTGTTCTAACTCTCCCTCCACTCAATTTTAGTACATGTCCCCTGGTTCTGGTGTTGTGCGAGAGGGAGAAGAATTTCCCTCTATCCACTCTCTCCATCCCATGCATAATTTTATAAGTCTCAATCATGTCCCCCCTCATGCGCCTTTTTTCTAGGCTGAAAAGCCCCAGACGCTGTAGCCTTTCCTCATAAGGGAGGTGCTCCAGCCCACGAATCATTCTGGTCGCTCTTTTCTGCACCTTTTCCAATTCAACTATATCCTTTTTGAGGTGTGGTGACCAGAACTGGACACAATACTCCAGATGTGGCCTTACCATCGATTTGTACAAAGGGATAATGATATTGGCCGTTTTATTCTCAATCCCTTTTTTAATGATCCCGAGCATGGAATTGGCCTTCTTCACAGCCGCCGCACACTGGGTCGACACTTTCATCGACCTTTCCACCAGCACCCCAAGATCTCTCTTGATCCGTCACAGACAACTCAGAACCCATTAGCTAGTGAGGTGCTGTTCCCTGGGGCAGTATCAGGAACTGGGCACGGGTCTGAGGACCACATCCACTGATGGACACCCCCCCCCCAGCTAATCCCTGAAACCTATGGAGCTCCCTCTGCTGCTGCTCACGTCTGCCTGGCTTATTAGGCAAAGGTGAGCAGTAACAGTGGATGCTCCAGTTAAACCATAGTGCTATTAGAAACATTTTGTGACATTGAAGGAAGTGTATCCATCTGCTTCCTTGTTGCTTTTCTGGGCAGCTAGGCACCATCAGGGTAGTGCTGTGCATGTGCCATGCGGGGGCTGAGCACACCATTGGGGGGCCACCACAGGGCCTCCCCGAACTTACTCCTCCATTCGTGCATTGGGATTTTTATGCTTTCCCCTTTCAAATGACAGCTTGCAGTGCCTACCATAAAGCTGCTTACCAAGTTCAGGGGGCCCTCTGGAGCAGCACCCCATAAAGCATGAGGGACTGCCATGTGGTGGTGTTGTCCCTCCCTGTGTGTGACTCTATGCACTTCTGCTTGCCCGCAGAGGGGTTTAGATCTGACACAATATTCAGAGCTATCCAAGCTATTGTATTTTGGGTGTTGGTCTTCGTTGTGGGCTGTTAAGGCTGCTGTTGGAAACAGAAACTTCTTGCTAATCAAATGCTACTGTTTCCTTTGGTCATGCTGTGATAATAATTCTGTACTCGGGGAGATAGCATATGCCCCTCCTTATTGTTACCTTTTTGATATTAGGAATTAGTGAAATATATTTAGTTATGCCACAGAGATAGATACTGTTTTTAATCTCATGTTTTATTAAAGTTAGCATTTTAGCTTGGAAAGTAGAAAGCCTCTATAAGGAACGGGGTGAATACTCTCAGAATAACCCTGTCTGCAGTCCAAGGTGATGAGAAGAGTGTGTATTCTCTCTCTCTCTCTCTCTGCTGACTGCAGCATTGCTGAAGAAAAGTGTATAAACACTTGCCTTGTGGTGAACCACACGAGTACCAAAATTGCTGTGCAGCAGAAAGCGGTCTTGCAGTTACTTTGGTGTCCTAATAAAGCTGAATCATGGCTCTTGATCTGAGTGTTCTTTTTACAACAGACAGCTTAATTTTCTGTCGCTTGGTAGTTCTAAAAAAGATATTGTTTCTTTTGTTCAACTTTAATGGCCTACTGCAAACAGTTGGCCATGGGCAGTTAGCTGTTCAACCATTTTCATGATTTATTCTTGTAATAGGCTTATGCTCAACATAATCTTCTCTTTGTGGCCTAATTTATTGCCACGTATTGGTTCTGGGTACCCTGGCAGAGCAAAAGGTTGAATCCTCCGGAAAACAGCATCCCGTCTCTTTGTAATACCGTACCATGTTCTTACTAATAGTGCTTGATTCATGCAGAGATTTTTGTACAGAGGCAACATCTTTATGAAGTCCTGTTATTGTCAGTAGCAAACTATATAATATACAATCAGTCCGCATCTTATGCACACTTTACTTTTGTGAATTCAAGTATAAGCACTTGGCAAACAAAAAAAAGAGAGAGAGAGAGAGAAACATTTAAATAGTGCAGGCAATTCTGCTTGCCATTCCATTTACTCAGCATTATTTATTTTCCACATTTTATTTTTAAGGTAATTTTCAGTACAGTATATGTGATTTTAGCTTTAGGTGCTGACTCTGAAACATAACCCTTGAGTAAGATGCGGGCCGATTATATCTCAGAGTGACTGAATATGGTTCTGGGATCATTAATTTGCGTAGTCTCTCCATTTGGAAAAAGTGTTTTGTTTTTAATAAACTTTTTTCTTCCTCTTCTTAGCATATATAAAAGGTGGGTGGATCCTTAGAAAAGCTTGGAAAATCTACAATAAGAGCTATACAGACATTAATACGCTTCAGGAATTGTATCAGAAGAAGAGATCTCAGGAATCCTTGACTAGTGATGCTGCAAATGATAATCATATTGCCACCGAAGGTGTAACGGAGGATTCACTAAACAGACTGAAAGGTGCTGTGAGCTTTGGATATGGACTTTTTCACCTTTGCATATCCATGGTGCCCCCAAACCTGCTCAAAATCATCAACCTGCTGGGCTTCCCTGGAGACCGCTTGCAGGGGCTTTCTTCACTGATGTATGCAAGTGAAAGTAAGGACATGAAGGCCCCTTTAGCTACGTGAGTAGCTATATTGCAATGCTTTGGTTGATAACTTAGTACTGAAAGTAAGTAAACTACAAGCCAACGTAAGTTAGAAAGCACACTCACATTTTGATGGAAACATCAGCAGGTAAAACTAAGAATGAATTGGTTGATTGACATGACATGGTTTATGTAAAGAAGGGGGCCTTTTAATTCTTGGAGGTTTATGATTGCATCATCGAATTGTTCTTATTGAGCAAAAACGTATTCACATGAGAAATGCTAAATGAAACGAACAGTTCTTAAACTCTCTGTAGGTTGAAACTTAATTCTAGCAATTTACTTGTCTTAAGGAAGCTCGTACACAGGGCTGACCCAAGACCGCCTGAGGCAGGATGCCAAATGCTGCCCCTCCTTACCCGATGATGTGCCAACCTCTGCTCCTCCTCCTCTCTAATGTTCTGGCTCAGCTCTCCCCTCTACATTTCCTCTGCCTCTGTCTCTCTCTTCCTTTTCCAGTCCAGGGACTGGGAGGAGGAGGAGCAGTGGAGGCAAGTAGGTGGATAGAGATGGGCAGCCCCCACCAATCTGCTGCCTGAAGCGACTTCTTCAGTTGGCCTTACGGGTGAGCCAGCCCTGCTTGTACAGAATTACTAATTTTAATCTAAAAATTTTCTATATGCTTCAGCATACTGCAGTTGTGGAACACTTTTCCCAAATCACAAATGCCCTAATAATTCAAAGCCCAGGGTATTCTGCAACTGACATATAACTCTTGCATGCAGTCGTCCCCATTCAGTTCAATGGAGAAGGTAGTTATGCGTGCACAATTACTTTGCTTCCCTTTCCCTTCAGTTGACTCTGATAATCCTACAATAAGGCCACTCTGAACGTGTGTTGGATCCTCCACATCTGCCAGGGGTCTCTGATTTGGGATGAAATACTGTGTCTGCAGCCCACATCCTTTTGTAGTTAATGGGAAAGCTCACTGGATTTTATAGCCTGTTAATCTTTGTAGACACACTTGCTTTAATTAGTAGTTTAGCCATTGTTGGCTGTACCTGCACCATAAATCTGGAGCACATTACAGACGTGTTTCCTACATATTTAGAGAACATTGATTTGGTAATCATTGATAGGCATGTTAATTCATATTCATCCCAGTTTGCTTAATGGGCTTTTCAAGAAAATCAGACACCACATCTAGTATCAGAACTCCAAATGTAGGAATTGAGAGTGCAGTAGCATGTTGTCCTATTTCTCTTTGGTTGAATGAAGACCACATTATTTGCTGTTGTCCATGTTCAGGTCCTGTATGCCAACCCAGAGCCTCATTTGTGCTCCAGCTCATTTCAGTCGAGGTGCAAAGTGATGGGCAAGCAGGGTTGCCCTTTCCTTTTGAAGTGGAGAGGGATGTCCACAAATGTAGAACACCCATCTTTACACTGAAGTCTATTAGTGGCTCTGGATGGATGTGGATCTGAGCTATTTTCCTCTTTTCCCCCTATATATATTTGTACTATTATGTCAATGAAATGGTATACGTGCACAAATATATAAGATGTCGGGCTGCAATCCTAGGCAACTCAGTGTTCTGGTGGGGAACTAAATACAGGCACGACCTGACGTATACTGAAAATTCTTAGTGTAGCTGATCACCTGACTGAATTGCAAGCTGGTTTTAAGCAGGAAAGTGGCTTAGCTGTTCCTACAATAATTTTTTTTACGGTACCTCTGCTGGCGAGCTCCCTTGTATCCTGCCCACACATGTGGTGCTCGTAGGCAATTTGCTTTCAAGAATGAACTGTTACAAATATCCTTTCTTGCAGTGATTTTAAATGTAGGTATGAATTATTGGGATAAAGTTGGTCTAATTCTAGAGTGAAAGAGGAATAGGATCCCTAATCTTATGTCAATATCTTCTAACTAGGAAACCAGATTTTGTCATGCACATTTTTTTTTTTGGTCTGTACTTCTAGGTTAGCCTTGCTGTGGTACCATACTGTGGTTCGTCCCTTTTTTGCTTTGGATGGCAGTGATACCAAAGCAGGATTGCAAGAAGCAAAAGAAATTCTTCAGAAAAAAGAAGCTGCTTATCCAAATTCTTCCCTTTTTATGTTCTTCAAGGGAAGAATACAACGTTTAGAGGTACTGTAAGCATTCTCTCTAGTGATCCTGCAAGACTGACTGTATCTAAACCCTTTCAATAAAGCAATAGCCATTTCAGAGAAAAAGATGTGTTAAAAATTCCTGTTGATTTGGGTGGTCTTCAGGATCTGTATTAACCTAATATAGGCAAGGGGGATGGGGTTAGGGGGTGTTGTAGTTGTTTGGTAGTTGTCCCGGATTCCTTTTCTGGATTCAAATAAACATCAGACTTTTAGTGCTCATGAGTGCAGAGAAGATCTTCAAAATGCATAGACAGTTACAGATTTCAAAATAGAAGAGTTTCTCATGGCGAGCTTCTCTCATACTTGGCTACTGTTCTGCTGGTGGTATTAACAACTCTTATACTGTATATTAAATGTCTTCCTGCCCCCTTGTGGGAGAACAAATGAACTGCTTTGAGATGGAAGCAAAAATAACATGCCACTGACCCTATAATCACCAGCAGTATCATACAAGCTGAATAGAGTACAAGACAAAACATTTGCCTCATGCTGTATCTAGCCGCCGTATAACCAACTTTGTTTACTGAAATATCTGTTAGCCTGTCCTGATTTAATCCATCTTGCTTAGGCAACCCAGCCATTCTCTTGTACTTACTGGGGTTCACGATGTTTGGTTCTGAATACTCGGGTCAGAAACCTCCAGCCCCTCTACTTTTTTTTAGTAACCTCTGAATTCTCCATTTTATGTACTCTTTGGACATTCATGGCTACTCTAGTGTCTGTGATCATCTTCTCCAAAGTACATTCTATTCTAGCAACCTACATTCCATTGTAGTTTGGAGGTTATGTTTGGTGTATAGCACTGTCTTCTTCCATCGCCTGCGTTTTGGTTGTTCCTGAACACGTTATCCCCCAGTTTGGTGTCTTGAGAAGATGGAGTTTCTTCACTTAAGTTGCAACCCCATGTTCTAGATTCCTATTACTTCTGAGCACTTGAAGTAGAACGGAAGCAAAGTGGCACATTTTAAAACCAAGTTTTCTTTGCTGTTTTCCTCTTGCCAGAGTTTTGTGGTGCTGTTGGCTAGAACTGTCTTATTTTTATGTCTGGGAGCCCTGTAGAGTGTAACTCTTGCTTGTAAAGTTACAGTTATTGTTTAAAACACTGCATCTGTAGTCTTTAGTGGTGTTTGCTATTGTGCTGTGGTTTAGGGCTAATTCACTCAAGTAGCACCTGCTGCTTCTAGGAAGGAAACTGAAATGAGCCTTGGTTAACAAGCAGATTTTTGTGGGGAAGAGTGCAGTGTGGTTGTCTTTACATCTTTAAAAAAGAAAACCCTTTAGCAACTGGGTGTCTACATTGCTTATGAATTTCTGAAAAACATCTGGGTTCTACTCGTAACATGAAAATTAGCAATCTTTTCCCTAATTTAATGCAGTCCAGCATTTTGATTATGCTGAAATTCTAGTGTCACCAATAGAGAAGGTGCAGTTGCTCTTGAATCCGAACAGTCTCATAGTGGAACGTGCCTGAGTCAACAGGAAGAAAGTCCATTCCACGGCCTTTGAGGGTAAGAAGTTGGATGCTATGGCAAGAAAGGTTCTACACCAGGACCAGGAGTAAAATGGCCAACTTCTTTCCTTGCTTGGCAAGAAATCGGTATACTCTTTAAGAAAGAGCCCTTGCATTTTGGAGCAAACCTTTTGGAGGATTATCATAAAATCACCAACACTTTCCAGTTTGAGGCTTCTAAAGTGACAAAACAGCAGGTTAAGGTGCTAAAACATCTTTTAGAGTGTTCATCTAAGACTATAGCTGAGTGACTCACTCTCATGAGACATGCATGGCTCCATTCTGTCTCCCTTCTTCCAGACATCAAGGCACATATTGGGGATCTGCCTTTTGATGGGAACGGCCTGTTCAGTGCCACCACTGACAGTTTCCTGGACCATCTGAAGAGGATCAAGGTGGCTGCCAAGATGTTCAGACTTACTTCATCATCTTCTGCAAAGATAAAGTCAAGGCAAAGTCAATATTCATGCTTTTGGCATTATAAATTCTACTCTTTGTTGCCCCATGACCTTTCAAATTGAGCACTGTTGCCAAGAGATTTTGAAAATGTTTGTTGCCATGAGGCTTTTTGAAATGGGTTGTGAGCAAGAATGGAACATTTGCCAAACTGGACTGTATTGTGGTGCAACGCGAGGGCCACGCAGTGTTCCTGCGCCATGAGCCATGCTGAAGAAAGGTCTCCCCAAGAAGCCATGAGGGAAAAACCTGACCAGCTGCCTGCCACCATTTCTGCCATGTGTCCAAGAAGCTCTCACAAACTCTACTCTGCATTTTCCCCCCCTTGATATGCTAAATATGTTCCTGAGAGAAGACAATACATAGGGCTACCTGAGATTACTCATCCCAGCCTCTCCTTTGTCTCAAGCCAGCTCCTTAACGACTGGACCATCAACCCATCATCCCCCACCCACCTTCCTATTGTTTATGTATAGTCTTACCCAGAGGTGTGCCTGATGTCCACTCTAGGAGCCCTCCTTCCTTTTTCTATGTGCCTGGTCCATTCAAGGTATCCTCCCCTTTTCTTGGCCATGTGCTCTGTTCCCTATAAAAGGTAAAGACTGCCTGGCAGTCTCTCTCCTCTCGCGTTTCGGAATACTGGTGAGCTCTCTCTCTGCTCCATCTTGTTCTCCCTTCCCCCCCTCCTCTGCTCCCCTCTCTCTGCAACCCCCCTCCCTTTTCTTTGCATTACTTCTCAGTTAGTCTCTACAGACTGCTGAGCCTGTCCAGTTCAGAGCCAATTTGTTTCTTTTCATTCACTGATGGCTTGTGCCATTACTACAGCATTGCAGCCAAGTTCAGCTCTCCAGGATAGGTAAATATCACCCATGTATAAAACAAGGAAACCTGCTAAACCTCTGTAACTTCTACCTAAGTTCCTAGATCTGAATGCTTTGGAGTATGATTGAATTGTTGCATATTGAATTGTTGCATATGTATGAATCTGACTATCTAGTAAATATTGGAAAACAACTCACGTGTGTCCTCAATATTATTTAAAATGAAATTATGTGGAAGCCCAACTCTGGTATAGCTGGTCTAAAGATCCCTGTATATTACCAAATTGCCATATTTAAAGATATTCCCCAGAACAACAAAGGCAATTTGGCTAACATCTTACGGGGCATATCACAGGAGCTTTTCATCTATCCAAGTAAGAGGATCATAATCCTTTGCATCCAAGAACAATCAAACTCCAAAGCACTCTGGGGCTGTTAAGCAGAGTCTTTGACTCTTTTCCTCTGCAGCCTTTCTGCAATGTCCATGACAATAGCACTGAAATAGCAAGTTTCTGATGCTCATAACTTCAAGAGGGTGACACTGACACCATCTTCTGATGTCCAAAACATCAACATCAGTACACCTATCACCACCAACACCAGCCTATTCTCAATTCAGAGAATGTCTAAATACCTTTTGTAGATGCTTGGAATTCCATCATGTCAGATCAATGGCCCATTGGCAATGGGTGATCACCGTGGTCAGAATTGGCGATACCATAGAATTTCCCCACCTTCTCCCCTCAGGTGCGATACTTGTCACCCAACCATCGCAGCCTGTACAAGTCAAAATAGAGACTTTTTTCTGAAAAGGTACCATTGAGCCAATGGCTCTAAGACAACATTATCAAGGTTTTTACTCCAGGTATTACATGGTACTGAAGAGAGATGGCAGTCTGCATCCTACCCTATTCTGGTCCTGTGGGATGTCAACGCTTTCAAACCAAAGAAAGAAATTCCCTATAATGTGGTACGAACTTGCTGACACTTCTCTATGAAGGTGCCTGGTTCACAGCTATAGATTTAAAGGGTGTCTATTTCGACATTGCAATATGTTCACGACATTGCAAATATCTTAGAAGTCAACAGTGAGCACTTTCAATATCAGTTGTTTTCTTTTGGCATTTCTGCAGCACTGAAGGTATTCACAAAGTGTATAGCTGCGATCATGGCGTTCTTTCAGCACTGAGAAATAATGGTGTTTTCTTACCTGGATGATTGGCTTATAGTGACAGAATCTAAGCAATTTTTGCTAAACCAGACAGTGTGTTTATGTCATAGAATTTCAAATTAAACCTTGGTGAAGGCTGCTGGAGTGTTCTTGGAGTATACTAGAAATAGGGAAAACTCTTGGGGCCCAATCCATGCAGCGCTGCCAATATAAAGCGTGCTGCATGCTATGGGTGGGGGTGGGGAGAACCAGATAGCTCAGGAGAGGTAAGTAAAAATCACGAGATCCTTCAGTGTAAGCCCTGGATAGGATTGGCTGCCAATTTCTTATATATAGTTATGCTTCATTCATTAGTATTGTAACTCTGCTCTGTTGTAGGATTTATACTTTGATCTGTACTTCTAAGTTGTTAAGCTCTGTATTGATTTTGGCCCCCATGAGGTACATAAAACTTCCTGGAAATTTAATTTAAATTTGTTTGCCTACTGTGTTTGCTCAGTCCTTAGATCACATTCCCAGTTGCATAGTTAGGAGTGAGTGGTGGTGGTGGCATACCCCTTTGTAATAGATTCGTTGGGGAGGAGAGAACGTGCATGCTATTCTGAGAAAGTTGATTCAGATAGTACATCTAATTGTGCTCCCTTACTTCTGCTTCACAGCTCCTTTAGACCCAGAGGAGGCTGCACATGTGCTCAGCAAGATCTCGGTCCACACTGCAAACTGCTTTTGATTCTGTTCTGTATTTAAACTGTTTACTTTTAAGCTGGAGAGGAAAGAACAGAGACTCTGCTGAGTACAGTACATGATGTGTGTTTTTTCAGAACTGTGGACATATTCTTACATGCAAGACATATTTTTACTTTAGCAAATTCTTAGCAAGTTACTTTAGCATATTCTTACTTTAGCAGATTGATAGTGTTTTGCTTTATACGTAGATGTGAAAATCTGTGTTTGTAGCTTTATTTCATTGAGCCTTGTTAATTATTAACAACAACGTCTTCCTTTTGACGCACAAGGTTTTCACTCATTTTAGAGTATGACTAGTAGTGGTTGGGCTCCAAGAAGGGTGTTAGAGGAATCCTCACGTCGTATTGACCTGTGATCGTTATTCCTGCCCTACCTTTTCCTTTTTGACCAGGAATAAAAATAAAACCAGGCCTTTGGCCACCATTCAATATGTTTTGTCAATTCCTCTCTTCCTGCAAAGTTGAAAAGCCCCAGTTCCCCAAAATGCTATGTCTCTCGGAAGATATACAACTGCTCAACTTCTGCAATCAAGTGCTACGCACAAGTGCTGCCTCAGTGTGTGTTTTCTTTCCTCTGAAAGGTTGCGCCTCTGATTAACACTTCATGACTAGGTTGAGTACCCCCTTGTACCTGCAAGTTTGACATTGTTCAAATAGCAGCTTCCTCTTCTTGTCACAGCTTCTGGTCTTAGGTAGGTTCCAAAACAGGCCGAATGGGAAGAGGCGCTGTGTAGGGCCAGCTCATGATTAGACGGATGACTGGAAGGAGGCCCCATTAGGCAGGGCACCTACAGGGCAGGGAGGCCAGAGATAAGGTGGCTGATGGACGGGGCTGACCAGGCAGTGGAGTGATGTGCATGGAACTAAGAGAAGGGCAGGTGGGCAAGGCAGAGATATAAAGAAAAGGCTTCAATTATGTGGGCTAGGAAACTAAGGGGTCATAGGGTTGCCAAGTTTAGGCCCTGAAAAGGTTTCTGTGCCTTGAGATGGGCAGAGAGCGAAAATTCTCTGAGCTGTTGCTTCTGCTATCACTGCAGCATTATGACCTGACAAAGGAGCAGCGGGATCTAGTACTGAGGTTCCCACATACATTTGAATTAAGCAGCCGAAACTTTGGCTACTGTTTCTAAATATAGTTGCTAGATGATCATTAAATACTGTACAACTGTTTTCCAGGTCCTCAACTATGTGAGAGGGCTTTGAACTGTGTCTTATAAAATTGGTATCTGTTCTCATTTTTTTCTTCTTAGTGTCAAATCAACAGTGCCTTGACCTCCTTTCATACCGCTTTGGAATTTGCAACTGATCAGAGGGAGATTCAACATGTCTGCCTATATGAAATTGGTACATAATACTAATATATTTCTCTTTTTCGACTGTGTTCTACTGTTACAAATATTGGAACAATATTAAGTTATGTTATAAGCAACGGGTTCCGTGTTGGTGCACGGACCCCTTTGGCAACTGTACGGCATTGCGACCCGTTGTGATGCCATTTCCAGACGTTCAGTGCTGATATCATCAAGTCATCGCCAAACTTCCAGGTTGCCAAGCTCCACGCTGCGTGGAACTCGGCAGGGAGGTGCGTGGCCGCTCAACTGCGCACCTTAGAGGGTACACTGGTTATAAGCATGCACTATGTTAAAACAGACCCAGAACTTGATCACTGGAAGCATCCTTTTATTAATGTTTCTGCATTTGGAAAGCATATAATCATTTACAATCTTTAGCTGATAAACAATCAAGGGGAATTTTTCACCAGTTGTTGCTTTATCGTGACCACTGAAGTAAACAGAGTCTTTGAAATGCGTGCTTCCTGCATTAACAACGACACTTCAAAGTAAACAAAGATATCGTGTTTAAACCTATGGCTTTGTGGTGACTGTGTGTGTACAGCATGTGCATATAAAACTATAGATACACGAGCACACTTACATGTTCATTTACAGTGAGTGTGCATCAAATTGAAGTGGTAGTAAAAAAAAGATACATCTCTCATCATCCAGACTTTTGAAAATATATTTATGGCTACTGGTGCATTGCAATGCCCCCTTAGAAGGGGTAACCCACAAATAGACATACCTATACTGAATGCAGATTGTTGCTAGTATAGTTAAACATAGAGTCTTGATTTGATAGTTAATCACCCCTTTGTTGTTGCTTGTTTATTGTCTACCAAATTTGGCAAAACCAAAAAGCTGCCTGCAGCCGACACTCCTTCCAAGCGATTCCTGAAATGACCCGTGAACAAAAAGGGGCCTTGCACTATGATGTGTGTGGAGCAATCCCAAGTCATTCAGCCCTGAATGGGTGACAGTTTTCCATCCTCTTTCTTTCCTTTATACTGTAGTTGTACTGTAGCTGTGCTTATATACCATGTAAAATTGGTTTCCTTTCTGCATTTAAACTTTTTGTTTTGTTTGTTTGTTTGTAGGCTGGTGCAGCATGATAGAAATGAATTTCAAGGATGCATTTGAATCGTTTGAGCGTCTTAAAAATGAATCAAGATGGTCCCAGTGCTACTATGCCTATTTAACAGCAGGGAAGTATAATTATGTCAATAGGATTGTTGTGCGTGGGAGACGAATGAATGCATCAGTTAATATAAGGCAGCAACATCTCTTTGCATGAAAACACTGTGCATTTTGATTCTTCTCTTCTTCAATCAGACATGTTTATGGAACTTTACTTTTAAGTGTAGGCATGTTAAGTGCAACGTTTCATGCAGGAGCAATGACAATAATACTGGCAAGTGTATATATAAAAGTGTAAAGATTTTCCATTTCTGTTTCAAGTGTTGCATAATTAAGGGCCAGACTAGTAAGGATGACTGAAGTGACCATGCTACATAGAGCATGGGCCTCCAAACCCCAGCCCATGGGCTGGATCCGACGCACCAGAAAACTGTGTCCAAGCCCGGCGGTGGCAGAGCTTACCGTTCCACCCCACAGCCTCCTATCGTCGCAGCCGATCTTTGCAGAAACCCGCGCTGAGCAGCCGCTTCCACTGCACATTGACCCAGGTGGCTCTGTGCCCCGATTCCCTTGGGGGAGCAGCTGCCCAGCACGAGTTTCTGCAAAGATTGGCTGAAAAGATAGGAGGCTGCGGGGCGGAATGGTAATGCTCCACTACCGCCGTACGCCATTTTTGAACGGACTGCAGTTTGGAGACAGCTGCTCTAGAGAAACCTCATGGGCCAGGATCCAAAGCATCACTTGAGGTGGACTTCGTGTTTCTCTGAGCAGCAGACATTCCTTCCTCTCCTCCTTGACATGTTATACAAGGTGGCCAACTTGCTTAATATAGAGCCACATACGATAAACTTCAGATGATTGAGAGCTGCAATATTTAAGAAGCATTTAAATTCTTAAATATATTTACTCACCATGAACATTAAACTTGCGTTTTAGTCCAGTGGACTCTCAGTTTATACCTGGTAAATAATTATAAAGCTTTAAAATGTCTTATTTCCCTTTTTATATTGAATTGTGATGCAAAAAGGAGCTCAGCCAACATATTTCCAAGAGCCGCACATTATGCATCAAAAAGCCGCATGTGGCTCAGGAATTGCAGTTTGGCCACCCCTGTGCTATATCATAACAGCTTTTGAAATCCCCCCCCCATTTGAAAAGCAGTTTGGCATGTGGGAGAGCTGCTCTTTGGGAAACACAAGTACAAATTCCTTTGTGGCATGTGTACAACTAATGCCATAAGCTACCTGTTTGGATCCTGCCATAGAACTCAAAATACTGTTGGACTACAGTTCATATCCTGTTGACTGTCAATTACACCAATTTATTGTAACCGTGCTGTATTTTCCCACCTTCATGTTTTCTGGTGTCTGCATTTCCTTGGTCTCTTGTCCATAAATTGCTGGAACACTTTTTTTTTGTTCTTTATTACAGTGTGTCAGGGAGCCACCGGTGATGTGAATGGGGCACAGAGTGTATTCAAGGAAGTTCAGAAGCTCTTTAAAAGAAAAAACAATCAAATTGAACAGTTTTCAGTCAAAAAGGTCTGGCTACCATTAGAACAGGGTGACATGGTCATCTGATCGTAATCAGTCTCTTAAAATGGTCAGGTCTGAACAAGGGATGCTAGCATTTTTTTTTCCTATTCAGTTGGCTTGCTTTATTCGTGCACAAGCATTCTTGTATCTGACATAGGAGTTTCAGTTTCGCCTTCATGTTGCCCCCCCCCCCATGCAGTTGAACTCATCTCCCACTGTCTCACTGTTAGAGACGTGGATTTAGAGGGATTCTATGTAAAGATTAATTCATTTTTTTGCTTGTTTGGACATTATTTTTTTCCATGAGAGAGGAAGGGCAGATGAGAATGCATGTGAACCCAAAACTTGCACACCTCTCATACTGGTTACAGGAATGTGCATAGGTATGGAAAATAGTAGTGGAAAGAATTCCACTGGGAAAGCTAGATCAAGTCTTGTAGACTGAGAAGGTAGCAAAGAAATACTGTATGATAACACAACTCAAACTCCCCAAAAAGGGTTTTTTTCCCCTGGTGCTTCGGAAGTTAGACCTATTCTTGGGTATATTTGGGGCACTGAACTGATTCCAAAAATGGCGTCAGTTTTGCCCTATCAGCTCTAGTTTTGGAGATATGACACAGCCACCTTATATGCTGATTCAAGCAACTTCCTCATGAGGAAGCCATGGCATCGACTTCCTCATGAGGGAGCTGCTTCAATAGGCATATAAGGTGGCTGTGTTGTATCTCCAAAACTAGAGCTGATAGGGCAAAACTGATGCCAGTTTTGGAATCAGCACCCCAAGTATACCCAAGAATAGGTCCAACTTTTAAGGCAACGTGTGTTGGGTTGTGTAATCTTAGCATGCTGCTATTCTTTGTATAACCTGAGGAGAAGAATATATATCTGTATTATGTTATGCCCTGCTTAGTTGTCTATTCCCCACTCTGTTCATGCAGGACAGTGTGACCGGGCCCACCACCCTATGCTGCCTCTGGTACTGCTGGTTCTGTCGCATCATGCTGAAAAAACAAACAAACAAACAAAACCCTTAGCATGCTCCTTTGCACTGTTTTTGCAAACCCAGAAGTATAGGACTCCTGGCTTTATTTAAAGGGACTGTGTGCATGAAGGAGCTTCTACCTCTGTGCTGTCCCTCACTTCTGGGTTTGCAAAAACCATGCAACAAAGCACAGGTCAGAAGCAGATTACTGTATCTACTTTCCATTCGTTTTTAGTGAATGGGAAGCAGATTGATGTGGCTTGCATCTGCAGCAGGCTGGAGGAAGGCGGTGGCATACATACTTGAAGGGCATCCTGAATCTGCCACTTCCTCACCCCACCCCACCCCGCTGCTGCCGGTGCTGCAAGCTGCATCGAGTTGCTTCATGACTGGGCTGACCATGCATTCATGTATATACTGAATGTGTAGAGAAGCGGGCATGGCCCAGTGTGTAAAAAGGACCTTGATATACTGTGGGACTTTTCCACACAGTCAGGAACCCTGCACAATCCTGATCACATGGAAACCCCTATGTGTGTACAGCTGTGTAGAGACTCCATTCACACATTCGATTGAACATGCTCAGTCCCCCCCCCCCCTTTCAGTGAATATATAGAGTGTACAGGGTTTAGTGATTTTTCCTCGTCATTTACTGTGCTGTTAAAGTGTCTGTAGATTGAGCCATGAAGCTTAAGGCTAGAAACATTGTAAAGCTTTTTGTAGCATCAGTTTTATGCCTATGTGCTTAAGGCAGTACAGTAGTTAGTTGTCAATTTGGTTTACCAACAGACCATCTGGATGAAGGAGATGGGCAAATGCCCCTTCTCCTATCCTGTCCCACCTGATCCCTCCCCCCCCCCACCTCCCATCCCCTTGCCGTTTTGCTATCTAAAAGATTGCCAGGGGCTAAGATAACGACCAGCAGATCTAAAGTGAGAAGTGAGTGAAGGGGGGAAGCTATGGACACATTGCCAAGTCTTAATAACTTTAAGTGTTTATAGTTTCTCTTCCTGTCCTTGCCAGTTGGGATCTTAAACCATCTCGTTTCTGGGCAGAGGGAAGTGATGAGTTTGTGAGAGGCTAGGGATTTAACAGCTGGTGGATAATGGGTCTCCTCAAGAATTTGGTGCACAATCTGACTTTTGCTGACAATTAACTGGAAGTAGTTTTTGCCTCCATAAGACAAGCTGTAGCTCCAGATAGGAACTTGATCCAGCAGATGAGTGCATTCCATGTAAATGCTATTGCATCCATGCTTTCCTTTGATATATCCCATTGGTAGAGGTGGAAAATTTTTTTTGTTGTTTTTTCACATTTTTCGTTGTTTAACCAAAACGAAATAGCAAAAAGCAGTGTTATGTGTTTTTATTTCGTTATCACCATTTTCTCCTGCCCCCATTGGTGCGGAAAGGAATATGACACTGTCGCAAAGAGGAGGATTTTCATGAGATCAGAGGTTTAGAGACGCTTCATATTACAACATTCATACAGGGAAGAGCTTTTTTTAGGAATAACTCCAAATCCATGGGATTTGCACTCCATGTGTACAGTGAGGAAAGCTGTAGTTGGCTGTGGCTTCCCAATGTGTGTACCCAGAATTAAAAGCTGTGTGTGTGCAATCATTGCATGTTAAGAATCTATAGTATATGTAGGTTTCACATGAATTCTATACAGAAGAACTCACTGCGTAGGAATTTTGTAACATACGGAACAGCCCTCAGTCATACCACTTCAGGATTTCAGTCTTAGGATAAAATTCTTAAAGTTCTTCAAACAGAACTGCAATGTTGAGTTTGTCCTATTTTGTAATTTTAACTTAAAACTGTTAATTCCAGAACTATGTCTACTTTTTGCCCTTGCCTTGTGTGGAAATAAGTTTGTTTGTTTTTTACTGTTTTGCAGGCAGATAGATTTAGGAAGCAAAAACCAACCAAACAACTCTGTGTACTGGCTTCCATTGAAGTATTGTATTTATGGAAAGCTCTTCCAAACTGTTCCTTCACCAACCTACAGCACATGAGTCAAGGTACAAGATGTGACTTATTATCTTTTGTGCTCACTGTTTTCTTCTATAAAACAACACATTTTCTCATTGCTACTGTCACTAATGCTAGTGACTTTGTGCCAATTGAAAGGCTGAAAGTGGTTTGCTCATCTAATGACTGACATGCTATAAATTCTTATATTAGAATAATAAACACAAGGAGCTGGCTGACGTCTTTAAAACAGATTGCAAAATTTGGAATATTTTTTTTATTTTTTTATTTATTTTTCAACATTTTTATGCCGCCCTTCCTCCAAGGAGCTCAGAGTGGTGTACATATTTCCTCCCCTCCTTTTTGTCCTCATAAGAACCCTGTGAGGTAGGTGGGGCTGAGAGATAGTGACTGGCCCAAGGTCACCCAGGAAGCTTCGTGGCTGAGCGGGGATTTGAACCTGGATCTTCCAGGTCTAAGTCCGACTCCCAAACCACTAGTGCTTTTTCCCCATTGGGAAAAGTTCTGCTTCTAAAATATTCCTTGCAGTGTTTCAAGTCAAAATAATAGTGCATTATAGTGTGACGTCATTTTTCGTGCGCCACCGCTGAATTTCGGCAGTGGCGTGTCTCAAAAACACCCCCTGTGCTTTTTCGGCCGTACGGAGCCAGGGCGGGTGGGAGGGCCAAACAGCCAGCCGGCGGAGAGGTGAACAGCCGCGAAAAGAAGAAAAAAGCGATGGAGGGGGCGACGGAACGGAGGCAAGTACACACCCCTGCCTGGGCCTCCCCCAGTGGTTTACATAGGGTTGAGAAGATGGTTCTCTGCCCCAAAGGAGCTCATGACGATCTTAAGAAAAAAGACACGAGACTAGCAAACAGTCACTTGGACTAGATGGGCCTTTGGACTGATTCAGCAGGGCTCTTCTTATGTAAAGATGCAATGCTGGGACAGGGAGGGACAGTTGCTCTTCCCCAGCTCAATATATGAGAGCCACCAGTTGAGAAGTGCTCTTTGGCCAGGTAGCAGGGGTTTACTTGGTAACCCAGGTAGCACCGGGGTGTGTGTGTTTCTGTGCTGCAGTGGCGCGTGAAAATGACGTCTGCCCCCCCAGGGGAGGGGCATGTAGCATCCCGTGGGGGTGTATGGCATCCCGTGGGGGGGTGTCGTGGCAGCCCCCTCCCACGGGGGGCGGTGTAGGGCCACTACTGCAAAACTGGAAATCGTTTTTAGGCCTAGGTGGAAATTTTAATCTGCATCCTTCTTCTGAGTTTCCTCCCATGATGTTGCACTGCTGCTCATCCACACTGCAGTTAAATGGGTGAGAAAGCCAGCTGGCATAACTTTATCTATGGGCTCTAGCTCTTAACTGCCAGAAAGAAGCATCTTTTTTCAGGTATACTATACTCATCACTCTGAGTAGGAGAAACCAATTTGAACTCATCCCCAAAGAATTAGACTGTACCTCCTAGTCAGAGTGACAGCAGCTGGGGACACATGGGGACAATGAAGAGGGGTGCAAAGGAGAGAAAGCACATGGGCTTGTATACTTGCTTTCTGTCACCAGGGGAACCCAGGCAGTCTAAAGGCTATAGAAAATGAGAATCTGACAGAATGATTCTTCATGGTGTCTGTCAGCTAAGATGGAGGTGATAAGAGTTGGATGGGTGAATTCGCTCTCTTCTTTCTGACCCACTCAACATCTGGATAAAAATTAAGGTGAAGGCAGGGAGTTAGGGAAAGTTTTCCTACCAGCTTTTCACATCTCTTTAAGTGGACCAACCTCACTTTTGAGAACCCTAGTTCTAACACTGGGGAAGGTAGCGGAAAAATAGAACATATCTAGAGTGAAAACTAAGTTTTGAGTTATTCTGTGTCTTGGTGTCTTTATGAAGCTTGCCAAGAAGTTGATGATTCTGCTGTTGTTGGCTTGAAGAACCTGCTCCTTGGTGCCATACATAAATGTTTAGGAAATGCTGAAGATGCTGTTCAGGTAAGCAGTAGTATAAGAGCAGAGAAAGAAATGTGTGAAGGTATATTATCTTAAAACCAATCCATTTGAATTAGAATGGAAATATATGTGCAATATTAACAATCCAGCAAATTGATATTCAAAGTCTTCTGGATATGCTGGGTTCGTGTGGCACTATTGGATTCAAACTCTTGGAAGATGCAACTTCTAGAGATTGGACACTGTTGAGCTACTTTTCCCAGACTGTAGCATGTGGTAGGGAGGACACAATTGGACTGGAATGGTAGCATAACCCCATTTGTTCTAAATTTTGGTAATGGGAGCCTAACCAGGATTTTTTTTTTTCAGTTATAGCTCTTGTGCTATTTTCCATTTGGGACCTTTGAAAAGCTCTTCCTTTAAGTCTATCAGCAATGCAGCCTTGTTGCCTTCTTTCCTCTTTCACCCTAATCACTTCTCGGACAGTTCCACTTCCAGAATTTGGAGTTTTCACTGTTGCTGTCCATTTGCTCTCCACAGACTACTTCTGATCACCCTGCGCCTCCATGTTTTAAAACCCACTATAGGGAATTGTGACCACCATTCTTAACCACTTTATCATATTTGAAGTTCCCTAGTCCTGGTCAGATGTTGTAAAAGTGGGAAGTAGAAGAATGCATGGATGGAGCAGCGAGAGCACATTGGCAAACCTCGCCCCTGTGCTGATATGATCCTGATAATGTGCTTCTGAAGCCACACACACACACACACACACACACACACACACACACACACACACACACACACACACACACACACACACACACACACACACACACACAATGAATATAGCATTGTGTCTGCAGCAACAAACGCTGTACCAGGAGAGAAATCCCATGATAAAGAATGATGGACACTTTTTTCCTAGTGACTCCTTGCAGATTCTCACTTGTTCTCTAAAGGGAATTGTTCTACATGTGTAACATTGTATTCATAGATACCTGGTGATGTTCAAAGAATGGGAAAGCTTCTACCCCATGAAGTGGCAGGACTGCATTTACAGCGATAAATGAAAGCGTAGGCCAGCAATTGTTCCAGTACTCTCCATGCTTTTAATTATTTGAAATTAAAGAATTTACTCTCCATGCTTTTAATTCGTTGAAATCAGTTCTTTGAAATTAAAGCGCCATCTACAGAATCTTCAAACCAATGCTGTGTTAAAATCTGAGTTATTTCATAATTGTACGAGAACTTCTGTAAAGTTTTGAATCCCGTTAAGCTTCAGGAATGTACTTGTTTTTAATGACTCTGTACACCTAAGGATTTGAGATTTGCTCTTTTGATAGCTTCGAATGTGATTTTTGTAATACTAACTTCTTGGCCGTGTAGTTTTTAGGCCTGGTGTGTGAATCAATTAGGAAATTAACTGCCCAAATTAAGAGACTTTTACAGTTGGCAAGAGCTTGTGCATCTAGTGTAAATATTTATTTTGTTCTTGAAGGTTTTGCTGTGCTCTGAATACATTAATCTTCTCTTCCAGTTCTTTCAGCAAGCCCTTAAAGATGAACTGTGCCGCCAAAACAACTTGTATATTCAGCCATACGCTTGCTATGAACTTGGCTGCCTTTTGTTAGAAAACCCACAGGTAACAGTGTGGTGTATATCTATATTTTTCCAAGCTGCCTGGGATTTGGGTTGTCTTGCTTCAGATGGAAGTCTGGCATGTTTGCAAGTGATCTAGTATGTGCATCTTTCCTCCCACACCTTCCTTTCCTTTGTGCTGTTAGTCATAAGTTAGTCTTGCAGGTCATTTTTTTAAATTATTATTATTTATTATACCATCAGTGTACTTGACACTTTACACAAAATGGGGGGGGGGGGTAGGTCCCAGCTCGAAGGGACTCATAATCGAGATAGACACAAAATAACTTGTGACTTATATTATTTATTTTCTGATTAACAATGTATTCATTTTTTTCTTACATACAATCAAGTTACAGCAATCTCATGGGGAAATCAACCATAGTCTCCCTGTCATCCTCCTCCCATTCAGTGAATTACAACCTCCCACCCCCAGCACTGTTAACTCCCTGCTCAACAATACACATTCAAAAACAAGCATGCATGCAGACATAAAGCATACACTGAAATACACATATACCCCTTGCTCTGACTATATATGCTAATCAGACTCTCATTCAGATTGCAAGCAAATCTAAGAATTCATCCAGTCTGGAACTACTTGTCGGCTCCCAGTTTATAATATGACCATTTTTCCTTGACGGCCAAATCCATCAAATCATTGGATTGACTCATTGCTAAATGTCAGGCAGGTGTTTTGTCTTCCAGTATTGGAGGATTCGTCATTTGGCTGCTAACGAGCCCTCCGCAGCCATGCTTTTTGACCTGCGGTTGCCTGTCAGTCTGTGGGAATATGACTCATGGATATGTGTTGTCTTGAAATTATAGGAGGCATTGAGAACCAAATTAAGAGCTCAATCCTATCCTCCTCCCCCCCCCCCGGCTGGTGACCAAAAATGGACTCGCTGTATCCAGCAGGGGGGGGGGGGACAGGACGGATTGGAAGGCTTCAGAAGCGAAAGGGGATTTAAATACCCTTACACCTCTGTAGGCCTCCTGCTCCACAATGGGTCTCCTCGGACCTGTGCTAGCGAAATCACTGGCGCAAGTCTGAGGAGAGAAAGGGGGTGGGGAGGCTGCAGAAAAGGGGGATAGGATCCGGTGCGCGCTGCTATTCATGAAAAGGTTACTATTCATGTTTATCAAATTCATCAAGTGAGGGACAGAGTCTTCTGGTTTCTGGAGAAGACTCTGATGCTGGGAAAGATTGAAGGCAAAAGGAGAAGGGGAAGGCAAAGGATGAGATGGTTAGACAGCATCACCGATGCAACGAACATGAAAATGAGCAAACTCAGGAAGATAGTGGAGGACAGGAAGGCCTGGCGGGATATGGTTCATGGGATCATGAAGGGTCGGACACGACTTAACGACTGAACAACAACTACTAACACATCATCTGCCTATAAAACCATTCAATTAATTGTTATCTATAGGGACTCCAGATATTGGTAGGGACTGACACATGGCACAAGCAAACAGTTTGACAGCAATGTCAAATAGGGGTGGGAACAGAGGGCACCCCTGCCTAACACTACAGTGAAGTTGGTTAGCACCATATATACGGAACAGTTTCCTGTTTCCTATAAAGACTCTTGACACTGTGTATCTACCCTTTTCATCCTGCACCACCTCCTCTGTGTTGTCGTGAAGGTGCTTGCTATTCCTTTGGCATTGGAGTCGCCTGCTACTGCCACTTGTCCAACCTGGTCCTTTTTAATATGGTCTGCATCAGTTGTTTTTAAGTAGGTCTCTTGGAGAAATGCCACATCAGCCCTCTCATGGTTTACTAGATGTAATATGTTAGTTATTTGGCAGAATGCTTTCAGTGTGTCCTTGTAAGCCTAAAGGGGAAGATCACCTATAATCTAAGTAATTTTTTTTAAAAAAAAAACCTATTAGCAGTCTTCTATTATACATACCGTAGCTTAACAAACATGCCTGTCAGCACAGCAGCTGCTGTTCCAAACTTGGAAGGCACAGTGAGAAATGCACACGTTAATGGCCTGTATTAATGACTGAATACAGGCCAGCTCATTTCAACAGCACATGGAGTCTTTTGCTTCAAATAACAATAACATTATTTCCCACTAGGGGTCGCCATAACCCAAATTCTAAGCAATCAGTGGCCTACTTTAGTTACATGATATAATGGCTCCATACCTAGAACCCATCAACTTTTTAGCATAAAGCAAAATATCAAGACAGATCAATATTACTGCAAATATATCAGGAACCCCTTTCCAATCGCCCAACTTTCTCCAGTACATTTTCCAAGCAAGGCGTCAGGAAACAGCCTGCAGGAGGAGGTGGAAAAGGACTTCATGACCTGTGCGTTCTCAGTCTGGTGCCATCTGCCGAATCCCCAAGGTGGCAGGGGGGGGGGGGGGAAGAGTCCTGATCAGTCCTCAATAGTTACAAACATTGACCTACTCAAATGTTTGTAAAAGAAGAATGCCTTTGGAGTTCTTTGGTGTAATCTTCAGTGGGGTACTTGAAAATGTAAGCAGCTTTGCATTTGCACATTCCTGCCTTCTGTCAACAACAACGATATCTTGGAAGAGATGCCTTGTTATTTGATCAGGGCCCCAGTGTAGGTTTCCCACCACCCCAGCATGGCACAGGGGATCTTTTCTTTGGGGAAGTGGAATAGTTTGAAAATTATCACCCTGAGAGGTATGCCCTGAGGAGTGGTTGGGCCTATAGATTTGTGAGCTTGCCGCAAATTGTAATTTTCAGGGAGGTGAAAAATGTCGTCCAGTTGTCCTTTGTGGGTAAACCAACTAAGCTCATACTGCGCCTAAGGCCTGCCTGCTCTAGCACCTTTTGCCTTCAGGGCTATTACTTTGGCTTGGATTGGGCGATGGTGTTCTCAGTAATCTGGGCCTTGTATTTGTCTGTTGAAATACGCCTTCATCAACTTTTCTATTGACTCTTCCTCCCAAGTTCCTAATCTTACTCCTTTCCTCCTTTAAATCCACCCTGGCCCTCCTTCAGGGCTTTTGTGCCTTTAGAAACTTCTCTAAACTATTTCATAATGAACATAAGGCCAAACCAAACAAGAGTGGTTAAATTATATATCAAAATGGTCAAATAATATAACCCACAATATAGGTATAGATAACATCCAGATCCAGCTGGTAGGTCATTAAGTCAGTCAGTTCCACATCATTAGAGTAAAATGTTGAGATGTGTGTGTTAAAACCGTGATGTTGCACAGATTGTATTAGTGAGCGTTATCAGTTGGATTTGGATAAATTGTGAGTGGTATTTCATTATATGATCTAGCCCATCGGTTCTCAAAGTCAAGAAGGGGACATCTTAAGGGTCGGGGACAGTGCGGTGGTGTCGGCGGCGGCAGCAGCGATCTGTGGATCACCGCTGCCACCAGGAAAACAAGTTTTTTAAAGTGCTTTAAACACCGGAAGTGGTTGTAATCTCCCTTCTGCGGTGATCTACAGCTCGGGGAGGTCCACAGAGGGGACTGCGGGCCTCCCCAAACCCTCCAGAGGCTTGCCAGGCCCCCTGGTAAGTGTTTAAAGCACTTTTGAAAACGTTCCCCCCCTGCAATGGCAGTGATCTCTGCCCCTGCCCCCACAAATACTCAAAGTTTTCCCCGCCTTGCTGTGAGAATTTTGAGAAACACTGACCTAACCATTCATTTTGCCATACTGTACTTGCTATGAGTGCTTTTTGCTCTCTGCAAATTCCACAAAACTGCACTATATAATCATTTGAGGTTTGGTTTTAAAAGTGTGGTGACACATGAAGCTGCTTTATTCTGAATCCAATATAGACTTTTAGAATTACTGGACTTAACCATCTTGTTCAGTATTGCCAACACTGACTGGAAGTGACATTCCAGGGTTTCAGACAGGGATCTTTCCCAATGCTACCTAGAGATGCCAGGGATTGAACCCGGGATCTTGTGTATGCAGAACATTTGCTCTACCACTGAGATGTGGTCCCCATCATGAATGTGCACCGAACTTACATGGGATTCCATGCAAGCAGACATCTTAAACTTGAGTTGCTAGTCCTTTTGCATGCAGGACTTGTATACCAGGGGATCTGTACCAGAGGGGCCTTTTTCTTGTGTGGTAATATTATTTCACATTTTTTTATTTTTCACATTTTTATACCGCCCTTCCTCCAAGGAGCTCAGAGTGGTGTACATATTTCCTCCCCTCCTTTTTGTCCTCACAACAACCCTGTGAGGTAGGTGGGGCTGAGAGATAGTGACTGGCCCAAGATCACCCAGGAAGCTTCATGGCTGAGCGGGGATTTGAACCTGGATCTTCCAGGTCTAAGTCCAACTCCCAAACCACTACACCATCCTGGCTCTCGCATCACACATGTAAGGATTGGTGACCCAGTTTAAAGGTGACTCTGGCTACCCTGAACATTTATTTTAATAAAGGGGCAGATTTCCATACCCAGAAATCACTGATTTATGCAACATAAAAAACTAGCTCACAGATTTCTGCTGGTCAGCATTTCCTAGTCGTTCATACTTCATATTATCAGAACTTGAAGTTCTTACTAAAAATTATGATTAAAACGTTTTTGTTTTTATGTCTGTTTTTCGTTCTTCCGCAGACTGCGCCAAGAGGCAAAACCTTACTGCTTCAGGCCAAGGTAAAAAAAAATCCAGAATGTATGAAGCATTTTTGTCTTCAACTGTTTAAATGCTAAGCGTAGCCAGCATTGCTTGCTACTCTCCACTTCTCACAGTCTACAGCTTAATAGAAGTCTGATCCAGCATCACTTTTTACTTGGCACGTGCCTCGATATTTTCTGGCTCTTTTGAGGGGAGTGAATTCTGAAGTCCTTTTGTAGACGGTCAGTGTGGCTGTTTTGGAGATGGAATGAAAGCTGTACCCCTTCATCTTGTCCTTATCAGCAGTTGACTCTGAGAGTTGGTAGCCGTTGGAAGTGTTCATAATCCTAAAAAGAAATCATCTTGTCCCATCCTTCATAAGTTCTCGTTTCTTTTCATAACTTCGGTGAGGTTAACAGTTTGCGTTTTTCATTGCAGGAGGAATTCACAGGGTACGATTTTGAAAACAGATTGCATGTCCGTATCCATGCAGCGTTGGCCTCTCTGAGGGAAGTGGTCCCCCAGTGACAGTCGGGATGCCTCAACTCTCCCTTTCACACAGTTTCTGCACTCAACTACGACTCGAAGAACAAAGCTGTTGGGAAGACCAAACTTCCCTGCTGAAAAAACCACCTGTGCCACAGACGGTTTCCTCAATATGTAGAGTTCATGATGGAAAACTATTGCAGTCTTGACCATTGGAGACGCCGTTAGCCCAAAAGGTGACATTAGCTTGGGCTCCATCCACCAGAACGTTCTCCTGTGCATGCCCCAGTTCAGTGAGTGGGAGCTGGAAGCTGTGCTCTTGCTCGACTCCTCTCGTTCAGTGGGGCTTATGCAGGAGAACTCGACATTGAAGTCCTTGTATTCCAGTGCATTGGGTGGGTTTGCTTTAGCCAAGCTGGACATTTTAGCCTGTGATTGTACACATGAGTCTCACTAGAAGCACACCGTGATTTCCTCTAATGATATTGACTCCATTTCTGCAAGCTGGCTTTTTTTTCTGTTTTAAGTAGATGTGGGTCGTTTTTTGGTTTTTTTTTTTTTGCAGAGGGGAAACACCTGTTTGTTGAAGCAGTTCAAGTGTAGTAATTGTTTCAAACTGTACATAAGCAGAAATAGATATAAATGTATTCAGAAGCCAACAAAACTGAGCTGGAAAGAAAGATTGCCGTTCTCACAGCACAACATACCTGCTCATCTTAGTTTTACTTCATTCAGATGCACTGAATAATGCAAACTATCACCACCATATTTATGCTAAATTATGAAACTATTTAGAAACCTTCTATTTTTCAGCCAAATATTTATTTTTAAAACCCATAAGGATTGTGTTAGGCATTTTATACCTCTGCTAAGTGGTACAGTGGCCTAGCCTTGCTATTACAAGATGTTGACAAGGCTTTGTCACAGGTTGCTAAAGCTTATGATATAAAGCAGTAAGTAACCATTTAAAAGTAAAGTTTAAAGTCCCATATTTGAGGAAGATTGACGTATTAAATATTACAGGGCTTTCCATATGCCATGTGGCATTGCGAGCCTATGATGTCACCTTGTCTTTAACGTTCCAGTCAGTTTTAGAGTTCTAAAAGTAATGTAATAATGTACAATTTCATTTGTGTGTTTTTTTCTGTCTCTAAGTTGTACATTGTATTGAGGGTTTTTTTAAGTGGTATAATTTTTTAAAAAACTAATTTTTAGATTAATTTTTTTTTCTGGAATACTTGGAAATTATATAACTTTGTGAAGCTGGAATAGTATTTTGGTGGTGGTTGTTTTTTCTTCAAGTGGCAAGGCCTTATTTTCACTCGCTGTTTTATCCTGAAATGTGTAAACTTTTATTTTTTCTCTCTCGGTTTTTTTTTTTGCCAAATGTTGCATCTTGTTTGGACATCACCTGACTTGGCTGGCTCCAGGAGTTTCATGGCATAGGGAGGACAAATCTATTGGGCATGATTTTAACAGTTTGCAGGGCACCAATGCACACATGGAGTGGGCTTCCCCATTCAGTTTGCAGGGCACCAATGCACACATACATTCAGGAGTGGGCTTCCCCATTCACCTCAGCATCTGAGAATACTTTGCCTGGTGCAGCACATGTTTAGCATGTCCTGACATTGAAATGTGAGGGCCACTCCTGTTTTTCTGAATCTTCACATGTGCATTAGAACCAGTAAGTGCACACTGGAGCAGAACTCCAGCTACTAAAATCACTAAGTGGCAGCTGAATCTTCATGTTGCTGAATTCTGAAGAGGTTAAATATTTTAGAATTTATATTTAGCTTTAATTTATAGCCACAGTCTATGCTGTAACTGCATTTTCTTAGGCTTGATTGTCATACTGAGTTACATTATTCTTGCTTGGGGAGAGTTCATCTTGAATTCAATTCCTGCTTTTTGTTGCATTTTACAGAACTAGAGTGTTTGATACGTTGGCATATGCATGAAAACAAGGCATGACAGCTTGTTTATGTGTGTGCCCTGCCTCTGTCTCCCAGAACTGCAGATCCACTTCTGGCTTTTCACAGTTCAAAGGTCCGTTGGGATATTTGCAGTTCATTTTAACATTGTGCAAACCCTCGGCTGAAGAAGGGAAACGGGCAGTTCGCAATGCTTAGAACAGCAGTTGCTCGGTGGTCTAATCCATCAGCTAATGGATGTCAAAAAACAGAGTGGCAGCAGAGTGGCTTTCATCTACCCTTGCATTTCTGGAGCACAGGGTAAACTTGCACCAGAGTGCAGAGAACCAGAGCAACCATCCTGTATCTGCAAAATGTAACACAATATAGCAGGGAAAACCTTCCTCAGACAAATATGAAAGGGGGTGGGAATACGCGCACGCACGCATACACACTATCCTTATGTAAAAGTGATTTAGATTCCCAATTGTGATTCAGAGGTAGACATGGTATACTTGAAATATTTAAAAGGATACAATCAATGTTACCTTACTTGTAATTTTGCCTGTGTAGACACGAACCACTAAGTTAAACCAGATCAGCATTATTGACTGCAATAGAATCTGAACTAGTTTAAGTACATTTATGCCAACGGACTTGTGGATCGCACACACAACTAAATGTGCAAACAAGGCACAAGTTACACAACTCTTGTACAGGGATATTGGGGCCATAGGAGGGTCTCATTATATGTAAACAGATTATTAATGAAGCTGTAGTGACACATGGGTCTTTTCCAGTTGCCAGGCCTGTATTTACTTGATTAGCTTGCTAGCAAAATAACGTTGTCTTGTACAATGACAATGGCGCAGTTCCACATCCATCCATGCATCTCCCCCACCGCTCCCAGCCTTTCATGCACACACCTCTTAGAAGAAACCTCCATCTTGTAAATGTCAAAGGTATTTTTATATTAGATTATGCCAGTGATGAGAATGATCTCAGCTGTATTTTATGTAATCTGAATATGTTTTTATACTTTATAGCTCGGAGGCATGGTCTAATAGCAATAATGGAGTAAGCATCTCATTGGTTAATTATATATATATATATATTAAGAACTTACCAAGTCGGGTATATCTCTATTTTTTTGGTTGTTGATACCTTTTTATTGCATTATTCAAGTGAGTAACTTGAATTTTTACATGTCACTTTAGATTGTTTGTTGTGGTGTGCTATGAATGCCATTAGTTTACAGAACTTGTACTTTTTATATTTCTGCTGAGTAAAATTAAACAATAACAAGAACTGGACTTTTCTTTTTTTTCCTCTTTGTAATTGCTCTCCAGTAAGTAGCTTCCTGATACAAATGTAGAAAAGTTTTTCATGTAACATGTATCTTAAGTGAACTGTGTAATGTATGGCTGAATTTGGCATAACACAAGAGACCTGTGGAGTGTCTTCCAATCTGTGTCTGTTTTTACTGCAGGGTTGGGGTTGCTTCAAATTTGATTGAAACTGCAGGCCTAATTGTCTGGTCCCCCCAGGTCAAGCTTCCCTCCAGCTGCTTTTCTCTCAGGTGAAAAGATACCTGGACCAAGTATCTTTTTTTCTTCCTAGGAGGAAGGGAAAGAAATATGGGGAGGAACGTTTGATCTGGTGAAAGGGTTAAGCACTCGCAATGTTCCAGTTGAGTTTGGAATCACTCCCATCCTATAGCTTCATTACATACAAAAACCATTGAGAGTCAGTCTACATGTCTCCTGTGTTGCTTCTAGTGTGGCTCTTAGGCTTAGTTCTGCTTGAGCTGATAAGCCTGTGTCTGGTCTTATACCACTTTAGTCTGCAAGTGGGGACTTGCATAACTGAATGCTTCTTCATACAAAAAAAAAATCCCTCTACCTAGAAAACTAACCTGTTGGGAAAGGTGCTAACCAAGAGCGCTTCTCATGAACGTACGTGTGTGTGTGTGTGTGTGTGTGTGTGTGTGTGTGTGTGTGTGTGTGTGCTTAAAATGTACAGCCCAAACCCAGGCTTATTACCCCAGTGAGAACTAGGCCAAAGTCTTGTGTTCTGCAGTTACATAAACATCTCTTCTTACATCACGGCATTGTTTTTCCATCGACTTAACTTGAGTTACATGTACAATATTCAATTCTGATCTGATTCTTGGGTTTCAATGTCAAAGCATGTGAGGGCATCGGTTGTGAAGGTTGTGCCTGCATTCAAATAGGTAGTTTCTGCACAATGTATATGGCCATGAAGTCCTGATTCTTTTCTTATAGCCTTTTCCGTGTATATTGTAGGGAAATCCAACTATCTGATGTATGTATGCCATTCACATTTGATGCCTGTCATGTGTATTATGTATTATTTTGTACTTGGGTATGGCTACTCAAACAATGTTTGGATTGGCTCTCCATTGTGGCTTGGACAAGAGTATTTCACATGTACTCTAAAGACCTTTATTTTGTTTTTGTTTTTTTCCATGCAAAATCTTTACTACTTGACTCTCTCTCTTTTTAATATTTTCTTATGGAGCAAACTTTTATTTGTTCTGCCACTAACTTTAAATGCTTAATTCTTTCTCTCTCCACCTTTGTTTAATAAAATATGTAGTACCTTGTTCTGGCTTGGCCTCTCCGTTTAAGAATATCTTCTTCATGTGTTTCTACTTACATAGGTTGAAGCAGTATTTTTGGGTTGATTGTGTTTTAGGAGGATGTGTGATCCAAGGAGAAAAAAGACTTTCCATATCACTCTACGTACAGGGTACATCAAAGGGAGTCAGAACTAAGGGAGAAAGAGCAATTTAGTTTTAGAAGTGTGTAGATACAAGATCTAATGAATAAAACTTGGACATTCACCATTTTAGTTTGGAAATGACAAAATGTTAGATTAGGAGTTGTGACATTTTGGAATTGTCTCACTAGAACACTTGAGAGCAAAGAAATTTATGTTTAGAAAGAACTTTATTTTCGGGTTTCAAGCCCATGGTAAAGAATTTAAAAGCAAACAAGTTAACAACTTTAAAAAGCGCAATGTTTCATCTAGGTGTCACTAGACTTTTTCAAGCTGGTGGCTCAGAGAACCTTACCATCTCTGAGCCGCCAGCTTGAAAAAGTCTAGTGACACCTAGATGAAACGTTGCACTTTTTAAAGTTGTTAACTTATTTGCTTTTAAATTCTTTACCATGGGCTTGAAACCTGAAAATAAAATTCTTTCCAAACTTATATTGTCTTCATGGCAGATTTGTATAGACTTCTGACACTGTGTTTGTAGTAATGCTCAAGTTGTGACCCATTGAATTCTGGAAGGGTGCTTTCTTTCCTTTGGAGTACCAGAGATTTCCATAACTACAGTGAGGATGTTAATGGCACCAAGTACCCTTTTTAGGGGGAGAACTCAGATATGTATTTTTGCAGCATTTTGCTAAATTCCATTATTAGCAGTAGAAAGGAATTTCCCTCTAAATTGAATTGGTCCTGGGTCGGGTCTTTCATGTTTAGAGCCTTTTGATAGCATCTGGTTTTAGCTTCCTTGCTGTGTTCTCTCCTTATAAATGCACTATAGACTGGACCATGCCATAGGTCAGAGGTTCTCAACCTTTGGGGGCCCGGGTACCCCCTGTTATGTTCCAATTTTCTGAAGTACCCCCTGCTAATTAATTGCTAATTAATTGGATTAATCAATTAATTAACTAGCTAATTAATCGTTAAATAAAAACCAATTTTAAACACAAGTACTAAAATAATTTTAAATGTGAAAGTCTTACTTAACTCGTGTGTGTGTGTGTGTGTGTGTGTGTGTGTGTGTGTGTGTGTGTGTGTGTGTGTGTGTGTGTGTGAGGGAGGGACGGACGGACGGACGGACGGAGGGACAGACGGGGGATTGCATTTAAGTTCTAATTAACAAGTAGTTAACTACTGATTGATACAGGCTCTGGTGTACCCCCTGCCATTGGTCCGCGTACCCCTAGGGGTACTTGTACCACAGGTTGAGAACCCCTGCCATAGGTGGATCTGTCTTTATCTAGTGAATAGATAGTCTAGTCCTTTTATGTGTTAAGTTGGACTTAGCTGATCTTTAATTCCTTCCAATCAAATGACTTTGAGTCATTTATAAGATGGTCTGACAACACTCTAGTTTGGAACGTCCCTGTACCAAACTGATATTTGAAAACATTGTACCTCATCAGAGATTGCTTTTAGGTACCCAAGAAGATAATGATCTTGAGAATATATCTGCGACATTCACCTGCAGGGAGCCCAGTTTGTTCTGACTTACAGGACCCAACAGCACCCGAGGCAGAATATTCCTACCTGTATTCTTTCCCACATCTACAAACCAAGCAATCCTAACCAACTTTCCAGAGCTGGTGTAGCTGTGCCAACGGTGCACACTGCATTTTGCAGTGCAGGGGCAGTTATGGAGGCCTCTTCAAGGTGAGGAAACGTTTGTTCCCTTACCTCTGGGACGTATTGCAGCTGCACCGGCACTGGAAAGTTGATTAGGATTGCGCTGCAAGACGGCTTCTACTCCTACCTACACAGCTTTTTAGGCAGCTAAGGTTTTTAGTCTATAGCACACAATTGCTTATTTACCTGTGATCTTGTCTCACAAGCCCTCGACCTTTACTTGTACTCTTCACAGTCATTTGCCTTTGTATCCCCAAATATCCCAAGTTAGAGAGAATCGGGCAACTCTGTTCCAAACAAGAAATTGCATGGTAAAATACAATCCCACAGTTCTGTGAAGCTCCAAAGATGGTGTGAACACACCTCTTAACAGAAGCCATCTTCAGTACCATCGGGCCTGCTTTATTACAGGGCTTCTTCACATGCTACATGTTCATGCCTAGCAAATGTGAATGTGCCTGAAAAACGCATGTATGTGTTGCATGGGGCGAGGATCGGCTGCAGCTCCCTGTTGAGAGCATACTTGATGGCAACAGGTTTGTTCCTCTGGAGTACGTGTAATGGTCCTTGGAGCTCTGTCATGTATTAGAAGGAAGCATTGGGAAAAAAATGACCAGCGTTTTAAGGGCTTAATAAGTTTGCATTAGTTGACTGTAGGGAGGGAGTATATTCACCTCGGCTTTGAAAAGAACTGAAAATTGAAAAGAGTTAAGTATCTCACACTGCAATCCTATACATGTTTAGTCAGGCATAAGTCTCAAATGGAGCTTATTCCCAGGGGAAGTGTGCATAGGATTGCAGTCACAGGCCTACACAAACTTTTTTACCTGCGGCTCCCTTGACCATTGGCGACCATTGGCCGCGGCTCCCCATTACATTATGCTGATGCCTGCCAATTGGCATTGCACTGTTTTCCAAGAGGATTCTGTGGCACTCCGCGGCTCCCCTGGCTGGTTTCCGTGGCTCCCAGTTTGGGAACCACTGCTGTTCACACTTACCTGGGTGTAAGTCCCACTGAATCAATTGGGCGGGCTTTAGAGTAGATCTACATAGGATTGCTCTGTTAGAGATGCCAGGAGAGTCCTCTCCAAGCCCTTCAGAGCTGTCAGATTTCCTACCAAGCTGGAAGTGGACTTGAAGCATCAAGAGTACAAAAGACATTGTGCTGTGTGAAAAGTAAGTTCTTTTGTCAAGTGAAGGTGAAGAGATACAGATCAGAAGCGTCTGGGGGGGGGGCCCTGGTGCCCTGGGCACCAGGTGCCACTTTGGGGGGGTGGAATGTTGCGGGCCACTTACTGGTTTTTCTGTTGCTTCTTTGCAGCCATCTTGGCTGTATTTCGGCCCTCCCACCCGCCCGCCCTCGCTCCGTTTGGATCCCAAAAGGAAGCCAAACGGTGGGGGGGGGGTTTGATTGGAGCCGCGTGCTGGCATCACGACGTGGGCGTCATTGCGTCGGCGGCCCCCCCATGTGGGGGCGGAGCAACACCACTGACAGATGTAGGCACAGAATTCCATTGTGCCTCTCTTTCCTTGTCCCCCATTTGGGGGGTGTCTTCATCTCATCTTCCCTATGCTTAGAAAGTATTAACTTCTGACTCTGGGTAAAGGAGCACAACATAGTTTGTACCTCTACTTTTATTTAGAAGAGAAGGGAGAGAGAATACAAGGGTAGGTAGGTGTCAGTGTTAAGTCAATTGTGAATTGAAAATAGCTGGTCAAATAAGACTAATATGCACATAGGTAAAGGTGACCCCTGACAATTAAGTCTAGTCGTGTCCGACTCTAGGGTGTGGCGCTCATCCTCATTTCAAAGCCGAAGAGCCAGCGTTGTCCAAGGACGCCTCCGTGGTCATGTGGTCATGACTCTCCTTGCCACAGCGCGTAGCATGCAGCTGGAACACGGAGCACTGTGCACATAGTTAAGCACATATTTATGTAGAAGTGCGCGCACAGACACAATTGTAGTGGTTATGCATATTTTAAACAAACAAGTTTTTCTAAAAACAAGGTAAAATATAGCTCAAGAGAAAGCATGCCTTAAAGCAAATCCAACATAATCTTAAAAATAATGCAAGAAATGTAGCCCGCAGCTTTATTCTTTATTATGTAGCTTCAGGATGAATGTGGGAAGGAAAGGGCTCCCCGTCACAATGAGTTCACAATGTCAAGTTTGACCATGGGGAGAAGAGAACAGGTGCATGGAAGAGATGAAGGGGGAAAGCATGGGCTCCAGGTGTGTGTGTGTGGGGGCACACCAACACAATTCCTTCTTCACACAATAAATGTCCAGTGTTAACTTCATTTTCAAGGAGGAAATTGTGTGCCATGCTTGGTACATTAATACTCGTCGTGACTCTATTACTACCCTTTCTGCAACATACGGGTGAGGGTGCTGGACCACAGAGCAGCGTGAGTGGCTTTTGCTTTGAAAGAGATCTGTGCGTGCTAGTTTCACCTCGTGATGTAGAAAGGGGAATGATTTAGTTTCCTTCAGGGCAGAAAAATCGCCCTACAGTAGCTGATACGTCCTGTTGTCCACGTGTTGGGCCACAGGGGCGCATGATCCAAGCGAAGCTTTTTCAAGTCCCATTATCTTCAACGGGAGGAAATGTAAGCAGGTGCCCAGCTCTCCCACTGACTTCAGCGGGGCTTGAAAAGGCTTTGCTTTGTCTGCACCGGGCCCGTTCTAGATATGCGCCTATAAAAATACATACACACGACCACCACCAGGTATAATAGGGATTGTCTTCCTATTCCCTATCGGTGGCCTCGCAACTTTTCTTTGCCGCTACTCATCCTATAGTATGACGTGAGCTTTGTGACTTCATAAATACACACGCTCTAGCCCCGCCCACAAAGACCCCCGCGGCTATAAACAGTCCCTCTCGCTCCTCCCCCACTCTAGAGGAGGCTCCGGCAAGGGGCGAAGAGGAAGCTTTAGCGTAGCCTATGAGCGAAAGTCAAAGAAGGTGGGCACATTTCTAGAGCGACCGACCGCTGCGGGAGGGCAGCGCTTTGGCTCGGCTAGGCAGCCCCCAGTGGCGTCCTTTGGGATTAGAGGGGAGACGCAGGTGGTGAGCTCAGGGAGGGAAGGGGTGAGGACGGCTCCTCGCCCGTGGGCGGAAAGGAGGACGCTGCAGCCATTGCTCATCGGAGCCCTCCGCGGGGCCAGCAATTGGGGACCAGCTCTATTTTTGCCGGCTTAACCCCTGGAGACCAAGGGGTTCGTTAAGCCCGTGCTTTTAAGCAGTTTATTAATTGATGGATGGCACATCTATGAGGAATCAGGCAAAACTGGAGTGTGTGTCTTCTACTTTACCTGTCTTAGGGCTTTAACACAAGTGGAATACTACTGTACATTTATGAATGCACCCCCTACAGAAGACAAATTCCTTTCCCTGCAAGTAGAAACCAGGCACAACAGGGACTAGAATCTTTCTTCTTCATGTGCTAGTTTGAGAAACTAAACTACCTTGTGCTGAGTAAGGTTATTGGTCCATCTAACTCATTATTGTCTCTACTGCAGAGACTGGCAGCAGCTCTCCAGGGCTTCAGACAGGGGTCTTTTTTCCAGGTTTTCCTGGCTATGGTAGGAATTGAACCTGGGACCTTCTGGATGCCACCACTGAGCTGCAGTCCCTAACAGGCTTGCTACTACTTGCAGGGAATTCTTTTACAGGGAGCGCATTCAGAAGAAAGGTCTCCCCACCCCCCGCAAGTCTGAATAGATAGAGGCCACATCTCCACCTTGGGATGTGCAGATCCAGCCTTGTAAAAGGTCTCATACGTCATGTGCCGCCAGGCTTCCCCAGCGCCATCTGCCCAGCAGTACTCCAAAGTTGGGCTTGTGTGGTGGCAGCTGCCATGTGACGTCAGGGGGAGAAGGTGAAGCCACTCTAGAACTCCGTGTTCAGAATTTAGAGTTCACCACAAGTGCACGGTGGACGGCAGCATTCTCCTTCACTCAGTTTCTTTTCCTTCTAGTTGTGAAATTGCAGTTTTGTCTTCAGTGGGCCACAATGCATACTGCAAAGCCCCGGATGGTCGTTCCATACGGCCTGAAGACTCTACTTGAAGGAGTGAGCAGAGCGGTTCTGAAAGCGAGTCCCTCCAACATCACGGAATTCGCTGCTGTCTATTTCAGGGAGCTGATCGTTTTCCGAGAAGGTTTGCATTTGCTTTTTTTCATGTCAAATATTATTTCATTGAAGAATTCACTGAACATTTGCACTAGTATCACCTTATTGGCTCCAATTAAATGTTATCTCTGCAAGATGTTAGCAACCCCGCTCCTCTCTCATGTCTTTGTAAAATCTGACCTTCTGAATTAATTGAATAGGCCGTTTCAACTTTCCTTTCCAGAACACCCTAATTTGGACATTAAAGATCTGGTCAGAGAATTTCATGTCACTAGAGGTAAGAAATTGCTAATAAAGCAATGATTCTTAGGGCAGAACCATGTGTTAATATTCTTCTGTGGTTTTTGTTTTGTTTTATATATATAATGCAGCCATTGAGAGTGTGATTTGGAGTAAGAGACCTCATACCATTGTCCTATCGAAAATCACCCTGTATCTTTTCCCTGGTGGGGTAAAAGCAATGGGGGGAGTGGTTTTTCAGCAGGGAAAATGGTGTGAGGGGAGAGAATGAACAAGTCCCTCTCCCGCCCACCCCATACAGGTCTTCCACTCCAAAGCACAAGAACACAGCAGCAGCATTGTGTCCTGGAGAAAAAAAATTAAAAGAATAATAGAACTTACACAGAGTGTGTTGTTCTACTCTCAGATGAAGGGATGAGGTGGATTACAAAGCAGCAAAACTGAATTTAGAGAGTCTGGAGCACTACATTAAATGTGGTCAGGGATGGATGGACCCTCGAAAAGGCAATGTTTTTTGATGTCTACAAAACATTTTGATGTCGCTGTCTACAAAACTTTGGAAGGACTGCATTGAGAACTGCTCTTTAGGTATTTAAAAAATACTGACGTCTGTGGTAGGTTTAGATTAAGGCTGGAAGTGCAAAACGGACTTGTATCTTTGTGAATTACCGTAAGTGTAGCAAAGAAACACCTGATCCTCGGAAGAGGGCCATGTTCTGTTTGGCATGCACCTGTTGTACACACATGCCTCAGTGCAGGTCCAGGGATGCTAACCTTTGTAGGGTCACATGATCACTCCTCTTCAGATCCAGAGACCTGTTCCTACACAAGCACAGAGTGAAGAAACAGGTTGGGGAAAGAAGGAAGGAGTCGATCTGCACTGTTCCCTGTGACTCTTTTTGGGGGGGGGGGGACGAAGATCAGTGTAATACGTTTAGTGCAGCCCACTGTTATATTGCTAGACTCTTCAGGGAGTCCTCGGCTGTTCTGTAGCCTATTATGTAAGCAAGAGGCAGTAGCGTCACTAGGACGCGCGTCACCCTGGGGCAGGGGGCACGTGTCACCCTAGTGACGCTACCATATCGCGGGGTGGGGGGCGACCCGGCTCCCCCCCCCGCGTTGCCCTCCGGACGCTCCGAGGCCGGCCTGGGAGCCAGCCTCGGAGCGTCCAACCCCGTCGGCGCTCCGCATCCATCCGGGTATTTCCCGGATTTTCGCACATGCGCAGACCCGTTTTGAGGGCTTTTTGCCGGGAAAATACCCGGATGGACACACTGCCTGGGCCTTCTTTCAGAAGGCCCTGGAGCGCCGACGGGGTTGGACGCTCCGAGGCCGGCTCCCGGGCCGGCCTCGGAGCGTCCGAAGGGTGTCGCGCGTCACGGAGGTGGCGCGCGCGGATGCGCGCGTCACCCGGGGGCGCACGTCACCCGGGGGCGCCCCGCCCACCCCGCCACGCTCCAGCGACGCCCCTGGCAAGAGGCAAGTCTTCCTCTTGCAGTGCCATCCATGATTGTATCGGTAGTGGCCAGGATCCAAAGAGGTTCATGCATGCAGGCTTCCTGGTGGATGTGTGTGCCGCTCTTCACTCTGCGTCAGAGGCTGCTCTGCAGGGTCCTCCTCGTTTCTCGAGAACTTTGGGGTGGAGGCAATGAGGACTGTAGTGGGAAAAGCAAGTGCTCCCTAAGGTCCAGGGTGGAGTGTGTGCATGCGTGGATCGACAGCCCTCCGCGTTTCCAATTCCTCAGAAGGCGCCAGTGAGGAAGCCCCGTCTTTGGATGGGCTCTGAGGAGCTCCGTGGATGTCTTATGGGGAGAGGAGGGGGTGGTCAAGCTTGTAACCAGAACTGGGCATCGGAGTGGGAAATGGGGAAACAGCAACAACCTCTATCCAAGTAGTTGAATGCAGATAAAGTTAGTTACATTATTAAGGCATTTTAATCAAACCAAGGTAAATGTTTGATTAATGTTTGTAAATGACCGCTCAATGCCGGTCACTCATCCCTTTGCTTTTATTAGTCAGAACACTAGAAACAAAGCAAGTTTATGTCATCCTGAGCGACTATGCAGAATACTTCCTGCATGTTTTTTTTCCCCTTGTATCTCTATGCGGAAAAGAGACCTAGTTCATCATAACTCAGTTAGGGGAGAGGTGCAGCTACAGATCCATGGACCCATCTTGGGGAAATGCTTTTCATAAAACATAAGAACATAAGAAGAGCCCTGCTGGATCAGGCCAAAGGCCCATCTAGTCCAGCTTCCTGTATCACACAGTGACCCCACCAGATGCCTCGGGGAGCACACAAGACAACAAGATACCTGTATCCTGTCGCCACTCCCTTGCACCTGGCACAGAGAGAACCTACTCCTACAACCAGGAGGTTGCTTTTCCCCATCATGGCTTGTAAGCTATGATGGATTTTTCCTCCATGAATCTGTCCAATCCCCTTTTAAAGGCATCCAGGCCAGGTGCCATCACCACATCCTGTGGCAAGGAGTTCCACAAACCAATTACACACTGGGTAAAGAAATATTTTCTTTTGTCAGCTTTAATACTCCCTCCACTCAATTTTAGTGGATGGCCCCTAGTTCTAGTGTTGTATGAGAGGGAAAAGAACTTCTCTCTATCCACACTCTCCATCCCATGCATAATTTTATACGTCTCAATCATGTCCCCCCTCAGCCGCCTTTTTTCTAGACTGAAGAGCCCCAAATGCTGTAGCCTTTCCTCAATAAGGGAGATGCCCCAGCCCACTAATCATTTTGGTTGCTCTCTTCTGCACCTTTTCCAGTTCCACTATATCATTTTTGAGATGCGGTGACCAGAACTGGACACAATACTCCAGATGCGGCCTTACCATCGATTTGTACGATGGCATAATAATATTGGCCGTTTTATTCTCAATCCCTTTTTTTTTTAATGATCCCAAGCATGGAATTGGCCTTCTTCACAGCTTCCAAGGAAAAGGAAAGGAATACTATCAGTCCATCCCTCTCTCCCCTCCCATCACCTCTTCCTGTTTGTACATGCTCTCTACTCAGTTTTGGGGAACAGAGCGAGTATACAGGTGATTCTCAATTTGCTTGTATTGGGGAGATACAATTGGTGAATCGCAGAGACGCTCCTTGCTCTCTCCAGCTCTTGGGAGCTTGTCCTTTGATGCCATTTCTGTTTCTTTCTTGTCTGATGTGTATTTCCTGTGGAGGGCTGCCTGCTCCTTTCTCCCACAAGAGGGCCGCAGGATGCCTTTAGTTCAGTATTGGCTTGCTTAATAACTAGAAGCCTTCCCTTTTCCTGTCAGGTTCCTCCTACTGTTATTTTATTGCTGATATTACAAAATCACAATGCTGAGAAGGGTGGGGCCTGAAATCTTACACTGTTATCTCTGAAATAGGGAAATCTGCCTTTGAGAATAAAATCCAAACAATTGATTACAATCACTGGCGTCACTACAGGGGGGGCGGAGCTGTAAGTTCTTCCGTGATCGGAGCCTCCGTTACACGGAAGAACGAAGCGCCCCACCCCCACGCCTTCCGACCCATTCAAAGCAGTGAAAACACCGCGCAAGTGAAAGACTCCCTGCTCCCTGCTTGTTTTCACTGCTTTGAATGGGTCGGAAGGCGTGGGGGCGGGGCGCTTCGTTCTTCCGTGTAACGGAGGCTCCGATCATGGAAGAACTTACAGCTCCGCCCCCCCTGTAGTGACGCCAGTGATTACAAGAATAATAATAATAATTAAAAAAAAATAGCTAGAGAGATATCCAGAAAAAAATAGCTACAGAGAGCCAGGATGGTTTAGTGGTTTGGGAGTTGGACTTACTGGTAGACCTGGAAGATCTAGGTTCAAATCCCCGCCCAGGCATGAAGCTTCCTGGGTGACCTTGGGCCAGTCACTATCTCTCAGCCTCACCTACCTCACAGGGTTGTTGTGAGGACAAAAGGAGGGAAGGAACTATGTACACTACCCTGAGGTCCTTGGAGGAAGGGTGGTATAAAAATGTGAATGAATGAATAAATAAATGTCTTCCATTGGAGCGGCATCGTTTGATGTAAGAGTTGACACCACCAAGCCACTGTCTAGTTGTAAATTTCCTCATGATCCAGTGATCTAACAGTCTCTCCCCTGTGTGTAATGATCTTTTTTGGGGGGGGTGGAGAAGGATCTTCTGAATGATGAGTACATTCCTTTTAGAGCCTCCCCTATTTAGAAATGGTTGTTCCAGTTATGCATAGAACTGAAAAAAGAGAGGGACGGCACCAACAGGGAGTGAAGACCAAAAATGGGGGGAGGGTGGCGCCTCTGAGTGATGCTTAAGGTGAAGGAATTCAATTTTTCAATTTGGTGTGCCCCATCTGTTTCAGTGTATCACTTTCTTCAGGAGCAAGAACATCTTCTTGTACTTATTATGGCAGTTCAGTTAGCAGGGGTTCTCAAAGTGGTGGGTTGCGACCCACCACTTTTTCTGGAAGCCTTTAAGGGGGGGTGGCCAGCTCCAACATTGGGGGCAGCACTCCAGGATCGTGCCTGCCCCCAAAACATACCAGGTTGTCCTGCCAGCTCCCCAGAAAGGTCCAGGGGGGCTGCCACCGCCTCTGCAGGACCTCCCCAAGGCTCTAAAGATGTTCCAAAGCCTACTTCCATTTTTTGGGCCGAAAACCGGAAGTGGGCTTTTAAACGCGATCGCTGTTCAGAGCCCTAGGGAGGCCTGCAGAGGCGGCAGCAGCAGCCCCCCCCCCGGCCCTTTCCTGAGCTGGCAGGACAACCAGGTATGTTTTTAAAAAGTGTTTTGGGGTCGGGGTCGTGTGCGATCCTGGAGCGCTGCCTCCGACACCGCCCCACCCCTGCAAAGACTTACAGGAGACTAAACTCCCCTGTAAGACTCTGAGAAATGCTGAGTTAGAGCATTTCCAGTTGTGCACCTTCCGTTTCTCTGGGCAGCCAGTTATATGTTCTGGACTGTCAGGCTGTGATGCTCCAGGGCTCTAGCCTACCACTCTTCTCTCCTCCACACTTCCTCTTCCACTCCATTTTACTCTTCCTTTTTGAATTCAGGGGGCCAGAGGAGGAACAGTAGAGGTGACTGCTGGTGTATCATTGGGTGAATGGGGTATACATTGGGTGTATCATTGGGTACCAGGGGGGCAGCCTTTGGTGCACTGCCTCAGGTGCCAGGAGCTCTTGGTGCCAGCTGGTCCGGTCCCCCCCTTTATCCACCTTATACTGCATTGCTTAATTTAGGGAATTCTCTCTTTTGTCATTGGGACTAGCTTGCAAAGATCAGTGCAATTACCACATTGCTTTGGGGCCTGAGGGAACACTGAATAAAAATACTTGGTTGATACCCCAGAAACCTCCATGTGGAAGTGCCACGGAGGCTGGTGCTGCAAAAAGAAACAGCTGTCACTTGGAAGGGGCATCTTGTGATTGTTCTCTCTGCTGCAGGACAAACCATTTTGTGCAGCAGCTGTCTGGCCTGCGGGTTCGGGGACTTTGTCTTTGCAATCACAAATGTCTTTGTCACCAAATGTGTCCCTGATCCTCACAAGTAGCTTGCCATATGCAAATAGAGCCCCAAAGGGAGTAGCCTACTACCCATGGTGGCTATTTAGAGTGCACCGTCCCTGAGATCAGCTCCCCCACCCCCCAGGACCTACGCCTGCTATCCGATCATATTATGCAAAGTGATGTTGTGAATTTAAGACGTTTGTTGGCCTGGAAATGACTGTATTAGTCTTACTTATGATTTGCAGGAAATCAGAATTTGTAGGAAGTGGTGGTTCACAAACGTTCCATAAGGAATGAAGTCGTTGTTTAAAAAGGGGCCAGCATAGCTTGGAGCAATATTTTCTCCATGGATGATTCATCCATGAGGCCAACTGAGACAATCACCTCAGACGGTGGATTGGTGGGGTCATCTGCCTCCACCCCACTCAGTAACCCACCTCCCTCCACCGTGCCTCCTTCTTTGGTTTCCTGCATTGAAAAAGGAAGTGTGGGGGACAGGAGAGTGGTGGGCTACAGCATCAGAGAAGGTCTAGCCTTCCACTCCCCTCTCATCAACACTTCCTCTTTCACTCAGTTTCCCTCTTCCTTTTCCAATCCAGGGATCAAGAAGAATGGTGGAGGCAGCGGATTTTTTTGGGGGGGGGGGAATGGCACGGTGCAGTGCCCCAGGCACTGAGAGGTCTTGGGTCAGTGCTGGAATTCTCAGCTAGCCTGCTTACTGCATTGCCTTCCCTGTGCTCGAAAAGGTGGTTTCAGACAACCAGGCACCACATGACTGTTGCGTATAGGTTCTCCATGTGCTGGCTGCATCCACAAGGCAAGCAACATTGCTGTGCCAAGTGTGAAAATGAGAAGGCCAATCTTATAGTCCATGGCCAGCCATGACCAAAATCTGGCACCCCAACTACAGCGTTGAGATTATAAGCAGTTGTTGTTATATTTAGAATAGTTATGTACCGCATCTCAACAACAACAACAACAAGTCCACACCGCCACTTACATAGCAAAATTAACAAATACGTAGTTCCCTGTCCCCAAAGGGCTCGCAGGCTAAAAAGATTCAGAACAGCAGCCAACAGCTGCTAGGAAAGATGCCATGCTGGAGTGAAGAGGGCCAGTTGCTCTCTCCCTGAGAAAACAAAAGAGGCCCTTTGCTTTGAGAGGTGCTTCTTTGCCCAGTGTGGCACTTGGATGTACGGAACCACTCCTGTTTTTGTGAGCAAGTTGTGGTCCCACAGTAGCTGGCTTCTTGAGTCTCCATAGGATTGCAAAATAAGAGCAGTAAGCTTTCAGGGTCAGTAGTGTAGCTAGACGGGGGGTGGCACACTAGGTGCTACACAGCGTTACATGGAGGCAACACTGCCTTTGCTGCCGGATGGGCTCTGCCGGCGAGTGGGAGGGGCCACTTTGCACCTCTGTGTAACGCTGTGCAACATTTACTGCACTGTGCCCCCCCCCCGGGCTACACTACTGTTCATGGTGGACTTGGGTGGGTCAGCAAACTTAAACAAGAGTCAAGTTTGCTTTGCTTTCAAGAGAACTGCTTTTAACTTGCGTTGTATTTGTTCTCCTGCAGTAGAGGGATGGGCTGAAGGAACTGGAGCACCTGTGCCCCGCTCCAAAAGGGCTGATATTGGAGATGCATTTCGGGCGGACCAAACAACGCCAATTTCTGATGAACCCAAACGGAAGGAGAAATCAACTGACACGGAAGAGGATCAAATCAATGAAGAACCAGAACGTGAACTGAGCACCAAGACGACCCAATATCCATCAACTGTGGACGAATTTATAGACAAGACTGGCGACGATAAAGGGGCAGGACTGGCCTATGTCCCAGCTGATCCTGCCCAGCTAGCTTCACAGATGCTAGGTAAAACAGTTGATGCGGTTTTGTCTGAGCCTGAACTGAAGGATGCGGCCATCTCTGTGCAGACCCTTCCTGCCTTATCCCAGAGTGGACAGGATATAATTCAAGCTGCATCAGCAGAAATTGCTGCTGCCAAAGAAGAAGCCCCTGCGCCTGAGCCTGCGCCGGAGCCTGCGCCTGAGCCTGAACCTGTGCCTGCAGAAGCAGAGCCAGAGCCAGCGCCAGAGCCAGCGCCAGAGCCGGCACCAGAGCCAGAAGCAGCAGCAGCAGAGCCAGAACCAGAGCCAGAAGCAGCAGCTGCAGAAGAAGCACCTGCAGCTTCTGCAGGGTCTCCCAGGGCTCAGTCAGCCACTCAGAGTCAGTCCTCCGTTGCTGGGGAAGTAGCTCCCTCAGGCAGTCAGGCTGAGCAGCCACCTGCTGACATAGTAGAAGTAGAACCCGCTACCACAGACCCCTTGCTGGAAGAACAACCGCCCCCGGCACCACCACCACCTCCTCCTGATAAAGACCTATTGCAGGCTGTTTCTTGTGCAAGTGAAATTGAGGTCACTTCCGACCTACAGTTCACGCCCATGTCTGACGACCCCGATGCTGGTGGAGAGGCACCACCACCACCTTACGTAGAGCAGTTTCCACAGCAAATAGTAATTCCTTTCATAGACACGGTAGCTTGTCTCTTAGATCCGTTAAAGGCTTCGCTAAATGCAGGTCAGTTTACATGTACTAGTATTCTAGATCCATCTGCAGCTGATGCAGAATGTGACCCTGACAGAATGGATGCTACAGACGAACTGAGAACACCTGAACCAGGTTTTATTATGTCAGGTAAGAAAGTCAAGATATTTCTGAAAGCTATCTGTTCCATGTTGTAGTAATTATAGCTCCATAACTAACAAACTGCACCATCTTCTCAAATGCACCTGTGCTGATGGGAGCCCAGTTGAAAGCAACTGGGCTTGTGCCAGCAGAGTGCCTTGAGGGCTGGAGCCTTAACGATTTAAATGCGAATACCCATGGCAGCGCATCGTTGAGGTAAATGATTGCTCACTTGTGCTTTGGGGGGGTTACAGGCCCTCACAGTACTTGCCTACCCATAATGTGCATGTGTGGAATTGTCCCCTGTCGGTTGCTTCCAGATGTGTGGTTGGCGCTGAGTAAGCTACATAACGTACCTTGCATGAGTGTTGTGTTTGCCCCAGTTGCTGACTTCGATCTTATATTGTTTGTGTTGCTTCTTGCAAAACAGATTGATAGGGCAGGACAACACTTAGGAAGGCAGTTACGGGGATTCACGACACAAGTTTTGGCCTTTCTGAAACATAGATGAGCTTTTCTCATCATAGACCATGCATCTTGAATCAAAATTCTATATATGCTCTTGGTGGCTAAGGGAGTGATGTGGGGGGCTGCAACATAACGTTTTCCCCAAGTATTCCTGGTCCCAACCATGGTGCTGACATTGGTTTTTGCATTTAGAAGAAATGGTGGTGGTTGCCTGCATTGTCCCATTAGGTCCAGTCTTCTGCAATTTGATTACCAGGAATGGACTAGTTGCTTGTTACTGAGAAGCGCAGATGTTCCTAGAGACCTGGCTTCATGGCATGACCTCTTCCACTTAAATCAAATCAATACATATTGCCCTCCATCAGTGACAAGTCCATAGCCCACTCCTGTTCTCATCTGGAGAAGTGCTCCTTAACACCTTTTCTCCCTTTTTTTTGAGTGTAGTCTGAATTTGCTGTACTATGGCACTATAGTGTAACATCCCAGTAGAGAGGTAGGTAGTTAAGGTATAAAAAGCATGTTACAGAAGAGAGGGTGTTGAGAGGGGGAAAGGAACACACAAGGTTTTGGCATGGCTGCTGGACAGAGGGAACAATACCATAGCTGTAGAAGCAAGACTTTTGGTTGGGGAGGTATTTTGCAAACTCTAATCTTTTGAGCCACTCATCATGGTCAACAAAATCTTGCCTAACTTGTACAACCAACGGAAGTATCTGCAGACAAAAGTGTCCAGTTTTGCACTTGTAAGTCTGATGATTTGGATTTATTTCAAACATTTAAGACACTGGTCATTGGGATTGGAGTTGGACAGCTGTCTCTTTTTGCCCCCAAAACTTTTGCAGCGGCTCAGTGGTAAAAAGACAGGAGAGCAAACGTATGAGAAGAGAGTCAGTGTTGTTATGGCCTCTGCATTTTGAACAAGCTAGAAAAATGAAGCCTTTTGAAGCAGGGCTGACAGCGGAAGTCAGGATTTATTGGGAGTGGGGGGGGGAGGATTTAAATTCACCCTATATCATCCGTTTAGAAAAGTACCTTTTGGACCATAATTCCAGCTGTCACTCTATTACAGCCATGCCAACCTTTCACCTTCAAGGCTCTCTCTTCTTTATAACATGCTTTCTTGCGGCATAAAGTTGTATGTAAGGATATGCAATATGACTACAGTTTGTCGCTCCTAGTAGACAGTCTTTCACGCCAGCAAATTTTTCTTTAAATTTTTATTTTATAGCCATGGCAACAAGCGAACCAGGACAACCACCACCATATTCTAATGTGTGGACTCTCTATTGTCTAACTGATTTGAAACAACAAGGTCGTAAGTCACCGCCACCACCTCCACCACCCCTTCCGTCTGTTGGGACTGGTGGTTCTGTTCCCCAGGCCACCCTATTCATATCTAGTGGTAAGGACCAGCCGCAGTATCTACAGCCGCAGATGATATCACAAGGTCAACCACCACAAGTGTCCTCTCCAACTTATGTGATGATGGAAGATGGGAAGAAGGGAAGTGCACCACCTTTCATTTTAGTGGGCTCTTCTGTTCAGAATAAACAGGACTGGAAACCAATCCCTGGCCATGCTGTCCTTGCACAGCCAGACACCGGTGGTACTGTGAGGAGGTTCGCTACAATACCTGTACCGGTCGCCAGGGCAGCAGATCCGAAAATGGCCAACCCCAATTTTAACCCTGCACAGGATAGCGGTAGACCTCCAACTCCAGTTTTTCTTTCAGTTGCGATACCACTGGAAGAAGTGATGAATGGGAAGAAGGTCACAGGAGCTGGGGATAAACCACCTTTTGCAGGAAGCTATGGTATAGCAGGAGAGATCACATTTGCCTCAGTACGCAGAACGGAATAGCAAAATGGTACGTAGATTGCTTCGCGTGTGCTTATGGTCCTGCTGGAGAGATCAGCCTGGCAGGCATGCAGTTTGACATACACATGCATACACACCCAATTATAGTGGTCATATTTGTGTTTAAATAAAGGGTATTCTGTAGTGGGCTACGTTCTTCATACTCTGTAACAAGCCGATTTGAAAGCATCCCTGAATTCTAAAAGACGTTCGATATGAAAGCTGCCAATGGAGACATTGTCTCTGGTTCAAGCATACTATTTTCTCAGTATCCCCATATTCAGAACTCTCCTCAAACCCCTAGATAGTGTTTGGTTGTTTGTTTTTCAAACTTGGGAGCTATTAGGAGAACAAAATAATATTGGTGCACTAAGTGCAAATATCTGTGGATGACATCCCTAATCCCTAATGTGGAGCTAAATTTCACTGCAATATACTCCTTTGTGATGTCTCCAGTCCAATGATATAGTCCAATTATAAAAAAGAGAAAAGCATAATTTTTGCTGATCATTTGTTTTGCAGAGATTGAACCTGAACAGCCAGTCACTGAATTAAAAATGCCAGTGCACAAACATCAGCACTGTGCCTGTACCACATAGTTGCACCACCCATTGTAAATTGGGGTGGGGCTGTTTTAAAACTGGCACTAACTTCTTAATTGCTTTGGTGGAAATGTTTGTCTTCAGGTGTTGAATAAACCAGCCCCAAGATGTTGACTTGTTTCACCATTATTGAAGAGGTACTGCCAATTTCATTTAGAGCATGACATTAGCCAGCTTCTGAGAAATGGCTTTGGAGCTTGCAACCTCTGTACCAAATCTTTTGGCATTGCCTTGCTTTCCTCTGGCATGCTCGTTGTCTGAGACTAGCATGGTTTAGAATTATGATGGACCACAGAATACTTGTTATAAGACTTCTAGGTTACTGACGGTACTAATGAATGAATGAGTTCTATCTTGAACCATAGCAATTTTCCATATTGCTATTACATGAAGCTAGGAGTGTATTTGTAAAACCAGGACATGGGTGCAGGTTTATTCAGAGACTCAAATGTTGGTCTGTAGTTTCATTCTTAAGCAGGATGGTCAGTGGAAAGTGATTTTAATTATCCACCAGATCTTTTCTTTGTTACTTCTGGTTTGCCTTTGCCAGTTCAAACTACAAGCTCTAAAACTGTCACATGCCATATGCTCCTAATGTGATGTTTTGTATAAAAAGACATATGATGGCATGGTATTGAGCATTGATTAAGCATAGTGGGGTGTGGCAGAGTAGCCCCACAGGGAGAATTTCTCCCGGAGAAAGTAGAATTACAAAGAATTGGGGATAAGTTTGCAAAACTGGCAGGTATTTTCTAATGAATTAAAGTCTCATAGCAATTACAAAACAAAGGGCGCAATCCTATCCAACTTATGCCACCGTTGTAACCAACGGCACAGCAAGAACGGGAGGCCCCAGAGTGGAAAGGAGATTCAAATCCCCTTTGAATTCCCCTTTTGGAGGGGATTTGAATCCCCTTTCCGTTCTGGGGCCTCCCGTTCACTCTGTGCTGCTGGTTACAATGGTGGCATAAGTTGGATAGGATTGCACTGAAACAATGGGATCACATTGTTATGATGTAGGTAGGTAGTTAAATGCAACTTGAGTGACAGTAGCTAAAGCCACCCATTTTAACTTGGTGGGCTTCCTTCTGCAGAAGCCTTGTGCTAAAGCAGCTGTATGACAGGCAGGTGTTTTTTTTTTTTTACATGATCCATTGAAATGGTTCAAGGGTATGCTTGCAATGCAATGAGTAGCTTGCACATAGTACAACAGCTGAGGGAGTTTTATTTCATCCGATCACTTGGGAAATTGAAACCATGAATACTCCTGGTATACAAACATAGAAGGAACACATGCCTTTGGGAATAGATTCCAACAATAGAGTTGAACCTGACACTTCCCTCCATGCGAGGCAGAAAGCAGGATCAGAATCAAAGAAAGATAATATACACTTGTCGAACTGTGTGCCAGGTTTCTGCTCAATAGAATTTTAGACGGAAGATTAAGTGCACTACAGTTGTGGAAAAACACATTTACATAACCACTGTTTGGAGGCTAAAAACTAGTCTTGTTTTGAAGGGTATGAGTTGCTCATTCAGAGTTTTCCCCCTTTAGATTAAACACACACTGGGGCTTGCACTGGAGGCCTGGAAAGGAGCGGCAGGCTCCCCCTCCCCTCCTTCAATTCACGTTTCTTCTTTAATATAGTTTGCTGTGATCCCTGAATCAGCAAATGAGGGCTTGCATCTGACCTCCATGCCAGAATTTGAATCCTTCTTCAAATGGCGGTTTTTAGTTTGAGCTTGGAGGACAAACATCTTAATTTGCCAAGTCAGACATCAGGGCAAACTACAGCAATTGCTAAACAGGAAACTGAAGCCATGTACAAGTTTGGGAGGATACATTTCAAGGAGGTTCCAGTGGGATCCTTCAACTCCAGAATCCCTTGAATGAGTGGGTGGGTGGAAAGTACCCAACTGGCTAGTCAGAGAATTGTTCTAGCATTGCAACAGATCTCACTCTCTTTCCGATAGCAAACTCGGCTGGCTGAATGCTGAGCTGTTTGGGGGCAAAACAAGAGTCACTCTAAAATCAAATGGTGGTTTCTACATATCCTGGAAACTCTCTAGATATGCATACGTAGATTCATGTGTATGTTTTTTTTTTAAAATCTCCAACTTCAAAATGTTGATTTAAAAATATATATATATATTCAAAAATCAGGAAGCTGGAGGCCAGGATGACAAGACAGAATTGGCTTGCTATTTAAGCCCTTTAACAGCTTATACCAACTCTCCTGGATGTGTGTGTGTGTGTGTGTGTGTGTGTGTGGGGGGGAAATATTAAGGTTAAGGGGCTGCATCTTGCAAGATTAGAAACCTCCCTTCCCTGCACTAGACAGGGATGTTTCAAGGACAAGGAAAGTGACAATTTCCCACTCTCTAAAACCACCTTCCACTGGAAGCCAGACCCACAATAGAACCTCTAGAAACAAACACCAACAGGAGAAGGTTTCAAGGGAGTGGAACAGAAAAGAGATGGCTTTTTCCTCTTCCTCCCAACTTGAAACATCCCTCCCCTGGGAGGTTTGAATATCACTAGGCTCCTGTTCCAGGCTGGCTGAAACGTCAAACATGGGTAGTCCATGCAGGAGGAGGGGATGGGGATACACTGCAATATTGTGTTATGGCATGTCCTGCTTGGGTATATACTATTACAAGAGTGCTTTTGGACTACTTTCATGAAAGGGGAAAGTATCATGTACAAAATAAAGGAATAAGATCAATTTTTGATATTCACTGCTACTGTTTTTTCCCCTCCCAGATTGTGACGAGGTGCTGTCCAAATGTCACTCCAGAAAGGAAACCTGCATCTTTAAATAAAAATTAAACTAATACACACAATCAATAAAGCAGTGCAAGCAATCCAAATCTAAAAGCTGCTCTTTTGGGGTGGGGTGGGGGTGTAATTCCAATTGCTACAGTTTAATACTTGGCTACTTTGCAGAGAACTAAAATCAGGACATTTGGATCCAAAGGTAACAATATGAAAAGTTAAAAAAAAAAAAGATCGTGAGTAGAAATAAACCTGGCATCACAATGAAAGCTGCCTTTTCTTTATTATTAGCACAAGCCACAGACTAAAGACAATAAAGCATCAGACTCGAAGGCCCATACCAGAAATTTTGTGGGCAGGGTGTGTGCGCTCAGTGTGCACTGGGAGAAGGACACACACAAGTAAAGGACAGCAGCCTAATACGTGGAAGTGAATAAATTTTGCACAGCCATAAAAATCAGCGCCAGCAGGCTCTTGGAAGGGCATATTTTTTAAAAGGGCTGTGTGTGCTGAACAAACAGAGGAAGCATTGCTTATTATCCCTAGAGGGCAAGGGGTCAACTCAATCTGAATGGCACTTAAGGTCTCTCTTATGCTCAGGGGGCTCTCTGAATTTTGAATTATTTCAGTCGCAAGCCAAGCTGACCGTAACCTAAGGGAAGTGTTTAGAATGTTATAGATGTCATAATGAGTTGAAGAGCTGTGCAAGCTTACAGCCCAATCATATCCTACGCTCTACTCAGTGATCCAGCTATGCCGGCGCAGGCAATGCTGTATCCTGAGCAAAGTAGGCAGAATTGGAGGTTCCCTTACCCCAGTGTAAAGCTCCAGTTCCTGCAACAGGCCTCTTTGGATCTGTGCGTGCCATTTTGGCGACACAAATCAAGGAGGCCCGTGTTGGGAGAAACAGGCCTGAGAGGTGGATCGAATACGACCTACACTGCTGCCGCCAATCTCACCCTCCCAGGTACAATCCACCCACCCACACCTGCCCCCAAGAGCACCCTCCCCTATGCTCCCTGGCCCAGCTGCAGCTTACCTGGGCCACACGCCGTACAGATTCAGCCTGCAGGGGCCAGTGCAAGCCTCTGCACCGGCCTAGGACCAGCGCTGCAGCTTTTGCGACAGTCCTGCACCGGCATAGAGGTCCTATGCTGGCCAAATGGCCAGATAGGATTTACCACTAGTCACATATTTCCATGTGAATCTGTTGCTGGCTAGTACCAATGGGCCCTCGGTATCTGTGAAATCTGCATATAGCTAAGTCTGCTATCGCGGTTATGGAGGCCACTGTAAAAACCTTAAGGAAAAAAAAGGTTAAAAATAGCATTTCTTACCTTTTCGTTGGCAAACCGCTCCATTTGCAGGGCTTCAGAAAGGGAAACCATGCTCCAGAAGCCTCTTCCGGGTTGCACGACTCCCTCCCTTTGCCCAGGCTTGCCTCAGAATGCATTGCGTAATGCAGGGGTTCCCAACCTGTGGTACTAGTACCACCAGTGGTACTTCGGCTGACTGCTGGTGGTACTCAAGACCACTGGACCCCCATTCCAACGCATCACTTTTGGTGGTGCGTTTTTGCTCCCAAGAAGCTCCTGCCTTTGGCCGAGCCTCTCAGGAACGCTAAGAAAGGCCCTCCTACCTGCCCAGAGCCTCCTACTTGTGTTTTCTGGCCTCTGAAAACCTGGAAGTAACTGGTGGTGATATTATCGCCAGTCACTTCCAGAGATACTCAGAAGGAGAGTGGCACCTGAGGTGGTACTCGGCTGGGAAGGGGTTGGGAACCCCTGGCGTAATGCATTCTGGGGCAAGCCTGAGCAAAGGGAGGAAGCTGCGTGACCTGGAAGAGGCTGCTGGAGCACAATTTCCCTTTCTGAAGCCCTGCAAATGGAGCGGTTTTGCCAGTGAAAAGGTAAGAAATGCTTTTTAAAAACCTTTTCTTCTTTTTTAAAAGGTTTTTACAGTGGCCCCCGTATCCACGAGCATCCGCATTGAGACAAATCTGCAGATGCTCAAAGCAGCCTTCTCGTGGCAAGGTCTTCAGGGAGCCTGGAGGCTCAATGTGACTGCAACACTGAAGTAAGTTCACCATGGGGAATTTGTTCTCTCTGAGGCAATGGGACGTGTGCTCCCATTCCAGCTGGGAGCTGCCACAGCAAGGCCACCATATAATCTAATAGAATGTTAGGAATTAGAAGATACCTTGGAGGTCATCTAGTCCAGTCTCCTGGTTCAACACCCTAATTGCCACTTCTTTCAGGGGTGGGGGAAGGCGCAATCTGCTGCATTTTGACACAAGAAATGTTGGCTGGCTTTTGTAACCAGCCATTATTTGTCGCCACCATGCCACCCCTCCTCCAACACACTCAGAGGACTTGAACATAGTTCACACTGAAGCAGTGAGAATCTCTTGCTGTTCCCAAGTGTCTCCAAAACTTGCCATGAAATGAAACTGATCTATTGCTCCACCCCCACCAAATTTTCTGGCATGCCAGAGGATCTCAGGCAGAGTCATTCTTTCTTGTCCAGCACAGGACAGAGCTGGCCTTCCCATCTGTAATGTATAGATCTTGGAGAAGGGCTCTCATATTTTGCGGGACAACCAGGGACAGGTGATCACCGGAATGTTTGTGGGTCACCAATACCCAGCAGGTGACAACATTTGTGAACTCTTGCCCATGCTGCACAGATATTGTACTATGATGTAGAAAGTAAGATGTAAATCTTCATACAAAGTTGCTGCAACTGAAGAACAAAATGGAAGAATTAATTTTAGACATGTTCTCACCACTATTTCAGTAACAATCCAGCACCATTTGGGGGGAGCCGATTCAATAACAGTTCTGCAAAATGGTCGAGGACATCTTTCCAATGCACACACCAAGAAATTCCAGCCATGGGACAGTTTAAAGCATTTATTTAATAGCAGTTAAATTATTCAGTTAACACTATATTTCCAAACAGCAATTAAATTATACAAGAGCAGCAAGTCCTCTAGAATTTATGTACTCAGTTTTATACAAATATATAATCCCATAAAGTTTAATGCACCCCAAACAAAGGGGTAAATCTGCTGTGTACAGTAGTCTCAGAGCTGCTTTACTGGCTTTGAAATGCACACGATGTCTTTCTTGAGGGGCTGCATCTGACAGCAATGACCCACGTGCACTTGCAGCATCTCATCCCTTTGTTTAAGACCATTTCTCTCCCCCCCCCCACCCAGTGCTGGAACACCTCCTCTTCTAGTGCATAGCAGATTTTTTAAAAAATACTTCATTTTAGTTCAAATTAAACTTTCAAAGACTTAAATGGCTCTTAATTCCTTAAAGATATAAGCATAGTAATAAAACATGAAAGAGCAAATTCAAAACACTGCACTAAACATGGAATAGACATTGCTGAGTAATGTTACCAGTTTATCCTACTTCATATCTGGGGGAGAGGGGAAGGGCAGACTGGTGCCGGGCCAGTAACATTTCCAGACTCACTATCCTTCCAGACTCACTATCCATCATCTAGTATTGCTTGAAGTAATGGAACGTCACCTTCAGAAAGTTGCCATTGTTCCCCAGGACTGGCATGCCCGCCCTTCTCTAACTTCACAGCCACAGCAGTATTGCGTTTCATGAGTGTGCTTTTGATATTTCTGTCTCATAAGAGGCCTCAAATTTCCATTATGCCAGCAGAGCTATCACTGACCTAAAGAGACAGACAGAAAACCCAAAGGTGTTCTGTTTTTCATAGGACCTGGGACTGAACATTAGTTGCAGGGCTTTCTTCAGCAAATATAGGTAGCTCTTTCCCAAGTACAGCACCTTTAAGTGATGCGAGTATGTGCATGTAAGAGTATGTATACATTTATTTAGGAGAAGAAGGAGTACGACAAACGACTCCTCCCAGCAACAAGCTTGGGCCACCATAGTTGCTGCAAAAGCTGCTTTAATAATACATTCAATTAAAACTTGTCAGTTTTTTTTTCTCTAAGAGTATAGGAACAAAAGGAAAACACTGAAAACTCATTAAGACTTATTTGTGTTAGCCTCAGGCTTCCCAATGCATTTTAATAAATATCAGGCAAATTAAAGTAGCTTCTGTCCCAGTAGTTCCCAGAGTATATCCAGTCATGTCCACCGGTGTAGGGATTAGGACCTTGATTGAACCACCTGAAGAGAGAGGGAACAGGTTTGTGAAAAGAGCAAATATGTACACATTCACCATTCAATACACACGCCATTCAATATATAATCACACTGTCAAATGCTCTGGATACACAAAGCGTTATCCTCCTCACCATGCCGATGTTAAGGAACATTTCTTCAGTTACTGTTTTTGACTGTATCAGGTTGAAACAAGTGACAAGGAAAAAGAGGGGAATGATGACTTTCAATGAAAACTGAACAGACGCCATTCAAGGGGCAACGTTGCAAACATAAGGTCTTATTTCACAAAGCCTGTATCCAGGTTATGAGGAGCCCTCAGTGGGGTCTCTCCTTTCCAGAATGATGCTCTTCCTCCACACCACTATCTACTTGCTTACCCAGAGAGTCAGCAGGTGAGCAAGAGAGACAGGTCAAGGTTTAAGCCAATGCTGGTGCCAGGTTCATGTGGGCCCTCAAGCCAAGTGCCATTGTGCGCCCCCTCCCATGATCTGAGGAGCTTCTCAGCAGTCATGCTGGCAGCTGCCATCTTTGTTTACCAATAATGTAATGCACTTGTCCCCAACTGTTGTGTCATTATAGGTAAACAAACATGGTGGCCACCAGTGCAGGTGCCAAAACATGCTCTAGGACAGGGGTTCTCAACCTTTGGAGGCCTGGGTACCCCCTATCATGGTCCAATTTTTTGAAGTACCCCCTGCTAATTAATTGGATTGATCAATTAATTAGCGAATTAATCGTTAAATAAAAAGTACTAAAACAATTTTAAATGTGAAAAATGTCTTAACTCTGTGTGTGTGTGTGTGTGTGTGTGTGTGTGTGTGTGTGTGTGTGTGTGTGTGTGTGTGTGTGTGTGTGTGTGTGTGTGTGTGTGAGAGAGAGAGAGACAGGGGATTGCATTTAAGTTCTAATTAACAGTAATTAACTACTGATTGATGCTGATAAGGGGCAGGCTCTGGCGTACCCCCTGCTGTTGGTCCGAGTACCCCTAGGGGTACTAGTACCACAGGTTGAGAACCCCTGCTCTAGGATGCTGCTGCACCAAGTCCTGACAAGGGTTTGGGGGAAGGCTTATCTTGGCAGTGATGGCAACTTGGAGGTGCTTACTGACAGTCAACATTGTTTTTCCACTAAGGGGGTCAGTCACAGGTCCTTTGATGACCCTATGCTCTTGGCCAATCCCCAACACCAGCCATAGTTAAGCAGTGGGCCCTCCCAGAGCCTTGGCAGCTGCTAGAAGATGCTGACTTCAGTTGCCAGTCCTCCTTGTAGGTCCCATATACATGTTGACCAAACTTTAAAACATAACAACTAGCAATTTAACCCAGGTAGGCACCAAAAAGGATTCTGAAAAAGAGGGAAGCTTCTTCACCTCATCTCTCCCTATGAAAACAAAGTTTGAAGTTCTGGTTTTTAGCCACTGCTGCTAAAAAGCATCCATTAATTAAAAGGAGAAGGAGAAGGTGGCACAAAACAGTGAAAACTACCTCCCCAGAGTGTTCTAAGAGACAGCCGCAGTAGGTATCATTGTTGATACAACAATATATCCACTCTCTCAATGGTCCTTAAATGATTAGTATTAAGAGGCAGTAGAAATATAGAGAAGCTAAAAATACATTCTACACACTTGTGAAAATAACCAAGTAATAATTAGAGGTATGTATAATACATTCAATTAGACTGAATTCATATTACCGGTAATCCTATCATTCCCCCTTCTGATAAAGAGTTTTTGTGAATTTAATCTCGCAGCCAGATTAATCATGCTTTGAAGAATAATTCTGACCACGTCTCAAGATGTGGCAAACACAGAACGTAACCACACAAGACGCATTAACAAGGCTCCAAAGGGTGAGGAGGATATCACCTCCACGATGGTATGAGCTCATCCTTAAAGCTGCCAAACTGTAATTATCCACAGTCTGTACATTATAAGATACAAGAAAAAAGTACAATTATCTGATCTCAGGATCTTGAGAAATCCTATTAACATGCAAAGTATATTTAACAACAAGGTACTACAGGTTTCCAGAACTGTCAATAAAAAAACCAAACCACAAAAACCAAAACAGTAATTTCAGCCGAGTTGGAAAAATAGGCAGAATTTTGATAATTTATATTTGAAATAATATTCAAAATGGCACTTATTTAGAGGAACTGGCTGCAACTCTAAGCCTTAAACACAAGGCCAAGCAGGTCAGGAAAGCAAGCAAAAATAGTATCAGAAAGGATCAAACCTGGGAGCCTGGGCCACTGGCTGACTTTGGAAAAAGACAAAACAAATGCAACTTATAATGACAAAAGACATTTGAACTAGAACATATAATGTGTCATGAAAATCTTTTAGCAAACCATAAAAGAAAACAAGCAATGGCTATTGTCCATTAGCTTTTTATTACACCCCCCCCACCCCAAGAAAAAAATGTTGCTTTGGTTGAAACATTCCATGCAGAGGAGGGTGTGAGCTAGTTATCGAACCAAGCTGCTCAATGGCTCCCGACAGAAGCACGTAAGAAGACAGAGTCTGAAGCCAGAGAAAAATTTCCTGAAGCTTAATTGTTATTTCACAGCTCTGTGTGTTCCAAGTGGGGATGTACTGGGTTACTAAAATGAAGCTCTGTCAGGCAACATAAGAAGAGCCCTGCTGGATCAGGCCAAATGCCCATCTAGTCCAGCTTCCTGTATCACACAGTGGCCCCACCAGATGCCTCAGGGAGCGCACAAGACAAGATAACCTGTTTCCTGCTGCCACACCCCTGCACCTGGCACAGAGGAAACCTACTTCTAAAACCAGGAGGTTGCTTATGGCTTGTAACCTGTGATGGTCTTTTCCTCCATGAATCTGTCCATACCCCTTTTAAAGGCATCTAGGCCAGGTGCCATCACCACATCCTGTGGCAAGGAGTTCCACAGATGAATTACACGCTGGGTAAAGAAATATTTTCTTTTATCCGTTCTAACTCTGGTCAGCTCCGTGACTAGCTGCTCTAAGGTACGTCACAATGAACGTACCCAGTAAAGATGTCCTCAGGAGGGTTCCAAATCCCCACCTAAATTTCTTAGAGCAGTGGTTCTTAACATACATGGTGCAGCGTACCTTCTACATGGCTGCTGCTGCATTGAGCACCACTGGAAGTGGCGACGACGTCATCACTGCTTACTTCCGGGTTTCTGACCCAGTTTTCAGCGGAGAAGGACGCAGGGAGACCACAGGAGGCCGGTAAGAGGCTCCAGGTGGGCAGATGGGCTGTTTTCTGCATTCCCGAGAAGCTTGGCTGAAGGCAGGAGCCTCTTGGGAGCAAAAACACGGCACCAAAAATGCCTCATTTTTACAGTGTTTTGGGGTCTCAGCAGGATTCAGGGGTTCCCGGCGATACAAGTACCACCAGAATTTTTACCCTATTTCCTAGACAGTGTGGATCTGCACTGCCAGCATGCAAACACACTTCTTAGTGCCAAGAGCTGAATTGCATACTGCAAACACCACACCTAGAGGCTCTACCATGGCTATATGTGCAGTACCAGCCATTGCATCACAGTTCGGGTGCCTGGTATGGAACGATTTCCAAGATTAGGGGCAAAAGTGGAAGCGCTACGTGGAAAATATCAATTTGAACCAGAGTGCAACAATAGCCAGCACAGCATGTCATGCCTATGGCAAGGCCAAGGTTGTCATCACAATTTCCAGTGCCTCTGCATGATAGCAGACACGTGGGTTCAAAGTGGCAGTAAGTACAGTCACAGAACACCATGTAAAAGTACCACTTCCACTGTATACACATGATTCTAAGTAACTTGTGATATAGAACATCTGTATCTTTGAATCATGCATGTATTTCTACAGAAGTAGGAATGTAGAGTTCACTAAAATCTAATAAATCGTCATTTAATATAAAATGAAGGATGTGTGGGCAACTTTCTAAAACAAAGGAAAAAATACCAGTGAACTTTTACTTTCATTTTCCCTGAAGTTCAACTGTTCAGTCTTATTCTGTAGGTATAACCCTGCATCAGCATAACCCTGTTTACATGAATAAATTAGAACAGGGCACTGGAGTACACAGGGCTTCAAAAAAACCAACTTCAAATTCTTTCTAGATCGCCCTAGCAACATAAGGGAGAGTGGAATAATGAAACAGTAAACTTATTTACAGGAATAATTCCAACAAAAAAAGCCCTCTGTGCAGCAGTTAAATTTGGGAACCAACGCACTTGGCCCTTTGCCCAGTATTACCCTGGGGATGACAAAAGGAGCCCAGAACAGTCAAGCATTCATGTTTCCATGAAAAAACAAAACAAAACAATGTCATATTGTCCTAGCCACTCACTGACTTTTTAAGCCTTCAGAATGGGACACAAATAATTTTGCCATGTACTGACCAGTGCTCGGTTTGTGTTTTTAAAGGACAATGATTTGGTGATTTTTTTTCTATTTAAGAATTGGAAGTCCAAATAGGTAAGGAAGTGGAAAGTAGTTTGACTGGAAATTTTATATAATAATTCAGAAAAGGAATACATAGTCATGAAGCATGGAAGAAGAGCCCTGCCAGAACGAAATGCCATTGTAGCATTTTGAAATCAAAACAAGCATTTTTAATGCAAGAAAGGGCTGCTTCAAAAGTGCTTTTCAATCCCTGAAACAAAAAGCCAAGAGCCTTATGACACTGTTCTGATGTGGAAGCAATTCAGCCCATCACGCACTTTGCACTACAGCCCAGGGTTACTCGAGTACATTAACCTACTGATTACAAGCAATCTAAACATCCTGCTGAAACGAAAGATTAATTGAAGGAACGGCATGGTTGCCAAACATTTTTCAATTGCTTCCAAAAACAGAGCATAAAGAATGATTCTGAACCAAAGTTGTACATTTTAGTAGTTTAAGGTACTGTCTTTCTGTGACAATAAATGCCATTCTAATCCTACTTGGCCAGATGTTTAATGAATTGTTTTATATTATTTTAAGAATCTTAGGAGCTGCTAGGGAACATTTATGTGGAAAGGTATAATAATAATAATAATAATAATAATAATAATAATAATAATAATAATAATAATAATAATAATAATAATGAATATTTATATACCGCTTTTCAACAAAAAAGTTCACAAAGCGGTTTATGGCAAAACAAATTGTTAAATGGTTCCCTGTCCCAAAAGGGCTCACAGTCACAATCTAAAAAGATGCAGAACACACACCAGGAAACATCCACTAGAAAAGACACTGAACTGGGGTGAATAGGGACACATTTATTCTCCCCCTGGTAAAGAGGAACATCACTTGAAAAAAGTGCCTCTTTGCCCCATTAGCATTATAAATAGTTACTGTGTTGACCCCCCCCCCTTGGCTGCACAGGACCAGCCACACATATTAATATTAATATTAATAATAAGATACAGTATTTATATACCGCCTTTCTTGGTCATTGGATTTATCCTCCAACTTTAATCCAAGGCAGTGTACATGGGCAGGCAATACGATACATAAAAGACAAATATTTTATCCATAAGCAATGTACAGAAAAGAAAAGCTATTCTATGTGCTACACAGAGCTACACAGTGACCCCTGCTAAACGGGCAAAGCAGCACCTTTTAAAGTTCTCTTATATAACAGGGCGATAACTATCCTTATTAATTCCAGCATAATGTCATTTCCAATGGCTGTTTGCTGGGGTCTCCCTTGTGTCATTTTTCAGACTGTGAACCCCTTTGGGACAGGGAATCATCTTCACTTCTTTTCTGCTAAGTAAACAACTTTGAGAACTTTTTTGTTCAGACATGGGACATAAACATTAATATTAATAATAATATTAATAATAATATTTACAATAATAATAATAATAATATTTACATCCTAGATTGTGCAATGTACCGGTAATTACGTTTATGAAGAAAAATGTTTTCTGAAGAAAAGGGCTTTAAATATCCTACTGATTAGGTACTAACACAGAGCTATATTTGGATTGAATGACTAAACTGATTAAAAAAATCACACATTTGGAGCATTTTACAATTACAGTGCATTAACACTCAATACAAGTTGTCCTACTGACAATTTGTTATGGAGAGTCTCCTGTGAAGAATAAGCTGTCCATGTTTCAAAGAAATTCAACCAAAAAATGGCTGAGTTAAAAATTTTCGAGTGTGAGGTTTAACTGTCCATAAACAGTATTTTCCAGTCAACAGCATCTTGTCCAAGGCTGAAATTATTTTGCAGCTACTGTTCCTGAAAATACTCTCAGTAAAGACATGCAGTTAACTATGAGTTGCTGTGTTGTAAAGTACATTCAGTAATATGTCAACTTGAAGGGAGCAGACAATTGTAGTTTGTTCTGCCCGTGAACTTTGTGCTTCATACTAACTGTCCTTTTTTGGAATTGCCCCAAGACTTTGTGCCTAATTCCTTGAAGTTGGTATAATGGTTGAATGTGTTTTACAGCACAATAATTCATTGTTACCTACATGTTTTTACCGAGAGTATTTTCACAACCAGGGATGGTTCTAAAGTACCCCTTTCAGAATAAGAACTTGGGGGCTCTTTTCACAGAGTTTTGCTGCCACCCTGTTCTGCTTTTCTCTTTTTTAATATATTTTATTTTATTAATATAATATTAAAACATAAAAATACATATTTCATAAGGTTATAGCAAGCGAAGCAATACATCCTACTAGCATACTATTCACTATTTTCTACATATAATATTCAACTAAGCCAAAATATCACCAACATTCTATTCATTAAATTCGCATATCACATCATTCTTCTTTCTCTCTCTCAAAAAATCAATAAATGGTTTCCAATTATTCACAAAAAGGTTAACTGACTTTTCCTTAATTAAAATTGTAAGTTTATCAACGTGTTGTGCTTTTCCCCCTAGATACACGACACAAAACTACCTTAGTTACAAAGATGGTGTGTGTGTGCGTGCGCGCACACGCACCAGAAACATGTTCAACAAAATGGGGAATTCCGTATGAGATTTTGTAAGTATCTGAAAAAAACGTTTTTTACACACTAGCACTTTGAATACGCTCAGGTTTCAAGAGCAAAATTATGAGCTTTTCCCACGTCTTTCGGTACTATATTCATTGAAACTGCTGGACTGACACAGAAATTCAGTACCCTAACCCTTCCAAGATCACCGGGTACTATGTGGAGTAATCCAAGCTTCCCACTAAGTGCCTAAAAGATACTAGATTTTTTAGTACTGAACTGAACTGAAAATAATGGATTTGTGCACTTGTGCACAAAAACAAATTGCCCTTTTGTGCACCACTGAACATGAGGGCATTATGAAAGCTTAATTTGTCCAGTGACAAAGAAATGGTGAAAGCAAACAGAACTACCGTATTTTTCGCACTATAAGACGCACTTTTTCCCCCAAAAAACATAGCGGGGAAAAAGCGTGCGTCCTATGGTGCGAAGTAAACATTGGGGGGGGGAGAGGCCTGCAGAGGCTCGCGCAGACCTGCGCGAGCCTCTGCAGGGCTCCCATCGGCCCCAAACAGCGATTTTCGGCCATTTCCGGAATGGCCGAAAATCGCTCTTTGGGGCCGATGGGAGGCCTGCAGAGGCTCGCGCAGGCCTGCGCGAGCCTCTGCAGGCCTCCCCTGATGTTTACTTCGGCCCCAAAGAGCGATTTTCGGCCATTTCCGGAATGGCCGAAAATCGCTCTTTGGGGCCGATGGGAGGTCTGCAGAGGCTCGCGCAGGCCTGCGCGAGCCTCTGCAGGCCTCCCCTGATGTTTACTTCGGCCCCAAAGAGCGATTTTCGGCCATTTCCGGAATGGACGAAAATCGCTGTTTGGAGCCGAAGTAAACATCGGGGAAGTCTGCAGAGGCTCGCGCAGGCCTCCCCGAAGCCCCCACAGGCCTCCCCGAAGCACCCCCAAGCCCAGGTAAGTACAAACCTTTTTTTCTCTATTTTATGCTCCATAGGATGCATGCGTCCTATGGACCGATGCGTCCTATGGAGCGTAAAATACGGTAAGTAGTGCCTAACACTGTATTAAAGGGCCTACTATCCCGACTGCAAATTATGGAGCATTAAGTTAGTGACATTACAGTTATTAGTAATGCCAATAGCCAGAGTATAGCATTTTGTTACAACAAACCTAGATTTTCTTTTTGGCTTGCAAACCTACTAAAGCAAGACCTTACAACAAGATTTTGGAGTTAATCAATTCAGAATACTCAGTACACATTTATCAGCTACCATTCCGAAGCTTTAGTCCCAATTTACTGACCTCGTCTTCCAGTCATCCTCGGACTTGGACCTGTTTTTACGAGCAGCCCTTTGTTTTTCTTCAAGTCTTTTCTTCTCTTCACTGGCTATATCTGGTGAAAGTTTAAAAAAACAGCATAACTTGTGTTTAATTCCAAGAACAAAAGCTGCTGCAAAACAGAGAAAACCAGCAACAAGGTAATTCTGATATTTTGTGGCACACAACCAGTGTAAAGAGTTTTGCCCATTTTGTGAACGGGAATGCAGACTCTTCAACCACCAATTTGACTGAACTAGGTCTCATGATCTCAAAAGTTATGATACATCATGGAAGGCATCAAGATACAACTAAGATAATTTAGTTATTTGCAGCATTTCTACATATCCTTTGCTTCGGAAATCCTAGATTGGAGACCCACGGAAATGTTTCCTCTCTGTCAATCTCTTATGCATATACATTTTACTGGGGGAACAGCAGGTCTAATCTGCAACACTGCGAACAAGAACATTCAAACAACTCACTGATTAAAAGGCACATTTCTCAGGATGAAGCACAACTGAAGACAAATACATTCCAAGCAAGGCAGAAACGCAAAACCAACACTACTGCACAAACGGCCTTGTAGAGTGCACTGTGGAAAGGTTAGCTTCATGTATTCTAAAACAAAGTAAAAATTAAGGCTGCAATCCTAAACACACTTACCTGGGAGTTAGCATCATTAAACACAATGGGACTTACTTCTGAGTAGACACATAGGATTGTGCTGTTCATATTTTCTACTTTATCACTAATGCAGGTATTCCTTTTAAGGAACTTTGCTTACCAAAACAAACCTATACACGAAACCTATACACAAACCTATACACAAACCTATGCCCTGTCAAGTGTAGCACTGAGATATAGCCATTTTGTAGTTAGTGTACACGCATTTTGAACTAGATCTTTAAAATTACCTATTTCACCATTTTCCATAGCTCTTATATCTGGTCGTAACCTGCAGTCAGTTTTGGGAATAACACTTTCCATTTCTTGATCCAATTCATTCAGAGCCATAGCAAAGGTAGTGAAGTTGTACATCTAAAAAATTAAATAAAAGGGAAAGCTTTATGAATGTTCTTTTGTTTTATGAAAGAGTACCAGCTGTTAATAGGCTTTTACAATCCTCAGAGGAAATATCCAGTGGAGATCCTCAGGGATCAGTCTTGAGGTCTTTATTCAATGGTTTTGCTACAGTGACCTTGGGGAAGGCAGCAGAACGCGTTCATGAAATCTGCTGAAGTTGACAAGTTATCCAAGAGGCCTTTTAAATGCAGAAAAGAGATAGAGTTAACAGAGGCGTAACAAGGGTGGTGCGAAGGCAAGTAGTTGTGCAAGACTCCGTTACACTGGAGTCAGCGGCCCCTCCCCCTTGCTGTTGGAGCCATTCCAGCAGCAACAGGGGAGTGTCCTGCGTGTTGCCTTTGCTGCCAGAATGGCTCCAACAGCAAGGGGGAGGGGCCGCTGACTCCAGTGTAACGGAATCTTGCACAACTACTTGCCTTCGCACCACCCTTGGAACAGGAAGGACTTAAGGACTAGAATTAATGTAAACACACAGAAAGCACTAAGCTGTGCATTTAAGGACAAATGTCATGACCCTCGGTGGCAGAGAGGAGTCACTGTTGCATGGTGCGGTGAGAGAACAGACTGGAATGCTGAGAATGTCAGTGACAGAGCGATGACAACTGGAAAAATGTTTCCCTGTTCAGCATGATCTGTGGCGTCCTGCGGAGAGCTCGAGGCTTGTGTTCAGCAGCTAGTGAAGATGACTACACCATGGAGGAAACCATTTGGAATTGTAGGGTTCTATACAGAACAATATTGTAAAGATCCTTATCGGATCTAGATAAGCCTGCCTATGTAAACCGCCTTGAATAACATCTGAAGAGCAATCTGAGGATAAGAAAGGCAGTATATAAATACAGAAATAAATAATAAATCTTGGAACTCATTAAGTCATAAAAAGGTTACGAGCCGTCAGCGTCATGGCAAGCCTTTACTATCTGGAACAGAAACAAATCAATACTGTAGCTTCTTCTCCCCACCCTAATTTTCAGTTTGTAACTAGGCATGAGGACAAAAACTAGGAAAAGAACAGCCAAACGTTTGGTCATGTACAAAATATTTGACTGTGCAATTCTAGTATGCACTGGAAGCACATATGTAGAGGGGGTGTCAGTGGAAGAAAAGTATTTTTGGCTAAAGATTACAGCCATTAGTTCTTGAATCCACACAATGCAATAAGTAAGCTGAAACTGGAAATCAAGAGCTTCCATTCTGATATCAGCCCCCATTTCAAACACAATGATTTTTATTCTGGTATCTATCTCAATTGTGTTCTCTGCTATAAGGAAGCATCATTGCTCACCTACCCCCACAGCTATGCTGTTGGAATTCCCTTGCTTGTATCAGGGACAGCCACAACTTATGTATTGTACTTTTGTGTTTTCACCTTTAAAGCCAATAGCAGCTTTGGGGGAGGGGGGTGTCAAGTCAGAGAAATAGGATGGGGGAAGGGTTAGATTCTCTCCCCTTCATGCTATGACCCAATCCAAATTTGTGCCTCATGTGGTTTTCAATAAAAGCAAGAAAGGGGTCAGGAGACCCATTCATTGATCTATGTGACATCTAGATTGGTCCCAAGAACTAACACAAATCTAAGAATGTCAAATTGCACATGGAGGATGAGAATTGCCTCCCTCCTTCTCTATTAACATGCCATTTTTGAAAGGATTTATTTTTTTATTGTCTTTAAATTGTCTATCACCCATACTGCATGCAGCAACCACGTTCGCAATGGAGGTGCCAATGGGGGGGGGAAGAACCACATTTAGCTGCCAACACCACACTACAGCCCGAGTGCTGGGTTTCCTGCAATGGAGGTGTAACAAAGCAGGGCAAAGAGATCTGTATTCTAAAACTTCCCATTCACCGGGTAACTGAAATCACAAGTGCCCCATCATTTCTCAAAAAACAATGACATAAAAGTGAGCGTGTATCAGCTCTATTAGAGAGCCACAAACTGGCAACCAGACCTAATTTTAGTCTAGGTTCTTCCTTACCTGTGTTGAGTTTTGAGGCCTTGGAGCTATCCTCCATAATAAAACACTCCCAGGAATCACACACACACTTTCAGAATCTGGCAAGGGCATCTCATCTGGTTCATCACTGCCCATCTACAAGAAGCATATGTAAAAACCCAGCACATGAAGCCAAAAGGGGCAATACATTCACAGTAGTTCTGTTCATTTAAAAAGAACAAGTATTTCAGTACAGATAAAATATGCACATCTTTAAAAAAAGAAAGAATTATACAGATGCATGTTCAAACTGATGGGCATTTAGTCACCAGGGGATATGTATAACTAATTACCACCATTCTGAGGTGTGCTATTTGTTAGAAACATATCCAAATTAACTAAGAATCTTACATAATCTAAAAGTGCAGGCTAGGTCTAGAAGAAAAAATGTTAAGATATTGAAATATTCAATATCTATACTTAGCGACACAGCGCAATCCTGCTTAAAGATCCGTGGGCAGCCCATAGGGCCGTCCACAGGATCCTATACTCTTCCCAGGCCGCTCTGGTGCGGCCCGGGGTCTCCTCGGGGGAAGGGGACGTTCATCCCCTTTCCCCGGGGTAGAGCTGGAAGGCCCCGATGAGTGAGTGCAGAAAGTAGCATGTTGGGACACCTCCGGCAGGGACATCTTATCCAAGATACAAGTTGAGAACTTTATGTCAGGCAGCAAATTGGAGGTGGTGGCAAACTGATGGGGTGTACTCCATACCCATCCGCTGCCTCCCACAGCCTGCCACCACTATAGAGTCCTCCATTGGCTCCTTCTTGCGCTATCACATGCAAGATGACAGGGAGGGCTTACCCCTCTCCTTTGATGTCCAGCACCACCACTGCCACAGCCGTTGCCTCCTCTTCCTCTAATGCAGCAGTTTCTAAACCGCAGCCCATCCCAAAACGGCATCCGGATGCGGCAGTGGTGGAGCCTTACCATTCCACCCTGCAGATTCCTATCTTCGTAACCGATCTTTGCAGAAACTCACGCTGGGTGGGTGCTTCCCCCAGGAAATCGGGGTGCAGAGTCGTGGCAACCAGAACTGGACACAGCATTCCAGATGTGACCTTACATCAATTTGTACAACAGCGTAATAATATTGGCCATTTTATTCTCAACCTCTTTTAATTATCCCAAGCATAGAATTGGCCTTCTTCATAGCCCCCGCACACTGTGTCGACACTTTCATTGAGCTGTCTACCATCACCCAAAGATCTCTCTCCTGATCCATCACAGACAGCTCAGGACCCATCAGTGTATATGTTAAATTTTGATTTCTTGCATCACTTTGCACTGACACTGAAGTGTATCTGCCATTTTGCCACCCATTCCCCCAGTTTGGAGAGATCCTTCTGGAACTCTTCAGAATCCCTCCTGAATTCCACCACCTGGAAAGGTTTAGTGCCATCCGCAAACTTGGCTATCTTGCTGCTTATCCTCAACCCCAGGTCACTTATGAACAAATTGAAAAAGTCGACTTAAATACTGGGAAACATAATGGGGAAACTTATAACGGGGACCCCAATTTCTCTATTTCCTCTTCATAGTCTGCTAACACTTTGAATATGTGTTTATTCTTTCATGTCTTTTTGATCAACTTTTCTACTTTCAGCTTCTTAGTCTAAGATTTCATCTTTTTCTTTCCTGCTGACTCTGCTCATTCTTTCGTTTGCTTTGGGATTTTGTTTTGGCTGGATTATTTCAATCTTGCATGTTGGTTTGTCAAATGCTATTATTTTAGATGATAGTACAAATCATGGTTTGTGAATGGTCATCAAGCCAGGATCCAACGTCACATTTTGAAGTTGGTTTGGACAAACGTATTTGGCGCTGCATCCAAAGTGCCGACAAACCACGGCGTAGAATGTTGCGCCATCCTCCAAGGTCAGTGTTTGAAATAGCATCTGGGGGTTCCAAGGGAATGTGGTTGAAGAGGGCATGTGTACAAACCATGGTTTGCCTGTACACGTGAAAACACAAGTTAAGTCATAGATAAGCATTATGTTTGCAGCAATCATTGTTTCTACACTGCTAATAAAAAGAAGCCAGATGAAAATTTGGAAATTCAGGAGTTTCTACAGGAATTGGTAGTATCACAGCTTCAAATCCCTGACATTAATAAAGCTGCTACTCTCCTGTTTCACTTTTCCTTGTAAATTCCAACTACTGTATATCTATTAAGCCAAAGAAAGTTCTCTCATCTCAAATATTTGTATAATGTATTTTGTTCCACAACTGCAGAAATCTTCTGTATAACAAGATTTTGCTAGCTAGATAACAGGCATATATGAATATGTTTTTCTTTTCTTCTCCTCCTATTCCCCTGGGCTCTCCACAAGTGCACTCTCAAAGACAGAAGCAAATCTCTAGAGCTTTTTCATGCTCTTGGTAATAAGTACTGAAAACAGGACTGCAGGTAGCAATCATGAGAATCATTGCTGATGGGGCCTTTAGAATAAAGACACATTCTGAAGTTATGAAACAAAAAAGTAGCAGGACTAAACAGGATCTAGCCAAAGTTAAGTACTTTTAAGCCACCTTGATTTCAGAGAAAGAGTTCAATGTCTGCCTGAGATGTCCCCCATGGCTTAATCTTCGATCTTACCCTGTGACTTCAATTAATAAAAAAGAAGCATCAGGAACCAGTGTGGCAAATGTGGCCAATGATTGGATTTCAGAACTGGCAGATATGTGGCTTAAGATGAGCCGAGAGTCAAGTTCCAACACAGGGAAACAGAGATACAAGGGTCAGAGGGAGATGACATGGTCAAGGACAAGCCGAGTATCAGGTTCTAGAGCAGTCAGACAAAGAGGGCAAAGCAAGAGTCTGTATGGCACCTTCTGCTTGATCCAATGAAGAGCTCAAGACTGGGAAGCTAAAGCCAGGGATTTTTTTATAAGGGCAGAGACCCTACTGGCTCCCCAGGTCACCCGATTTCTCTTAGGCTGATTGGTTGTACTGTCCCTTCTGGCTACTGGGGGGGGGGGGGGGAGAGCAGGTGGTGGTTTCGCAGCACAGCTCATATCAGGCAGTCCTGTTCCTTGCAAATGGTTCATGTGGTGCAGAGAATAAAGTGCCCGACTCCTCCTGCCAAAGCTCCTCATTTGAAATTCCTGGATCCACATGGTAAGTTTACTTTCACCTTGAATACATTCAATGTGGTCTTTTAAAGACAGGAGCTACTTTGGAACTGGATTGATCAACCCTATAGCAGGTATGATGCGAGTCCCTCTTATAATTTTATGCAACACAATTTTACTTCTATTATTATATGATTGAGTTTTAAATGAAAGCTTATTATATTGATTTGGAATCTTTCCAACCTTACTGTTATATTTTTGTATGTTTTTCATTTATTACAGGAAGTGTATGAAAATTCTTTCATAAAAATATAGTTAAATCATTTCAACATTAAAAAAAAGAAATGCTGTAGTTCTGCAATTATTTTGGCAACCCATGTCTCTTGTTTGCCGATGCTGTTTATGGGGATCAATCTACGGGCAGGAGGAGAAAGCATTGCAAATGTAATGGACTGAGAAGAGTAATGGACTGGATGTCCATTGGAATAATTTTTGAAGGCATTTCCAATTACAAGCATCCATAATGCAGCTTTGTCAAGAACACAAGACACACAGGGCTGGCTGAGACAAAGCGTTAACCCATGATCACATCATGATTTAGTGTTACTACCTTGAGCCTTGGATTTAAACCAGGATTAGATTTCTAAGTGTAAATAAGCAGCTTCCTTTACTAACGATAACGTTGATGGATTAATCGTTACTTCTTCCTATTTGCGAAATGACGGGAAGCATGTTTAGGTATCTTGGGGATTGAAACTTGCAATCAGTGCATAACTAACACTGGTTATGTTCACACTGGATAAAAAATGTTAACACTCTTAAGGTCCAATCCTGACTAGACTTTATGACAGTGGAACAGAAGTTCTGCTGTTGTAAAACGTCATGTGACACAGCATGCAGAGCATGCCACTGGCAACCATTTCAGAACTGCCACTGCAAACTGCCCGCAGACTACGACTGCAGCCGGCTATGCAAGGGACCACAGGTAAGCCGGTGCAGGGGGCAAGCGGTGGGAGGAACAGGGGAGAGAGGGGGTGGATACTGGTAGCAGTGACTCCGGTAGCTTAGCCCGTTCCTTCCCCTGTTCGCTCTTCCTTACTCTCCTTGTACCTATGCCAGCAAAATGGCCAGAGTAAATTCGAGGAGACCCACTGGGGTAGCTGAAGCTTGCCCCAGAATAAGGGAACAAATATCCTTTGCCCTGAGGAGACCTCTGCGACATCCCCCCCCCCCCGCAGGAATGCAGTGCATGCGGCTACATTGGCAGGGTTTTTTAAAGATAGGGTTGGTCTGTTGTATATTTTACCACTGTTTCACCTAGTGCTATTTCGTGTTAACTAGTAAGTTATACAAACTACACATTACGTTCCCAATGAGTAAAAAGTGTAGCTTTGGTTTTACATAAGCATGCACAAAGCTGACTAAGTACACAAAGAAGGTTGCATGAATTGAAGGCACTGCCATTTGTGCAAATCCCCCCTTCCTCAGTAGCTCCCTGTGCCACATTCCATAATGCTTTAGTGGGGTGGGTGGGTGGGTGGGTGGCTGGGTGGGTGTGTCTGTCTGTCTGTCTGTCTGTCTGTCTGTCTGTCTGTCTGTCACTCACTCACTCACTCAAAATTCTGCTTTCAAACAGAACTTCAGAAGTCCCAGGAATCTTCTCTCTTATGTACTCAACAGTTAAGAGAAAAAACCCTCCCAAGTGCTCCTAGCCTTATCACTGCTAGATAAAAGATTAGAGCAAATCCTTCCATTGCTACTTTCATTTACTAAGAACAGCGTAAGACACCTACAAAACCAAAAGCACTAAGTGCAAACACAATATTGTTGCTCTGCTACCTTTTAATGCAATACCTTATTGTTTTTCTTCTCTTCTGTGTTCTTCTTGTCATTTTTTTTGTACGCTTCAAATGTAGTAAGGTCAACACTGTACAAACACTCGGTCCATTTCCCATAAAGTGCGCACAGTTTCTTTTTGCTGGCAAATAAATAAATAAATAAATAAATAAATAAATCCCAAACACAGCTAATTTTGGAAAAAGCTGAAATATGTTTTATTCTAGTATTCAGGTTCATATTTGATACAAAATTTCAGATGACAGTCATCCCTCAGAACAGCAATTTTCAACCTTTTCCATCTCATGGCACACTGAGAAGGCACTAAAATTATCAAGGCATACCATCATTTTTTTGACAATTGACAAGGCACACCACACCAGTGTGTCGTGGCGCAGTGGTTGAAAATAGCTGCCTCAGATGTTAACCCATATTCTAAATGCTGAATGTGAATTCCACTACTAAATAGTTCAGCCACTTTGAAAATCCGTTCCTTACCTACATTTTAGAAGTACAAGCAAAACGAATTTATTTACCTCTTATCCTGAATGTAGCCTTCAACTTTGTGCAGTTCCTTTCCAAAAAGGCCACATGGTTTGAAATTTAACAAACATTTTTCCCCAGTTCTGTGGAAAGAGGATTAAGATTGCAGTTTACGGCTCTTATAAAGCACACTTTCCCCATCAACAGCTGGCTGGACCATTCAAAGTGCTTCTGGCTATCAAGCTCAGGTCTCCTTAGCATTCAACACAACATATATATTGATTCTCCCTTGGATGTTTAAGATTTACTACCAAGGCAGATCTTTTGGGAAGAGCTAAAGAAAAGATATGAAGTCCAGTCCAACGGAAAATAGAAACTGCTTTCCCTGACGCAAGCAAGAAGTGGCTGTAAGGAGAAGAGCTCTTCTCCAAGTTAAGGTCCTGGCACAGGACAGATCGCTAGGACAAGCTTTTGCACTTTCCAAATAAGTTTTGTATCGGAACCACCAACAAGCTAGGAACATTCTAGGCAACATAATGACAATGAATCTTTTAAGCATCTTTGTTATTTATTATGCTTTGGAATTATTGCCCATTTTACAGATGTTTAAATATAGCAAGATCCACTTAAAGACAAAGTAGCAAGTCACGCTTCCTGCTTACTTGTGATTGGTTATTTCCATATTGCCATACTGCTCAATCCAAAGCTTGCCCACAATAATATTATGCACACAACATGTAGGATTTGTCCACGTATATGCTTCATTGTGTCTGGGGGGGGGGGGGGAAGAATGAATACACACATTAGTACAGAGGACACTTAAAACCTGCCTGTGGAAAAAAGCACATAGATCCAGATGTTAAGTCTATTTTCTGCCATTAGCAATAGATCAAGTTCAGAGAATGTACTGGCCACAGGACAAAGAACAGAAACAAATGGAAATGTTGATTTCGTGTGTTCTTTGACATAGTAGCTCCAGTGCATTCATCTGCTGATGGAAGTGCAATATTTCCAGGTCAAAAATACACCTTGTTTCAAAGGATATCCTATGAACTTCAGAGTACAGTACTACTGAATTAGTTCGATTTTAAAACAAACACATTGTATACCCTTAAAGGACTTGTCTGTCAAATGCAAGCAACTCAGTTTAGGCAGTAAGGGTATAAGAAAAGGAGATGAGTATCAGAAGCCCACTGTAGTTCCTTAGACCAAAAGGACATGCACACCATCTTGCTAATGTATCAATGTTCATATAGCGAAAGCCAACAAAATTACATAAAAACACAAACATTCATAGGAGGGGGAAAAGTCACACATTCAACATGCCCCAAATGACCAAGGTGCTTTATTGTTCCTACTAATGGCACAATCGTGCACAAAGTCCTGCCTGCAGAGTGTGTGCTCAGCAGGCAGAGGGTGCAGTAAACGTGCCGTAAAGCGTGTTTTCCGCACCCAGTGAGTAAGGCCCGCTGGCGCACATGCCGGCAGGCCTCACTCCGCCGTGGACCAGATCTGCTCCCACTGGAGGAAGGTAAGGGCTGCTCCGGTGGGAGCACGAGCGGGCTGTCCACGAGGCAAGGGAGGGCAGCCGTTGACAGAGCCAGCCCAGGAGGGGGCAGGGATTTCGGCTGCGATATCCCCCATCCCCATTTCCAGGCTTGGCGGCCCTTACACCGCCGCCTTGGATATCTGCCAGCTCAAGAGTTGGTGGACATCCAAGGAGGCCCATTGGGGCCTTTTAGCCCTACACCAGGGGAAAGGGGACAAACTTCCCCTTCCCCTGAGGAGACCCCAGGACGCATTGGAGCAGCACGGGAAGAGCACAAGGCTGACCGTGGATCTTTACGCAGGATTGCTTTGAGTATGGAACCAGCAAAGGGAAGGAAAAGGACTTCCCTTGTCTCTTGGCCCCAGAATTCTCATCTGTGTAGTTCAGAGATGCCCAGGTGCCACACATACAGCATGGGCATGGACTATTCCACGTGTGACATTTCTTTCAAGGCAAGACCAATATAAGACTATTACTTCACATGGGTTCCAGATGCCCTCAGTAAATTCAGGAGGGCAGAGAGGATAGCCTCTCCTTCCCAAACTCAGACTGTGCATCTGTAAGGGTGGGGTGAGACGAGGCCGAGCTTGGTTTGAAGAAGGAGAGGCTCTGCCTATCTGTACTTAAGTCTCAACACATCCTGGCAGCTAGAACAGCCCAATCTGTACAGGTTCCTTTCCTTGCCTTTAACCATCTTTCCTGCATTCTCAGTCCTGCATCTGCAGACCAGTTAGGGCAGTGGATAGGGAGGAAACATTAGACAGTTTATACAATATTGCAGCAGGGTTGTTGCCACGTTCTGGGGGCCCTGGAGTAAATTCTGCATGGGGTCCATCATAGCATGCTCTGGTTTTCCCATGATATGTATACATATACAAACCTACCCCCCCCCCAGGTTAGGAAATAAAGGAGGAAGAGTGAATGTGTTCTCATTACAGTAGTGAGGGAAGCGCAGCAGCACTCGGGGACAGGGTGACCAGATAAAATGTAGGACACAGTGCCTATACCTTTAACCATTGTAAAGAAGAGGGAATTTTGGCAGGTGCAGCTTTTTGCACCCTTCCATGATGAGCTGCACCTGCCAAAATTCCCTCTTCTTTACAATGGTTAAAGGTATAGGCACTGTGTCCTACATTTTATCTGGTCACCCTGCTCGGGGAAGAAAGCATGCACCCACTGCCCTAGAGAAAGCAATTCACTTGGGACAACTAGCTGTGCTGTCATCTCTTCCCTTAACTTTGTATCTATTAATGGGCTTTCTAGAGGCCCCCCCCTGCGTCATCACAAGACCCTCTGAGGAAGTCCGTTTGCAGATGAGAAGGCGGTGATGGAGTGACCAGCTCAGTTGAGCATGTTATTCTACCACTACCTAAAAGGCTGATAGGGGGCTTCAGAAGTTAGCCAGGTAGACAGTCTGGCCTGGCCGACCTGAGATGCTGCCCATGCATTGCAGTATACATACCCTGGCATTTAATCTCCATATGCTAAGGTAGCCAAAACCTGCCAGGATGCCCAACAAACTTACTCGAGAAGTTTCAGAGTTATTATCCCCTTAGGCTCTGCTTCAACACTCTTTCCCCAGAACTTGAGCTTTGGATAAATGGAACCATGAAACACGAAGTCATTATTCAGTCCTTCAGCATAAAAAGCACTGATTGGTGGGTGATGACTAACTTGTTCCGAGATGAGTCTGAATCCAAGATCATCTCTAAACACAGAAAGAAAGTGATTGGTTGAGCAATATTTGCAGTTTGGTTCTAATAGAGGATAAAGAGAGAGTGACACAAACTAAACGATACAAGAAGGACTTTCTTTGAAGGAATTTCAAATACTACATGAATATGTTCAAAGGGGCAAATTCTATTTACCTGACAGAACTACAGTATAGAGTTTTATGCTTGCAAAGCATGTTGAATATGGGAATAGACTTCATGACACTGCCAAATTAAGGTTTAATTATTGTTGTCACCAAGTAGTGACTAAATACTTTAGTATACGGCAAACTAGGCACTGGCTAGTTTCAGCTAGCTGCTTCACGTCCAAGTAGAAATACCTGGAGCCAGCTCACTAAGTCAGACACAACTATTACCTGACCAGTTCATAGGTCTCTCCAAGTAATGGGTTGAACGGCTTTCCTGTACGTTCCCACTGAGAGGCAACAGCAGAGACCGCAAAGGCAGCTACACACTGTGGAAAAGTGGAAACATTTAACATTTATTCTGTGACTTTTGAAGCATTGCCTCCTAGAAGAAAAAGGTAATGTTCAAGGCAGGCAGGAACATGCGTTACCATTTAAAAAGGAAAAAAGGCAAGTCACCAACTCATTCTCTCTTTTTTAATCTTTAAAGCAGCACTACTTAAAGCCAGCCCAGCAGCAGGCCAGATATTCAATAGCTCGTTTTCTTCAACCGTATGGAGGTCATTCAGCAAGCACTCTTTAGATGCTATAGAAACACATTTCTCCAAGGTTCTCCCTTGCCCCCGATCAAGAAAGTATATATGTTTAAAGAATACCAGAGAGAAGTTCTTGAGAATAAGAGTACCTGCATTCTTTCAATTGGGTCAGAAAGCAAGCTGGCTTTGTGAATTAGGTATGTATGCTCCATATATTCTGTCAATCGCTGCAGGAAACTCAGCGGTTCATTAAAAATGACTGGCATAGTGATCTTGGACAGCTCCTAGCAGAACGTTAAAAGCAGTATTAAATTTTACACAAGCTTAAATACCATACTGCACTATCAAGATTGTGACCTTTTTAAATTAAAGGCAGCATGTTGGCAGCGGAGCAGCTGGGGGAAGAATGTGCGATATAAAGGGAACGGGAGTGCCTCCTAAATGTACCATCCCCCCGCATTAACGGTGTAGCCAGACATGATGTTGGAACGTCCGTTTTGTTTTTTTAACGTTTGATAGCAGCTGTGGGAGCTCCCAAATCCGACTACAGCTTCAGTGCAGGATTGAACCTCTTCTCCTCCAGCACCCTTTTGCTGACAGCAGCTTTAGTGGTGGCTTTCATCAGCTACACAAGGCAAGATTTACGATATTCCTTATGGTATCTCCCAATGTCGTATCTAATTTGGCACATAACAGTTAATGTAGTTTAGTGGCAAGACTTCAGCAGGGGAGGTTCAGGTTCAAATCCCCACTCAGTCATGTGTAGGGCTACCATATCGCCGACTGGGACGGAGCGATCTCCTGTTAAGGGGGCGGAGCGCAGGCGGGGCCGGTTACCGGCCCCACTCGCGCTCCGCCCCCTTAAGGGGAGAGCGCTCCGTCCCGGTCGGCGATCTGGTAGCCCTAGCCATGAGGTTTTACTAACTAGATGAGCCTGGGATAGTCGTTCAGTCAGACTCAGCCTAACCTACCTCACAGGGTTGTTGTGAGAATAGAGGGGGCACACCATGCCCACTCCGAGCTTCTAAGAGGAAGGGTGGGATATAAACATTACAAAATAAATGAAGCTTAAAAAGAATATTAGCTAGATACCAGTTATTAAAATAATTCAATTCAAAACGAAGGACAATCACTTATTAGGGTTTGTGTTTTATGGAGACTAGCTGCCACCACCTGAGATAATGTATGCATTCATTTTCAGACCATTTTGTAAAGAGTAATTATTAATTAGGCTTTAAAAAGATAAACAGTTATTAAAAGAAATACACTGTAGAACAAATACATTTTTTAAATAAGCCTTGCCTGTGTGAATATTGCATTGGACAAGTGAATATGGCATTGGATTTCTGGAGAGGGTCTTGTTTCCCTATCTTTGACATGGTTATTATTTTAGTGTTTACATGCAACTGCAACTGATTTTCAGAGATGCTGCCTGTGGCCAAGGGGGAGACACAAACTGGTCCAGCATGGTATAGTAGCAACTGGATATTGGCTTAGGGCCCATTTGAATTCCTTCTCAGTCATTAAGCTCACAAGTGGCACAATCCTATGCAAGTCTACTCAGAAGCCAGTCCCACTGAGTTCAATAAGATTTACTCCAAGGTAAGTGTGTATAGGATTGTAACCTAGGTGACCTTGGGCCAATCACATTCTTTCACTCTATCCTACCTCACAGGGTTGTTGAAGATAGAAGGGGGGGGTAACCCATGCATGCTGTCCTGAACTCTTTGAAGGAAAGGTGGTAATGATAATCAACACGCTTCATTCACGTTAGATCTCTGACTAAGGTTGCCTACCTTCAGTGTTTAATGTCACTTGGCTGAACCAATATTTGAACCAAGAGTTTCCAGTTCATAGCTCATACCAATGCTCTTCTGAGCTCAAACTTCAAGATTTATATGAAAACTTGATAAAGAATAGAAATCTGCAGGTGTTCCTCAGTGTTACAACATTTCAGTGTAATCATTTCTCGATAATATGCACCTTTTTCTGTCTCATTTCCTTGCTTTTTTGGGGGGGCATTAAAGAACGAGTTTCAAATATTCTTACTGTGTATGGCTGGAGGAAATTCACTGGTGAAATAACATGCTTATCCGCAGCATGACTGGTGTTATCACCAACTTATTCTGGCAATTACTCAAGGAACTCTGGTTATTTAGTGCTATATGCATTAATTCCACTTTTAAGTGACACACTTCTAAGCTTAGGAGGTGCTAACACCCCACCCCTTTAAGAATAAGTACTTTCTTTAGAGAAAAATCAAGTTCTCCAGTGAATTGCTAGTGATTTGTACAGACTTCTACACAAATTAGAGAAAGTGAAAGGATTTGTAATGCAGTGAAACAAAGAGCAGTCTGCAGTGCTTTACTTCAGAATTTGTTAGTCTAATCTCTTGTATTAGGACAGAATATCAGACACCCACCCACACCCACAGTTAAAATAAAGACTATGTATGCAAATAAAGACTATGCAAATTGATCTTTATCATGTAAGCTGTTGCATATAGATGTGAATGTTTTGTTGCTCTGTGTTAGTGTATTATGGCACATTGTAGTAATTTTATTGCATTTTTTATATTGTCGGTTTTTGTATGTCTATTGTACTGCAATGTCAAGCTGCCTTATGTGTTTGTGTTTTTGGAAAGGTGGGATTAAAAAACATTTTAAATAAATAAATACAATATTCACTTACCATTCCAATGCACTTTCTTAAGATGCTCCAAATACTGAAATCATTTCTGGAGAACATTGGAGAGGGCAAGCTTGTCCTAGGTGGGGGGGGGGGAGACCAATCAAATCAGTCCTGAAAAGCACACTTGCAGAGTTTAAAAACATTAGCAGAGCACAGATTTCTTATACTACTGAAATCTGGCCTATCCATATGACTACTCTAAGAGCCAACCACATCCCTTACTTACATTTCTAGTCAATGGTGCTAACATGAAATTACTGAAATAATTCATTAGAAACCACAGTTGCATACTCCACTGCAAATCCTCCAAATGTGCCGAGCAGTAGCAAGTAAAACCGATTATTTATGAACAAATGCTGTACACCAGACAACCAAATAGCCAGGTGTATTTACTGGTATCTACCTAAGAATTTATGTTCCATCTTTGGGCTCTCAAAAGGGCCTCAAGGTGACATTATCACATATAGGAGCACAAAGTAGATTAGTTCCATTAGGTCTTTGGTTGAATTTTTATTACTGGTTCGTTGAATTTTTCCCCTAGCTTGCTGTTTGTTAATTGTGGTTTGTTTTTATTAAATTAATTACACTAATTGATTTTTATTGTTTTGTGAGTTTTTGAATTGTTGTGAGCCACCTTGGTGATTCTTTAGATGGAACCCAAAAGGCAACATATAAACATTTTAAATAAATAAATACAACAACATGAGCCATGTGGTCATGAGGATCTGGCCTGAAAACAAGCCTAGAACAAAAATATTTACTCATATATCAACACAATTATACAAAAACTTCATGCAACATAATTTAAGAAAAAATGGCAAGTCACACATTATCCCAAGGTCTATTTAAGGTTCAAATGCATTTTGTATGGAGCAATTATGGCTCAAAGCAATACTTTCAAACAAGAATACAAGGAAAGAGTAAAGCTGTGTACAGAAGATAATTGCTGAAGAGCTGAGAGAATAACTTCCCAGATAGTGCTGACAGTTTGATAAATGTACAAATGTAAATTAGCAACCTACCTTTGGGTGTGGAGAAGCCCATTAATTTCTTTCCTAAGCAGCTGCTTTCCCTAGTCCTACAACTCAGTGAAGTGATGAAGCCGACTAGATTGGGTCACAAGCAAGTTCTAGTCCCGTAAAACTCAAATCTAATGAACATTTTCAAGAAGAATTCTTGAATGGCAGGTATAACACAATGGGAAGGTACCTTTGCATGACTCCCCACGCTGCTTCTGCTTTTTTACATGTGTTGATGTGAGTGAATACTAATCTTTCACAGAGCCTTAAAAAAAACCTCCCAGAACTACAAGAGAGAAATGTTTGACTTCTTATGGGTATGATCCAATAGATTCTTGCATAAGTCACACTAGAATGCAGACAGGTATTGCAGCAGTGCTAAGATACCTCTGGAAGCCAACTGTGACCATCTCCAATTACTATAACAGGCAAAGAAACAGGCAGAGACACCTGCAAAACCAAATTTGACTAGAAGAATAGAAAAAAGAAAAAAAAGCAAACATGCATACCATGGGCACCAGAAGTTCGATCATGCTACCTCCAACCCTCTGAAAAGCTATCATCTGTACACAGCCCGTATCTCAGTAACTTAACACATGGGATAGGTCTTCATTTTTCCAGAAATATAGAAATACAAAAGTTGTTTCAGCAAGTACTGACTTAAAAACAAAGGAAAAACATTATTTTTTTTATTTTAGATCTGGGCATGTATTAAATCTTTTTTGCTAATCAAGCTCACTTGGACACAGGGCAATCAATACAGTACTGCATTTTAAACATACCTCGCAGTGTTATTGCAAGGATCAGATAGGCATATTGCAACTTGACATAAGCCATTATGATACAGAGGAAAAGATGAAGCTGTATTTATCCCATACATATTGTGTAACACATTATTTCCTCATTAAGGCAACATAAAGCCAATGAATGCCCAAGAAACAAAAGACACACTTAAACATACGTCAATAGGACGATGTAAAATTTTAACTCAAACAGTTTGTGTACCAAGTGATACTGCCCTATCAAGTATAATCTGCTTGCTTTATGTCAAAATCCAGTCCTCTTACAGCAAGGGTGGGGGAACCTATTTGTGGTGGAGGGCCATTTTCCCATGGGGAAAATGCACTGCGGGTCGGCCATTGAGGCCGGCCGAAATTTTGGCGCCCCTCCAACGCAAACTTGGCCCCCCATCACGTGCACGCGCCCAGCCCCCCATCACTCTCTTTACCTTCAGGCTCTGGGCCGCCACCACCGGCGGCCCAGCACACCTCCTCCTTCTAAAGCAGCGTTTGTGTACATGCGCAGAACGCCACTAAGGCCAAGAGGGCAATCTCTCGGCCTCAGCGGCGTTCTGCGCATGTACACGAACGCCGCTTTAGAAGGAGGAGGCGTGCAGAGCCGGCGGCGGCAGCCCGGTCTGGTCTTGCGCAGGCCAGACCGGATCGCCGCGGGGTCTGGAAACGGCCCGCAGGCTGGAGGTTCCCCATCGCTGTCTTACAGTAACAGATTTTTTAAAGTAATTTAAAAACCCTATGTTTCAGAACATACACACATTTCATGTTATTGATTTTCTGACAGAGTACACGGAAAGGCAGTGGCATATCTAGCACCACTAGACCGTGCCCACCATCCTGTCCTTGGCTGCTCAAAGTCATGGGTAGACCTGGCCTCTACCTTAAATCTCCCGGGTGAGGCCAGGTCTACCTGACATTTGACTACTGGGTAGACCAGGCCCCTGCCTTGAGATTTCCCACAGAGGAGGCCAGGTATAACCAGCATTTGAAGGGACAGGCACCCCCTTATGGCATGCACCCAGGGCGGACTCTCCCCCCCCCCCGCCCATGGTACACTACTGCAGAAAGGGTCTGAGTATGGCTGAATAGGGCCCTTGATATTTTTCTAGCTTACTGCACACACCAATGATTAGAAGGGGCACTGGAGAAAGGCAGCCCTCACTATCCTGGTTAGGTAATTGAACTAGGAATAAACTGCTGTGCTCTCAAGTGATAGGGAGACAGAATTCAACTTAGATCGATCTCAAACAAAACTTTCTGGATTATCACCCTATTTGTGGAACTGCTTCTGGGGATCTATTAAGCAGATCCTACCTTAGAAAAGGGGACTGTGGTGCTGTGAGTCTTCACTCCCTTCTCTTTCCTCCATGAGGGGATATCTTCTTGTGGAGCCCTGGGCCACATTTTGGGAGGAGATGCCTGAATAGGGAAATCTGCAGAGTTGCTAAAATCTTTTCTTAACCCCCTCCCCCAGTCACATGACTCCCCAACACCTGTGGAGCTGAGCAACAGAACATTCCCCAATCCCACAGACAGTTCGCAGTGCTCTGTACTGACTTTAAGAGGGCTAGGCCTCCAAGGGGAAATTCACAAGGCAATACATGCATTGAGTTCTTCCAAGTCTAATCAACTACCGTATCTCCTCTTCTTCTACTACTGTTTTTCTCTCTTTTGATTAGGTTGCAGTTCGCTTACCGTATTTTACGCTCCATAGGACGCATCAGTCCATAGGACGCATGCATCCTATGGAGCATAGAATAGAGAAAAAAAAGTATGTACTTACCTGGGCTTGGGGGCGCTTTGGGGAGGCCTGTGGGGGCTTCGGGGAGGCCTGCGCGAGCCTCTGCAGACCTCCCCGATGTTTACTTCGGCCCCAAACAAATGGGGCCGAAAGTGGCCGAAAATCGCTGTTTGGGGCCGAAGTAAACATCGGGGAGGCCTGCAGAGGCTCGCGCAGGCCTGCGCGAGCCTCTGCAGGCCTCCCATCGGCCCCAAACAGCAATTTTCGGCCATTTCCGGAAATGGCCGAATATTGCTGTTTTCTCCCGAACTGAACATCGGGGAGGCCTGTGGGGGCTTCGGGGAGGCCTGCGCGAGCCTCTTCAGGCCTCCCCGAAGTGCCCCCAAGCCCAGGCTTCGCACCATAGGACGCACGCTTTTTTCCCCCTATGTTTTTTTTGGGGGAAGTGCGTCTTATAGTGCGAAAAATACGGTACATCTCATTGTGAGGACTACAGCCCAACCAAGGTGGAGGTTAAAAACATCCTACACTATCAAGTCTCCCAGATACTCTTTTATGGGCAATCGTTTGGTCAGCTCTGCAAGCTTTCACACCAAAACCTCCATTAGCTTCCTGCCTGTGCACATTATGCTTATTCAAATGTTTGTATTTCATTTTAAGCTGCACACCCATCCCTTTATAACACAGAAGAAGCCAAACCCCTAGAAGGCGCGCCCACATGCAGCAGCAAGCATAAGATAAGTTAGTTTTCTGCCGCTTTCATTTGCGGTTAATGTTAGATTGCGTGAGATTGAGGAGGAAAGAAATGACTGCATCCCGACGGTAAAGACAGCAGCTAAGGACTTGTTATGCACACCTTGAGAGCTGCAGCCTTATGCAGAAACAGGATAACATGATTCTAGCAGATCATTCAAACATTCTCTTTTCCAAATGACTGCCTTCCCGTTACATGCTGCAGTAACCACATCTATAAGAAAGTATCTTAAGCATCTATGCTACCGTATTTCTTCGAGTCTAAGGCGCCATCGATTCTAAGGCGCACCTTTACTTTCAGTACCACCATCAGGGAAAAAAAAATCCATCAATTGTAAGACTCCCTTCATTAAATCTACCTGCTCAGCACCAACTCTCCCCAGCATGTCTCCTGCAGCTGAGGATGACTGAGTGCACTGCCTTTGCATAGCACTTCTGGCCCCGCCAGAAAGTGCCATTTCCTTCGTTACCTGGGCTTGGGGGAGCTTCAGGGAGGCCTGCACAACCCTCTGCAGGCCTCCCTGATCTTCAGTTTGGCGAAAAACAGCTGTTTTGGGCCATTTCTGGTTTTCACGAAAACCGGAAATGGCTGAAAATCACCGGTTTTTTGCCGAACTGAAGATCAGGGAGGCCCTGCAGAGGGTTGCGCAGGTCTCCCTGAAGCTCACCCAAGCCCCAGTAAGTAAGAAGATAGCATTTTGGGGTGCTTTTTGGAGACCTTCGATTCTAAGACGCACCCCATTTTTTGAAATGCTTAATTGGGAAAAAACATGCGTCTTAGAATTGAAGAAATACAGTATTTAAAACCTAGTTAGACTGGCATGGCTTTTCCCAAAGAACATTGTAACGATGGGGAGCATTCCTTGTTTGAGATAGCTAGTTCCTTTATACAACACCAGTTTAAGGTTTCCAGAAATAGGAGCAGCCATAAGAGTAAAACAGATTTAAATGTGTAGTATAGACACGCTGTAAACATTACTTTCAAGCGTGTAATGTGCTTAAGCTGTCTTCAGCGGATTCTTCTCCCCTCCCCTTTAGAGTCCACTAAGAGTACTAGATCTAAGAAAGAAGTAGGGGTCCCTTCACAGGGCGGGCCTTCATCCAGTTTACATTTTTACTCCACTTGATGGGAGGCAGGAAAGCCCTTTATTATTAGGACTAGTGTCAATCTTGGATATCTGAAAGAAAATTCACAAGTAAGATAAATGTTCTAGTTCAGAAACAACTTGCATAGCTCTAAACCTCCTTAAGTAGATACCACCATATGCTTATTTGCAAACGCTGATTAGCAGTACGTACTTGTTACTACCTGGTCAGCTTAAGTTTCTAGATTCTCTGAAATCAGTGCGAAGTGCAGGAAGTATTTTGCAATTTACAAATGTTTACTGCAACTATCTGCAGCATTAGAAATATTTTAGATTGCAAGATGTTTACAAAAGAAAAACTTGATTTATGAAGAGGTTGATGTAACAATTTTACTTAAGATTACTGTACTACATTTTGTGCTTATACTACTTTAAGAACAAAAGCAATTTGAGATCTAAGAAAAATGAGATCGGAAAGCAATAAGAGCAGTTAAACTTCGGATTTACCAATTTCTGTAGTGTTTCAGTCAATAAAGAGGGGAAGAATTATTTAAATTAAAAAAAATATGACTTCCATTTCAATCTTTCAAAGTTATTTATAAGAGACAAGCTAGCAGTGCAATCCTATCCAACTTACACCACCGGTGTAACCAGCGGTGCAGCGAGAACGGGAGGCCCCAGAACGGAAAGGGGATTCAAATCCCCTCCAAAGGGGAATTCAAAGGGGATTTAAATCTCCCCTCCCCTCCAAAGTCTCCCACCCTGCCCTCCCCCGCTGGTTACACAGATGGTGTAAACTGGATAGGATTGTGCTGTAGCTCTAGTTTACATGCTCAGCAGTGCTTTCAGATAAAAGGTTCAAAGTACTTCTTACCACTCTAGTTTGAATGGAACACACAAACCTAAGAATAGAGGTCTTTCATATTCCATCAAGATTACATCAAGTATCAGGTTTATTTTTACAACAGTGCTTCCGTTTTTTATAGTGCTATGAAAATAAGAAGAAATGTGATAATCTTCACAACTGGCCAGGAGAATTCAGATGTTATGGTAATCCAAGTAATTTTTTAAGACTAGATTTAGCTGACAATGTCCATGAGACTTAAGCCAAAAGATTGCTTTAAAGGGATCTGGAATGCATCAGGGCAAAGAAGATACGGAGTTATGAGTTCTCAAATCCCCAGGTCAAATCTCATTTCTGCTAGGAACTCACTAGGTTGCCTTAGGCAAGCCACTCTCACTTCTTCAAACTTCCAACTGCAATATGGGAAATACTACTTACCTGCCTTATAGGTCATTATAAAGATAAAAGACAATAATTAACACTCTCCAAATATTTTCACATAAACTGAAGTCTTATATAATCACAATAATGTCCTCAGTATTACCGAATAGGTACAGAAGTATAAAGACTTTCCTCGCACAACCCAAAGTGAATGAAATGCCCATTTTCTCAACATTCTTCAAATTTGTTCATGCATTCAACATATGGATGGACAACAATGAAAAATTTCAAGAGCCCGAACATGCCAACTATCTTTTTCATATATAAATTGGATAACAATTGAAGGTGACTGCCAGTGACAAAGAAAAAATAAGACCTATTCCCTCATACATGAAGTTGGCTTAGTTTTCCCCTTTGCTGACTAAATGTTACTCCTGGTGTTCAAGACTGAAACGTACAGGAAAACATCAAGTTACAATATTTTTATAATTATGTAGTGCAGATATACCGTATTTGCTAGGTGAGTGTCCACCAGATATATATCATAAAGATTCTGAAGCCCATGTCTATAGGAACCGAGACTGATCATGCGGCCACATCACCCCTTGAGAATTTGGGCAATGAAATCCACCACCACCCTGAGCAGCTCTAATATCATGTCTTCCATGGTTAGCTTGTCAAAACCTCCAACAACTGTTTTTATTCAGCTAGATTCAGGGTACCATAAGATGACCAACCATCTATAGTTCCGTACCAGCTCGCTTCCCTTCTACTCCCTCTCTAGGAATCAGGAACTTGACTTTATGAAATTCATAATGATTTGCAGTGCTTCAAAACTCTGAACTTCAGCGAACTATGTGCCTGGCCCCATGTCGAATAGTGAGTGGCATCCTGCCCCACAAGCTCTATACACTCTCCCCTTCTGCTTTAGTAGTTAGTGCCAATCGCTTGGCAGTAGTGGTGCAAGAGTAAGTATCCAAATACTTTATAGTTGTACAAGCACAAGAATTAAGGGAGAGGGAAGATTAGAAGGAAAATGGACCTCCGACATTCTTCCATTCAGCAAAGGCCAGCAAGTTGCCTGCTGGCAGTGTTAGCACAACATGAAATCATTAGCCAGAAGGAAGCCCTCCTTCCTATCTACAATCACATAAAAGATATCTAATGGAGAAGGAGAGCTACAGCCAATTAATATCACGTCCTCCTACATAAACGAACAACAAGCCGATGGAAGCGCCAGTTTACACGTCATCTTTACGCAGAACGGTTTCTCTGCTCCCATACCTAGGTTAACATAAAATATGCATATCAGCAAGATGTGTGCCTGACTCATTGATCACGCTGCTGTTGGCATCTCTCTTGCCCATGTCCTTGTGGGGCTTTTAAAATAGCTACAGGGTCCCATTCTAGAAGTTGTAAAAAGAATATGTTTTGCTATTCAAAATCCTCACCCTAGGGTTATGAGCAGTCTTCACCGCCTCCTCTAATTGCACACTCCAGAGCAAAACCAACTTCAGTGCAGTTATATGCCAGAGTCATTCAGTCTGAGAATTCAATTAAAACTTCAGACTTTTTTTGAAGTGTATCATGGTTTCATTGTTGGGCTAATTTCTTATTTTAAGTACTATGGCACAGTGACTAGTGCTACAATGACGACATTGCATATGTGCATAGGTGTACGTGTGTGTGTGTGGGGGGGGGTTGGTTGGTTGGTTGTGGTTATCTCATTCTTATCCAGAACCATGCACAGTATAGACTTCCACCTAAAGCATGTCTGAACTCAAAAGCAGATGTACATGTTTGATGAAACTACAATTCTGTCCCAAGACAGACTACTCTTCTCATATGTTCTTACCAGAGAAGAACTATATCGCATGCAATCCCAAAATCTAGGCTCAGTGTCTTTTTTATGCAATATGAACATAACTGCAGTCCAAGTGTCATGACATATTTATTTACAACTGTCACCATAAAAACATTTACTTTAGAGCTAACACACATACACATTTTCCCTCTCACATATATAATTCCAGAAAAAACCCAAACATTGCTAAAACATTGTCCACATACATTTAAGATACAACTGTAGTGTAACCGAATGACAAGTTAAGCAAACAGTAAGAATCCCAAGACAACTACCAACACTGAACAGCTTAATCCCCTGATGCCGTTTGCTCCAAGGCAAAATTTAGATCAGTTTTCCCACAGAGGTCTGACAATCTGCATCAATATATTTGCAGACACCAATTCCCAAAATGGTGCCAGCTGACAGGTCAGATATTGCAATATAAGTATGCAAAAAGATGCAAGCCAGGAAAAGTATAAGAAGGTGCTTGGAGGTTTATTTTCCAAGAAATGCATTACTGCCACAATTAGAAAGCTACCCCAAAGCCCCTTTTAAAATAAAATAAATAAATAAAAAAACTTAGTCGTCAATTATTTAGTGCCGAATGCAGAAGGAAGCTACTGAACAGTAAAGTGTACCGGGGCAAGATTAGGAACAGGGAAAAGCTAGCGATCAAAAAGCATAATGAGAGACACCTGTAGTGGAAAGTGAAGAAATACCAGGGGATTGGGGAACAAATAAGAGCTTGGAGGCTCTAGTCACCTCTTGTTTACAATTTTGGTAATACAGTTTTACAACAAGCCTGGTGGAAACCAGCCAAATTACTGTTGTTTCCTATGCTTAAGACTATCATGAGCTTATTCTCAATGATAAAATGACGGGATCTCAACAATTTGCAGACAAACAGGATGGATGTAGCACGAACGGCATTATAAAATTATTTGCTCCAAATAAGAAAGGACAGATTAAAATAAATGAGTTTTAACTATAATGTTATTGTACCTAGACGTTTGAATTCTCCCCCCCCCCCCCAAGACCTACCAAAATAGTTTCTGACGTAACTCCATCACACAGACAAGCTCTGGCCACATATTGCTTTGAACTGAATGTGTCGATTGAGCCACTAGCAGGCATTCAGTTGTTAGTACATATGAGAAAGCAATTACTGAAGAAGCCTGGCTTAAACTCCCATTTGCAACAAGAATGAAAAAAAGGTCACCATCTATATACAAAAGAAACAAGTGCTAATTATAGATTAAATTTAAACCATGTTTAAATCAGGAAGCAAAAGTAAACGTACACATTAAATTGTCCCTGCACCGAAACTTGAGAAACAAGGTATTTGTTACATGTAACTGAGGATCTATTGTCCTCTTTACATGCAAAAAAGTTAAGAATAGATTAAGCGGATAATATGCGACATGTCTATGCAATAAGAGGACTTTTTGTTTATAGGTGCTTTTACTATAAAACTTGAAATATATATTGAAATATCTGGCTAACAGCAACATATAATTAACGAAGGAGATCAAGTGAGTAAGCCGTAAGAGATGCACATTAAAAAAACATGAACAAACTTCAGTATTGATTTCAAAGAGACAAATTTAAATGAGTTAAAACATGCACAGTTAAGAATTCATGTATTTAGCTTGCATCATAGCATAGTCACAATTTTGTAGTTCATGCAAAAAATAGGTTTAATGTTAACAAGGAAAAGGTGTTCATATTACTCAACTGCTGTTCCACATTGAACTCCGGGGAAAGGCAAAAACCAGTTCCAATTATCTTTTACAGACATACCAGATGGGGTCTGTCTCACATGATAATAAAGATTACAGCCTCTCTCTAGACATCAAGTAAAAATCCTACCTGTGTTTTTTGATGCCATTTGAAAGAGTCTCTTCACTTTTACAGGCTTTTTCTTCAGACATGTTGGATGTTATAGTGTCACTAGAATCCACACTGTCTTCAAATGAGTTGCTTGTCACAGTTTCAAATCCACTAAACGATTTTTCGGATTCTGAATCTGCAAGACAGGTGAACCTCAATGGAGCAAACTTCCAGGCTAGACTCTCACAGGCTAATGGACACCTTCCTCACACAGAGCACTGAAACCTAAGTAGCCTACACTGTACCGATGACAGTATCCATCCAGTAAGAGCTTATTATTAGCAGAGGCCGAGTCTGTAGCAGAACATGGGTTAGCAAATTGTACAGCAACAAGGATGATGAGCCGGACGGTTACCGGTAACTTGTGTTCAATGGGGCTTGCCTCTGAATAGACATGCCTAGGACTGCGCTCTAAGGGTTTAACAAGTTACACCTGCCCACATTCCTTCTCCTAAAAGTCTAGCACTCTGTTCCAGTATGGATCTGGTAAGCCTACCTATATGGCTAGTCAAATATTCACTGGCTGCTGTCTTGAACATAAGAAGTTGCCTTATATTGAAACATACCATTGGTTGATCTAGGTCAGTACCGTCTACATTGTTTGGAGCAGCTCTTGAGGTTTCAGACAGATCTTTCCCACCCCATCTGGAGATGTCAAGGACTGAACCCAGGACCTTCTGAATGCAAAGCAGGTGCTCTGCCACTGAGCTATATGGCTGCTTCTTCATCTTTTGGAAGATGAAGACACATTTTGGAAGACACATTTTCAACACAAGGCTGCAACTCCTTCAAGCTAAGCTATCACAACAGGCAAATATAGAAACAGCAGCAGAACACATAAAGCAAAGCTACCCAGCAACAGCCCAAACCAATGACTGACAAATGCTTGCTTAGTTAATACCAAAAGTGGTATAACAAATGGTAATTGGTTACAACTAGTACATGAAAAGCCAGTGTACGTATGAGTGGCAAGTGATCACTTTTGCACATGAAAAGAAATAGTGTGCTTCCATCACTCACAGTCTAACTATTGCAGTGTGCAGTCATATGTACACCAGCAATACTATCCTACCAGTATTATTGTTACTGTCAAAGAGTGTCATGTCCCCAGATGCTCTTCTGAATTGGACTCTACTAGGACCACAAAGCCTCTATATTATACCCAGGATCAGAATATAACTGGTAAAGACCCAGAACGTCAGTATTAGCCAAGATACATGGGAAGGATGATGACACAGACCTTTCATAGTTTAAATGGCTTGTGCTGCAAACAAATCTGACCAAAGGAAAACACTGTTTCCACAGATGACGACAATGCAAAAGGTCAAGAGCTGAAACATCTTGACTATCTTAAGCCATGAGTATTAAACAGACTTACAGCCCAATCCTAACTAAACGCCCACACAATGATGCAGCAGCGATGGCGTGGGCTACGTTGCATCCCATGCGGGAGTTTTGCATGCTGAAGGTCTCCTCAGGGTAAGGGGACATTTGTCCCCTTGCCTCACGGTAAGCCCCAGCATACTCAACGGGTCAACTTGGACCTGCGTCAGCTCTATAGCTGGCGCATGTCCACATTGATCCGTGTTGGTGGATCAGGTCTGGGAAGGGGGATAGGATACGGGGCATGCCAGCACCACCAATCCTACCCTTCCCAGGCCCAATCCACCCACCCCACCCCTCCCCTACCCCACCCCATTCAGCCACCTCCCCAGACTTACCTGCTCCAGTGGGCATCCATGTAGCTGGCGGCGGCAGCGGGAAGGCTCCAGTGTTCCTGCCGATGTGGCAAGACCCTGTGCTGTTGCCAAGCGCTTTAGCAACAATGTGTGCCGGCGGAACTACTGTTCCGCCGTCACAGCATTAGAATAGGATTGGGCCATTAGATGACCACCAGTAACACGGAATAAAATGGCATAGATTTCATATATGAAGTTTAATCTTTCTTTTGTCTGCTAAAATTGCACCTATCATCCAAGGCTGAATTGTACAGGAGACCATTCTTAAATTATTACATTCCAGTGTAAATATACATTATGGTGTGAATATCTTAGTCAGCTGGGTGTCCACTAGGCAAGTTCTATTATACAGTATATCACAGACCTTCTTACTTCTATTCTCAAGCCCAAACAATCCAGATAAGCCAGTGGATGTTTTTAGCTAGTTGACTGCTGAACAAGCTGCTCAACTGGGCACAAGTAGAAATTTATAAATTCTCAGTACAAGAAGTTCCTTCAGAAAGCTGCGTAGGTAACCAAAGAAATCTGGAGATGCAGAACTGCTGCTTGACAAGCAGACATCAATGTTGACAAGGACTCTGCTTTCAGAAGAGTCTGCTATCATGTAGAGACTGTAAAACAACAACACTGGTCCACTTGGAGAAGGGTTATGGTAACAGGCAACTATGGGGCCAACCACATGCTGCAAGAACATGAGTTAAGTTTAATTAGAATAGGAAAACTGCAGCCGGGGGGGGGGCAAGTAGGAGGGTTTTTCTGCCCACTGAAGCTTCAATCAGGATTGTGCCCCTGCTGTATGCTATTTCTGAAAGGAAAAAAAACTTCCCCCAAAGTAAAACCTTTTTTTCTGCTCAACTAATCTATATGCAGGTTCCCATTCTCATGTGATCCACACTCAGAGGAAAACAGGTCTTCCCTTTTGTCATTATCCATGAAGTTGAGAGGTCTAACTCCTGGATGCTAGTAGAGACATGCTAGACATGATCCAGACTTCTATTGGCCTATTCTAAGATGACTCTGAAATCTTACCCACTTGAATGGTTTCAATGGCAGCAACAGTATTTGAACCCCTGATTTATTACAGTGCATTTCTTACACCTGATACACGTCCAATTCAATTTAAACTAATGCATTTTAGTAATGCAACCTAGTAACCATGTTTATAACTGGCTTTCACACATAGAATGTGTGTATTAGAGTGGTTACCTGCCCTAACCACACATTAGCTTTTGCTCAATACTCCTCCAAAATTCTTTTGAATCATTAACTTATTCCTGTCTCCTTAAAAATGGAAAGAGAGATAAAAGACAATGAAGAAATAGTCAGCCCAGCAGAAAGCATGGGTTTTGTAGAGTTATATTAGGCTACGCTAGATAAACTAGCACTCACATATTCACTCCTTGTAGAGTAAGATCTCATTGCTCTAGTTCCAACTGTGAGAGCTCTTTAAAAGCCAGCAAACAGATCTTGTCAAGCTATATGTACCTATATTCCTCTTGAAAGAGAGTCAGACTGCGCAACCAGTTTTGCCTTAACACCTTAGGATTCATTTGCTAACACTTATCCTTTGGACTACGCTTTCCTTTTGACACCCCCAAACCAAAATTTACTCCTTGGAGTAGGGACCTGCTTTTTTGCTTGTCAACATGAAATGCCATGCACATCAGTTGTGCCAAATTAAATACTGCCACAACTCAACCCTGAGCTTCAAAGTACTGTACTAAGATTTTAATCATTATGAAATCATAATTAAACACACAAATTAAAAAAAAGTCATGGCTTGCCATGAATTCAGTTTTAAGTATCTCACACTTACCTGAAACCGCATCATAGAAGTGCTCCTCGCTAAGGATGCTCAAAGGTGGTGACCCATTGACTATTGACTGCTCTAATTCATGGTGTTCAGTGGCTAGAGTTTCTAGTGCTTCTGATAAGATCTTGTTTTTCTCTTGCTCATGCTCCAGTTTCAGATTCCTCACCTATAAGTAGAAACATGTATGAATAAAATCTCATCTCTCCCAAGAAAGTGAGACTCAAAAGTTATTTCAAGGTGAGGCTCTAGTTTGCAACTGAAACATGTCAAGCAAGCTCTTAAAAGTAGATTGAGCACACAACACAAGTTACACGCTTACCTTGTGGCTTTGTCTCACCATCTGAAAGTGGTGAGAAATGTACAGAACAGAAAGGATTAAAGGAAAATGACTGGGCATGATGAAGGACAACATAAGCTTACAATGCATTTATTCCATCTTTGTAAAGTTTACAAAACTGCTACTGCGAACTTGAGATAGCAACAAAGTTAAAAGGTGGCTTAAACATGACAAAAAGCCCTGCAGAACTTTAAAGACAGACATTTCTTGTGGCATGAATTTCAAAGGACTGAGCCTCCTTTTCAAAAGCACGGTAAACTAGACTTCCACGTTGAGTCTACAGGAGTTAGTGGCCCACAGCATTTTTTTTAAAACCACATTCCAGTACAAGATATTTGTAGGACACCTGCAGCCTGGAAGAAAGTAGCACCAATTCTCTTCTGATTTATAATGCACACTTCCCTGCTTGATAGCTTAGAAGCAATTTTTGTTCACCTTAAGCAAGAACCTAGCCCCTGGAATAGAGGTTTGTCTGTTTTGGATGCGGTGGTTCTCCCTCTTCTGGATCAGGTTCAAAGCTGGGGATGCTCAGGGTAAGTTTTTAATTTTTATTTAATAGAACAAAATGCAAGATGAAAAGGTGAGGTTACAGCATGTGGTCATGAATTCCATTAAACAGAGAGCCCAGCCAAACACAGAAAAAGAAATGAATGAAATCCATTAAGAGACCACTACTGAAGACAGTTGGTGACTTCACCATCACTATTAGAAGCACCTATATAGGGTTATATAGCAAAAGCTACACTCCGTTCTTGGAGTTGCACACTTTAGAGCGACAGGTTGCTCTTAAAGCAGGATGCTGATCTTATTACACGACAATCCTCATACCCTTCTCTGTCTTTCCTGTTTTACCAGAGAGGAGGGCCTCTTGCCTCCAGGTTACTAATGAGCCTGGCTTTGAAACCAGTCTTTCAGATTTAATACTTCAGCCACTGGTCTAAGGGCAACAGCAGCAACTTTCAGAAGGTATGTGTTCTCAAACAACCTGAAACTTTACAAGCAAACCTTTACTAGAAATCCAAGAAAACAGTGCAAATCCAAGCATTCCAGAATTTACCAAGCAAAACTCATGAACAAACCCCCCACTTTTTTTTTTTAAGTGAACACCCAGCTTAGGTTTCTTTGGACACTGCTGAAAGCTAGTTTTGTAGTACGATTAATGAATACAGTACATTTATAATGCATATAAAACTTGTCTAAAAAAAGAACACTAATCACACATTTTGGCATTTCACAACCGGATGACTCCAATGAAAGGAGTAATCTCTCTCATATAATGATGCATAGGTTAATGTCGAGGTCTGAAAAACGTGGCCATAAACTACAACAATGCTTCATACCAAGCACTCCATTCATGATTTGAGCACCGGGCATATTAAACCACTGTCCGAAAAAGCATTTGTAGCATCAGTAGTTAAAGACCATAGACTTGAATGAAGTCTTGATGCATTATAACAGGAAGCAATACCCAGAACTAAAGTAACATCATTTCTGCTTTTTAGTTATTTTGTTTACAATTATTCAATCTGCTTTTTTGATTTAAGATAAACATGTTAAAAAAATTACTCCATACTTGCCATGATCACGTCCTTATCTGTTAAAATGCTTCCTAGTCTTATTCTTGATATTTTTATTCATATATTTTTGAAAACTGCACAGGACGCTGCCTTCTAGACCACCGTGACACAGCGACTGGCAATGGCTCTCCAAGTGTCAGACGGATTTGCATATCTGCCCTACCTGGAGATTTTGGGGACTGAATCTGCTCTACCACTGAGCCTCATCCTTCTAATAGTCCTCCACACATTCGTTTTCTGCCTCCTGCTGCAATGTTTAAAAAAAGTCATTCTACAGTTTACTGAAGAACTAGAGCCACAGAGATGCTAGAATGTGTTCACATACAGTATCTCCTTTAAGTCTAATCTTTCCTGTATTTTCTGCATGGGCGTTCTCCCATTCTGAAGTGGTTTGAGGGCACAGGATGCAACAACATACTAATTCACAGAACTGAATGAACCAAATTTGGGAGCAGAGAGTAAATTTTTAAAAAATGTATATGTTGCATTTTGACTCAAGGGCCCTCAAAGTGACACAAAGTCATTACAAATTTAAAACAAGTTAGCCATGATAAAATGGAGCAGCCACATCACAACTCCAACATAGAGTCAATAGAAAGGCCATAGAGAAAAGAAGGGCAGGTGGAAACAAATGCCCAGATTTTTTTTTTAAGTATTCTCCCTTTTGCTTCCAATTCCCCACATCGAGACAGCCAATCATAAAAACAATATTCATCAGTTCCAAGAATGGTAGAGGCAGAAAATGTACACCATAAGCCACATGATTCAGATCACTAAGCAGCATGACTAACACTGGGGGTCTCCTGCCCTGGAAACAAGTTCAAGTAGTGTGTTTAAGTAGTGTGCAGTTAAACGTAAACATGGATTTAAGTTTAACTACACAGAGATGTTGTTCAGGCAGAAAGCTACAACTGTAATGATGTTTGTGCATTTTAAACAAACGCGACACTGAAATATCCTTACTTCAGATATACATCCCAATCCTATGGTTTTCCCCACCATTGCATGCAGCTGAGCCAAAGCGGGCCGCGCTGCTATGGCATTGGTGGGGCAATCAGGAAGCTTGGGAGAAGGGAAATATTTTCCCTTAAGCCTCCCAATAGTCAATTGATTAAAGCAAATGGCATAGAAGAGGATGCTTGCTGGAGAGTCATTATGTAGGTTGAACTTCACCCGACACTGAAGCTCCAATAACCAACATCACCACTTTTCAATCCAATCTTAATGCACAGCTAAATCCTGTGTTCCTCGCTCCTTATAGGAGCAATGCAAAATTCACCATGTACAGCATAGCCTTCACAAGTAGGACATAACAAGTCAAGATTTGGCCAGAACCATCAGTTATGGCGCAATCCAATGTAGTGTTAGAGCGGTGGAGCGCGCACTCTGTCACTCTAAGCTGTTGCAAATGCGCCGTAAAGCACGTTTGCAACTCCCTGCGAGTATGGGCTGCCGGGGCGAAGGTCAGCAGCCCTCACTTCACTGGGGGACCATCCCTGCTCCCGCTGGAGAAGGTAAGCCTTGCACTGGCTGGTGCAGGGACGGGGGGGAGGGAGGACTGGGTGGTGAGGGTGGCCATTGGGCGAACTGGCCGGAGATATCGGTGGCATGCTCCGCCGATATCCCAAGCCCTCTCCTGGCCCTGTGCAGCCTTACACCCCTGGTTCGAATATATGCCAGCTTCAGAGCTGGCGTACATTCGAGTAGGCCCATAGGGCCTCTGCCACCTTGCACCCAGGGAACCCGAGATGCTCCCGGGCTGCCCCGGGGCAGCCTGGGATGGCTACAGGATATGGCGGCTGGCACTTTAGGCCGGCCGCATATCCTTACACAGGATTGAGCTGCCCATCTGGTAAACTTTGGAGATACTGCAATATAGATGTTTTCAGTTGTCAGACAGTACAAAATTCCTCTATACAAGGTTGATTACAAAAACGTTTAAATGGATTTAAGAAAATGTAGTCTTTTGTTAAGGTTTTACTTGTGTCACTTTTAAAAATAACTGTTTAAAATAAAATCTTAATTTAGTACAAAGTTGTTAAATTCTTTATTTTGCAATTAATGACCATCTATCATATGCAATTAAAACTTGCTTTTATATTTCCTTATATGTAAGGAAAAAACCATGAGAAAATATTTGATTTCTGAAGTCATGTGTTATAAAATTACACAACATGCCATGTATTGTATTAAAGGACCATCAGTGAAGTTACCATGGACTTCTTGGATAATTATTGGTTTTGCCCACAGTTTGCTTCTGAAATGTTCTGAGTGGTTATTTCACACTTCTACTAACCTAACTTGTAGAGAATTACATGCGTACAGAAAGCCAATCAAAAGTCCCTTAATTTCAGTTCCCCCACTTGTTTCTAACCAGAAGTACCTGTGCAGTGTAAAAGGCTTGTAGTAGGTAGCATAAAGGCTCCTAGGTAGCATAAAGTCTTTATTTATCTGGCAGTCCATAAGTTTTTATTGTTATAGAATGCTTATGCACTCTTGTTTAGGGCATGCACAAGTTACAGAATGGGAAACAATGCTAAATCAATGATTTAACACCCCCACCCCACCCCGCTGTCTTAAAATTGTTCCTATACATTGTAAAAACTGGTGAAGCGGTGTGGGAGAACAGCATATACTATGTCTACAATCCAGACCAGCTAAGCAGTTTTACGTCCTATTTATTTGAAATCCTATATTTCTATCTATATTTCATTTTGTGAGGAGTAAGGAAAGAGTGAGAGCTTTGGGTATTTGTGTACACTACAATTCACAAGTTTCACGTTTACTGAATGGACACAGCACATGTGAAATATTTTGTTGAAATGACTGAATGCTGGGATAAGGGATTGAGCAAGTAGTCATAACTTTAATATAAAGCCAAAACTAAGAGAGAACAGTCTCATTTAATATTATGTTCCACTCTAATCTTCTCCTGACAGATTAGTCATAGCTATTAAAGATTCATTCAAATAAATTAACCACTATGCTGTCATTTTATATTTAGCATTGTATTTTTATTAAAGTACGGTCAAAATTAATAGTTAAATTTACTGTAGATTTAGCCCAAATAACTATTCACTACCATCGATATCAGTATGTCTTGCAAAGTTGGTTCTTACTTCCAAGTCTGAGAAGTTTTCACACACTTAACAAATGCAACACTAAACCAGGTTTCGGCATTAAGAGACTGAGCCTTAGGCTCACACATGCACTCTGACATGTGGTGATAAATAACTTCTAACCTTTGTTAGTGAAAAATCAAAGTTTGCTATTCACCTGACTAGGCAAACAAAGACTCATGCTTGCCCGTAAACCAGAATCAAACTCTTGTCTGCAAAGCTAGTTTGAAGACAAGTGCAAACCAAACTATGGTTTGCGGCAAACAAAGATTTTAAGCTCATATGTGAGGGTACCCAAGTAATTTTTGGTTTGGCATACAGTTAAAACAACCCTTTAGTATAACATTTATTTTCCACATTTTTATACCACCCTTCCTCCAAGAAGCTCAGGGGTGGCGTAAATAGTTCTTTCCCTCCTTTTGTCCTCACAACAACCCTGTGAGGTAGGTTAGGATGAGAGATAGTGACTGGCCCAAAGTCACTCAGGAAGCTTCATGGCTGAGCCTGGATTTAAAACTGATCTTCCAGGTCTAAATCCAATTACTGAACCACTACACCATCCTGGCTCTCAAAATATTGAGGTATTACAAAATATTCTATGATAAAGAAGAACATCATGTTGATTGTTGGCATTTCTAATCAGGCTGGTGATAGAAACATGGCATTGAAAAAAGTGGAGTCTTAGAAGACTGTCAGAGTGCATATTATGATGTCAACTTGAACTTCTAAACTGTCTTTTAAAAACATAAGGCTGCAATCTTGGAGAGACTACAATGGAGTAAACCCCAATGAACATAGAGAGACTTACTTCTGAGTAAACTGAATAAAATGCAATAGGGTTGCTATTTTGAGAACTTTTCAATTTCTAAGTACGTAAGGCAGTTTTTAAAACACTAAAATTTATACGAAGAAGATTTACACACCTATACATCCAAGAACATTGTGTTAAGTTGCATTTTTACTATTTGAAGTATAATTCGTTTTGAACATTTACATTTTTTTTCCTTGTCACCTCTTGCCTAGCACCAAACAAGTCAATATAAGCAAGCAAGATTGTATTTTTAAACCAAGCCAAAGAAGCCCCCAAGTTGGAGCATAGGTAAAGGTAAAGGTGACCCCTGACAATTAAGTCCAGTCGTGTCCAACTCTAGGGTGTGGTGCTCATCCCCATTTCAAAGCTGAAGAGCCAGCGTGGTCCGAAGACACCTCCGTGGTCATGTGGCCGGCATGACTCTCCTTGCCGCAGCGCGTAGCTGGAACATGGAGCACTGTTTACCTTCCAGTAAGCGGTACCTATTTATCTACTCACATTAACATGCTTTGGAACTGCTAGGTTGGCAGGAGCTGGCCAAGCAACGAGAGCTCACCCCGTCGCGGATTCGAACTGCCGACCTTTCAATCGACAGCTCATGGTTCAACGGTTTAACCCACTGCACCACCCGCTGGCCTTAAGTTGGAGCATAGAAATATGCAAAAATATATTTGCTTATTTATACTGCTTTCAAGACCTAGATTTTAAGAATATTTCGTATACTATAGATACTAGTCTATTAGTCGATCTTGTAGATAAGTCGAGGGTATGTTTTGAACCAAAACTCACAGAATTTGCTATGACCGGTGGAGAAGTCGAGTGTAAAACTTAGGGACGGTCATTCACGCACGTCAAATGACTTACATGCAATTATTACTCATGCTAGCCAGCTGAATCTCTTCTGCTTGTTATTATAGTATAACCCAGCAAGTTACTTTTGCAGTTACTAATCTTCCAGCCAGTCTCAATTCAAAGGCTGCAAGAAACAGAGAATGCAGTACCTCTCCTTGTAAACTTGAATCCTCAATAAGATTATCTTTGATTTGGAACATATTAACTTACATTTACAACTAAACTAAAGCCATATTCAGTAGATTTTATAGCATTTTACAATCCAGCTACTTTGAGAGCTACTAAGGCTGCAATCCTATACACACTTTCCTGGGAGTAAGCCCCATTAAACACAATTGAACTTACTTCTGAGTAGACATGCATAGGATTGTGCTGTAAGGTGATGTATTATGTAGTTTCCAGAGGCTTTAGAATGAGGGAGATGAAAACTTGGTACTTATAAGATTAACATTTTTTGCAACATGCCACAGTACCAATACAAGTGCATTTTATATAACGGACCTGAGCAAATCTACAGCTAAAAAGCCTCCAACTACCACCACCACCTTCAGTAAGTAACTATCCTTTTATTATTTGTTTCTCCCTGTGGAACCTTGCACTCTAAAGCACATTCTAGTCCTGGCTGAACATTTATGATGTCACATTTGTGCACCAGCTCAGAAGATTCAGTCACAGTTTCAGCACCAAAATACATTACAACTGTTTTCATTAAGCAGTGAATTGAGAGATCATGTGGTGTAGTACTATACAGTGGTTCTGAAACTGGTGGGACATGACTCACCAGGAGAACCTCTGTTTTCTGTTAGCCCCTTAGGGAACGGCGATCCCAGGGATCATGCCACCACCAGGGAGAAAGTGTCATTTCTGAACTCACTGGGGGTCCAGACTGCTTCCGGAGGGTGCAGAGAGGCCTGCAGACCACTCTGCAGCGACTTATGACCACTTCTGGTTTTCATTGGAAGTGGTCGTAAATCACAGCACAGCGCAGATCTAAAGCTTGGGGAGGCCCGTGGAGGGGTCTGCAGGCCTCCCTGCACCCTCCAGAACCCGTCAGGACCCCCAGTGAGTTCAGAAAGGACATCTTCCCCCCCCCCTCCGGCAGCAGCATGATCCCACACATGCTGCCACTGCTGTCCCCATCCCTGCACAGGTGTAGAGTTGCGGGGAGAACTTGGAGAACCAAATGGTGTAGTGATTAGAGTGCTGAACTAGAAGTGGGGAAACCCAGGTTCAATGAACCATGAAGCTCGCTCAGAGACCTTGAGCCAGGCACCATCTTTCAGCCTAACCTACTTCAGATTGCTGAAGATCGGGGATGCCTGCGAAGGATCGTGCAGGCCTCCCCCAAGCCCCCCCCCCTCCCAGCCCTGGTAAGTGAAAAAGGATTTTCGGGGACATTTTTCCTGGTGGCAGTGATCTGGACCGCTACTGGCCCCGCCTCCAGAAACACTCAAGATTTCTCCCTGCCTTGCAGGGAGAACTTTGAGCACCACCGATATAATGAATGAAAGAAGTTGCTTACCTTCACATTTCTAGAGAGGTTGTGGTTAATAAAGAGGTAAGAGAACGCCATTGGAAATGGTGCTGAAGCCTCAAAGCCAAATAAATATTACGTGGTTTTTGTTCATTTCTATTTGTACTACTCCCGATTACAACAATATGTTCTCAGGTCAACAGTCCAGTTCAGATGCTACATTTCCAGTCCAACCAGACACTGTTTGTTGAGCTGGGAACGAGCGACAAGCTTAAGCACTCCCTCCTCCCCTCATGCACGCCCAGCTTAAAGAGACTTTGTTAAACTAGTTGGCTGTGACACCTGAACTAGGAAACTGTGTCTTGAATGCTCCCTACAAACCAGGATTACACTGGCATGTTTTTGAAAAAAATTGTTAGCAAAAAAAAATGAAGCCCAATATCCATAAGCTCCCAGGGAGCATGCCAAGAGTGATGGCAATATCATTGCAGCACACAATGCTCATGCTATTCATACATGGGATATAATCCCTTAAGGTCCACAGTAAACTGGGATAACAGAAAAGCACTAGAGATTGCTTTGACAGCGTTTCCCCCCTCTGAAAGTATGTGTCTATAGCAGGGGTGTTAAACTCATTTCATACAGCAGGCCAAATAGAATTCATGGCACCTGCTGAGGGTTGGAAGTGATGTCATTAAGCAGATGATATCCAGAAATAAGCACTTTATTCTCACTTAGGAAGTAATTAGCTTCAGATGACAGAAGAGAAAATATGCAAATGAGAGAGCCCAATTATCATGTGAGCTGCCTTTTCAGCAGCGCTGCTTCTGCCAAGGCATCACTTCACAGTTCAGCAATTGAGCGGTGCTCTGCAAAGTGACGCCTTGGCTGAAGCGACACTGCTGAAAGGGCAGCCCACGTGATAATTGGGCTCTCCCAGAGCCTCGGCAGTTTCTCTCCCCTCTTGGACTGCCTCTTCCCCGATACCATTCCCTGCCTTCTGAGGCCTCCTTCTGTCTCTCCTTCTCAGTGCCTCGACAGAAGAGGTGCTGCTGAAAGGGTGAAGCAGAGAGCGCCCAATTATCACATGGGCCACACTTAGCAGTAACACCTCAGCAGAACTGGTGCTGCTGAAAGGGTGGCCTATATGATAATTGGGCTCTCCCAGTGCCACCCTTTCAGCAGTGCCACCGACGCATCACTTCAAAGCTCAGCAGCTGAGAACAGCTGATGGTGGTGCTGGGAGAGTCTAATCATTACAGGGGTCAGATAAAGAGCTTCCGCAGGCCGGATTCGGCATGTGGACCTTATGTTTGACACTCTGGTCTATAGTATAGCAGAGGTAAACTAGAAGTTTGTACCTGCAGTTGAGATTTCCCTACATAAGCTCTGAATACTGAAAGACTTCACACTGACCTTTAGTCCTCAAATGAGGGAGGGAGACAACGGTGGAATAAAAGGGAAGGGAGAAAAGACGTAATTTATGTAAGATATTTGTAAGAAATTTATGGTAAATAAATAAAACGTAATGCTTCTGAAGATCTTTAAAAGTTTTAAGTTTTAATTAAAGTGTTTATTGAATTTTAAATCAATTTTACATGGCTTCAAAACCCGTGAATACAGTTTGTTCGTTGTATATATTTGTAAGCTGCCTCTTTCCTCTTGCAAAGTGCTCAAGGTGGATCAAAACATATATATATTTCTCACCTTCTGATCAAAATGACTTCGTAGCCATTGGTTTAAGTATATTTTTTTTTAAAAGCATTACTCTGTAAAATCAGATACGGCAGAACTCTCTCTAACAGGTACCTACCCACACAGAACTTACAATATAAAACAGATGGAAGGGGTCAAAGGGGGAAGTAGCAACGGATGAAGGTGAGTGCATCAGTTACACATACTGACAACATAATCCTATGCATGCCTACTCAGAAGTAAGGCCCATTGTGTTCAATAGGGCTTACTCCCAGGATAGCGTCTATAGGACAGCAGCCTAAAGCGGTTATTGTTGAGCATGAGAATTAAGTCAATGGCTTAACTGAAAATATAGGTTTTGGAGGAAGAATTTGAAGAAAGTGAGAAAGGTGGCATCACATGATCAAAGAGAGAATACGAAATTCATTGGTTCTTTGGTCATCAATCAGCTAAGGCAGTGGTTCTCGAACTGGTGGGTCACGACCCACCAGGAGAACTGGAAACGGACGCTACCCCCTTAAGGGGCATGGTGACCTTGGATTGTGCTGCTGCCCAGGGAAAAAGGCCCTCTGCAGTCCTCCCCACGCTTCAGATCACCTCTAAGGCAACTGCGACCCACTTCCAGTTTTTGTCCAAAACCAGAAGTGGGTCGCAATCGCCTTGGAGAGTCAATCTGAAGCACGGGGAGGCCTACACAGGGGTCCGCGGGCCTCCCCGCACCCTCTGGAGGGCCAGCGCAACCCTCAGTAAGTTAAAAAATAACCCTTTTCCCCCCCTGGCAGCTGCACAATCCCAGGATCATCCCACCGCTGTCGCCCCCGCCAATACTTACGACTTTGAGAAACGCTGAGCTAAGCTATTCACACTGCAGGTGCATTCTTGTGCATGAGACAAGACTTGACTATAAAAAACATTCTTAAATCAACATGTATGCAGAATTAAAAGTCTCTTTACATATATTTATTTTTAAAAAATTATACCCCGCCTTATCCCATGCCAAAGCAAATGCCCAAAGGCGGCTTACAAAGATCAAAAAATAAAAAGTGCACAATATATAGAAATAATAAATAAGATACTTCCTACACAGATCATTTTTCCATGTAAGCAAAGTGTGTACTCCACAGATACAACCATCATGGGTGACAAATGCACATACCTATTGCACCATCTGTACCTATTGCACTCATCAGATGCTACTTTGCACATGTGGGGACACACAGTTTCCTACACTGAAAGGATATCCATGTAGGAAATTCATCATGGCTAACATGGCCCTGAGATAACAGTCTCATAAGTACATAAGGAAAAACCCTGCTGGAGCAGGCCTAAGGTCCCCCTAGTCCAGCATCCTGTCTACCCACAGTGGTGAGCCAGATACTTCTGGTAACCTCATAACCAGGGCCTGAAGGCAACAGCCCTTCTTTGCTCCCCAGTAACTGGTATGCAGGGGCATATTGATCTGAACTCTGAAGCCCCATTCATGGTCATTGATCTATCCTCTTAAAATCGCTTCAGCAGGTGGTACAATTAAAAGTAGTAAATATGCAAACTTTTGCTTGAAAACAGTTAGCAGAAAAATTATAGTAGAAACTGTAGTAGATGAAACAGAAGCACTACAACAAAAAGAGAAAGGGTAAAGACCACCATTGCTGCAACCCTCTCAAAAAGTGGCCTATTAAAATATTCAACTGAGGGAAGCTAGTTCCACAAAAAGCAAAAGGACAGTTATGATGGTTCAGATTCCAAAAGTATGCACATTTACTTGCGTCTCTGAAGCAAATGGGACTTACTTTTCAAAAAGATATCAAGTTTGCTAGATTACTACTTGACTTCCACTATGTGATCTGAGAGAAATGATCAGCTTTCAACCTCTCAGTGTCTCGGAGTCTCTATTTCATACCTCTGAAATACAAAATTATCTGTTTTAAGATCAGCACATACTGCATTTTTTAAAGCAAGTCTATATTAAGTTCATTCTATAGCACCAACATGTCCACACCAGCTTGTTTACTGGTATCTATGCGCTGCTACAGTGATAACACGGAAAACTTATGTCTGTACTAAACCTCTCTCCAGAAAATTTTCCGGTTATCTATGAAGACAGATGTACAAGGGCTATACAGTAAAGCAGTGTTGTGTCAGTGAGACAATACCACAAGCTATACCTTTGCCAGTACTATAGTCCCTGCTGAAGCTCAAGTTGCCAAAACAGAAACAGATTTAAAGGAGTCCCAATTACCAAAACACAAACAGCGTATTTAAAAAAAATTATATCCTATCTTTTCCATGCCAAAGCAAATGCTCAAGATGGCTTACAAAGTTTCACAATGTATAAACATAATAAATAAAATGTACAACAATAAAATCATTAATAAAAACGATAAAACCGGGGGGGGGGGGGAGACACGACTATTTGGACCAGAAAGAAGCAGAACCAAAAAAGTATTACAGAGGCCCAGAGGGCAGACATCAACCCATCAATCAAATGCCAGACGAAACAGAAACATTTTGAGCCCTTGCCAAAAAGCTATGAGGGAGGGGGTAGTTCTTAATTCCCCTAGTAGGGAATTCTATAGTTGTGGCACTATTACAGAGAAGGCTCTCCCTCGTGCCGCCATCTCTCTAATTTGGGACAAAGGCGACACTTGTAGGAGAGCCCCCTCAGATTATCTAAATGGGTGGACTAGAATGTATGGGAGAAAGCGATCCTTCAAATAATCTGGACCTAAACTGTGAAGAGCTTTAAAGGTCAATACCAGCAGCAACCTGAATTGAGACAGGAAATGAACGGGCAGCCAGTGCAGTCACCAAAAGGAGTGGTCCAACAGAATCAAACTGCCTAGCTCCAGTAACCCGCATTCTGCACTAACTGCACCTTCCAAACTGTCTTCAAGGGCAGCCTCACGTGGAGCGTGTTACAGTAATCCAGTCTTGAAGTCACTAAGGCATGGACCACTGTGGTCAGGTCCAATCGACTTAAGTACAGCTGCAGCTGGCACACCAGCCGCAGCTGGGCAAGCGCAACCCTAGGGAGAGCTGCGAGTCCATGAGCACTCCCCCCCCCCATTCAAAGTAGGCACTCAGTACCTGCATTCAGGATTTCCTGACCATGAAGACCTCTGTCTTTTCTGGATTTAATCTCAATCTATTGGCTCTCATCCAGACCCACCTCCAAATGGCACTCTAGGACTTCCCCAGCTTCTCCAGAAGGAGATGGCAAGGAGAGATAGAGTTGGGTGTCAGCATATTGGTGACACCCCACTCCAAATCCCTGGATAATCTCCCCCAGCGGTTTCATGTAGATGTTCAAAAGCATGGGGGACAGAATAGAACCCTGTAGCACCCCATACTGTAAAGGTCAGGACCCCAAGCAGACGTCCCTCAGCATCACCATCTGGGACCTGTCAGCCAAGATGGAGTGGAAACACCGCAAAGCAGTGCCCCCCAAGCCCTAACTCGGCCAGTTGACCCAGAAGGATACTACGGTCAATGGTATTGAAAGCCGCTGAGAGGTCCAACAGGATCAGCAAGGTCACACTCCCCCATCTAGTCCTCAGTGAAAATCACCTAACAGGGCATCCAAGGCTCTCGTCCCAAAGCCCGGCCTGAAGCTGGATTGAAAGGGGTCCAGATAATCTGTCTCATCTCGGATCCCTGGCCCTAGAACATCACACATTCCGCTCCTGGTATGTGTCAAGTGCTAAAAAGTATTGTCCAAAAGCGTTGCTTCAAAAGGCACATAATCTTAATGCAAAGGGGAAGAATTCATTCCAATGTCAAGTCCAGAAGAAAGCTACTCACTTTCAGGCAATACCAGAAACCAAAACCAAAATTCAAATACTACTGTAGCTACAAAGTATCCCTTTCAACAAGCTTTACTAGGTTAGGCGATGGCTTGCATAAACGCTAGGGGACCATCAAAACCTAACGCTCTGTCCTTTCACTTGTGCCAGTTCTACCGTCTATCACCCGTCCTTTCTCCTTCCCTCTCCTCTCCAATGTGGCTTCTTCACCAATGCAAAAAATCAAAGACTGCAAGCCCAGACAGACCTACCTTCCTCCTAGTTGTCGTACGGCGGGTCAAGGTGTGTGTGGAACTCACAGACAGCAGACAGAAATCCGGTGCGGGGCTGCTGGGAAGGGCTGCCTGGCCGGAGCTCTCTCCTCCAACTCAGTCAGGACATTGCTGACCTCGTGCGCAGCGCTGCAAGGTCTCCGCGACTGCCTCAGTCACCTTCTCGGTTTTCCTGTCCGCTCCAAATCGCAGCACGAGGAGCAGCAGCCACCGCCGCGGCCGCCTGGGCTGCTATCGCTACTGCACCAACACCTCTGCAGGGCTTATCGCGAGAGCCAAGCCGGTCCCCCAGGCCAGCCGCAGACTCGCAGCTCTCGGCCAGGAGGAGAGAGGAGGAGATTTAAGGAGACAAGCCGCGTCCCAGCCCGGGTTTGTTGTCGTTGCCGAGTTCAACCAGCACGAGAGGCGACGAACGCAGCAGGCGCAGACCCGGTTCCAGAAAGATGCGGGCAACTGTGCGACACAGACGGCGGCTGCAAGAGACCCTGCCTGCAGCCCTTGACACAGTTACAAGCGCCGCTTGTTCCGACACTCCGCCCCCCCAAGGTCCCTGCTCTTGCAGCTGGGAAAAACCTACGCGGGAGGGATGGTTCGGGAAGTTTGTTCTCCGTTAAACCCTCCCGCTCCTCTGAGGGCGAGAAACAGCCGGATGCATCTTGTAACAGGATACCCAAAGATTCGTTCAAGCTGCCACCCGGTCAAACTTACTACCGACCATCAAGTTTCCGCTGGGTCCTAAAGAGCGCGTGGCAAGGAGTTGGCGAGCTAAGTACAGTATCCTGCTTTCTGCGGATAGACTTGCACAAAAACAAACGAACAAGCAAAAAGAACCGGCCATGTTGCCTGCCACACAGAGAGTGAGCTTTTTTTAGACACATGGCAACTTTTAGAAGTTCTTGAAGGACGGGGAGCCCGTCGCTCTTCCCTCGTCCCCCCCCCCGACTATTTAGCATAACCACCATACTCTCCAACATGTCAGGAAAAAATAGGGACATGCTTGTGGACTTGCAACACCCCCATGTCACCAATGATCCACCCTACATCATCATAAGGCTAGGCTGACCATATCGGAAAAGGGACAGAGTGCCTATACCTTTAACCATTGTAAGAGGGAATTTGGACAGGACAGGTGTAGCTTGTTGCACCCTTCTATGATGAGCTGCACCTGCCCAAATTCCAATGGTGAAAGGTATAGGCACCCTGTCCCTTTTGGGATATTGTCAGCCTACATAAGGCTGGAGATTCTTTTCTACCTCCTGAGCTGTTACTCTGTAATAGCCGTTCTCTCTCCCTGACTCCTAAAGCAGGGAATCTCTGGATAAATGGTTATGGGGGTAGCAGAGAGAGAGATTGAAACTAAGAAGTAGTGTCCATATACATGTACTGTACTAACCTACAGTCAAGATTGAACTCTGCCCCCCTCCCCCAAAATTTTTTGTGTCTAGAGACCCTGGGGAGGGGTTTAACACACATAAGAACTCTTGCGTACATGTGTGCACACGCTTTTTAAGAAGAGATCTCCAACATGATCCCCAAAAGGAAAATAAAGGATAGTTTTATTGCTAATAAATGAGCACAGTTCTACATTCTTCCCCACAAGAAGTATCATGTGGTTTGTGCATTCAGAAATGGGCCAAATAGGTGGAAGTGCTATGACAAGTTTTTAAAAACCATGACCTGTGAAGTCATTTCCAAGAAGGGACAAGTGCCCAGATGTGTTCAACGTGCCTGTGAATGAGAATGGATGGCAGAAACCAACACAGGTACAGAGGAGCCCTTGTCAGCCCGCTGGCATACCTTTTAATTTGACCCTGACCACATATTGCAATTATTAGAATAGCAAGGGCCTTCCCCAAAAGGTTGCAGAAATTCATACCCTTTGGAGTTTGACAAACAAAGCCCTGGGATGCTCCTGTGCATGGATGAGACAAGGGGCAGAACACAGCCGTCGAGACGCATGGTCTGATGGATAGCGTGGCAAGGCTGCCACAATCCAAACTCAAACATGTCACAAGCAGAAACTGAAAAAGCACATGCAAGCAAATAGCTCAGGATAACAAAAGCTCAGGATAACAAAAGCAGCAAAGCAAGCCATTAGACGACAAGGCAATATGCATACAGTCACCCCTCATCTCACATGCAGTTGACTTGCACAAATTCAACATATTCATTCAGCAAACAAGCAAAAACCAGATCAAACTCTTTAAGTAACGCAGGTGCTTTCACCCGCTATTCCACGCACTTATTAAATACATGCCTGAGACAGAGCGCGAGATCCGAGAATGAAGCTGCTGTTCCCTCTGTCAGTCTCACAGGCTGCCTCTCATAATTTTTAAAAAGTGACAGCATGCATTTTTCATACGCAAAGGATTTTCGAGGTAATTTTGAGGATACATGATTTTGGCTTTGCGCTCTGACCTTGGAACGTATCACTCATGCAAGGCAAAGGGCAACTGTATATGCACTATAGGTTGTATTCTACCATTTACAACAGGGCTTTTTTACCCCCCCTTTTTTTGCACAAGTACCACTTTTTTCAAATATCAGCTATTGTGGATACCATTTTTTCCAAGTGCCACCACAGCCACCTGAGACAGCCACTGTGGACAGGAGTGGACAACTTGCCCCACAGTTGTTTGCTGTGGCAAGGGAAAGACTTACTCAGTTGCTGCTGCTTCCTGCTTCCTCTCCTTTGCTCAGCACCCTTCTTTCCCAAACTGTGCCACTTTTGAAGGGCCAGGCACCTACAAAGCCACATCTTGCTCACCACTGTATCATTGCCCCAGCCACCTCCACTTCCAGAGAGGTTTAGGCCACCTGGCAAGGCAGTGCCATACTAGGACCGCTGGTTGAAAAGCACAGATTTAGAGGACAAGCACAGAACTAACAGAGTCACCCAAGGTCAGCCAATGAACCCATAAACAGAATTTTAAGCAGACTGGTGCCTCTGAACACAAGCAGTGTTTGTTTCCCTCACTCTCAGCAACTGTAGTCCCCCATCTTCACACGCTTAGAATTAAGCAACAGAGTTTATATTACTGTGTAATTGGCATATGTCCCACACAAATTAAAGCCCCAAAGTCACCCTTCAGAAATTAAAGCACTAACCCAACTCCGTTCCCAGCAAACGACAGAGAACACAGGCATTCCGTTCTCCAGGACTGGTTGTTTTCTCCTTCATTTGTCTTCTAGCAACTCTCCTCACTTAGGCTGCAATTCTATGCACACTTCATGGGAGTAAGCCCCACTGAATTCAATGGGACTTACTTCTGAGTAGACATGCATAGGACTGGACTGCAAGTTTGGACCCAAACCAGGGCTTAGCCCAGAAATCACTTTTAGTACCAGGGCGAAGACCTTCTTTGTACATGTACAGAATGCCTTTCCCTTGCTACTGAACCACTACAGCCTTCTGCTTCTCCATTCAGAGAAGAATTCAGGAGCAAGCTGCCTCCGAGTACATGAATACTTAACTTGCAGCTCTGGCTGGCTTTCCCCCAACCTCAGTGGGCTGGAAGAAAGGAAGGCAATTAGCAAATGGTAAAAGCATTTAAACACCATGACTTCTGAAAGAAAAGTTCAGAGAAGGAGGAAGAAAACCAATAATCATTCAAAATAATATATATTATTGCAGTGTACTCAATTGTCAGTGAGAACTTGTGGTGATGCAACAAATAGTTTTTGGCATCACCATAAGGCAAGAGGATATACTGTACCAAAAGGAGCACATACCTCTGAGATGCCTATTCCTTGGACTTCTGTTTTAGCTAACACAGGCATGTTCAGACCCTTTTCCCCACAATCCAAAACATAGTTGCTTCTTTAAAAATCGGGACAGTTGGGGAGTAGAGGCTCTTTCTAGAAAAGGGCTCTGGAAATGGCTGTTCCAGCTGAATCAGGACAGTTTGAGGGTTAGGAAAATTTAAGCACAATGCTTCAAATGAACCAACTTTTGTCTTATCAGCAAAAGCTTAAGTCTAAAAACCAATTGTGAAAGATGAACATTTCAGTTTTATTTGTATCTACATCTATAAATTTTAATTAGCTTTCATTGCACTTGTTTATGCACTATTTCAACAATTCAGTGCTATTTGGGCATGATATAATATATCCACAAAGTTAAGCTGAATATAGGCTTTCAATAGCTTACTAAGGAAATGCACTTCTCTCCATTTCAACCCACTACAGCCTTGTGTTAAAGAATTACATTTTGTGCAATCATGCAAAAGACCTCTCTAAATATTGATTCTGCAGTCTCAAAGCACCCTCTTAAAGGCTGTCCCTGTTTGGGGTGCTTGGCTACAGAGCGGCCATTTCTAAACCAGTACCCTTGGTTCTGTTTTGCTTTTGACTCTCACTCTCTTGGAACAAATCCATCTACTTTAATACCAACTTTCCTTTTAAATAATCATTCAGTAATAATTATAGTTCACTTGGACTGTGTGCTTAACTCAACAAAGCTTATTTGCATTTTTAGTAATCGTTTTTTATAAAGAATAGGAGTGTTCTTGAAATTTAGACATGCACAATTCCCCACACCCCACAGACAGCCCCAAAAGGTAGTAGGCCGATAGACGTTCTTATTTTCTTTTCTCAAGTCTAATTTCCCAGAGGCTACAATGGCTTCACTGTGTGGGCTGCATTGTCATGTAACTGGTGCCAAGAGTCACGGTCAGCACAAGAGCCCTCAGTTGCAAATACAAATTGCTAAGAAAAGTACAAAGCTGAACAGAGATCGATCCACTCATACTACCTTCGGATAAAGTTATTTCCAACAACTAACTTTCTGAGCTTTTGTACATTTGTGGTATTGGTATAACACAGCAGTCAATACACCAAATTATGTTGCAATTTATCTTGTAAAGTAATAGCGGTTATATACCGTAGTTGCTTTATTTACCTCCTTATACAGAGGCGTTTCTACGGTAGGGGTAGGGGCAGTACCGTAAATTGCGCCCCGTCCTAGTCCCCGTTTACAAACCAAAATGGCTCCAATGGTGAGGGGGTGGGGCCTCCTCATTCCGGTTTGTAAACGGGGACTAGGACGGGGCGCAACTTACGGTACCGCCCCTACCGTAGAAACGCCTATGTCCTTATAATGAGCTTAAAGTGTAGATTTATGTAATCTGCAGCCCAGTACTATGCTTTTTTTATTCAGAAGTCCCAGTGAGTTCAATGGGGACTACTACCAGATAAGCGGGTATACTAATTAGGGCTGCAATCGTAAGCAACTCCTGTTGATCTAACTAAAGTGAGATGTAAATACTTCTCTCAAGTACCTGTGCGTTATCGGGAGAACTGGCATTCCAATGCACAGACTCAATTTCTAACCTTGTTTGCTTCAACCAAATGTAACAGGAGTCTTGAGTTCCATTATCAACGTACTGCAAAACTGCATTCCATTTCACCAAGCATCTTGGGTATTTCCCAGGGCTGTGTGCCTAAGCAAAGTTACATTCTATTTAAACATTTGAAGCCCTAAAGGTACAAGTGTTCCCACAAATGGATAAGAACTATCCCTCAGCAACTACAACTCAGGGGTAGAACCAAGAGAAAAGAACCCATAGAGATTGTGCTCTTGTAAGACTTCTTCTGTAAATATCTGCCATTATTCTGACACCCCCTGCCCTCAATAAGTAGACCATACAGAAGTAATACCTACCCCTTCCTGCTTAGTGAAGAGTTTGAGGCAACTGCTTAGTGCTTCACAAGTTTCTCTTGACGTTGCAGATACTGCTTCAGCTTTCTTGAGAAATGAAGCAGGCACGCCTTGGAGAAAGGGAAGTATGTATGTGAGATTGGTTGCCGTTTTCTTCCAACTTGTTATTGTTTGTATTTGTAGCACATGCAAGTTAAAACATGCCTCATGAAGGCGTCTCACAGAAGTGTAATCCCCCCCCCCCCGCCTACTTAGATGAAGAGATCACACAGAAGCCAAACTGAAAGCTATGGGTTAAAACGAAAAAGAATTCTTGGTTGGACCAGAGAATGGTTCACTGGTTCCTCTACTGAAGACTAGAAAACCTATAGGTCATGATTAGGAGGAAACTATCCTGCCCATGAGGCCAACAGTTGCCTTGGGTGGCAATATTGGCAGGGAGGGAATACCTGTTTGTCACTGCTGCTCCTCATCATCATACTGCCCCAAAAATTCAAAAAGGAAGAGAGGAGTGGAGCCAAGGGGAAGTGTGGAAGGAAGGGGAATAGTGGGCTGGAGTAAGAGCAATATCATCCAGGAACAGCAGCAGAAGTGGTGGCTGTCCTGCTGCCAGGTAAGGGGAGGTGGCATTTGTCAACGCTGCCCAAGGTGCTAGGGGTTGGGCTAGCCCTGAGGAAGCTGCAAGATGCAGTCCACTGAGAAATAAAACCTGTGATCACACAGCATCAGGAGAATTGAGACAGTGCTTATGACAGACCGTCTTACTGAACAAGAGACAATACCAGACAAGACAGGAGGAAGTCTTCAGGTGACAGTTACCACACCCTACAGTAAGTGAATGAACTTCCTACTTTTGCATCGTCCTTCTTGGTTATAATCTGTACATCATTGCCAAGTTTTAAACTGGAGAGTCTTAAAACTTGGCAACACTTTGTAAATGATGAACAGATAGGGCAACACAAAAGACCCACATGGTTTAGAGGTGCTAACTGAGAAGTGTCCTGGGACCACCTTAGTGACTTGAGGGAAGGAACAGATGTTTTCTCCAGCGTGTACGTGCAGCTAAAAGGAATCCCAGTTAAAGTTTGATATGGGAGACTCATGTTCCAGGGGTCAAAATGGAAATGGATTCCAAGGCCCAGTATTTACAAGCAAATCCTTGAGGCACCTCAGGCAGCAAATAAAGTTCTCCCTGCAAGTTGGGGAGAACTTTGAGAAACACTGGCTTGGGCTAACCTTGCAGCTATTATGAAGGCCAAGCTGAGACATCTGGGCAGACAGAATAGCAATGGTTCTGTATTTACTGAGAAACGGATATGCCATCAGTTTTTTGCAATTAGATCCAGAAGTGTTTTCAAAGCAGCAAAACAGTTCCTTATTGATTAAAAGGTTACCTTGTGTGGTACCATAAGACTTAATCATGGAGAGGAAGCTGGAAATCTCTCGATCTAGTCTTTGCTGGTACATCTGTGCATTCTGAAAACAACACAACTATTTAGCATGCAATGCAGGAAGCTTCATACCTTCAGAATATGAACCGAATAATGTTTATATTGCATTTTCCAAACATGCAAAGCACTTCACATGAATTATTTTGATGTTGTCCTTACAACAACATTGCAAGCTAAGAAATACCGGTAATCATTATTCCCTTATAGCTGGGGAACAGAGGAGGCTGAAGTGGAGTGGCTTGCCTAAGGCCACAGAGTGGGCTCATGGCAGAGGTGAGATTCAAAGCTGAATTAGGCCTGATTTGGAGCTCAGTTTCTTAGTCACTGTGCTACATCAGCTTGTGAAGCAAATATGAGGACTCCCAAAAGAGAAAATAGGTGAAGGCACTTATTACCAGGCCAGCATAGTGACATATAAGGTCTTTATCCTCAAGAAGTCCACATATTCCTTTTGCATGCAAGATGGTACAAGATAGTTAATTACAGTGGACCCTTTCTATCCGCGGATTCAGGATCCGCAGATTTGACTTACCATGGGTCCAGGATCTGCGGGGTCCATGTAATCCTGGGGGAAGGCTGGGGGGGGGGGGAAGAGCCTTTGCATGACCCGGAAGTGGGTCATTAAACTTCAGGAAGCCCTGCAGAGGCTTGAAAACAGTGTGGTTTGCTTCTAAAAAAGGTAAAACCCCAATTTTAATGGTTTTTCTTTTTACCGCATTTTTAATGTTGACGCTGGTATCCGTGGATCCTCGCTATCCGCGGGGGGTCTGGAACAGATTCCCCATTGATAGTGAGGGTCAACTGTATTTGTATCTCTCAAGTCATGTGTAATTACTTCTGTCTGCAGTGAAGTAAGTCTTGCAGTGCAATCCTATGCATGTCTACTCAGAAGTAAATCCCATTGTGTTCAATGGGACTTCCTCCCAGGAAGCGAAATATAGGATTGTGCCAAGTGAAACTAGTTTGTCAGCGATAACTCATTGCCCCTTTAAATAGCATTGTTATGAACTTCAACTTAATTTATTCCCCTGGACAGATTTTCACATTAAAGATCAGAAATTGGTGTCACATGTGAACTAGAGCTCTCAGCTGCCAAAAGTAGTATGCCTTCTAGTTTCCAGAAGTACAATTGTTTCAAGTTGACACAGCTGATACTCAAATTTCATAGCATAATTTTTTTAAGGTGAAGTAAGATCTACTCAGAGCAGAATTATTCACTACAATTATATAGTTATAAAATGAGCAATATGCAGGAATGCTTCTCTAGAAACCATCTGCAATAGAACACCATGTACTAGCACAAGACTGGGCCACATCTACAGAACCACACATGTACTATGTCCATGTGCATGTATGTGCCTTGAAAAAAAGGGGTAAGGAGTGGGAGACGAGAAGACACAACAGGAAACAGACAAAATTAATCCAAAATATTAGGACAGCAGAAGCAGTAGAAGAGGTGGAGATCAGACACACACAAATGGACAGTTAAGATGTTAAAGTTTCATGGCCAGCAAGGATCACAGACTAGGTTAAAACGGGTTCAACAGCCATGTTAAAAAAAGTTTATAGTTAAAAAATCTAATTTTAAAAACATAAATTTAAAAACGATTAAAACATTAAAACGGCACAACATTTCATTTGTCTCTGCGAATGTCGTCAGGTGAGTGAGCCTAAGCTGCGAGATGGTGAAGCCAGGTAAGCCACAGTGTTGCATATAAAGGAGAAGACGATGGGTCATCTGGAGGAAACTAATTAGCACCTAATTGCCGGTGCATGTAACTGATGAGATTCGCTCACCTGACGAGATTCACAGAGACAAATGAAACGTGCTGTTTTAAAAATGATTAAAACATTAAATATCTATGTTTTTAAAATTTGATTTTTTAACTATAAACTTTTTTAACATGGCTGTTGAACCCATTTTAACCCAGTCTGTGAAAATAGTCAGTTATGTGTATGGGCAAGACCAGAGAGAGGCATTTAGCTACTAAATATGTCCTGCTAGTAAGCAGAATGTAATGGAGGAACAAAGATAGGATTGTGATACAGTTTACTAATTCCCCTCCTTGCCAACACATTATATATGTGCCCACTCCCTCTTGTTAACGAGTGACCTTGTGGAGAGTTCCATATCCCATGAAACAGCTGCTTTTCATATTAACAAGGGGCTTGACATAAACCAATCCTCATGTAACCTTTCATCCATTGCAACAGCTAATAATCATTAATGACATTCAGATGCTGTTTAACCTCTATAGAAGCTAGCTAACTTGTTTTGCTCAATGAATGTGTTCTTACTTGCTCATTCAAAGTTGAATACCTAGAGAACACTCTAGATCAGGGTTTATTTAATACAAAGCAAGCATGAAAAATTTGTTTACTTAATTTGTTACTTTTTCACCTATGATAAATTCACACTTTATCTTTTCCAGATGAACACATTCCAGAGATACTTTAGCCCACCACTCTCTTCCACACTTCCCCTCTTCCTTTTCAAATCCAGAAAGTTGGAGGAGAAGGAGGGTAGTGTCACTAGGTAAGGGGAGGCATCTGGTGAAACAAGGCACTGCAGAAGAAGGAGGGGCAGCATTTGGTGTGCTACCTCAGGTGTCAGGAGGCCTTGGGCAAGCCCTGTCCAAGCCTGTTCTTGCGTCTTGGCTTCCTTCATCACAACCGTCACAGAGGACCAGGGACGTGCGGTGCGGGTGCGGCAGGTGAGGCAACCCCATCCCGTCGTAGTTCCCAGTAAAGAGCCACATCCTGATCCAGAGATTGCATGTATGTGCTATCCACTTACTCGGGTGCAAGCGGGTAGTGTGCACGCGCAATCTCCGGATCAGGATGTGGCTCTTTACCGCGGGGGGGGGGGGTAAAAGGTTGTGTGGCTCTTTGCCGCAGGGGGAATGAGGGAGCAGGGTTGTGGTTGCCTCACCTGCTGCGCCCACACCGCATGTCCCTGCAGAGGACCCATCTTATTAGTTTTTTCTTAACGTTTTCTTGCTGCTGTTACGTAGTTAAACCAAGGTCTTCAATCCAGCACATGATGACCTTGTCAGTATTCAAAGAAACCAATTTAACTCAATGTAGTTGGCATAAGCATTAGGAAAAGCAGGCCGATCAAACTTCTCCAGGATAGCTTCCTGCTATAGTCGTTTGATTCTCTCTGTAAACCGCTTGGTGAACTTTTTTGTTGAAAAGCACTATATATTCTTAATAATATGAACATCTAGCCTGCATAAGAGCTTTTTCTCCAACTCTGTCATTTGGTTTTCCAAAGTGGGTCTACATAAGTGTAAAACTAATTCTAAGAATTGTATGATAAATTATTTCTACGCTTAGAGGTTCTTTGCTCATAGGGTAACAAGATATGTGGTTCCATTTTGCATATGAAACCATCTCGCATATCCAATTTTTCCTTAGGATAGAAAAATTTTCAACTGACAAAAGTTTTCATAAATTCTCAAACAAAAATGAAAAAAGGTCATTAAAGGCATTCAAAACAGTTGAGCTCCCTCTGCTGGTTAGAAATAGTAATTCCTATCCATAAAATGGGCAAGTGGCAGTGAAAGGAGGGACCAGTTATTGCAGGGAACCCTGATATGCGAGTGTGCAAGTGTAACCAATGCATCTTCTATTAGCAAAAGCAAGTAAGAGCAAGCTTCTATTAGCAAGCAGTATCAATGGGAACTGCTTTGCTGCTTTCACAGTTTGAAGGATGATTTTTCCATCCATACAAGCACTTTATCCTATAAGTAAATGCATGCCATTTACTCTTCTGGGAAAAAACGTAGATAAATGGCTACATCTGGGACCACTATTGGAGTAGACAGAGGCAAACTCTGGCCCCAGTGGAGAGACACACACTCTCTACCCTGTGCATAAGACTGTAGTCATTCAGCTTTGTCCCATATGACATTGGGATTGGAGAGAGCTTACGATTCCAAGCAGTTTTTACATGTGCAAGACATAAGCTATATGTACATAAGAACATAAGAAGAGCCCTGCTGGATCAGGCCAAAGGCCCATCTAGTCCAGCTTCCTGTATCTCACAGTGGCCCCACCAGATGCCTCAGGGGGCACACAAGACAACAAGTTACCTGTGTCCAGTCGCCACTCCCTTGCACCTGGCACAGAGAAAACCTACTCCTACAACCAGGAGGTTGCGTTTCCCCATCATGGCTTGTAAGCTGTGATGGAATTTTCCTCCATAAATCTGTCCAATCCCCTTATAAAAAGGCATCCAGGCCAGGTGCCATCACCACATCCTGTGGCAAGGAGTTCCACAAACCAATTACACGCTGGATAAAGAAATATTTTCTTTTGTCAGCTTTAATACTCCCTCCACTCAATTTTAGTGGATGTCCCCTAGTTCTAGTGTTGTGTGACAGAGAAAAAAACTTCTCTCTATCCACTCTCTCCATCCCATGCATAATTTTATACGTCTCAATCATGTCCCCCCTCCGCCGCCTTTTTTCTAGACTGAAGAGCCCAAAACGCTTTAGCCTTTCCTCATAAGGGAGATGCCCCAGCCCACTAATCATTTTGGTCGCTCTCCTCTGCACCTTTTCCAGTTCCACTGTATCCTTTTTGAGATGTGGTGATCAGAACTGGACGCAATACTCCAGATGCGGCCTTACCATCGATTTGTACAACAGCATAATAATATTGGCCGTCTTATTCTCAATCCCTTTTTTAATGATCCCGAGCATGGAATTGGCCTTCTTCACAGCCGGCGCACACTGGGTCGACACTTTCATCAACCTGTCCACCAGTACCCCAAGATCTCTCTCCTGATCCGTCACAGACACCTCAGAACCCATGAGCGTGTACGTGAAGTTTTGATTTCTTGCCCCAATGTGCATCACTTTACACTTACTTACATTGAAGCACATCTGCCATTTTGCTGCCCATTCTCCCAGTTTGGAGAGATCCTTCTGGAGTTCTTCACAATCCCTGCTGGTCTTCACCACCCGGAAAAGTTTAGTGTCATCTGCAAACTTGGCCACCTCGCTGCTTATCCCCAACTCCAGGTCATTTATGAACAAGTTGAAAAGCACCGGTCCCAAGACTGATCCTTGGGGCACACCACTTTTCACCTCTCGCCATTTTGAAAATTGCCCATTGACTCCCACTCGCTGTTTCCTAGTCTTCAACCAGTTCCTAATCCATAGGAGGACCTGCCCTCTTATTCCCTGACTATGGAGTTTTTTCAGGAGCCTTTCATGAGGGACCGTGTCAAACGCCTTCTGAAAATCCAGATATATAATATCCACAGGTTCTCCCACATCCACATGCCTGTTGACCTTTTCAAAGAATTCTAAAAGGTTTGTGAGGCAAGACTTCCCCTTGCAAAAGCCATGCTGAGTCTCCCTCAGCAACACTTGTTCTTCTATATGTTTTAAGATTTTATCCTTGATGAGGCTTTCCACCATCTTACCTGAAACAGATGTTAGGCTGACCAGCCTGTAGCTTCCCGGGTCCCCTCTCTTTCCTTTTTTAAAGATTGGTGTGACATTAGCTATCCTCCAATCCTCTGGCACAGTGGCCATTTTAAGGGACTAGTTGCATATTTTTGTCAAGATCAGCAACTTCATTCTTGAGTTTCTTCAGAACTCTTGGGTGAATGCCATCTGGGTCCGGTGACTTACTGATCTTTAATTTGTCAATTAAGTCTAAGATGTCTTCTCTTTTAACCTCTATTTCACTTAATTCTTCAGTCAGGAGTGGCCGTTCAGGCAGTGGTATCTGCCCGAGGTCTTCTGCCGTGAAGACAGATGCAAAGAACTCATTTAATTTCTCTGCAATCTCCAAGTCCTCTTTTATCACCCCTTTCCCTCCCTCACCGTCCAGCGGGCCAACCGCTTCTCTGGCAGGTTTCCTGCTTCTAACATATTTGAAGAAGCTCTTATTATTCCCTTTAATGTTTCTGCCCATACGCTCCTCGAAATCTTTCTTGGCCTCCCGTATCATCTTTTTACATTTCTTTTGCCATTGTTTGTGTTCCTGTTTATTTTCCTCATTAGGGCAAGACTTCCATTTGCAAAAAGAAGCTTCCTTGCCCTTTATAGCCTCTTTAACTGTGCTTGTCAGCCATGCCGGTACCCTCCTGGGCTTAGTTTAGCCCTTCCTCCTTTGTGGGTACACTCCCGCTGAGCCTCTGTTACTATTGTTTTAAACAGCCTCCATGCACTCTGGAGAGATTGGACTCTTTTTACCTTCCCTTTCAGCTTCTTTCTAAATAGTCTCCTCATTTTAGGGAAATCCACCCTTCGGAAGTCAAAGGTTTTCGTATCGGATTTGCTTGGCACTCTCCCCCCGACATGCATGGCGAAACAGATCGCAGCATGGTCACTATGGCCCTTGACAACTTCTAGGGTTCCTAAAGGGTAATTTCCAGCACCTAAAGTTGTGCCCAGAAGAAAACCAGCATGTTTTAAGCACCTATACTATATATGTTACAATATTCTACCGCCACTTAGAAGCAGGCTAAAGCATTTGAACATTTTTAGCAGACAGAATCATATAAAGTGCATTATGCTAGTATTTGCTCTTCAGAGAGCCAAAAAAGTTCTATACACCATGAACCCCCAGAAGCCTCCTACTTACTTTTACTGAGTCTTGCAATTCAGTAACTGATACCGTATCATCCTCTTCTTCATCGTCACTCAATTGTTCCTGAGTACAGTAGTGTGTGCTGTATGCTGAATGGTCTTCTATAGCCTGCACCCACTTCTGAAAACAAGGAGGAAGAGAACACAGTCTTCTTTGCCATGTTTTAACATTAACACAGGGGTGGCCAACCTTTCAACAGGAATGCTCCTGGAACTTTAATGGTTGTATAGCTGAGGGCATTTCAGCAGGTGCAGCTGCTTTAGCAGCACCATTAGCACTTGCAGCTCTACCCAACTCTTAAGAACTCAGAGGCCTTAATGGTGGAAGCCCCCCCCCCTGCAGATACCGGCGAACTACGGATAGGGGCAAACGACCCCTCCGCGTCCCCCCCACCGGCCATTAATTTACCTTAGAAGGTGGTCTGTCTTACTTTCAACAAGCGCTATAAGCAGCAGCATGCTGTTTATAGCGCTAAAGCCAGCTGAGTGCTAGAGAGGCTCAGCCGAAGAACAGGAAGCAGGAATTGGAACTGCTTCCTGTTCTTCGGCTGAGCCTCTCTAGCACTCAGCCGGCTTCAGTGAACTCCACAGTGCAGCATTACAGGGAACCCAAAAACTCCTTCAGCATCAAAGGATGGCTCCTATCCAGCCACACTTAAATGCTGTTTTATTCTAGACCTGGATCTACAAGTTACTAAATAGCACATAAACACAAACACTCACATCTCTTGATTGCTGTTGATTGGTCTTAGGAACTTTAAAACTGTGAATTGTATTATCAAAGCACTTGACAGAGAAGAGGCAGCCATCTGCACTTTTTACCTTCAATAGAAAGCAAAGACCGGTAGTCTACAGTTGAACACATGCTGCATAGATATTACATCTGCAACAATAACTACTACTGAGGTTTTACAGGTTAAATTCAACAATACATCAACATCTCAAGCTTCTCTCAATCTTGTGCACTTCCTGCAGTTGCTGCTCTCAGATTGGGACATGAGTGACAAAACCATAGACACAAAAAGGGCTTTGTAAAAACAATGCTGTAGATGTTCTACCTCTGGTTAAAACTGTACTCGCTTTTTCATATTAGGAAAATACATTTGGTGGAATAAAAACACGCCTGTTCATACTTAAAGCCAATCAAGTAAACTTAATTCCCAGGCTCACTCTGGACTCTGAAAAATATGATCTCCAGACATTTTACTTGCACTTAAGGAACTCCCTGTTTTGTTGCTTTCCTATGGAAAGTACATCCAGTAGATTAAACTGTGAATTTTATTATCAAAGCACTTAACAGAGAAGCAGCAGCCACATACTACCAGAACTTCCATCTTATTCAGGACCACATGTACACTGTTATTCCATGACAGTGCAAAAAAGAAAAAGAAAAAAGCACAGAATATGACCTACTGGGCACAAAGTTCAGCACCCGGAACCCCTCCACTTAAATTTCTTAAAAAGAGCACGTTTCTTGTCCTATAATAGCAAAGCTAGCTTGAAAATGCATGGGCAGTGTCTGAAGTCATCTCTGAAGTCATGGGGGAGCTCCAGCAGGACTCCTCCTATTGCCTAAGGGAGCAGAAGCTTTTGGTATTCTGCATAATTCCTTCCTCCTTCTATATGACCTGCAAAAGTAGAAAACTAAGCAAACGTTTGCTTAGTGTTGAATAGCTGAAATGCTGGTTTTCCTGTAGTGCTTGCAGAATTTGAGTTCTTCCTTGGTTTCAGCTTCAGAACTGAGTGACTGTATCCCAGAGTTTGACTATGAATTCTTAATTCCCTTTCAGAGTCACAATGTAACCAGCGGGTAAAGGATGAGTAAAGTACTTGTTTTGATAAGTTTTGTTACCTGGCTGGAATCTGTGGCTACACCAATACACCAATCAGAATACACCAATCAGGCGCGCCGCTATTGCAAAGCGTGCGGGGCAGACCGCCGAAGGGTGACACGCGCGGGCGGCCCACGCGCGCGTCACCTCCCCTGCGCACGTCGCCCTCCGGAGGCTCCGAGGCCGGGAGAAGGCCTTGGAGCAACCTCCCCAGCCGACGTGCCAGGGCCTTCTGATGAAGGCCCACTGCGTCACAACATAATTTATAATGTTTTCGCGCATGCGCAGACCGTTCCTGAGGGAAAAGGGCAGCCCCTTTCCCTCAGGAACGGTCTGCACATGCGCGAAAAACATTATAAATTACGTTGTGAGGCAGTGGGCCTCGTCAGAAGGCCCAGTACAGCCGGCCGGGGAAGACATCCCCAGAGCCAGCTGCAACGAGTGGGGGGCAGAGTCGGGGGGCACCCAGGGCAGCGTCCCGTTGGGTCGCCCCCCCAAAATGGCGACACGGCCTGGCGGCCGCGCCAAATTAGAATCTAGAGCCTGGCTCATTAGGGTGATGCGCACGCCCCCGCTTTCGGGCGGCGTGCGCCCTAGTGATGCCTCTGACACCAATACAATCCTTTTTAGAAACTAGACCAACTGGAGACATACTCTAAAGGGAGGCCCTAGGAAGAAATACCCCAAGATGCACAGCATATAACAGACTTTTCCAAAAAAGATCATCATCATCTATGTATAGGCTTACCAGATCTCCAACCGGGACAGAGTGCTAGACCTTTAGGAAAAGGAATGTGGGCAGGTGTAGCTTGTTAAGTCCTAGAGCACAATCCTAGGCATGTCTACTCAGAAGCAAGCTCCACTGAACACAATGGGGCTTGCTTCTGAGTAGACATACCTAGGATTGTGCTGTAAGGTTTAACAAGCTACACCTGTCCACATTCCTTTTCCTAAAGGTCTAGCACTCTGTCCCTGTTGGAGATCTGGTAAGCCTATCTATGTAGAATTTTATACATGAAGAGAACGAACAATTATTTTCAACAACCCTTGAGGCTAGTTTACATAAAAATCGCTTTGTTGTAGATATGTTTCATGGGCATTTCACTTGTAATCTCAACACACTAGCCCATTTTGTTCTCTCTCTCTCTCTCTCTCTCTCACACACACACACACACACACACACACACACACACGGTATTTCAAAGTTTAAATTTGCTTACTGTGCAAATAGCTTGTGTTAGATGCTTGCATCCTTGGCGGCGATTGCTATTTCCAATATCAGCCCTTCAAAAGAGACAAAGCAAGTAGTTCATCATCAATATTCCCACCATCAAAAGGGTTTGGAAAGTTGCTCAACTTCACACTTACTGTTTTTGGTACCAGGAGAGGACTCCATGTTCCAGTACTACCCAATATGGCTTCCACCCAAAAAATCTTGAACTCTTAAAAAAAGAAAATATTGAACATACTTGAATTACTTTACTGCATTACTTCAGCAATAACTGAACTGGCTATGCCTCATAAGTTATTTTAATATGACAAGGAGCAGGCAGTATTGCTCAAAGTTTATGCTAAATCAGTACATTATTAATGGAGTTTATACTAAAGGCTGGATGTTTTGAAGCAGGCTACTATGCTGTTTGCGCCATTATACTAGAAGTCATGTTTACTTGAAATATTTAAAATGTAACCAGACTAGCAACCCAATCCTATGCATAGAAGTAAATTCCATTGAATTCAATAGTATTTACTCCCAGGTAAGTGTGTATAAGATTGCGACCCTAGGACATCAAACTGGTAATGTCCGTTATACCGTATTAGGGAGTGGAACTGAGTAACCAAGAGCTAGCTTTTTTTTTTTTTAAAGGAGAATTTATACCATATCATGATGTTGAAGCTCAGCAATAAGCAAAATATACAGTAGCTCTCGTTTGAGAACATACAAAGTTATAAATGTCTGCATTGGTCTATGGGGGGGGGGGGACCAAATACTAAAAAGGAGGATAACATCCCCATTAGGACTATCACAAAGTAGTGGCCAAGCATTTGAGTTCTCTAGAACTCTTAAACAGGCAAGATGTTGAAGCCTGAAAGACTGCAGTGTACAACAGAGATACAATAGGAGTTATGCAGACATACTTAGGAACATAGATCATATGTTACACAAAGTCAGACCATTGGTTCATCTAAGCTCCATGTTGTCAACACTGACTAACAGCAGCTCTTCAGGGTTTCAGACAAGAACATAAGAAGAGCCCTGCTGGTTCAAGCCGAAGGCCCGTCTAGTCCAGCTTTCTGTATATCTCACAGTGGCCCCACCAGATGCCTCAGGGAGCACACGAGACAACAAGATACCTGTATCCTGTTGCCACTCCCTTGCACCTGGCACAGAGAAAATCTACTTTTAAAACCAGGAGGTTGCTTATGGCTTGTAACCTGTGATGGACTTTCCCTCCATGAATCTATCTAATCCCTTTTTAAAAGGCATCTAGGCCAGGTGCCATCACCACATCCTGTGGCAAGGAGTTCCAAAAATTACACGATGGGTGAATAAATATTTTCTTTTGTCTGTTCTAACTCTCCCTCCACTCAGTTTTAGTGCATGTCCCCTGGTTCTGGTGTTTCTACCCAAGACTCTCTCTACCCTTGGAGATATCAGGGATTGAACCCTAGACCTTCTGTGTTCAAAGTATATGCTCTAGAATAGATGAGCCTCACTAGGTACTAGGCAGACTTCAGGATTCAGACGTTAAATGTTTTCAAAAAGTGAGGGAACCACCATTATTGCTTCTTTGTCCAAGTACCCTGGGCACATCCCAAAATTTGTCCACTACCTACCTACCTACCGAGGCTCATCTAATTATGTCCGCAAAATGCCTATTGCACTACATTTTAAAACAACTGTAGACTTTCTACAGCTCTCTCCAAACCCTTTTTGCTCAACACCTGGCCTGATGAAAAGTTCTGAACAATTTGAAAGCTTGCTCACCACTCTGTGATATTTTAGCTGGCTTCTGGACTCCCATGCTCCCCCCCCAAAAAAATTCTTACTCAAGAAAAAAATCTTTCAAGTCAAAAGGCCAATTGGGGAAAGCTATATGAGAATCTAGTGAGAAATAAGCCATAAAGACTTATGAAGTCCTTTTCAAGGTATATCAGTAAAAGTTTACACTTTCCTAAAGGAGAATATTGTAGAGAAGCCTAACATCTAGCTTTGCCCCTGTTTGGCACTATAGCGACACAGATCTTAGTAGCGCACAGGGTTAAACGCTTATATCAATATAAATCAGGTATTTGGCCTATGTTTTATAGAACAGCATTAGTAATGCAAACTGCCAGGGCTGGCCCCATCCATGAGGCAGACTGAGGCAGTTGCCTCAGGATGGAGAGGGGCATTCACTCACTCACTCACTCCCACTGCTCCTCCTCCCTCTTATTCCCTGGATTAAAAAAAGAAGGGGGGAATGAAGCAGAAGAGGGAGAAGAGGAGAATGATAGGCCCAGTGGTTCCCAAACTCTAGCCCAGTGGTTCCCAAACTGCGAGGCGCGGCTCCCACGGGAGCCACGGAAACCAGCCAGGGGAGCCGTGGAGTGCTACAGAATCCTCTCAGAAAACAATGCAATGTCAATTGGCAGGTATCATCATAAAAGGTAATAGGAAGCCACGGTCAATGGTCAAAAGAGCTGCAGGTCAAAAAACTTTGGGAAACATTGCCCACCACTCCCTTCTCCTTCCCCCTCCTTTTTTTAAAACAAGAGTGGGAGAAGAGGCCGACATCACCGGGTAAGGGCAAGGGAAGCATCTGACATGCCACCTCAGGTGTCAGAAGATCTTGGGACATCCCGAAAGCTAGCAAGCAGGGCAATCCGAAATTTTATTGAGTCCTACTTGCCTTTAGAATATCCCAATACCAATAAGGAACAGATGTGCCACACAAGAAAAAGGACTTGGATAGGACCCTGTACTCGAGGAAAGAGGACAAGCTGTTCCCTCGTGCTAGCACCAAGACATCTTTATCTGTCCCCAAGAGCCACTATCTCAACGAAGCAGTTATGGATTCTGCCTATCTGTGTGTTCTCTCTCATTCCGAAGGTATACCTGAACTAAGACAATGCAACATTGTACACGAAGAAGAAAAAAAAAAAAGAGTTAGGCACCTTCCAAAGTAGTCCTTCATAGGGTTTCAAAGATTTGTTGATCTAAAAAAGAATTGAGATATTGTTTATTTAAAAAGGTTTAGATGGCTTTTTGTCTTGGGGAGCCCAAGGCAGTTCTCTCTCACTCACTCACTCACTCACTCACTCACAAGTGTTAACAGCCAATAGCAAACTTAAAACAGAGCAACACTGAGCAGAGCAACACTGAGCATAAGTAAGTCCACATTAATGGTATTTGTAATATATATTCTTTTGTACTCACCTTTCCAATGCTCCCTCCAAGTATTTGTTTTGTTTCTGTACCTTGGGCTAAAGCAAAGGGTGTCTGACCTGCTCAACAGAGAAGCAAGATTTACTTCACAAGATCTGGATCAGAATCAACCAATACACAGCCTAATCCTCACATAAGGATACACCGGGCAGCTGGCCGGATCCTGAGGATTCTGAGCTCCACCACAGGCAGGCACCCCGTGGCAGAAAGTCTACTCGGGGAAGGGGACACTCGTCCCCTTCCCTGGGTGTAACTGCAGCTGGGGCAGATTGGTCTCCTTGGAATTCCGCCAGCAAAATAGCTGGCGGAAGTTGGAGGAGGCCATGTAACGGCTCAGCCAATCGGCGGAAGACAGGATTTGGCCAAAGCCATCCCCCGTCCCCTCCCCGATCGGCTGGGCCAATGGCCACCCTCCTGCTACTGCCCAAACCACCTCCCCCCGTTGGCTGGATCCTTACCTGGGTCCGGCGGCGGGCTAGCAAGTCCTCGGGCGGCGGAGCAGGGGAGGCCGGCCTTGCGCCGGCCTTCCCTGCTCGCGAGTAATTGCAAATGTGCCTTGTGTCACATTTGCAACGTCTTTGGCCAGTGGAGCGCTCATTCCGCCGGCTGAAGTACTGCTAGGATTGCGCCAACAGTGACATATGTCAGCCTGCATTCCAGTTACTATAAACATTAGATGCCCCTTTCCAAGAGTTCCTGCCATCAGAGGTCAGGCAGGCAGTATGCAGAGAAAAGGCCTTCTCTATGGTGTCCCAACTCTAGAACATTTTCCAAGGCCTGCTTGCCTGATGCCTAGTTCAATGAGATTCAGACACCTGGTGAAGACTTCATTTGCTTGGCTTTTAATAGTTTCAGCATTTTAATGCAGCTGCTTTAGTTACTGTTTTAATTATTGTTTCAATCACTAAGCCATCCTAAGAACGTTTTATTATAAGACGGAGTATACATTTTAAAATAAAATTTGATTAACCACTTTTCCATTGCCCAAAGCAGTGTACAACAACAAAATTAAAAGACAATTAAAACAAATGAGTTACATAAAAGAAGCAAGAACCTACTATATGTAGGCAAATGCTTGCCTGAACAAAAACATTTTAGCCAGACAGGTCTGATAGGCCTCCCAAGAAATCGATATGCACAACCTTAGGGCCACCACTGAGAAGGCCCTGTTTTGGGGCCAATCACACCTCTGAAGGAGTAGGACCCAGAGCACTGAACCTGCTGAGGCTCTCAATATTTTTATACAGCCGAAGGCAATCCTCTTGCGGACCTCTTGCTGGGGGTACGCCAAGCCCTGCCCTTTATCTGCCCCATTAGCAGCTAATTAAGTGTTAATTAACAGATTTTAAATTGTAATTATTTTCGGAGCCCTTCTGTCTCTCTGATTTTGGTTTGGGGCTTATTTTTGTACTTTGGAAAATGTACTTTGGTGGGGTGGGGGAGGGAGGAGCTGATTTTGGGAAATGTGACTTGGAGAAAAAAGAGATCCTTGCATGTGCATTTGGACATTTGGAAAAGAGATCCTTGCATGTACTTTGGACTCTTGCATGTGTGTGTCTCCCCTCCCCCCTCCACAGTTAAATAAGACATTTTTTCACATTTAAAATTGTTTTAGTACTTTTCTATTTAATGATTAATTACCTAATTAATTGATTAATCCAATTAATTAGCAGGGGGTACTTCAGAAAATTGGACCGTGATAGGGGGTACCCAGGCCTCCAAAGGTTGAGAACCCCTGATTTAGTACCTTAAAAAAATAAGATGATCATTTTTTGTTCCACAAAGATAAGCCTGCTTTTCCTTAAAGAGCTGGCCACTTTCAGTTGCTTTGAAGCACTGCTGAAATGCCTGTTTTCATTATTTAACTTGGATCTTCGTTTTTCAAATTAGCATGATTCCAAATATTCTACCAACACAGCCATGCCCAACTTTTTTTTTTTTTTTTTTAACAGAGGGGGATAAGATGAATGCTTTTAAAATGGTAATTAAGAGAAACACTTTCAGCAAATCAGTATGTATTTATTAGTACTGGTTAAGCCTAGGCTTTGCAAGAACTACAATAAGATGAGGCTATTTGTTTTCATCAATGTTTGCCACTTATTTACTAGCAACTTAAACACAAATTAAATTTTTGCAATTTGAAGCCAATTTACGAACTACACTTATTACAGTGCTGAAGAAGAGTATTGTAGACAAACTTGATAAAAAATTTCATTTCTGGTTAACACACCTGAACTTTGTTTTTCAGGTGAAGGAGGCTGGGAAAAAATAATTAAACAACAATTTGTTACTTACCATTTTTGTTCTTTAGTTTAGGGTCTGCTCCACATTTTAGGAGTTTTAAAGCACAGTGTTTGTGGGCGCGATATGCAGCACAATGTAGTGGAGTATTTCCCATCTGATCAGTGCAGTTGATATCAGGAGGCTTTGGCCTGTTTAACTAGAATTACAGAAATGGTCTTTAACCATGCTGGCATATTTGGGCTGCATGTGGCATTGCAGGAAAGATAATCTACATTGGTAGTTAGACAGGCACGTCACCAAGGGAGCTTGATCATTCCACCCATCTAAATTTGCCCTTGCCCTCTCTCTCCCACCTACTTGATCTAAGGAATATTTAGCATTACACTTACGGCTTTAAAACATCAGATTAGGTTAACTTGATGCATACCAGTGCTGTGAGTTGTCCAGTCTCTCCTTCACGAGCAGCTCCTAGGAGGAGTTCCTCAAGTTTTCTTTCTTGAGTCCGTTCCACAGCTGATTGCAAAATGCAAATATTTAATAAAAAAGACATTCCCCCTACTACTACTACTACTACTACTACTACTACTACTACTACTACTACTACTACTACTACTACTACTACTACTACTACTACTACTACTACTACTACTACTACTACTACTACTACTACTACTACTACTACTACTAATAATAATAATAATAATAATAATAATAATAATAATAATAATAATAATTTCGGCTTTTTTTTAATTGTTAGATTCTAATGAAACAGTGAAACTTTTGTGGGTTGCCCCCACCCCCATGCCCAGATTAGTGCCGGATATATCATACAGGATTTCTCTCTCTATTCTTGAGCCTCTTAAGCTCCAGCACAATGTAGGTCAAGACCAGTTCAGCAGCAGAGCACGCGCTTTGCAACAATAAAATCCCAGGTTCATCTCCAGTTATAGATGGACGGTAGCAGGGCTGGGCAAGACTCCTGCCTAGGTCGCATTTCAGAGAGGTAGTCTTCACTGGCCATGCCATCTTGATGACCAAGGAGCAGGCTCGTATGTGCAAATGATCTCGTCCTCATCAAGTCGTTTCCCCCCTCCCATTGCATCCAGATAGGGCACCTTAAAATACTGGACTAGGACATCCACTTGAGTCAGTAGCATCTGATGGCAAATCCCAACAAAAGGCTATTTAAGTTCAAAAATTGACAACAAAATTCCATGTGGAATGGTCCCTCCTAAGAAATTTTCTCCACATCACCATGCAGGAAGTAGTTTGCTGGAGACAAGGATAAATCCCTGCTACAAAGCTTAGAACAAGCTGCTGCACATGCTGGCTGAAGATCCAAAGATGCTCTTTTGTGTATGTAGAGGCTCTTGTAGAATCTCCTGAAGGGCTTAGAATAATCGCTTGTGTGAGGAAAAAACACAGGAAATCCAAACTCCTTGTGTTTATGCAACGGATACTTGCAAAAAACAAGGAATACTTGCTTGCTATGGGTGGATTACACTTGCTTGTGACAGAGAATAAACTTTACACAACTCTTTTTCTCACTGTGCTTTTGCAGGCAGCAGCAGCTTCAAGTAGCTCTTGAAGACCTGATAGTGTTCTTGATACCTGGTTCCTACCGGTTGCTCCCCCAAGAACACACTTGTAAATAACTCCGGGTCATGTGAGGTCATACCTCATGCATTCTAAAGAAGAAGAAATGGGGACCCAGCTGCTGGAAACAACATCAGAGATTCAAACTCTGCTGAAGCCACTGCTGCCGTCAGAAGGCATGGCAAAAAAAAAGAAACAAGCCCCACTGTCACCACTCACTCCAGGTCCTGTGCAACTCTGCTACTAGTAGAACTCCTGTTGCGAGTGCAACTTTGGATACAACCTGATGGATTTGGTGCAGACAAGCAGCCTCCTTGGAGCTTATCTTTAACAAGGAGGAGTCCTTCGTTACCTTGATCAAATATTCCCCAAGAAGAACAAGAAACCACAATTTTTCATACTGAATGATGAAATTGAGCTTCAGACTGTATCTGGATTCCCAGCTGCAACTATATGAAGTTCATAGACTGTGCAGAATGGATACCTTCCAGCATCTCTCTTATTTCTTTATCATATGTAACATCTTTTGCAGTTTGTCCATTCCCATTAACAATGGAAGTATCAGCATCATGTTCCAAAAGAAGCAGAACCACCTCCTGAAAGACAAGTTTAGTACCATTATATACTTTTTAAAGTATTTCAGGATGGTGTAGTGGTTTGGGAGTCGGACTGAGACCTGGAAGATCCAGGTTCAAATCCCCGCTCAGCCACGAAGCTTCCTGGGTGACCTTGGGCCAGTCACTATCTCTCAGCCCCACCTACCTCACAGGGTTGTTGTGAGGACAAAAAGGAGGGGAGGAAATATGTACACCACTCTGAGCTCCTTGGAGGAAGGGCGGTATAAAAATGTGAAAAATAAATAAATAAATAAAATGTGCCTGGTTGTCCTGCCAGCTCCCCAAAGGGCCCAGGGGGCCAAAAACCAGAAGTGGGTTTTTCAATGTGATCGTCGCTGTTTAGAGCCTTGGGGTAGCCTGTGGAGGACCCTTCGGGGAGCTGGCAGGACAACCAGGTACACTGAAAAAAAGGTACCGGTACATTGAAAAAAAGTTTCTTTGGCGGCGGCGGGCACAATCCTAGAGCACCAACATTTGGGCTGGCCACCCCCCTTAAGGTAATATCAGGCACTTCTGGAAAAAGTGGTGGGTCGCAACCCACCACTTTGAGAACCCCTGGACTAGAAGATAAAGAACTTACAGGGAAACCACAGTAAAAATATGTAAATATGGAGGTTGTCAAAGGTTGCAATCCTATATACACTTATGTGGAAGTTAGTTCCATTGAACTCAGTGGGGTTTCTTGGAGCGTGCACACACACGCGCACAGGATTGTGCTGAAAGTGTCTGCAATAGGTAAAGAACCCACAGGGAACAACTGTGTATCTCTCTGAACGAACGAACGCACGCGCGCGCGCACACACACACACACACACACACACACACACAAACAGTAAAAGAAGGATAATACACTAAACGTAAGTACAGGTTAGGTTCCAGGCGTCTATACTAAGAACATAGTTAAGTTGAAACATCCAGTTCTTGCCAGCCCAGCGTTATTGTGCCTGCATGAAAGCACCACTGAAGGCTGTACTGTGAAAGTGCAAACACAGCTGTCTAGAAGTTGGACCTTGGTAAGTCAGGGAGCCATTAGAATTTTCATAAAGGAGCGAAGTTGGGTAAATTAGAACTGCTGCAGCCTTGATTTAGATCAGGGCTCCTTAGGCTGCAGTTTACACATACCCCACCCACAGGCCCAGGTCCAAATCTAGTTGGACCTTTAGTATGAAATTCAATACATCATGAAATTCAATACATCGTTAAAGAGATATTAAAACTAACTTTCCCATAATTACTTTGGACTCTTGTCTCAAGATGTCTTGCATTATCAGAACCATTTCTCTTCATAAAGAGAAAAAGAAAAAATACATTCAAGCTAAGTATGTGCATTTGCATATTTGGCAAATTTTTCAGGGCAGGGAATTTTTTTTATTTTACAAAAACCCAGTTGCTTCATGATCCCAATCTGATGTCTCACATCTTCTCCCCCTCCTTTTGCACACCATATCAAAATGCACAGCTGGTATAGGATTGCATAGCAGTAGCCTTAAGGCCGACCCACACCGCATGATTTCCGGCGCGTCCCAGACGCACATGGAGCTGTGCGGAGCTGTGTGGTCACCATTCCGGAAGAGAGCAGCTGGACGCGGGAGAGCTGTGCTCTCCCGAGTTCCAGCACAAGCGAAATGGTTTGTTGCCCATCAGAGGCGTTTCTACGGTAGGGGCCCTACTGCAGAAACGCCTCTGTTGCCCATCTTTGAGGGAGCGGGTACATGGAGCTACTGCAGCCACCAATTGGATGAGAGGGCGGGATGAAAGGGGTTGTCAATCGGAGCTCAAGTGAAAGGGGTTGTCAATCAATCGGAACTCAAATCGGAACTCTCTGATTTCTCTTGGATCCATTTCTCCTTCTCACAAAAGTTAGCAAGATGAATTCTATTCCTGGCACAAATTGTTTTGTCAGTTTTCTCTCCTTCCTGCCCCCCTCTCTCTTCTCTTGTGTATCGGACCACACTTGTGCTTAGCGAATACCGCTGCGCTTTCTAAGAAGGCGGGACAACAGGAAGGACTATTCGCTGGGAGACACTCGTGGAGACGAGGTCAGCGCACGGAAGCGAGCGGCCAAGTACCTACGCTCGCTCGCCTCCGCGCCAGAGCTCGTGCGGTGTGGGTCGGCCTTTACAAGATAAGCATTTGCCCATCTAGTAGTCCACTAGTCCATTTTTTTTTTAACTTAAGTGCAATCATTAGACATTGTTGTGCTTGTTCCACATAATTAAAAAAACATGGTTCAGATAAAAACCAAACATTCATTTTACCTTGCGCCCAGTGAAGGCAGCACGATGTAGTGGAGTATCCCCCATATCATTTAGCACATTTACTTCAGCATCAGCCTACAAAGAAAGAAGATTCAGTAGTATTGGAGACCCTAGTCAATTTGCTAAATTTACAAACGTAAGACTTGCAATGATCAATCATTTGACCTGGTATTTCAGTCTTTTAAAAAAACTTTAAGATGACATTATATTCTAAATTGTTAAGGGCTACCCGAATCTGTAATTAAGAGATTTGTCTACTTTTAGCTGGAGGTCTAGATTCTGAACTTTTGCTCTATTGCTTTTAATACTGGCTACTTCCACATGGGATTAATCTTAGTGGGAAGCAATTTTAGAAACCATAAAAACTAAGTGTCGAGCTACACACTTCTAAAAGGTGAATTTAGCCAGAATTTAGCCAGAGTGTATACTTGCTGTATTTATTTATTTATTTATTTAAAAAAAAAAAATCCCGCCTTATCCTATGCCGAGGCAAATGCCCAAGGTGGCTTACAACAAAAATTAAAAAACATAGTTTAAAATACAGAAAATAAGTTTAAACAATATATACCGGTACTTAATTTAAAAACAATAAAATCCAGGGGGGGGGGACACAGTATGGAGCACAAAAGCAGCATGGCAGAGCATCTTGAGACACAGGAGGCAGACTACAACCCATCACCCAAACGCTAGACGAAACAAAAACGTTTTGAGCCCTCGCTGAAAAGTCATGAGGGAGGGGGTGGTTCTCAAATCCCCTGGCAGGGAGTTCTACAGTTGTGGCACCACAGCAGAGAAGGCTCACCCACGTGTTGCCACTCCCCTAACTTGCGATAGAGGTGGTCATCTGAGGCAGGATAGCCCCCTCAGATGACCTAAGAGAGCGGGCCGGAATGTATGGGAGAAGGCGGTCCCTCAGATATCCTGGACCTAAACCGTGAAGGGCTTTAAAGGTCATTACCAGCACCTTGAATTGGGCTCAGAAACGAATGGGCAGCCAGTGCAGCCGCTGAAGCAGCAGTTCAACAGAGTCAAACTGCCTAGCTCCAGCGACCACCCGGGCCGCCGCATTCTGCACTAATTGCAGCTTCCAAACCGTCTTCAAGGGCAGCCCCACATAGAGCCTGTTACAGTAATCCAGTCTTGAAGTCACTAAGGCGTGGACCACCGTGGTCAGGTCCGATCGACTCAAGTATGGCCGCAGCTGGCGCACCAGCCGAAGCTGGGCAAACGCACCCCTGGCCACAGCCGCCACCTGGCTTTCCAGGGAGAGCTGTGAATCCAGAAGTACTCCCAAGCTGCGCACCCGTTCCTGCAGGGGGAGTGCAACCCCATTCAGAACGGGCAGGTGACTCAGTACCTGCATCGAAGCTTTCCTGACCAGTAGGACCTCTGTCTTTTCTGGATTCAATCTCAACCTATTAGCCCTCATCCAGACCCCAACCACCTCCAGGCAGCGCTCCAGGACTTCCACAGCCTCCCTGGAGCGAGATGGCAAGGAGAGGTAGAGTTGGGTGTCGTCAGCATATTGGTGACACCCAACACCAAATCCCCGGATGATCTCTCCCAACGGTTTCATGTAGATGTTGAAAAGCATGGGAGACAGAATAGAACCCTGTGGCACCCCACACTGCAAAGGGCAGGGCGCCGAACAGGCATCTCCCAGCATCACCATCTGGGACCAGTCAGCCAAGTAGGAACGGAACCACTGCAACGCAGTGCCCCCTAGTCCCAACTCGGCCAGCCGGCCCAGAAGGATACCATGGTCGATGGTATTGAAAGCTGCCAAGAGGTCCAAAAGGACCAGCAGGGATGCACTCCCCCTGTCCAGTCCTCAGCGAAGATCATCCTATGCTGCAATATCCTTTTTAAAAGGTTTTAATATACAGTAAGAAGCTTGGACAAACTCTCCTTCCTATGTCCATAGGCAACTGTGTTCATAGCCAACTGCAACCTAATTTGGTCTAAATTTCAGCACTAAAGCTTACTGTCTTTCCTTCTGCATTTGGGAAAGTAACAAACCCAGCATGCCAGTTTCTCTCATTATCAGCTATAATCCTTAAAAAAAACTTGGCTTCAACTCAGTTTTCTGAAAAGAGTTGCAAAGAGGTCAGAACAAGCTACACATGCAGCAGAACTAAATGGGATTATGTGGTTTAACAATTACAGAGCTGTACAGAATTCAAGATTAGTCAGGAGGCCTGGATTCTATTCCAGATTGCTGTTGATAGCTCAGATGGTGTTTATCTTGGCTTATGTTGGCCAACAAGCTGTTTATTTGCATTCAGCTCCTTATCTTTCAGACTCAGACACCAACATTTTATTTATTAATGTTTCTCACAACAATGCTGTGAGGTAGATTGGGCTGAAATATAGGCACTGGCCCAAGGTCACTCAGGAAGCTTTGCAGCCGGATGAGAATTTGAACCAGGTCTTCTCAGTCTAACAGCGCAATCCTGTGTAAGGATCCGGTCAGCGGCCCATAGCCGCCCGCCGGATCCTGAGCCCCAGCAGCTGTTCTGCCAGTGGGCTGGACGTCTACTCGGGGAAGGGGACGCTCGTCCCCTTCCCTGGGTGTAAATCCAGGCCGGCCCTATTGACCTCCTCAGATTGGCTAGCCACATTTGGCTAGGTCAGAATGGTTGAGATAGAACACACCAGATCCCCACTGGGTTTTGCTTATACCAGTACATTGGTTTAGTTCAGTGGTTCTCAAATGTTTTGGTCTCTGGAGTCCTTTCCATTCCTTGTAATGGTCTCAGGAAGCCCCAGGACTCCAAGGAGCACACATAGAGAAATGATGATCTAGTCCATTCATCTGACCATACCTAAGGGGCTGACCCAGAGTTTCCCACCTTCAAATTAGCTAAACAGAAGGGTAAATCTTGATCCCACCCAACGTTCATAAAAGAAGCTGTCATTTGAACCAGCATGTTCTGTTCCAGAACTTGGAAGGGCTTTCCAGGCAGGGTCTTATGTCTAGATAGTTGCATTATGTTTTATTATTTTCATCTGCCTCCAATGCAAACACCTGGGTTTAAATACTTCAGTATTTTTAGATTTTGGATGCTTAACTAGGAAGTCTCTTGGAAAAAAAATCCTACTCTGTTGTACATAAATATTAATCCATGTTAAGAGAACAAGCACAACAGTTATACCTTCAGCAAATCCTTGACAACATTGGTATGTCCAAAATAGCAAGCGAGGTGAAGAGGTGTCCAGCCCAAGTTAGACTTGCTTCTGCCTACAGATACAACAGAAGTATGACAAATCTAGGATACGGCAATGGAGACAATATCCAAAGCCAAGTTTCGTCCAAGAATGATAATTACTTGAAACTCTGAAACCATCTCCAGAACTAAAAAAAAAAATACCAGTTACATAGTAATTAAATGGGATGTTTGGACAATGGCATCTGTTCCCCATTTAGTAGGTATATGTTTTATGTTAAGAAGTAGCTTTCTGCACCCACCCCAGATATTGTTATGAAACATACTATTTAAGAAGCTTCTGTATGCTAAGATTTCCTCGTGCTGAGGTTTAGGATGCACACTTTTTATTGCAAAGTATACAGGGATAAAGAGTTCAAAGTAAAGATTCCCAAAGTAGTATGGAGATTCTACTTTGTAAAGATTCACAGCCAGCACGAGACTATTCGGGATACCAGAATTCAGAGGTGATTATGAGGCAAGCTGTCACAAAAACAAACAATAAGGATTGTTTTCTTAACATATACACAAGGCTAGAGTTGCTTGCTCATTTTAGGTGAAGATAACATGCCTAATGCCCTTGCAGCAAGAAGTGTGGCTACTCCTAGCTTTGTTACACAGCAGAGGATTCTCTCCTGTATCCTGCATGCAAGGCCTAAGTCTCATCAGGATGGTGAACTGCTTAGGCTGCACCACTTCAGACAGAGGAGACTTGCATTTAATGGAATGCTCCTCCATCCAAAATAGGAAAATAAATCTCCATACAGAAAACTAAATGTAAGAGGAAAGGATTCTAGCCTAACCTTCTCCCTGGTTTTCAATCTGCGTAGAATTATTTTATACGGAGGAGCATTCAAGTCAGAAGTGGTATAGTCTGGAAGTGGTATAGTCTGGACATACATTTACCATCTCATCAAGTTGTGTGGATAGCAGTGAAGGAAACGGGCTAAAAGCAGTTGTATTTGAAAGAGTTGTTGTTGTTTAGTCATTACGTCGTGTCCAACCCTTTGTGATCCCATGAACCATATCCCGCCAGGCCTTCCTGTCCTCCACTATCTTCCTGAGTTCGTCCATTTTCATGTTCGTTGCATCGGTGATGCTGTCTAACCATCTCATCCTTTGCCTTCCCCTTCTCCTTTTGCCTTCAATCTTTCCCAGCATCAGAGTCTTCTCCAGGGAGTCCTCTCTTCGCATTAGGTGGCCAAAATATTTGAGCTTCAGCCTCAGTACCTGTCCTTCCAGGGAACAGTCACAATAAAGGCATTTCTTCAAATCCAAACAGATACCTTTGCAGACAGTTGGAGCAGAGGCCATCTTCCTGGAGATGCATCTCCGTTTGCAAATGACCCAAGTTGTCCTGGGTCCGCTGCTGCTGCCTCTGCCATAGTATGCTAAAAAAAAAACACACCTCTTACCATGCTCCATTGCACAGTTTCTGCAAACTGGGAAGTACACACTTCCAGTTTTATTTACACAAAGGAGCTACTGTGGCTTGTAACAAGCTAGAATCAGCCTGACATGTGACTGGCCAATCTAACCAGAGGTTGCCGCCCCCTCCCACAAGCCACAATCTGATACAGAGAAATCATAGCTTCAGACCATGACTAGTTGGGAAAAACTCTGGTTAGAACAAGCCAGGATCAGCTAGCTCACACATCATGGCCAATCCTGGCTTGTTACAAGCCACAATAGGAAGTAGAATTATTCCTCCCCTTGTGCATGTTGCCAAGGTTAAGAGATACTGCACAATGTCATGGTTTAATCCCAACTTTGTGTGACATCTGAACCTGGACTATTGCTCTAGTGCACTTTTGAGCCGCTTTCAGGCATACTGTATAATTTTGGTTCCAAAAGAACAAAGGAGTCTTGCTATCATCACTTTTATATACAATGAAATAGGCTACCAGATGTTACACAAAACGTTGTGCATACCAACCTTTGCAGTTGATGTTAAAGTTAACATCTCCTTTGTCCATGGTTTCCAACAGTTGCCTGACTTCTTCTAAATTCCCATTTCTAGCATTATGAAGAAGTTGTTGTTCTGCCTCCGTGTTCATCTCTGGTAAGATAAGACAACATATAAACTATTAGTTACGTGGACCAGCATAAACCAAAAGCAATGATCCAGTACCTACTTGAGGAGCCATAAGATACCCTAGTGGGATTGCAGAAGGTCTGTGCACAACACTTTGAATGTCACCAGTTTTCTAAATAGCCGATACCCCCAGTAAAATTATTAGTATTGTATGTCTATACGTTTTGACCAACTTTGCCCAGTCAAAAATAGTGTTGTGTTGATCCAGTTCTGTGAATTCCTTCGTAACAAATATTTATGCAATCTTATCAGCTACCCCTGAGCATTAGTAATCCCCACAAAGACATTTGCTTTAAAGCCATATAGGAGGACATATATCCTCATGAATCAAGCTCATTTTGGGAATTTAGCCTGGAATGTTGCTAACAAATATATTTGTTACCAATGCAAATTAAATCAGAACTCTTTTTCTGCCTATTGAAACTAGCATCTAGACACTGTAGATTCAGATATCTGAGTAGCTTGTGACATTTGATGTAGATCTAACATGTAAGTGACCCAGAAGACTTTACTCTTGCTTTCCTTCATTCCATGGAAATTTTTTAGAATCAGCATGACCTGGGTTACTGCCGTTTAAGTAGAGCAGGTTTGTTTGGTGTTAATTGAAGTTCTTAGCTGTGGAAGAGAGCCAATAAATGTTCAAAGAGCCGACATAAGCATTTCATATTTCTTTTAAAGTTCCTCAAGTGAACTGGTCATATACTTAACAGGCAGGAAATACTGTAGTTCTGTGTACTTGGACGAGGAGAGCTCATTTTTTTAGGGAGATTTGCTAATGCCAGGAGGACGTACCCACCCTTCGAACAAGAGATCAGCAAATTTTCTCAAACAAGCAGTTTGGGAGGTGGAGGAACACTGATAAGAATACATGTAACCACAAAATGCTTAACGGAACAGCCACACTGCGGATGTGGCATGTTCCCACAGAGCCAGGACACAGGCTGAAGCTTACTACTTAAAGTTTTAAAAACAAGTCACAAAACAGACAGAACAAGCCATTCACAAAACCCAGATTTCAAGTGAGATCCGGCAGACACATCTGGGAAAGCAATTTCCCAATTCTAAAGAACTTACTACAGCTAGTAGCACAAACAAGTTATTGTTGCAAAGATAAGCAGTCAGCAAAGCCATCTTAAAAGAGCAGCATCTCTTTAAATCTTTGACAATATACCACTGAATACAACTTGCTGGGGGGGGGGACAGGACAGGACGGATAATAGGGTACTGCTGTTATCTTTATGCATTATGTAATAGGCTCCCTGGAAGTATCTGGTAATACCTTTAGCACCATGGGAAGCAGGATGCTGGACTGATGAACACCACCTCTGCTGGGTTGGCCAAGAAGTTAAACTCCTCGAGACAGACTCTTTTAAAACTTACAGTGCAATCTTATGCATGTCTATTTAGAAGTATACCCCACTGAGTTCAATGGGACTTGCTCCCAGATAAGTGTGTATAAGACTGCAGTCTTAGTCTCCTTTCCAGCACCTACCCAACTCCACCCCCTTTGCCTAGTCCTGACCCCACTCATCAAATCTGCCACTAGATTGAATTTCTAAGAACTCCCAATGAACTAAGTTCTAAGAACTCCCAATGATCCGACCCGTACTCTGAGGTCATCAGGGGGGGCCCTGTTAACCGTGCCGCCACTGACAGAGGTGAGAGGGATGGCGGCGCGGAACAGGGCCTTCTCGGCAGTGGCGCCCCAATTGTGGAATTCCCTCCCCCTGGAATTGAGAACGGCTCCCTCCTTAGAGACCTTTCGGCGGGGCCTTAAGACATTTTTATTTAGATCAGCTTTTGATGTCTGACATGGCGGGCTGGCTTTTTAACAGATGGATTTTAACATGTAAATGTGGATGACCCACTGGGGTTGTTTGTTTTAATTGTTTTAACTGTTTTAATTCTTTTTAAATGTATATATGTATTTTAATGTTTTATTGTAAGCCGCCTTGGTTGCCCTCGTGGGAGAAAGGCGGGGTAGAAATTCAATAAATAAATAAATATGGTACTCACTGAAATCTACCTTAAAACAAAGGGACAGGGAGAGAGTATGAAAGTTGCTTCTTGCCCCTATGGCAGAAGGAAAGCCATTGTGGTTTCTGTAGGTTGACTTGAGTGTGTACAGCAAAGTTGTACCTTAATCTTAAACCACTAACTATAAATGGAAGTTAGTAGCAGACCAAGGGTATCTGGTTCAAGAGACGGACAATACCTATAAACACGGGGGGGGGGGGGGAGAAGCCAAGATTGGCTAGGAAACATTATGGAGGCCATAGATTACTGTGAGTCTGTGACTCTACCCATTTTTTTAGCTCTTTGGGAGCTGTGTCAATGTTTGATTATGTTTGCATAGTGACCTTCAGGTCTATCGGAGGTTCCTATACATTGTTCTAACACAGCTCAAATTGACAACTTTATCTTTAATGCTTGGGAGTTCAGGGTTTCTGCACAACCAAGATGATGTTGGCTCTGCAACCACCATATTTCTAGGAAGCAGTTCAAAACTGTTTTCTACTTTTCTGTCAAGTCACAAAGATATTCCATTATTTGACAATATAGTGTTTGAATGGTTTTAAACCCAGAAAGACAAGGAAATAAGCAAATCTAGCAAGTTCTGTGCTGAATAGGCAAAACAGAAGCCTCGACTCCGAGATATAGCAGATATAGCAAATATACATAGATATAGCAAAAAAAAAAGAAAGAAAGAATCCTGATGTGTCTTATAGCTTGTCCTAGATTGGAGGTCATTCATTGACTAAACATCATCCTTCAGACTCACATTAAATAAAATAATGGTTTAAATGAAGCCTACTATTTTGAGCTTTCCTTTCCTGATATAACAGGATGGATTTCACATGAATTAAACAGTCATCCTTCCTTATATTTGTATTTGCTTGTTTCAGACGCATGTTAAAAAAGAAGATGCCCCACAATGCCTTTTTACTACCTTACACAAGGTAAGCACAACCAACTGTTAAATCTTTTGACAATTCTGCTTGCCAGAGTTCCCTCTTCTCCGATGAAGCTGGGAAGCAAAATATTTCCAGCAAAATATTTGCTTGGCTTTTTCAGGCAGTAATGCTGCAGTAAGGTTCTAGAGTTTTCCCCCACTACTGCATTCATGTCTCAGAGCTGTGAATAATGGAAAGCACTAGAAGCTGTGAACCCACTGAGCAAGTTGAACTCGTTCTGCACAAGCCTATGTTTCAATTCATAAGCTGAAATTAAATTCTCAACTTAAGTTAGATACCACACTATCCTGAGAAACATTTTTTTATTTTTTTAAGAGGCCCACCATTCAGATTATCCCAAATACTTTTCCTGCAGAATTCTGACAGAACAAACTAAACAAACACGTTTGTTTTAAGTTTAATTTAGGCAAAACAATGACAACAGGCTATTAGTCAAAAAGGTTCTGAGAAATGTTTCAAACTGACATGCTTATGCAATCGAGACTGCAAGCAGAAGTCTAATTAAATGCAACAGAGCTGAGTCAACAGTTAAGATGAGGCTGCAAGTGAATGGGTATTTTGGTGGTTCTCTTATTTTAGGATGCGCGACTGTGACATCGTTCCAGTGCTTGTGATTACTGTAACTCACAGAGCAATCCTATCCAACTTACACCACCGGTGTAACCAGCGGTACAGCGAGAACAGGAGGTCCCAGAACAGAAAGGGGATTCAAATCCCTGCCAAAGGGGGATTCAAAGGGAATTTGAATCCCCTTTCCGCTCTGGGGCCTCCCGTTCTCGCTGCACCGGTGGTGTAAGTTGGATAGGATTGCGGTGTCAGACATGTATGGTATTTGTTCTGTTTTTTGCCCACACAAACAGTAATCGACATGAGGGACCATCTGAGCTGTGCAAATTGTACAGCTGATGAGTTTTTCACAGGCAGCACCAAGTTTGAATAGGGGAAGAGAGACAAGGAAAAGACATGCATTTCCCTAGGATACTTCCCATGATCTTAGTCATGCATTACATTGCTGAACCAGGAGTGTGCCCTAAGGCACAGGTTGTACTAAAAGACAGCATTTAACTCAAAACCTCAGAACAGAAGGCAGGGCACCATGGGTAGTCTAGAAGTTATATAACCCATACAAAGTTTCACAGCATGCTTCCACAGTAGCCTCTCTTTGGTATGAACACCATTCATTCACTCACTCATTTATTCTTGAGAAGCCAGACATTTCTCACAAATTATTGTATGCCCGTTTCCCCCCTCCCCACTCAAGTGTGGTCTTGGTTTCAATTTAAAAGACAAAACAAAGGGGGAAACACTATTGTCTTTAGCAATTGCCAGAGATTTTATTGCAAGTGTAGTCCAATCATGATTTAACTAGTGCCATCAATGTGCACAGTGCTTTACAACAGAAGAGAATTCCCTGCCCCTAGGAGTTCACAATCTGAACCCAGACACAAAGGAGATGTCAGAGGGAGGGGAGGGATGCCAGGGTAAATCGAGAGGATATGCAATTATTTCTTGTATATAAACTTGGGATTAGTTACAATAGGGTAAAAGTACTATGGGACAGTGCCAAAGACTTCATAGAAAAGGTGGGGTGTTGAAGCTACTAAAAAAGGAGGTATCCCACAGGTGATCTGAGACAGGGTTCCAGACATGAGGGGCAACAAGGGAGAAAGGGTGGAGGGGTCTGAGCTGATATAGCGCTAATGTGTCACCAGGTTCAGGATGTCTGTGACATGCATGGTGAATATGGTCAACCTGCCCTTCCACATACCATTACCTGTTCTATATCATTGCCCTTCTGCTAAAAGTAAAAAGTCCTATGACAGTTTCAAGGCAAATTCAGGTTATAGTGACAAGAAACTGATCAATTTGACTTATTTTGTTTGTAAATCTGTTTGTAGCAGATTTTTTTTGTCAATTTCACTTCTTTTAAATTGAGAGGTACATTGTTTGGAGTCTTGCACTAGCATCCACAGGGGCACACACTACTTTTCTTGAGGGGGGGAAGAGTTGAACCCCCCCCACACACAAAGTTTTCCCACTTCATTGCTCCTGTCACCAGTCCCACTACAAAAAAAGGTGAAATGGATAAACTCCTCATTAATTTCACCTCACCTCATCATTTTGCCTTTGCTCTGTCCACTAAGTAGCAGTAGTCATGGCTTGAGAGTTCTTCCCAGAAAAGGAATTAATACAAGAAGCTCCTCCAGCAGCACTGGCAACTGGCGCTTTAGTTATGGGGAGGTTTTCTCAGAACAGCTATACGTATTGCTTTTGGGACCAATTGGCACTATGGAGTGTGTGGGAGGAAAGATGGCAATTTACGACGCAATCCAGTGCAAATATATGCGGCCAGCCTAAAGTGCCAGCTGCTGTATCCTATCCTGTTCCCGGGCTGCCTCGGGGCAGCCTGGGAGCACCTCGGGAGAAGGTGATGTTCATCCCCTTCCCTAGGTGCAAGCTGACCAGGACCCTATTGGCCTCCTCGGATGTACACCACTATGAAGCCGACGTATATTTGAGGTGGGGGAGTAAGGCTGGCCAGGCCCAGTAACGGGTCGGCCAGGCCCGGGATCAGGCCTAGGATATCAATGGAGCATGCCGCCAATATCCCCGCCCCCTCCCAGCCCAGCCCGGCCAGTGGCCCCTCTCCCTCGCCACCCCTGCCTGCCCCCCACCCCTGCACCAATCAGTGCAGGACCTACCTCCGCTGGTGGGTGCCAGGTCCGGAGTGCAGCAGAGTGAGGGCTGCCAACCTCTGCGCCGGAGGCCCTTACTCCAGAGTTATCTCAAATGTGCTTTCCTGCACGTTTGCGACGGCTTAGAGTGGTGGAGCGCACGCTCCGCCGTTCTATTCTTAGAGATAATCAGGCTGTCCAAGTGGGAAAATGGTGCAAAGGGAAATAACGAACCTTTATGGTCTCAACTACGCTATCCCCCAGCATGGCTGTTTTTGGTGAAGAGGAGGCAAGTCCAGTTGGAAGCACATCTCTTCAGTGAATATCATTTTGACACTAAAGGAGAGCCAAGACAGATCAGCGCTGTTATATGGGGATGGGAGGAGGGGTTTAGCATTTCTTTCCGTGCTACTTTCCTTAGTCAAATCCACACTCACCCACCCAAAAACTGCTTGCTCCATAAGAGTATCAGTATGTTTGATGCAAACAGCAGCGGGGGGGGGGCAGACTTGGCTTAGGAAAATAGCAAGCGGGGAAGGGTTTAACAAACAAATACGATTAGATCTGTGGCAGTAGTCAGCTAACTGTTCACTAAACTAAGAGCAAGTAACATGTAGCCCACAAGCGAATCACATGCAGCTCTTCCTCCCACCCCAAGTACTTAGGTCTGGCTTCACAGGATGTTGGTAAAATCCAGTTCGTCTCAGCTTCATGTTTAAAAAACATCTAACACTAAAACTTCTAGGTCTAGCTGCAGAGGGGAAAAATGACTAAAGTGCAATATCAATGTGTCTTTTTAAAAGCCAGTTTTTAAACACATTGCATGATTTTTGAGGAGCTTTTTGGGGCCACCATGTGGCTGCTAAACTCTAGTGATACAAGATAACATATTATACTTCCTACCGGTACATGCTAAGACGCGTCCCCACCCCAGAATCAAATAAATACCACATAAGACATACACAGATCATATGACAGCATTGGACGGGTGCAAGATGTCCAACTGCCATTGCCACCTACCTTCGTATTTATGCTAGCTCTGTTTTGTTTCAATTCATTGCTGCTGTTTTAACCACTGGCCATCAAAAAGCCATGCAATCAGATGCTGGTTTGTACAGTACATTCCAGGTAGCTAGAAATACTATAAAACCTAAATTTAATTCTTCCCACCCCAACATAATTATTTGCAGTTTAAGTGCTGAGAACATATATATTCCTCCTGCAACAGAGGTCCTAACAACTGTTGCATGAAGCAGTTGTCATCTGAATAAACCCTTATAGCAGGGGTTCTCAACCAGTGGTACTAGTACCACCAGTGGTACTTCAGCTGGTGGTATGCCTTATAGCACTTATACTGTACAGCCAGCACTATTCTAAGCAGTTTTACTCAAGTCCCACTGATTTCAATGGAATTTGGTCCTGAGTAAAGCTGCAATCCTGTGCACATAGGAACAGTCCTGTGGTCACATTTCTCAAATTCTCTTTGAGAGTCATGTGGAACAAAATCCTCACATTACAGAAGTTCCTATATTTAAGAACAGGTTAGATTTCAGGGTTCTGTTTGTAAATTGCTTTGTTCTATTACCAATGTTCACCTGTTGTGAAATATGAAAAACATATTTGCAGTACATCTACAGTACTGTGTGGTCTTAACTTGAAAAACAGGCGAACAGGGGCTTCTGGGGCTGGCTGAAATAAGATGGGAAATGTTTGAGGATGCTGGGAATGAGCACTAACGCCTTCTATGGTGAACATATGAGTTGGCAATGGCATGTTTGTTCCTTGAAAGTTCTTAAGTTGAGTGCTCTTACGCAGGGGAGCTTCTGTAATCTCTCTCTCATTCTTGCATTGGTTACAAGATGTTCTCAGATACATCATGAAAACAAAAGACTAATTAATCAACGAAATTAAAGTTTTAGCTGTGTCAATCTTAGGTAACTATCCAGCAATTGTGTCTAGAAGTAAGGATGCCCTTTGAGTGTTATTAAACAGATATGGATAAGATATGGATGTTGGATAAAAAGGTAAAGGTGACCCCTGACAATTAAGTCCAGTCGTGTCCGACTCTAGGGTGTGGTGCTCATCCCCATTTCAAAGCCAAAGAGCCAGCGTTGTCCGAAGACGCCTCCGTGGTCATGTGGCTGGCATGACTCTCCTTGCCGCAGCGCATAGCATGCGGCTGGAACACGGAGCACGGTTTACCTTCCCGCAAGCGGTACCTCTTTATCTACTCGCATTAACATGCTTTGGAACTGCTAGGTTGGCAGGAGCTGGCCAAGCAACAAGAACTCACCCCATCGCGGATTCGAACTGCCGACCTTTCGATCGACAGCTCATGGTTCAGCGGTTTAACCCACTGTGCCACCCCAACATCTAACAGGATCCCAATACATTGCAGGAAACTACAATTTGGTCTCCCAAGTTGGAATGTAAATCACTGTGCATTCATTTAAGTAATGCTGCTTCTTTAAAATGCCAATATCACCAAGTGTCCCATCCCACTATGTTTTGGATTTGTCCTTCCTGCAAAGGCCATATTTCCCAATTGCCTCCCACAGGCTAACTGAAAATACAGAGTAAACAAGGAAATGGGGACTTGATCAATACTATTCTGTTGCCTTTGCCTCAAACTACCTGAAACTGGGGGTGGGGGAACATTAACATGAAAGTAGGTGTTGAAGGCTACTTCTTCGACTCTTTTGGTGGCAGACAGGCAACAGGGAAAATCACCTATGACAAGAAGTTGGCTAGAACCAGGCCACAGAAAAACGTTAGCATTGAAGCAATAGTCAGGATATAGAATTGTACCCTGCTTACTGGTACGCACTTTTTAAGTGGTGGTTAGCAGGGGGAGCGCAACTATCCTATTCATCTTAGCATTTTTTTCAGTGGCTGTGACGATATTTTCCTCATGCAGTTGTGCTACTAGCATCAGCCTGGGGAGGGGGGGATGATGGATTTCGCGTCATCTCCCTGCCCCCTGTACTCCCGGAAGGCTTCATTTCAAGCCTTCCAGAATGCAGGATGGGTGGGAGGGCCCACTAAACGCACCGCATTTATGCTCCGTGGCTGCAAACACAGCCCTTCAGCTGCAAAAAAAACAGCCACAGGGCACAAAACTCCTGCTGTGGCTCCTCCGTGCAAGGAGACTGTGGTTGTCACCCAGGGGCATTGCATCCCCCGCCCCCCCCATAGCAACGCCACTGTCCTCATGTCTTTTATGATTGTGAGCCCCTTTGGGACAAGGACCCCCCATTTCTTTGCTATGTAAATCACTTTGAGACCTCTTTTGTTGAAAAGTGATATATACCGGTAAATATTCTTAATCATAAATCATATCAGTTGCTCTAATATGGACCTGCATTTTAGATGACCAATATTTACACATATACACATATAACAATAAACACACAATTAAACATGTAGAATAATTCCAGAGATACAAAACATTTATTTATCCAGCATATAGCTCATGTATACATTTTGTGTACACAGCCACTGTTAAATCAGACTGTCTGTATGTCCATGATGGCAAACTCATGGACAACATAACGTCCACACAGGGCTAAAGATGCTTCATTGTGTCATGTACAACAGCATCTTAAGCAGTTTACAGGCTGCAAATTTTAAGTGGCCACCTTGCTTGCCAACAGTGCCTTTAGCAGCTGCAAGACAAATGCATTCAGCAGGTAACAACTGCCATGTTCATCTGTTGCAGGAAGAAAGTTTTGTGGCACCTTAAAGACTAAAAGCTGTATCAGACCGCACACGTCTCGCTTCGTTGCGTCCCAGAGTAGATTCTGATTGGCCTGAGGCATTGCTCCGCGTCCCGCCCCCATAATACCGAAAGTGGCCCCTCATTGGCCGAAGGTCGTTCTGGTGCATTCCAAGTTGAATAAATCGAGCTTCAGCCAATGAGAGGCCACATTTGACGCTGTGGGGGTGGGACGCGGAGCAATACCTCGGTCCAATCAGAATCTATTCCGGGACGTGCCGAAGCAAGACATCTGTGGTGTGAAGCCGGCTTAACAAATTCATTGCAACAAACTTTTTGGAATAGAGCCCATTTGATGAAGTGGACTGTGTTCATGAAAGCTCACGAGATGAGACAATAAATGTGCTGGCCTTTAAGATACCACAAGACTCTTCCTTGGTTTTAGATTCAGTAGGCGATGCTTTTCCTAAGACAGCATGGCACCATCTGTTTAGCGTGTCCTGCTCAAAACAATTGGTAACTCCAAGTTTTAAAAACCTTCCAGTTGCCCTTTACGCATTCACACAAGGCAGTCACTCCAAACAATTCAGCCCCCTTAGCATGAAAGACTAGAGTCAGTCCTAGAGGATTACCCTTTGGGGAGGGGGGCGGGAGAGCAGGAAAACCTCCCAGACACAAGAAATCATAATAAGCATGAATTCGCATTTTTAAACAAAGTCTGCCAGAGACTTCTGTGGCTTCCCAAAGTGTTTCTCTTTTTAAGGAGGACCAGAAGGGGGCTCCGCTAATTGTGGGATGATGCACAGCCCAGAAGAGGACAGGCAAGTCTCTGCAGCAAGCAGCACAGAGCCAGCGAGGCTGTCACTTCGACTATATAAGCCACATGCAGCGCAATCCTGGGCATACCGACTCCGAAGTAATTCTCACCGAGTTAAATGAAACTCTTACTCCCAGGTAAGGGTGTACGGGACTGCGAGCCCAGCCTGGCGCCCAGCTGCTGCTCGCCGGCTTTTGGCCCCGTCGCAGGCTAAAACGGCAGAGATCCCTCGCACGACCTACTAGGGTTTAGCAATAGCATCCCGTTCAGCCGAAGGGTGCCTTGCGCAGGCAACGAGCCACAACCCCAAGGTGCAAGCAGCTCTCCGCCCGCACGACGCTGCAAACGCGAATTCCCCCCTATAGGGGAGCCGCTCCCAAGTTCCGCGGACCCCACTCAGCAACCAGCGCGCATCTCCTTTTGCGCCTCCCGCGCGCCATCGCTCGCTCACCCCCAACCTCTCACGGCTGCGCAGCGACGCCGGACCGGCAGCAACTTCGTTCGGCCAACCAAGGACCCCTCCGCGAAGACGCACCACTCACTTCGCTTACCCTCCCCGTTGCCCCGCCCCTCCTGTTCTTTTGTAGTGCGGCCTCCCTCCTGCACGTGACTGCGTGCTAGTCTGGCTGGCCCTAGCCGGGAGCGTTCCAAGCCCCTCCCTCGCCGCTCCGCCAAGACAGGGACGAATCCCAAAGGAAGCCGAGGGGATGGCGAAAGAAGCAGCGTGCCTCCCAGTGGCAAAGCCGTGTAGGGTAGTGCTGCCTGCGCCTCTACCCCTCAGAGACGGAGTTAGAAAGTTCAAATTCGGTTGTACTCGTTCTCACGCGAGCGACAGCTTTTATGTCGCCTCAGTCTCGAGGTGACTTTCTTTTGAAATGCAGATTCTCATGCAGCCCAGTCTTAAGCAAGCCCGACCCCTTGTTTCAGCATGCAAGTATGCCACACACGCCTCATTTTTCTTTCTTTCTCCTAGCATAAGACAATTGATGTTAGCAAGGCAGGGCTTAATTTGAACTAGACTTAAATTGCTACACAGTTTAGCTAAACTCATCATCATGGACACATATTTACTCAAAAGTAAGCCCCACTGAGTTCAGTGGGTTTACTCCAAGTAAGTATACATGGAAGTTTCAGGTTTATTGGGGGGCAGTGTGATCTAATCTATCTCTGTAGTCCGGTGTAATGTAGAGTTGGAAGCTGTCCAATTCCATCTGTAATCAGTATCCAATATCTAAGATAAATATTAGTAGATTAACATTCATTCATCTTAGATTAAATATAGACATCTGTAGATTATACAGTAGATCAGTATAGGTATAGATTATACTGTCTTAATTTAAATATGAATTTATATGAGTCCCCTCATCTGATTAAAAGTTTTGAATATTCTCAGAAACTAGGACTATCTTGTTTAAAAACAAACAGAAAAAGTAATGAGGACAATTCACTCACACAGTACGATGATGATAGCACTGCTAGGAAATAATTGAAAGGGTGCATGAACAGGCTTACCTGAATACCTGGTGACTCTGAACTTTCAAGAGGCTACAGTAATTTCTTTTGGTCTTTCTTTGTATCAGGAGAAATTTCTGTATGAATTGAAATAATTCATAATAGGTTGCATATACAGAGTGTCTTAAATGTCACACATTTTAATGAGCTCTAATTCATACATGATTGTAGAAAACCTGCAACACTGGAATATCTATGGGAAGTAATATGTAGAACCATCTCAGTACAAACAGTGGATGTCGGCAGATCCCAGGCAGTGCAATCTTCCGTAACATGCTCCGCTGTTCTAAAGTGTCGCAAGCATGCCATAACGTTTGTGACTACTTTAGAATAAGGGAGGCCGGTGTAAGGCTGGCTGCCTTCACTAAGCCGCCGGGACATCCATGCGGCCGCCGGAGGAGGGTAAGGCCACATGGGCAGTTCGGATGGCAAGGGAGGGGGGACATTGGCTGAGCCGGTCCGGGAGGGGGTGGGGATGGCGTTCGCCATATTCCTGGGCTGGCTTGGCCACTACACAGCTGAGCCTCCTACTTCCTTGCGGAAATCTGATCGGGCCTTCCCCGGTTTACACCGGGGGAAGGGGACAAACGTTCCCTTTCCCCGAGTAGACCTTGAGCCACGCCATTGTGGCCCAGAACAGGGACAGGATCCGATGGGTGGCCCTGGGCTACCAGCTGGATCCTTACAGTGGATTTTACTCTGCATCAGTGATGTCAGCGGTGTATAGATACCAATAGGTAACATTTTGAGCACTTGGTCTAATAATTCATTAACTGTTAATTAACTGGGTCAGGTAACTGTTTCTGTGTACACCATATACAATATATATGTGAATTGTTGTTGATGTTCAGTCGTTAAGTCGTGTCCGACCCTTTGTGATCCCATGAACCATATCCCGCCAGGCCTTCCTGTCCTCTACTATCTTCCTGTGTTCGCTCATTTTCATGTTCTTTGCATCGGTGATGCTGTCTAACCATCTCATCCTTTGCCTTCCCCTTCTCCTTTTGCCTTCAATCTTTCCCAGCATAATTATAGCATAATAAATTTGACACTATAAAGTGTTTGTACATTTTCTTGGAATGCCTTATATTTATTTTTAATTTCTCCTGTACAGTTTCTGCTCATAACTGCTAGACTTCAGCATTGCCCAATGTTTTCTATACCTGAGGGTAATTTTGCAATACTTCCATGATACTGCTGAAACTGGAATGGTGCAGGAGCATGCTTTTACAAATAGAGCCATACATACTGTAATAATATCCCAGGGTGTCGAAACTGTAATTTCCATTTCCATTAGAATAAATACTGCAGGTTGGGAGCTACAGTACGGTGAGAAAACTGTTCAAGAGTTGGCTGGAATAGCTCTTCCAAGCCGGGACATGTTTGAACTAGAAGCTATGAGGAAACCAGGATGATTCATAAAAAGGGTGTATAAGTGCTGGCATGGTTTTGGCTGTGTATGGTTTTGACTGGTAATGTTTGTGTTTTTGTTGTTAAAATACAGGATTTCTAACAATGCAAACTAGCACCATGTAAAAAGTACTAACTAGACAATAGAAAGTGTGTTGCTGCCACATCCGAAGTATAACTCTGGTTATGATCTTCTTTAGGATATTAGACAAATGGAAAAAGTAGAGAGAAGAACAACGAACAGAAACTATCAAGAACATAGAAAACCTTCAATATGAGAGAAATATGCAACCCATAACAACAACAACAACAACAACAACAACAACAGTATTTATATACTGCTTTTCAACAAAAAGTTCACAAAGTGGTTTACAGACAAAATCAAATAATTAAATGGCTCCCTGTCCCAAAAGGGCTCACAATCTTAAAAAAGATGCAGAACACCACCAGCAAACAGCCACCAGAAAAGACACTGTGCTGGGGTGAAAGATATTATGCATGTTTCCTTGGAAGTAAGCATACTGAGTGACTTTGGGCAGTCACTATCTCAGCCCATCCTCCTTCACAGGGTTGTTATGAGGATAGAGTAGGGAGGAAACCATGTATGCCACTCTGAGTTCCTTGGGGAAAAAAGTGGGATAAAAATATTAAAAAGTCCCATTGAGTTCAGTGAGACTGAGAGTGCAATCTTGACTAAAGATCTGCAGGCGGCTCTAGGGTCGCCCGCTGGATCCTATCCCCGTTTGGAGTTCTCCTTGGGGGAAGGGGACATTCGTTCCCTTCCCCTGGTGTAGCGCGGGGAGGCCCCAATGGGGCTCCTTGGTTTTCCGCCAGCTATTGAGCTGGAGTAAGTCCGAGGAGGTTGTGTAATGGCCACGCCGGCCAGGGAATGGAACGGCGATATGGCGGCCACCATCCCCGCCTCTCCTGTGCTGGCTCGGCCAACGAAGGATTGCACTGCCCCTTAGTATGTGTGCAAATGATTGTAAACTAAAAAGATCCAAACACATCAATTTAATAGTGCAATCTTATACATATAAGCTAATAGTGCAATCTTATGCATATAAGCTACCTAACAGTGCAATCTTATGCATGTTTACTCAGAAATAAGTTACACTACGTTCAATGAAACTTACTCCTTGTAATTGTGTTTAGGATTGTGTTGTTGTTGTTCAGTCGTTAAGTCGTGTCCGACCCTTCGTGATCCCATGAACCATATCCCGCCAGGCCTTCCTGTCCTCCACTATCTTCCTGAGTTCGCTCATTTTCATGTTCGTTGCATCGGTGATGCTGTCTAACCATCTCATCCTTTGCCTTCCCCTTCTCCTTTTGCCTTCAATCTTTCCCAGCATCAGAATCTTCTCCAGAGAGTCCTCTCTTCGCGTTAGGTGGCTGGCCAAAATATTTGAGCTTCAGCCACAGTACCTGTCCTTCCAGGGAACAGTCAGGGTTGATTTCATTTAGGATTGACTGATTTGATCTCCTAGCAGTCCAAGGGACTCTCAGGAGTCTTCTCCAGCACCACAGTTCAAAAGCATCTGTTCTTCGGCGCTCAGCCTTCCTTATGGTCCAACTGTCGCAACCATACATTGCTACTGGGAACACCATCGCCCTGACTATACGAACATTTGTTGGCATGGTGATATCTCTGCTTTTTATTATGCTATCTAAATTTGCCATAGCTTTCCTTCCAAGGAGTAAGCGTCTTTTAATTTCATGGCTGCTGTCTCCGTCTGCAGTGATCTTGGAACCCAAAAAAGTAAAATCTGTTACTGCTTCCATTTCTGCCCCTTCTGTTTGCCAGGAATTGATGGGACCAGATGCCATGATCTTAGTTTTATTAATGTTGAGTTTCAAGCCAACTTTTGCACTCTCCTCTTTCACTCTCATCAAGAGGCTCTTTAGTTCTTCACTTTCTGCCATTAGGGTGGTATCATCTGCATATCTGAGGTTGTTGATATTTCTCCTGGCAATCTTGATTCCGGCTTGCGATTCATTCAGCCCTGCATTTCTCATAATGTACTCTGCATATAAGTTAAATAAGCAGGGTGACAATATACAGCCTCGCCGTACTCCCTTCCCAGTTTTGAACCAATTGGTTGTTCCATGGCCAGTTCGAACTGTTGCTTCTTGACCCGCATACATAGCCGCCTTGGGCATTTGCCTCAGCATAGGATAAGGCGGGATATAATTTTTTTAAATAAATAAATAAATAAATACAGGTTTCTCAGGAGACAGGTTTAGGATTGTAGCCTAGGAATATTATTAGTGGTTTGGAAAAATATGGGAATAATTGTAGTACTGTATTTCATTCACAGTGAAATAATCTTGCAGCAAGCTTTAAACAAATTCAAAAATGATTCATAGCATTAAGTTGCAACCAGTATATCAAGGAACTTACAAATAAAAGGGACCTTGCAACCCATAATTTAAACAAAATAAAGGTGAAACTCAGGAATTTACCCCTATCATAGTTTGTGATGAGTGGCAGGACTGAGTTCAAAAGAGGACAAATTCATGAAAGCTAGGGCGCTGGGCATTCTGAGGGCTGCTAGTTAAGGTCACCAAGCCTCAAGCATCCTCATATCTATGAAGTTTCTAAGCTATTGAATACAGAAGGCTATGCTATTGGACACAGAATTTTGAAGTAGATCATTTGGCTCTTAAATAAGGCTGTCCTGTTTTTCATGCTTCTCACTTTCATAGCTCCATGATCCTGCAAAACCATGGTGTTGTTTGTACTTTCCATTATGCCTGCTGCAAGCATCTGATGACAATCAGACTTTTATGACACATGTATTACATATTGTATTGTAATTTTAAGTGCATGTGGGTTGCAATCCTAATGCCTTATGAATTAGAAAAGTTGGTACATAATGAGGCTGCAATCCTAAAACACGTTCCTGAGAGTAACCCCCATTGAACACATTGGAACTTAATTCTGAGTAGGCATGCAAAGGATTGTGCTATGAGACTTGCTGCCCAGAATAAGATTATATGCCGAGTTGAGGTGCTGTATTGTGTTTTGGATGGAAGTGCTTTATGCCCTCCCAGTGCACTTTATGTTACAGGCTTAAACTAAAACAATTCCGTTTATTTGGGTTAAAATACTGTGTCAATAAAATAAGTAAAGATAAAAGTCTCTTTACGTACGTTTCACCCTCTATCTGTGTAGGACATCATCAGAAGTTCCAGCTGTGCCCTACGCAGATTGAGGGTGAAACGTATGTTACCTGTGTAACTTCCAATATCCCAGGCTGCAATCCCTGTGTACACACTAACCTGGGAGTAAGTCCTATTGACCTCAATGCGGCTTACTCCTGATTAGACCTGCATAGCATTGCATTGTTTCACAATGTGTGCATTGTCTTCAAATGTACATATTCTCAGAGGGCACCTCAATTCTGTCTATTCCCCTTCCTTAAGAAAGTCATAGGTTAATATCAAAACAGGATCATCCAGTATTATTTGAAATATCTTGGTTTTTGGCTAAAGCAGCTGTCTGAATATCAAAAAACATACATAGTCTTATTTTTTTTTTACATAAAACATGTAAATAATGAAATGTACATGATCAAAACTTCAACACAGTTAAATTTGTTTTTAAAACAAAGATATTAAACATTTTGCTCAAGGAAGCTGCCCTCTGTGTGGTTTTTCGCCATTTCCCCTTCCTTCAGCAATTCCCTGTGCTGCATCCCATAGCGTTCTCAAGGGTCCCCTGACTCGGAAGACCAGTTGTTTGGGTAGACCTAAGAGTGTCCCTGTGTTGTCAGGGTTAGCTCACCAAATCTAAAATTTCTAGTCTGAATAGTGCAGGGCCCTGATGTTTGGGCAAGTATGGCTACCATGGACTCTGTATATGTAAATATCTCTATGTAATGTAATGTGAAAAAATGCTGAATCACTGTAAATTATCTGTAAATTTGTAAATACAGTCTTGATGGTGGTGGTGGACTCAGCATTTCTTAATAAGGCAGTACTGTTTGGCCAAAGCAGACATGATGGTAGTTACAGGTAAAGTGATTACCGGTACATACCACGCTGTGTAAGCATTCCACACACATCCTGTCATGCTTAAATGCAGTCCTTAGATGATATGCCAGTCCAGTCACATAGAGCATTAACATGTCAGCATTTGGTGGCCCAGGTGCATGTACTATGGTATGGAAACACTACATGCAAATGAGCCAATGTGCTTAAACATGATCGAGTGCTTATGTGCAGCAGATAAATAGATAAGTGAGTAAAAAAGATCGAAAACTGTTATGACCAGCTACAATATACCAGGATCGGATCATCTTGGGGTTATGGTCATAAAAACAGAAAATAAAATGCTTTAAAATGTTAAAAACATGTATTACAGCTGCATTTTAATACATGTTTTAAACATTTTTAAGCATTTTATTTTGTTTTTATGACCATAATCCTGAAGATGATCCGATCCTGGTAGATAAGTGAGTTGTCATGGCTGCTGTTACATCAGTTGTGCCCTGAAGCTGCTGTGATAGCATAATTGCACCTTCTTCTTATCTAGTGCCATCATAATCACATACATTGCAGAGGCTTTTATTCATACAATCAAAGACTCCACCCAATCCCAGCTGGGTGGCAAACGGGCTATTGATTTTAGAATTAAAAACAAACATAGGATGCCTCAAATGATTGAGGCGAAACATAAAGTTTTAACATCTAGTTAATGATAACATTGTATTGGACGACGGAGTTTCCCGGCAGAATGTTTGTTTTTAATTCTAAAATCTGGACACGTCGTGAAAATTTGAGAACCTACTTATTGGGCTATTGGTTCTTTCTGATCACTTGCAGTATCGAATGCAGGATACTGTTTTCTGTTGTAATGATTTCCCATTGATTGATCATTGTAAGCCTTCTGGGAGACTTCAGGGCTAAGAGGGAGGTACTGTACAAATGTTTTGAATAAATAAGAGATCAGACTGCCAGTTTATTAAATGCTATTAGTGTGTTTTATACTGTTTCTTTCTGTACTGGAACGGAACGATAAACGAACGATAAGCGAAGAAGAGTGCCTATATAGTATGGGAAACTGACCCAAAAAGTGAAATCGTCATTCGTCTCTCTGCCACCGTGGCACCTGGCACGTATAATATTCCTTTCACTTCATAATTTTATTCCGTGCCCACGACATTCCCCTTTCCTCTTTTTTTCGCTCCAACCCCTCTCTATTTCCAGTCATCTGTTTCCCAGCATGTGAACATTTCCCCTCGAAAATCCAGCCCTCCTCCGACACTTTCTCTGCGTGCCTGTTAACAGGGAGAGACGGAGAAGGCTCCCGGGGAAGATGCGAGGAGGGCACGGTCTTCAGCGTCGCTACAACGCATGCGTCTACTACCCTTTCCTCGTGTATGTGCTCCGTCAGTCCGTGGCAATGCTTTTTCTATCTCTATGGTTCTCTGCGTTTCCTGGAGCGGTGAGCCCCGTCTTCCCGACGGCCCAATGGCGGCGAGTGACCCGGAAACAGCCGAAAGACAAGTGAGTAGACCTGGTTGCTTGAGCCTGAGGCAGAGAAAGGGGAGGTGGCGGGCGGTTTCCAGGTCTCTGTGCGAGCGCTTGCTTGAGGTTCGTTTCAGGATAATAGGAGGTGAAAGGGTTAATAGTGGTAGGAACGGGCAGCCCTGTGCTTTGCAGTCCCTTGCCTATGTCATGCAGCAGGGATTGCATGACAAGTCCCTATGGCATTGATTACAAACCCATTTCGGCCCCAAACGACTGTACATAAATTTTTGCAACTAGGGTTGCAACAACCTGCTTTGTGCGCCTTGTCCAAGAACTGGAAGTTAGAGACTGACTGGCCATTATCCAGAATGGTGGGAATAAGGGAAGGTTTATTGTAGTTCAAATTGTTCGGGCTTAAATGGCCACGATCTCTTGTGAGTTTTTCTTCCTAACGTTTATGGATTAACGCCTATCCGGCATTGTCAAAGGCAGGGAGGGCAATAATTATTACCCCACACCACCCAGTCTCTTCAGACTAGTGCTCCAGTTGAATCACAGTTGGTGTTAATACTGGCTACAGAAGGTGCAGTGGCGTCGCGACGACGTGCGACACCCCTGAGCGGGGGCGCACGTCACCCTTAAGCCGGTGACAGACCAGCTCCGGTGCTCCGTGCGCGTCCGTGCGCGTCCGTGCTGCGGGCGCGTTTTCTCAGTCTGTCATGGCTCCGTTGCTGCTCCCGGCTGTCGTCGTCAGACGTCGGCAGCCCCCGGCGCGTAAACGCGTCAGCTGCCCCAAGCCCAGCGCTGGCAACGTTCCTCCCGTTCCGTCCGTGTCCCAGCCCCCTGGGGGCAGGACACAGAGCGGCCAGAGCCAATCAAAGGAAAGAAAGCCAACGTCAATCAAAGGGAAAGAGGGGCAGAATGTTTTCATAAAGCAGCCATTTTTCTCCTCGCTTATCGAGCGCTTTGTTTTTCAAACTTTCGAGCGTCAGGTCCCCTCACCTCTTCTCTCCCCCCCTCGCTAGTGTGTGTGTGTGGGGGGGTTTACTAAAGCTACAATATAAATGGCAGTCCCCACTAGTCAACAGGTTATGGTTCGTATGTTAGTGGTTTCCCAGCGAGTTCCTTCTCGGCTTATCTCTGACCTCTAGACTCCATGCCTCTCTCTTCAGCTTTCCTGTTGAACTACGCAAGCAAGCAAGCAAATGGTCTCCAAAATGCAATCATCACCACTAGTCCTGACCTCTTCTGAGGGAAGATCAGCAGCGAGGATCGAGCAGCGAGCGAGCAAAAGAGAGGGGGGGGAGAGAAGGGGGATATCTCCCCCCTTCTCTCCCCCCCCTCACTCGCTGCTCGATCCTCGCTGCGGCTGCGATCTGGTGGGACATGCAAACGTCCCATCCAGCCCCCTAGCGTGCGTCCGGTGCGGCAACGCAGCCGGAGCGACGCACGCACCGCACGGAGCACGGGCTTGGTCTGTCTCGGCCTTTAAGGGGGAGGCTCCGCCCCCGCGCGTGACGTCACGCGCAGGAGCGGAGCGCCCTCCCCGCTCCGTTTTCGGCTCATTTTGGAGCCAAACGGAGACGAGGGAGGGCGGGCAGGCCCACCTACTCCGCAAAAATTGTAAGTAAGGGGCATCGCGCGTCACCCCTATACGCGCGACGCCCCCCGGCGGCCCGCCCCCCCGCTTCCCCCCGTCGACGCCAGTGAGAAGGTGTTAACTGCCTGTGTTTCTGCATGACATAATTGATTGATAGATTGTTCATCTTAAAGTGAAACTGACAAAATTCGCTGATCCATCACCCAAGCTCTATTAAACTCTGGGATCTTAGTGTTTTAAGGGCTGGGGGCAGGTATTGCTTATGTTCAACGTTTCCTCCTTATTCTAGTTATTTTTATGTTTTAGTATTTCAATAGCTTCCCTGTACAGTACATGTGTGGATGATACACTTTGTTAGTTGAGAGCACCTGTGTGTGTTCAAATTGTATCAGGTGGCCCATTTTCATGATATGTTCTGCCACAGCTGATTTGTCTGGCTGTTGTAAGTGGCAGCACCTCTCGTCTTCCTTGATCCAAATAGATGTACTTCTATTTGTGGTGCCTACTGCTTTGCCGCAGGGCCACCATCTTCTTGCTTTGCTGTAACTAAAGCATAACAACCATGCCATTATGCCCCACTAGCCATTGAAGATCTTTGAGTCCTGTTTGTTACAAGCACAACAGAGCACTGCTCTTAACACAGGGATGTTGAGGGCAGTTTATGTTGCCCCCGGGATTCTAAGCAGAAGGCCATTACTTACTTTGCTGAAGGGATCAGCACTTGTGCAAGAGCACCACAGCTGTAGTTGATCCTAGCACCTATACAAGGGATCAAGTTGTGTTTGTGTGTTGGTTCTGGGAACCATATTCCCTGTTGTTCTGGGGCAGAGATTTGTAGGATGGGGGTAGGCTTACCAGATTTCTAGCACCCCCAAGGGGGACGGAAGTGACATCACGGGAAGGCGGGTCAAAAACTGTGATGTCACTTCCGCCAGAAGTGGGCGTGTCCACCGGACGTGGGCATGTCCACTGTAAAATAAATACAGTATTTTACCTTTGGGGGGTAGCATAATGGTGCAATAGTAATCACAGTGAGATGGTGGTAAGTTGCACCGTGTTTGGGAGCCTGGATAGAGGTGTTGCTTTATATAATTTTCTTACACATTGCACAAAATGAATTTGCAACAGTGCACTGAATGCAGAAGGAACACAATACATTGGTGTGTGTGTGAGAGTGAGTGATGCCTTGGTGTACTAAGTTATCATTTGCCATGTAAATAGTAATAAGAGATGCAGCGTAGAATAATTGAACAAAATCTTGTTTCTGTCAGACAGAAGAAATAGAAGCCCTATCTGCTATATATGGAGATGAATGGTGCATCGTTGATGAAGATGAGAACATATTCTGCATTAAGATTAGTGATTGTTTGGAACAGCCCAAGTGGACTCTCTGTTTGCAGGTAGGATTTTTTGTTCATTTAGTTTAGAATAATCTTGCTTGGTGATCCTGGAGCCTAGAGTCCTATTTTCTGAGGTCAAATCAGGCCTTTGGCAGCCTTTTATGTATGGTAACTGTGAAACTAGCTTGGTAAGCCCAGAGGGATTTTGACCTTGTTTTTCTCAAGGATACAGGGTTAGAAAGCAACACTGAGCTCCAGACACAACCCCCAAACATCTGCTGCATGGCAAAGCACTTCTGAAGTTGAAGTTCAAAACCAATTTGTGATATGGCACGATGGCCAGCTGTTCAAAACCAATTTGTGATATGGCACGATGGCCAGCTGTTCAAGGAACAGAGTCAAACAATCCACTGGACTGGAACACAAGCCCTTGTGTTCTGAATCCTGGCCTAGAGTGATTTTTAATGTTTGCACCCCCCTTTTACTAGTAGTGTGCAATGTGGGCAATATCAAATCCCATGTATATCATGATGAGAATGGCATGTTGGAGATAGAGCTTCCTAACATCACAATCCTGTGCATGTTCAGTGGGACTTATTTCTGAGTAAGTCTGCATAGGATTGTTGACTCGGACTGTGTGGTGTTGTTTAGTCTTATTTCACAACTATTTTTAATGCTTGATTAAAAAAAAAACACCAGTTTTAAATGGAAAGCCTACGTACTGTTTACCTTTTAAAAGTTTTCAAGTAAGCTTGATACTTGAATGTTGTCCCACCAGCTAGTTACACAGTATTCATATTACCATATTTACTGTATCATATCTTATCAGGGATCTATGATGGCTTTATGTTATTTGAGGGCTCCATCCGTTTACTTCTTTCCTTCCTTCTAACTCCATCTACTTTCTGTTCTTTTCTCCTTTATTTTTGTGTATATTCATTTCCTTTTGCTTTTCAATATACTTCTGCTGCGTTTTTTTTTATTATAACCAAAGAAAGTCCAGTAGACAAAGTTAAACTGAACAAAATCTTTCAGGTGATCCTGCCTCCTGAATATCCAACCTCAGCACCTCCTGTTTATCAATTGAAGTAAGTGATGTCTCTCTTTCAGAATATTGTTTCTCATGTTTTCTATTTTTGAATACTCATTATCTCCTAATACAGTAATACCTCCCATAACATTGCTTCTTTTAATGCTGATTCCTTATAGTGCTGTTTGTCCTGGTGTGATTGACTGCTGTTCCTAACAAATAGGAGCAGCACATCCTGGGCCAGTCAGCTCCCATTTCCTGGCTATTGGATTAATGATGTGTTCTCTAGCGCTGTTTCATGCAGCACTTGATTTCACTTGCATTATGACTTCACTTGCATTATGAGAGGTATTATTGTACCATTATTTTCAAAACGTAATCACTAGTGAGCTATAATTTGACTAATAGAAGGGTACCGTGAGTCCAGCTGCCTCCCATCCACATCCTTTCTATGTCAGGAATCCACTGCCAGTCTCTCAGAGGTTGAAATATACATAGATCATACTATGTGCAGCACATATATGCAGCAGAGCCATTGTAAGAGTGATGGGGGGGGTGTAGCAATATTAGAATATTACTGTAGAAGTGCTATAAATAAAAAGTGTATTCATCTTTATTTTAGTGCTCCTTGGCTTCGAGGACAGGACTATGCAAATCTTGCAAATGATCTGGAAGAAATCTATGCGTAAGTGGTACAAGTTGAAAGAAACTGTGGACATGAGCTTATATTTTATTTTCTGTGCATGTATTCCTGCGCTGTTCCCACTTCATTGCTCTTGTGAAGTAGATTAGAGATGCCTATTTTACAGAGAGGGTTGAGGCTGCCATTTGACATCTGAGATATAGTTGATCCTTCACACAAGGTCAGTGCTTTCTACACTGGATCGGCGCACTCCGTTGATATCCCCGCTCCTTCCTGGGCCTGGCCGGCCTTACCCAGCCTCCCCGGATTTGTGCCAGCCATTTTGCTGGCGCACATCCAAGGAGGTCCGTAGGGGCCACTGGAACTCTCCCCGGGGGAAAGGGACAAATGTCCCTTTCCCTTGAGGTGGCCTGCAGCCCGCCAGCACTGGCCCGATCCAGACTAGGATCCGGGGCAGCATGCTTAGCGCACTGCGGCGGATCTTAGGCAGAATTGGGTTGCCCATGACTTAAACTGAGAGTTGTCTTATTGAAGCTTTCCATATTACCTTTGCAAAAGACAGGTGTGTATTTCCCTATCCTAAGCATATTAAAATATAAGGCGGGAAGTATAACCGACATATCTCTTGTTTAGTGATGAAATGCAAATAGGCCTCCTCTGTAGAATAGAAATATGTTACCCTTCTCACTGTATGTTTTCTCAGTGTATGTTTTTATGAAATTTATAATGTAGGTTACCTGTAAGGTTAAGATGTAGATTTTACATTAGGTAAAAGTAATGGTGAAAACCAACCTTGAGGGGTTGATTCCAGTTGAACTGTTGAAAAACGTTTATTCAATAGTATAGACAGGGGCGTCACTAGACGCGCGTCACCCTAGTGCGGGGACGCGCGTCACCCCCCCCTAGGGGCGCGACATTATAGGCGCGGGGGGAGGGGGCCACCCGGCTCCCCCCCCCGCATCGCGTCGCCCCCTCCGGACACTCTGAGGCCGGCCCGGGAGCCGGCCTCGGAGCGTCCGAACCCGTCGGCGCTCCAAGGCCTTCTGAAAGAAGGCCCAGGCAGCGCGTCAATCCGGGTATTTTCCGGATTTTCGCGCATGCGCAGACCCGTTTTGAGGGCTTTTTGCCCTCAAAACGGGTCTGGGCATGCGCGAAAATCCGGGAAATACCCGGATTGACGCGCTGCCTGGGCCTTCAGAAGGCCCTGGAGCGTCGACGGGGTCGGACGCTCCGAGTCCGGCTCCCGGGCCGGCTTCGGAGCGTCCGGAGGGCGACGCGCGTCACGGAGGTGACGCGCGAGGGGGTGCGCGCGTCACCCCATGACGGCCCACCCCCCCCGCCACGCTCCAGTGACGCCAGTGAGTATAGAATTAATATATTATTAAATAGTAGATATATTCTGTAGTTAACACCTTCTTCTCTCTGCTATTTACAAATTAATATAGTGTAGATCAGTTTTCAAAAATATGCAAATATATTTGTTCAAATGACCACAAAATAATGTATTCTAACTCTAGACAGCATGACTGAGATCCAGAGTCCTATCAGCAACATGGCTATGATTTGAAGGAATCCTCTGAGCACACAGGATATTATCCCCTCCTATTGCAGACAGTGGGAGGATTGTGCTTGCATGTGGTGTGTTGCATTACATCCAAGATGTGACTTCTGACCATTTTGTTTGAGCTTCTTTCAGAATACTATGACTTCAGTTGTTCTGAAGTCTTCAGGACTGGGAGAAAAGAACCACATTGGAAAGGGTCTTGCAGTTTCATTTCACTGAGTGTTTTGAGTTTCTGGCTACGTATCTCTATTATACTATTGTAATGTACAGTACTGTTTTGTCATGATTTTGTTTTTAAAATCCAGAATTCTGTTATGAAATGTTCTAATGCATCAATTCCAGCAGGTGGCAGTAATGTGGAGAAAGTATAGTATATCATGGTTCTTTGCTGGATGTCAAAATCTGTGGATCTTACACAGAGGAAGATGGTCTCCTTTCTAGTTTTAAAAATAGCATAATCAGAACATTGGCCAGGATCCAAAGAGCTACTCAAAGCCTTTCTTACTCCCCCCCCCCTTTCAGTAGCAGCTCTATGCCATGTCCCAAACTTCTTTTGGAAGCACCCTCTCCCATCAATGTTAAAAGTGTTTTGCCTTGTACTGTACCCAGATACAACTGTCTATACAGTGGACCCTTTCTATCCACATGTTCGGGATCCGCGGATTTGACTCACCGCGGATCCCGGACCCCTGAGGTCCACCTGAAAAACGCTGTAAAAAGCAAAAAGAAAAATAGAGAAATGGAAAAAATGTGGATTTTTTACCTTTTTAGAAGCAAATCGCGGCATGTTCTTGCTTAGAACAGTCTGAAATCTTGCTCCAGAAGCCTCTTCCGGGTCACGCGACTCCCCTCCCCTCTCCCAAGGTCACCCCAGAATGCACTGCAGAATGCAATGCATTCTGGAGCTATTTTGGGAGAGGGAGTCGCACGACCCGGAAGAGACTTTCGGAGCAAGATTTCAGGCTGTTCTAAGCAAAAACATGCAGCGGTTTGCTTCTAAAAGGTAAAAAACCCTGCTTTTTTAACCTTTCCCCCCCTCCTTTTTGCACCATTTTTCAGGTGGACTCTGGTATCCGCGGATCCTTGCTATCCACGCGGGGATCCTTTCCAGACCCCCCGGCGCGGATAGCAAGGTCCGACTGTACTTGGGTATTTATTTATCTGTGAACTACTATACCTTTTGATGCCAATAAAGGCTGACTTGACTTGACTATACCTGGCTGGATTCATTTCTACAGATCAACAATCCATGTGCAATGTACACAGATTGTACTTGCATTGATCGGAACATGTGAATAACTGTATTGAGGCACAGACTAACCATGGTTTTACCCGGATGCTGTTTAACCTGTGAACAATGTATATGGAAGCCTGCCCCTACTGAGACTGAAAGTGTGTTTGTCAACCACTTTGACAACTGAGATGGTGGAAAAGTGGAACACAAATCTTTTTGATGAATAAGCAGATTTATATACTGCCAGGAAAATGGAACTATAGTCTCAGAGAGAGTAGCCTTAAATTCCATTGAAATCAATGAGGCTTTGGGCTTAACCCTGTACTTCAATCCACTTTAGTCTCTCTGGACTGAGCCCATGGTTTAATTTGTAGAAACAGACTGTGTTCCCTGCTGATTTCTTCTCAACCAGTTATTGGAATTCTTTTACATAACACAGCCAAATGATCTGAAAATAATCCTGTGTTTGTGAGAAAGGAAAGGGAATAGGTCTTAAGAGTGAAAAGGATTGTAGTACATTTCTGAGGATCAGCAATTTGATCTAGCTTCAGTGTAAAGAAAGTAATATTCCATGAAGCTAAGAACTGACCTCTTTTCTTTGTACTCTTTTTTAAAAGGGAAACTTTGAAATTCAAGCATGCAGTATAGAAACTCCTATCATGTGATATTCTTTCAGTTGATCCAGTTCAGAAAAGGCCTGCATTATTTATTTATTTTTGACCCATTTCTACCTCGCATTTCACCTCCCAGAAGAAGGGGCTCAAGGCGACCTCCAATTTAAGAACACAATAAAAACAAAACAACAAAATCGCTATAATAGACCATCCCCCACAAAAACAACCAAAGCTACACAGTGGGTAGGGGCGGGGCCGTAAGTATCGCTCCGCCTTAGACCCTTTACCGAGCGAGCAAGAGGCGGCCCCGCCCCCTCACTGTCGGAGCCTTTCCCCTGCGGAGAAAACAGCAGGCAGGGTCCCCCTCACTGTCGGAGCCTTTCCCCTGCAGAGAAAGCAGCAGGCAGGGTCTCTTGCCTGCTGCTTTCTCCGTAGGGGAATGGCTCCGACAGTGAGGGGGCGGGGCCGCCTCCTGGTCGCTCGGAAAGGGTCTAAAATGGAGCAATACTTACGGCCCCGCCCCTACCGGAGCGACGCCACTGAAGCTACATGAGAACACTCAGAATAGAACAGAACACTAGATCTGCAGATACCATGATCTTGAATGCCATGAGGGTCAACCTGACTCTCACCCATCTTGATCTGACTCCTTGAATTTTCTAAGAAATGCAGCTGTCTTGATGAGGTACTTGCCTCAGCAAAGTTATTGGGGGGGAGCACAGCAGCAATACCTTCTGATATGGGGGCTTCCATCTTGTGGTCATGCATGCGTAGCTTAAGGTCACAACATGCATCGGGCATGTGTACGTGGTTGGCTGTGTGTGTGTGCGCGCGGGCGGGCGGGCGCAATAAGCAAGATGAAGTTGTCCATGCCAAGAATAATTTTGTTACTGAGGATTTGCTGGGGTTTTTTTCCAAGATGCCCTGTGTTGAAGATATGAGTCCATAGGCCTGAGAACGTAAAACTTCTTCCATCCAATACGAGTACTGAGGCCATCACCTTTTTCCTTGAATTTACGTGGTTTATTGCATATTTCACTCAAGAATACTCCTAAACAACATTTTAGCTTGTAACATTTTTAAATACTTTAAATATACTTTTTTTCTGTATATGTTCATTTTTTTTAAATTGAGAGTTGCTTGATACGTTTTGTCTGATTTTCAGACAGAATCTTGGTGAAAGTATCCTTTATCTGTGGGTGGAGAAGATACGGGAAATCTTGATAGAAAAATCACTGTCATCTGATCCAGGTAATGTGCCGAATATTGTATGATTACTCTTGTTTATACACAAACTAAAATACAATATTGTGGTAGAGTGGGAGGGAATGCTACAACATTTGAGTAGAGAGGTAAAGCTGGAAGTGTTGTGAGGGGAAGGGAAGTCTGTGGTACTATGTAAGCCTGGATATGATTGCATGAAGATCATCTGCCTCATTGAGTCATGTGATGGCATTTGCCCCAGAACGGAAAGGGGAGTCAAATCCCCTCCAAAAGGGGAATTCAAAGTAGGATTGGATTGCGCCCTAAGTAACGTATTTAGTAGGCTTGCTTAATGGCAGAATACACAGAATTTCAAACTAGAAAAACACAGATAACTGTAGCATAACCTTTTTGTATTGCATAGTCATTTTACTATGCACTGATTAATTTTTTACTCTGGGCATGCCTTCAGAGAATTAGAAAGCGTCTCAACGATGCAGCAACATGATTAGAATGTACTGGCGTATAATCGGCTATTTCAGTTATTCTACACAAATTGCAATTTATCATCCTGACATGACAAATGAATAGAGACGTTTTAGTGCGGTTGTTCATATTTGGCTTCTTCTTGAAAGACACTGTATTTAATGAGGCTTGAAAACTCATAATGTTCAGAGCAAGAAGAGCTTGGATTGGAGATGGGCACTTAAGTATGGTCTGTTGAGCTAGATGTTTGGGGGCCATTGGTGTGGCTTTGAAAACTGCACAGTAGTACGCAGCCAGTGCAGCCTTCCGGTATCCCATCTGGAACATTCTTTGTACGTGGCCAAATGTCTGCTTATTGGAGCTAGCCATGGCCACATTTAGTTGTTCACTCTGCCCTCTTGTGGTGTAACTCTATCAAATCGCATGGCATGGCAGAGGATCAGCTTGCAGCTAAAAACGTGTGGAGCTTGCTGTAAGATGAAGTAGGGATGCATCCATAAAGGAGCATTATAGTAACACATAAAAAGGGCCAGACGAGTTTCCTTACCTTCCTTATTCCTGCCCTGCCCTGCCAATCATCTGAACATCACCTTAGGTTCTATGAAATGATTCATACATGAGTTTTTCTTTGGGTTTTGGTGTGGGTTTTTTTGGGGGGGGGGGTTGAAGATGCAGGTTTTGCACAGAGAAACTAGGAATTTACTTATTTATAAATGTATATCCCACCCATTTGCGAGTGCCCTAAGGCTGCCAGCAGAATCGACAAGATTGAAACAACAAAGCAATGACAATAAAAAGTAAAATCAGTAGAAACCAGAAGTCAGTTAAAAAAACCATCCTTTTGAAAGGGGATATATGATGATCAAATGCCATTAATGTGACCTTTTCATTCTTTGTAAACAAATCTCTACTGAAACTCACACACCAGGCAAATGCTCCTCAGTTGTTCCTTGCACATCTTTATCCTTGGATTACATTTTGTGGGCAGATTTGTGATCCTGAGAGTAATTTTTGCAGTGTTGGGTTACAGAGATAAATTGGAGAATGAGATCTGTGTTTTATGTTTACCTATCATGTTTTTTCTTCAAATATGCGTATGCAAAAGTTAGTTCTGCATCCTTTTTAAAAAGTGAAAACAAAAAGGAAATGTAATGTGTAAGGCGCACTTTGTGCATTAACTTTTTCCTGTAGGGAAACTACTTTGGTGAAGGAGAAAGCAAGCAGCCCATATATTATTATCTGTGGGCTGAGAGTTGCACATATACAGTGACGGTGCTGATAGACTAAGTGCAGTCTAGTCTTTAGAAAATATTCTAAAATATATTGGATGTGGCTTTGTTAATTAATATTTTTTTCTGAATGACACCTAAGGAAAAAAAGTATACACTGGATTTGAATCCAGAGGGTTCTTTCCTTTTATAGAAGGAGTCTGTGCTCCAACAGAGGAAGAGGTCCTTTGGATTCCTACACTGTCAGGTGCCAACTGAATGTAATTTTTTTTCTTAATGCAGCACTAAAGAGCTTATTTAACATGGGTGTTGAATTGTACTGTTAACTTCCACACAGTTGCTACTACTTAAACAGGTTGGAACTGTAAAGAAAGCCTAATAAAACTAGTATTTTACACCAGCAGAACCAGATAGTAAAAAAATTACAGAAGAAACAGACATGGAGCATGGAGAGGATTTTTCATTTGCCTATCAACCACTCCAGGAAGAATGCACAACAGTAACAGTGAACTTTGATGTAACTGAAAGCCAAGAAGGTAGAGTAGGCTGATATTACTCTTTTTTTAAATCATTCTTCAGCTCTTACTTTTTGTCTTTTAGGGTCTTTACTGAGATTCTGAAGCGCATTTAATGAAGCCAAGCCAAATACATTGTTAGGAACCTTCTTTCCCCCCCTTATAATTGAGACTGTACAAGGTACTGGCAGAGTGCTACATAGAAGATACAATCTCTGCCTGAAGGGTGTATAGTCTATATTGGGGGCTGAGCCATGTGTTACGTTAAATGCGCAGTTGACATTGAGTTTATTTTTAAAACTTTAAGCAGCAGTTGTGGGTATGGAATTGGGATCAAGACCATAGCACATGAGGAGGGGGATTCCCTTTTCCCATCATACTGCAGTCCCCAGGGAAGCCCCCTTCCCCCTTTGTCTTGGGAGAGAAGTTACCATTGCTTCACGCCTGGCCTGGCCACATAATGCCAAACCATGGTTTAGTGCTACACCTGAACCAACTTATAGTCAATTATAGAGAAAGAAAACTGATTTTGTAGAGCACAAGAAGAAGTCATTGTAAGGATTTAAAGAGAGGGGTGACATGATGTCACTGACATCCATGATTGTGCTTATGAGAGAGAGGTGGAGATCAGGTCAGTTGAGCCATTCTGACCCAAAGGACACATTATGCAGTGTGGTGGTAGAATTTGTGGACTGTTCCCCTTCAGACTGCAGGTGAGAACTATATTTTTGAATCCTTCCCCATGCAAAATAATCCTATATGTAATAAACCTGCCAATCAGGGAGAGGTATCTGCCAAACCTTTCCTCCAACATGCTCATTTACTACATGTAGTAAGGGTTTTTTGCATGGCAAGGCATTTTAAAATCTGGCCCAGACCTACATTCTGAAGTGGAGCAGTCCAGAATTCTATTACCAACGCTTTCCACTCTCCATAATGTTTAGATTGGCTCTTCGAATCAACTGGTGGTACAAGAAGAGTGAGACCATCCATATTCGAAACCTGAATGTTTACATTTTAAATGCGCAGATGAAGAGTTACCTCCAATTTATCATGGAAATCCAATTACAGACCGAAGAAGCACTTTCCAGGCACACTTAGCTCCTGTTGTGAGCCCCAAACAGGTTAGTAAAGGCTGCTTTCAGCTAGCTGTCTATTCTTTTATCCACTCCTGCCTTTGCTCCTGAGAGAGGCAGATACATGCATACCGATGAACCTGTTATCCATTCAGAATGCTTTTATTGGTTTAAAGATGATTAACCAGATTGTTAAATGAATGAGGAGGGAAATTTGGATTCTGGATAGCTTTAAAAGAAAAGGTATGTAGTAACGTTTGGGTGCGCGTAAAGTAACTCACACATATGCTAACATATGCTACCCCTGCTAACTGGGCAAGAGGCACTCTTTCAATTGGTGTTCCTCTTATATTTAGCAGGGGGAGAGTAACTGCTCCCCTTTCACCACAGCACAGTGTCTTTTCTGGTGGCTGTTTGCTGGTGGTGTTCTGCATCTTTTTTAGATTGTGAGCCCTTTGGGGACAGGGAGCCATTTAATCATTTGATTTTTGTCTGTAAACCGCTTTGTGAACTTTTTGTTGAAAAGCGGTATATAAAAACTGTTGTTAATAATAATAATAATAATAATAATAATAATATAATATGCACATATGTATGTTTTCTCCAGCCTCAGGGCTAAGTTAAGAAGACTTGTAGGGGTTGCATGTAGTTATGCTAGGTAGGGATAGTCCAAAACTCCAATGTTGGGGATCTTTCTGGGGGAGCAGGGAACTGTTCAAAAAGTTCAGGGGCTTCTTTGCTTACCATTGAGATTGAATTGTGAATCACAGCTTCCCTGGTTTGAATCTCAACTCTGCCATGAATTCACAAGATGGCCTTAGAGAAGCTGCTCCATCCTAACCTTGGCTGTCCAGCCGAAGTATGTTGATAATACTTACCTTACCGTTGTTATAAATATTACATCAAAGATAACAAATGCGATGCACTTTGCACACTCAGAAAGTGCTATACAAGTTTTATTGTTACTAACGTCATTTCCTTTTTTACTGCCACCTCTAGTGGTGGCAGAGGTAGCAGAGCATAGCAATTGCTAGCTGGCAGCTGCCATTTTTTTAAATCCATAATTCCCCAGTCCTAGCATCATCTTGGGGTATTATGGGGAATAAAAATGGCAGCTGCTGGTGGTGAAAAAAATGCCAGTCACTGTTGCTGTACCACCAATGGTGAATAAAGAAGCTTCCAAATATTTGAAAAGCTCACTGCCACTGAAATGGTCCCCAATTTTGTCCCTGTACCCCAATTTTGCATGAAAGTTCACTTTCATCTCACCCCTTGATAAGCCCATATTTTCAGACCCTTGCATTGACCTTAGAATGAAAAATATGCAGAAGGTCTGGTGCAGTGTAAACTCCAGAATTTACAGTGTGCCATGCTCCTGTGGTTGTTGTTACATCGGTATGACCAAAAGATCTATAAATACGAGGATATCGGAGCATGAGAGATCTGTCCGTTTGAAACATTCAGAGCAATCTTCGATTGCTGAACATGCTTTAAGCACAGGACATACGATCTTGTTTGAAAGCACAAAATGTCTGATAAATGACAGCAACACCAGAACACTCCGGAATTTGGAAGCGGTGGAAATAAGCAAAAGACACGCAGGAGACCTGATTAACAGACAGCAAGATCTTTCATTTATCAATGAAATTTGGTTTCCTGTTATTCATAAAGTCCGTTTGACAGATACAGAAATAAAAGAAAACAATCAACAATGGAGGTCATCCTCGGTCAACTCGTTGGCCGCTTCCGATTTGAGTTCCACTTCCAATTAGCTCCCGGTTCCATTTCAAATCAGCTCTTGGTTTTCCCACGCTCTTTTCAGCTTGTTAGTTTATAGGATGTTTTTGTCTTATGAATCTGCCTATGTTCCTTTAAGATTACTGTTTAGCTCTACCTGGTATTTCCTTTAAAGTTCCGTTCTGTCAGTTGGTCCTCAGTACCATCCTAACAGCCAAGCTGTCACCACCCAGAAGATGTCTTAAGATTAAGACGAAACGTCGGTTTTGTGCACCATCTTCAGCCTTGAATTTTTAAGTTGTTTTAAATCTTATTCTGGCTTTGATATTATTTGCACATGGCATCTATACCATATACCCTATATCCTGCATACTTAGCCATGAAAGCTTCCACTCTAACTTTTCAGGCTTGGTTGTTTCTTTTTTTAAGAGTTATGTCTTCAAATACATTTCTAGCTAATTATACACACTATTAGTTGTTTACTCTGTCGTCCTTTAGTGCTTTTTTCCTCCCCCTCTCCCTTTTGTGGTTCTCTTTTCTAGAAAAGGAAATTTTATGTAAGTGATTTGGGGGAAATGTTTTCAAAGCAAAATTCTCTTTGGAGATGCTGTGAACTGTTTCTTGAGGTATCTGTAGCAGCAGTGTTTCTCTCTCCAGCATAGTAAGTGAATTTGCTGTGAAAGAATGGGAATACTGCAAAGATAAATATTGAAGATGTATTTTGATAACTCTAGAGAGATGACTTTTTTTTCCTTTTGAATTAAAAGCAATTTGCTTGCCAGGCATGTTTTCTCAAGCTCTCACAGCTTTAATAATGTTTTGCTTAAAGTGGTATTAATTATGCATTGTTTATTAAAACAGTTTCTTCATCGCAGCGTTTATCTAGTACACGGAAACACAAGGCGCCTGATAAGAATAGAACAATAGTTATTACGTTTTAAAGAGATACAGGAAAAAAAGGACTACTAATAAATTCCCATCCAATTCCTTATTGAGCTCTTAGCAGCTACTGTGCAGACAATAGATTTAATGGGTGAGGGAAGTCTTGGAAGAGTTTGCTTAATTCCAGATATTAACATATTGGAATCTGTAACTGATGGTACACAAACCAAGCATTGTGATAAAACATTTGAGTCTCATTGATTTTGGTTTCTGGGAAGAAATGCAGTGCAGGAATCTGGAACTGGAAGGCTGTGCTGAATGGCTTGGTCCGTGTTGTGGGAAGGCCTGGTGGTTTATTGCCACTGCTTCTATTTCTCTATTTCACTCTGTACGTACGTGTGTGTACACACACACACACACACACACACACACACACACACACACACACACACACACACACACACACACAGAGCCCCTTGTGACTCAGTAGAACAGACAGTGCGTCTTCCGTGGCATCTGCTCAGTACTGGTGGATTACTTTAATAATGTACCAGGAGTCCCATTTTTCACTTCCCTGCATGGCCACCTAAAGGTATCCAGCTGACCCTGTGTTCTTGGCTTGCTGCTATCCTTTCTAAGCATGCTAAAATCTTTCGACTGAGAGCCTAGGCTACTTTTCCTCCAACTCCTTCCTTCAACAACAGTTTGCTGTCTTCTACCTTTACCTTCTTATGACTTTCAACCTCTCCGTTTATTTATTAATTGGTTATGTTTATACAGTACCCTGCTTTGGTTCCCAAAGTGGCTTACAATTCTAATTCATACAAAAGTAAAATATGATTAGGGATACATTGGGGTGGAGGGACAGGGAGCGCCTTCTGACCCATAGCGGTTGATGATGAGAGAGGCCAGGCTGTTCCCTCCAGACTCTGAGGGAGGAGGCAGAATAAGTGGTAGATGGACTCTAACTGGCCCACCGAAGCAGCCCTTCTGGCTAAAGCTTGGCTGCTTTCTGTCCTCCCCCAGCCCAGTCCATGTTTCCCAGAGCCTTCCAGGCAGGAAACGCCAGTTGCTGTTCTCTAGGCTGCTTCTTTTAGTGGGTTCCTGTAGTCGCCTTCAAAAGGATTGGAGCCCAGAGTGGTTTTTTTTTTTTAATACATGCATTGCACTCTAACTTTTGTTGTCAACATTTTCTTCACCACCTTGAGCATTCTAAGGGGCTGTATTTAAGCAGATCAGACCGCAATAATGGCTGTTATCTTAAGGTATAGATAAGATGCTAAACATTTTGCATTCCCAACCTGTGAATCCTAAGCACAGTGGCTTAACAATATACACCATTAAATTCACCCCCCATCCTAAAAACTGTTTAGGATCAGACTCTGAGTGTATGCTTTATTATATGCTATTAGCAGGGTAGGGGCATATGGCAGACATATGTTATATTGTCCAGCCATGAATAAGCACGCTTGTTTGTAAAACCTTTAGGTGAGGCATATGAACCTTGATAATTAAGAAAAAAAAATGTTTTTTTTTTACCCTAAGGTGAAAAATATTCTTGCAGAGTTGTATGAGAATAAGAAAATAGCTAGTGCAACGCACAACATATATGCATATAGGTGAGTCGAAAATTTTCAGTGCTGTTTATTACAAAGTGGGGAACAATATTTTTTTAAAAATTGCAATAGCAGGACCACCACCCTCCAATTTCTCCATAAAGTTCCCCTCCTATGAAATTGGATCCTTTCCAGAGATCCATAGGCTTAGTTGAGCAGGGCAGTCCAGTGTCCAAACTGTATCTCTAACCAAAGAATGCAGTAGGCCAAGAGAGACAGTGAAAACTGTTTCATCTCCTCTTGGGTGATTGTGCCATGTCCATGGTCGGTGGCAGAGTACATAAGAACATAAGAAGAGCCCTGCTGGATCAGGCCCAAAGCCCCATCTAGTCCAGCTTCCTGTATCACAGTGGCCCACCAGATGCCTCAGGGAGCACACAAGACAACAAGATACCTGTATCATGTCGCCACTCCCTTGCATCTGGCATTAAGAGATAGCCTATTACTAAAACCAGGAGGTTGCTTATCCCCATCATGGCTTGTAACCTGTGATGGACCTTTCCTCCATAAATCTGTCCAATCCCCTTTTAAAGGCATCTAGACCAGGTGCCATCACCACATCCTGTGGCAAGGAGTTCCACAAACTAATTTTGTGGAGTACAGAATAGCTTCTCTGCAACTGGTCTCAACTCACTGTTTTTTTTTTCTGCTGACTTGTATGAGTTGCTGCCTGCCTGCAAGTCCTTTCTAAAATACCACTGGTCCTCTCATCTGTGTTGTAGTGTGAACAAGGTAACAGGATCCTGGCTATACATGTAGATTTTCATGGCTTTTTACTATGTACACAGAAGCAATGTTTATGGGATTTCCAGCCATGTGATATCAGCTCTTAAATTGAAGAAATAAAGAACAGGAATCTCAACAGACAAAGTTGTAAGAATATTCTTTATTTCTTCAATTTAAGAGCTGATATCACATGGCTGGAAATCCCATAAACATTGCTTCTGTGTACATAGGATCCTGGCTCTCTGTACCTTCATAGGCATCAACTTTCATTTATTCAAGGTTATTCAGAGGTTCTAGATCAGTGGTGGCCAACCTTTCAACATGAATGCTGGCCCTTTAAATGGTTGTCTTGGTGAGGGCATTTCAGCAGGTGTAGCTGCTTTAGCAGCACCATCAGCACTTGCAGCTGCCAAGATTCTGTCTTCTACACAACTCTTAAGAACACAGTAGCCCTAATGGTGGAAGGTTGGCCACCCCTGTTCTAGATGGAGCATTTGAGTAAAAACAAACACAGGCTCTGTAAATAAGCCAAATTGTTGATGTCAGGATAGTAGTGGCTAACAGTGATGTAGACTTGAGTCTATTGCCTCGGACTCGTCGCATCAATTACTTGACTTGGACTTGACTCGGCGATTTGTAAAAGACTCGACTCGAGACTTGGAGCCTTTTATGACAAGTCCAATTTTATTCAGGTTTAAACCCGTTCCCCCCATTAAATAGCTAGGGACTCGCAATTTGCAACCAAAGACTTGGAGGTAAAGACTTGGGACTTGAGACTTGGACCCTGAGACTTAAGACTTGACTCGAGACGTGGAGTCAGAGACTTGATCCACATCCCTGTTGGCTAACGTGCAAGAAAAAGGAATATCGTGGGATTATTATCTGACACTATTCTTTGATTTCAGAATATACTGTGAAGATAAGCAGACTTTCCTACAGGATTGTGAAGATGATGGTGAGACAGCCGCAGGTGGCCGTCTTCTCCATCTCATGCAGGTAAAAGGAAGTAGTTTCATTGTTTGAATCTGTAGCACCCAGAATAAGGCTTATTTAGTAAACTGTCCATGGGTATATATGAATGCGTCCCATTTGAAAGTATTATTTGTTACCTAGAACATTTTGACAGATGAGAGATGAATGATGGAAATCCAAAATAATACAGAAAACTTCTATCATTGGAAGCTCCTTCTGCTTGCAGAGGGAGCATTGTGCTCTCAGTTGGCATACAACCAATTTATGTTAAATTCTCTTCAGAGCCTTCAAGTTCTGCAATTCTGTGCACACAGAATTCTCTTGAATTTGGTGTCATTTGGTTTCCAGAAATCCCAGAAATAAGTTCTAAAAACTTCTGACCTAGAGACGTTTGAAAATGTACGGCCAGTTGTCCTGATCCAGATACTGTGTTCCATGTGTATAAACTGGTTTCTGCCTGCACATTAGGCTTATGCGATGTGTAAATATCTGGTGCATGGAATAGGGAGTCACAACCATCTATTTCCAGGAATCAGTAGGTGGCCCTTGCTCTAGCTTCACATCAGAGCTGATCTTGAAAAGGTTTTTGTTCTATCTATAGCAATGATTAGCACTGTGAGAAACATGCATACAGAAGTAAACACAATATTCTGGCATGCTTGCAATTCTCTAAATCAAGGCTGGAATCTTCAGGGATTTGATTGGTGCAAAAATGTAATGTGCAATGTTTTTTCTAGCAATAGGTTTCCGAGAGGGGTTGGATTGATTTGATTGTGAGAAGTGCTCATTGTGTAGAAGAGCAAGTCCAGGCAGACACAACTTGAGCTCATCTTCCATATGTTATGAGTGTGTGTGTTTTTATGCAGATCTTGAATGTCCGCAATGTTTTGGTTGTGGTGTCCCGCTGGTATGGAGGTATCCTGCTAGGACCAGATCGCTTTAAACATATCAACAATTGTGCCCGAAATATACTGGTTGAACAGAACTACACAAGTTCCTCTGTAAGTTTAGCCTATTTATGCTATCAATAGTTCAGTATACACTATAGAAATGTAATGTGTGTACTCTGATACAATAAATCTTCCCTTTCCCAGAGGAGACCTCCAGGACTATTCCCCCCCCCCCAACAGGATGCAGTGCATGGTCCGGTGGTGTGGCTGCATCAGCGGGGAGGTTTAGATAGGATTGGGCTGGAAGTCATGTTCATTTGATTTTTCTTTTTTTATCCCTGCCTCTCCAGGATTGGGCTGGAAGTCATGTTCATTTGATTTTTTTTCTTTTTTTATCCCTGCCTCTCCAGGAAAATCTATCAAAACCACCAGGAAAGAACAAAAGGATAAGGAAAGACAAGAAGAGAATAGAACACTAATTCATTTCCAATACTGTATAATTATCTCCCACCTATTTGTATGCAATTAAACATGACCAGTTGCTGAAAAGAACTTTTGAAATGTGAAATGTTTTTTATCTCAAAAGTCAAGGAAATATTTTGCATTAATGGGCAATACTTCACATTAGGAAAATTCAACAGCATGCCCAGGAAACCTTTTCATTTTAAGTACTTCAGTTGCTTAGGAATTGAGGTCTTGAACAAATGAGGTTTCCTGTATATTCAGTTAGGTTAATTTGTTGAGAATAATTAAACAAGGTGAGTTATAGTCTCACTATCTTCTTTTTCATCCCCCGGAGGAGAGTTTTTGATGATGTATGACAGTACTGTCCATTGCACTGTGTAATGCCTTTGAAAATTCACCAACGCTTCTGCTGTCAAATTCTGCTCTGTCCTGAGATTTCAGTTTCAAGTTTTCTTATTGGCAGGGTTCTTTGCTATTGTCAGGTGGGAGAGAGGGGGAGAGGGAGAGAGAGATTAAGCAATACATAGCTAGCTCTGTCATTGAAAACAATGAGATTTAAAAGTGCTTAACTCATGCTGGTTCATGTGTTTTTAATTGGGTAAAATCTATTGTTTACATAGAACAACTTGTTCTTTGATATGATTTAAAGGTATTAAAAATGGAAATAGAACTGGGAGGCAATTTTAATGCCTGTGAGAACTGCTACTTCCCCAAGGATAAAAGCATTTCTTGTGGGTTTTACAGGCTGACACTGCAGTTGAACTGTCCACACACAAATGTTACACACTGTCTGCAGATGGTGCCTGACATAACTATCTCATGTACACATTTACTTGTGGATGGCAAAGTGTCTTACTATGAGTTTATTAGTAATTTTTTTAAAAAAATTATGATTCCGTTCTGCAAAGTGTCATGGGCACAGTCATATTGAATGGATTAGATTAGATTATTATTTATGGCACTTTTTTCAAAATCACAGAAAAAGCAATCTTGATATTTATTTATTTATTTATTTATTTAAAGAATTTATACCCCGCCTTTCTCCCGAGGGCACTCAAGGCGGCTTACAACACATTAAAATACATATATACACTAAAATAATTAATTAAAACAATTTAAAATAAACAACCCCAGTGGGTCACCTGAGTTTACATATGTTAAAAGCCATTTGTTAAAAGGTCAGCCCACCATGTCAGACATCAAAAGCTGTCCTACATAAGTGGCGGATATCCATCAACCACAACAGTATGAAACCACCTCTGACAGTTAACTCCATTTTAAAAATGTATTAAGAGTTTTTTGATTTTTCACATTGGTTCCAAGTTGGGAAGACTGCAGTTTATTCAAGAGCTGTTTACAGAATCAATAAATGGATGAATAGAAGAAACATGTAGCACCCTGCAAAATAAAAATAAAAATTACAATGCCATGCATTCAGATCTGGAATTCTAATACTTGTTTAAATGGAAAGTATTGTAATGGCTGCTAATTGGCCGTCTTTTGTTCCTGGTCCCTTGCTGATATCAGGAATGTTTCCTTCTATCAGTGTTGTGTGGATGGAGAAGATTTATTTATTTGATTAAATTCCAGTTTGCTGCTGGAATGCAGCTAGCAGGAAAGCAAGTATGGCAGCTGGCTTCCAAGGAGAGGAGGCATGACATTGAGTCGAGCCGTGGTGGTGTCGTGGATAAAGTATTGGATTAGGATTGGGAAAACCCTGGTTCAAATTGCCATGGAATGGTTCTCCTTTGCAACAGAGATTAACAATTGCAGTCCACACACACACTCACTCACCCACCCACCCCATGGCAATTGCTGTATGCTTTGTGCTCCTGGGGTAAAGACATGGCAAAAGGCAAGTTCTTTCAGTTGCTTAGTGGGCTTTAATGTAGAAACATCAAACTGGTTCAATAAATGGATTGAATCAATACTGAATTAATAAGTGGATTGATTCACACAGGTACAGTACAGGAATCCTGGAGAGCAGTGCCTCTTTTTTCCCCTTCAGTGGGCAGGCTGGAGCTGCAACTGCATTTCAAATTTTAAAAGACCACTATTCAAACCTGGAAAAATAGGGGACAACACACAAAACATTGCAGCACGATGTTTTGATAGTGATGTTGGGATACTCCATTTAAAAAGCAAAAGAACAGAGAATAGCAAAACCACAGAAAAAGGGCTAATAAATGACCTGATGATGCTCATATAGGGAGGGGTTTTGTTTTGAAGGTGTTGGATCATTTGAATTCTTTGACAAGCCACAGTGCATGAGGAGATTGGGATATACTGTATCAGGTTCTGAAAATACCATTATATGGTGACTTTTTATTTTATCCTATGTTGTACCCATGCTTCTCCACTCCAAAAATAATCTGACAGAAGCTTTGTGTCTGCACCTCTAACTCTGGAATGGAAACATAGGCAGTTTGTGGGCTGTTATGAAGAAGGGAAGAGATTTTCACCTGCTCCCTTTCAATCTGGTGGGCCCAATTTGCCTTGGGCAAAAGATATCCAAATCAGGAAGCAAAGATCTTGTGCCTCCCCTTGTAATGGAAGCCTAGCTCTGAAACTTTTAGAACCACATCAGCAGATACATCTGATTAAAGCGCCGGGAAACAAGGGAGTTCACTATTGCTACAATCGTCGTGAGAATAATGCTGTGCCCTATAATTTTAAAGTTACATATTATGTTCTAATGCAATTGCATCTTGTTTTGCATTATCAAATTAATGTATGACCTTCAGCTTCAACCACAGAGGAAGATAAATAGTGTTCGTTGCTTGTTTAGAACTGGGAAACTGGGACTTCTTTCAAACACCTCTTTAAAAAATGTACTTGGAGGACCAACTGCATTAGGTAATCAAATGCCTTTCTGGGGATTTAAAGAGCAGGCCACAGTCATCCATCAGAAACTGTGATTTAAAGAAAAGGGAATTGCACAGCTATGTTTTGAAAGGTCACAGAAATTGTCCCCAAAGGAGCAGGTACTTTTTCTTTGCAAGAATATTATAGATGCAAAGTTAGGGTCTTAAAAGGACCATATTTGTCCTTATAGAGGAGAATGATTAAGTACTCGAAGAGATCTTCTTTTCATTTCTAACTAGACTAGAATGGTCCCAGTAATTTTTCTTTTAGTAGAGAAACCCTACAGAAGGGGGGGGGGGAATCCAGAAAGTGGAAGAAAAAACAAAGAAAAAACAAAGTTAAACATTGCACTGTGCTGTTGTGGATTACTGTCTCTTTAAGTTGGTAACTCTTTTAGAAAGGGACTTATTGGGTAGTAGGCAATATTAATATTTTTGGATGCTGACTGACCACAAACAGTGTTAGATGATATTGTGAGGGTGAAGCAACTTGACAGTCCTGATGGTTTCTACTGGTTCTGATCTTATGTCTGTGACTGTAATAAAGACTTAGTTCAATTCCTGATGACTTTGGAGGAGCGTTTGCAGGCACAGAAAAAAAAATGGCATTTGTCTACTCTTGGGGACAAACTAGTCTATTCTTGGGGACAAACTACATGTTATACTGGAGAACTGTGACTGGATTTCCTGACTTTTTCTTTTTCTGAAATAATATTAAGAATATATACCGCTTTTCAACAAAAGCGGTTCACAACACTATTTACTGTACAGAGAAAATAAAATAACTAAATGGCTCCCTGTCCGAAAAGGGCTCACACAATCTTAAAAAAAAATGCAGAACACCACCAGTAAACAGCCACTAGAAAAGACACTGTGTTGGGGTGAAGAGGGACAGTTGCAGGGGACTGCTATCTGACCTACTGTATATGGTAGATGGGATAAAACAAAATATATTTCCTACAGCTGCAAGCTCCTGATGTTACAAAACTGATAGGCTTTCATTTTCAAGTACTGAAATTGTATTTGTCTCTTTCCAGTAGATGTCAGTAGACCTATATGATTTCTAAAGCTCTGTAATGTGTACTGATCTATTGGCTAGGGAGACTTCAGCTTGAAAGTAGATTAGCTTTTTAGAGTCTGCACAGGTTACCTAAATATTGGGGAAATTGATCCACTGCTATGAAGTGTATTGTTTTATATTTGTAAATAAATCCCATTTATGTCCACTTTTTGGTAAAGAGGCTTTTCTCTTTATTTTTTTCTATGGCACTTCTTTTCACAGGTAGTTCTCTCCATCAGTATTTCCTCATCCTTGACTTCATGGGCTTGGAACTGATGGAAAGCTGCCATTGAATCATACAGTGAAGGAACGAGTCCCCTGTGTTACAACAGATTCCTAACCAGTAGCACCCCACAGCTGGTCCACATATGTAAAGTTACATACTCACTTCAGATCAGAGCATGTCCCAAGCAGACTGCAACACGATGTATCACACTAAAGGTGCCTGCTATGGAATAATTTTTCCCATTTAGTCTGCATAATAAAAGCATACAACCTCTATCTAGAGTGGTACAGTACTGTAGATATAGATTTACCCTCTCATTTGCTGTGTCAGAATAGAGGATGCTGGACATGGAGTATGTCCTTACCTGTGTAAGCTTTCTATATGTGCTTGTTTTTAAACTGACTTTATCACATGTACAGGCCTATTTGTATTATCAGGCTTAATGATCCTGACATTAAAAGAAAAGAGGAGCTTACTGTTTTGTCTCAGATAATCTAGTCCAGGGCTTCTCATACTGGGTCGCGGTCCGATGCTGAGGTGCCAAATTGGAGCCAAACGGAAGCAACTGGAAGCATCATGCCAGGCCCAGGACGGCCTCTGGAGACCTCCATGGGCCTCTGAAGGCCTCTGGAAGTGACTCTTGAGTCGCTTCCGGCTTTGCTGACGTGACTTCCGGACACATCTGGAAGCCTTTCTGAGGCCTGCGGAGGCCCATGGAGGTCTACAGAGGCCGTCCTGAGCCCAGCACAACACAGGAGCAGCAGCATGAGGTGGGTCGCGACGTGAGAGCGACAGGACAAGGTGGGTCATGGCGGTGGTGACTTTGAGAACCGCTGATCTAGTCAATGTATTGCACACGATTATAATGTATGTAATTGATAGTCTTGCTCTCTGAGAAGAAAATTCCAAGATTTTATATAATTTTGACATTTTTCTTTAACCTCTTTGTTTATAATGATTAGTAATCATAATTTGCAATTAGCACTACAGATTTCAACAATTCTTCGGCACTTTAAATGTAAGGGGAAAGAGAAGATAAAACTGTTGTTAAATTTGTGTGTGTGTTTGTGCGTGTGTGTGTGTGTGCGTGTGTAAGTATATATATAAGCAAACGTTTCCCATATGGAACAACAAAAGGTTATGTTGATCATCCAATTTTACTTACTAAAATCTTCCATTTATATATATATATATATATATATATATATATATATATATATATATATATATATATATATATATATATATATATATATATATATATATACACACACACATTATATCATATATATAATGGAAGATTTTAGTAAGTAAAACTGGATGATCAACATAACCTTTTGTTGTTCCATATGGGAAACGTTTGCTTGTCTACCTTCTTAAAGGCACAGAAACACCTTTCCAAGCCACACACTGGTGACTTTGCATTGCTACACAAGAGAGGGAAGTATTACTCCTGTGTAGGTAGTCAGTTTGTTAAAAAAAATTGTGGAGAGGTGGAGGTGGCCCTTTTCTCATGTTATTTTTAAAGAGATGCACACTGCAGTTTAAGTGAGTGGAAGAGCTCACCAAGAGTAGAGGTCAGCTCTGGAAGCTGCCCAGGTTTTCCCTTATAGGGATGCTCTTTAGGAAATAGACAAGTTTTAACCTAAGGTATATTTTCACCTAGCAGTTCCAAAGCATGTTAATGCGAGTAGATAAATAGGTACCGATTGCGGGAAGGTAAACAGCGCTCCGTGTTCCAGCCGCATGCTACGCGCTGTGGCAAGGAGAGTCATGCCGGCCACATGACCACGGAGGTGTCTTCGGACAACGCTGGCTCTTCGGCTTTGAAATGGGGATGAGCACCACACCCTAGAGTCGGACACGACTGGACTTAATTGTCAGGGGTCACCTTTACCTTTATATTTTCATACGTCTTGAAGGATTTATCTGTATAGCCACAAGAGAAATCGTAGTTAAAAGAAGATGCTTGTTAACAAAAGCACTATGATGCAGGATAACACCTCTCCCAACCACTGTGCTATCATTGCTTTGGCACCTTGCACAAACCTTTGAAGATGGATGTGTGGCACATCTGTGGGTGGGTGCAGATGCAGAATGGGATGTGCAACCCCATCGCCCCTAAAAGTAATCCAGGAAGCAGCTGTAGTCCAGGCTGCAGCTCCATGGTTCATGAGGTACCGCAGTTCATAAACTCTGGCTCCTGGAGAGACATCAAAGGAGCTCTGCTCGCTGGAGCATGGGGCAGGCAATAGAACTGCATTTAGTTCAAGCATGGCCAATTTTTCAACATTAAGGTTCCTGGACCTTTAATACTTGTATTGAAGCAGAAATTTTAACAAGTGTAGCTTGCCTTGTTATGGTACTGCAGGGATTTGAAAAGCAGCACCTGCCAAAATGCACTCACCTCTATAATTACTAAAGAAACTGGAGCCGTTTTGTAGAAAGCATAGCTATTCCGAATGCACTTTGTCCTAAAGAGGCTCCATCAGACTTACACTGAGAGGCACAAACAGCATACTACCACCGCACCACCTGAATATGTTCCTTCTTCTCCATGACTCTGTTCTGTGCCTGTAGAGTGAGGGAAATTTCCTTGGAGGGTGAAGTCAGAGGGCAATTTCTCTGGAGGCAACAAGCAGGTCATAGCCTAGCTTTGCCAGCTTCAAAATAACTGTTCCTCTCATACATTATGCTTAGATTAAGTACTGTAACATTTCTGCTCGTGAATCTGTTGTTGACCTGTGACGAGAGTGGAACTGCTCATTTTCGTGTTTGTGTGTTTACATTTAGTATGTAACATTGATTTTGATAGCCTTAACATAAATATGAAAGGAAATGTTTTCTGGAAAAGAAAATGCTTATACACATGGAACGAAGTCTGAAGAAGAATATCTTTTTGAAAAAATATATAAAATATGTATCATGCAGTTTAACATGTGCGTATATCTATAATATAATATACATAGGCATAATCATAGAATTGTATAGCTATACTGTATAACAAAATGGAATATATGGATAAACATTATCCTGAAACGCAATATTGAAGTGGTTTATCAATAAGCGCTGTTTTCCAGTAAATCTATCTCATGACAGTCCTTCCTTGGCTCTTCTTTAATACATGGGCTTACTTAAAATGCCAACTGCCCCAATATGTTTCTGATGAAGATGCTCTTACTCTTTTGCTCTCAATCCTTGATTGTCAAGTAACTGAATGTCCCTTACAGGCTCCCAGGGTGCAATCCTGTGTAACTCTTGCACCGGTGTAACAGTAGATCCCCCAGTGTAAGTGCACTTATGCCAGTGTAATTTGCTGTACGAGGATTGACGCAGGATGGACACTGGCTTAACCCCCCCCCCGACACCTCACATGCGCAGTTCGGACACGGAACGGACACCAGCACAACTCTGCCAGCGCAGGGGGCATTCTGGGGCCATTCCCATGCCCCCGGAATGCCCCCTGCACCAGCGGAGTTGCGCCGACATCCGTTCCGCATCCGAATTGTGCATATGAGGTGTCCAAGGGGGGTTAAGCCAGTGTCCGTCCTGTGTCCGTCATCGTACAGCAAGTTACACTGGCATAAGTGCTCTTACACTGGGGGGGGTCTACTGTTACACCGGTGTAAGAGTTACACAGGATTGGGCTGTCAGTCCTGTTGGGGTCTAAGGGACCATATTCACTCTATGCCCAGAAGAGGCTCACATAGCATGACTATGGGTTGCAGTAGCTCAGTCTCAATGGATTTTTTTTCAGGTCACTTGGAAGGCAGGCAATACAGTTCAGGCTAATGAACTAGCTCACACTAATTTTGCACTATGAAAGTATAGATCTATCAGGTGTGATATCCCCACATTCAACAATAGTTTAATGCAAAAAAAAAAAAATCCACTGCACCTATTTCCAGATTTAAAACTGTGTGCTCCCAACAGTAGCTGTTACTTTTTCTTCCTTGGAAAGAAAATTCAAACAACAGAACACAAAACTGATTGAATGGAAAAAGCTAGACAAAAATACATCTTGAAAGGTATATATTTGGCCAGGATATTAATCTTTAAAATATATGAATATGCCCCATGAGACTCAAAGAGAGGTTCTGCCATCTCTTATTATCTGGCTTAGTAGGCTGAATATATGAATAATTGAGCTAGGAAAGTTTTCCTGGTGATGCATCGCCAAGACTCTAAACTATTAACATGCTGTCATGAAACACTGGGAAGGGGAATCCAGCCTCAATTGCTCTAGTGACTATGGCGGTAATGGGGAATAAATCTGATTTTTCTCACTTCTCTTAACACCTGAGTAACTGTCAAATATCTCCTGCTAGTGTCTGTAGCACAAATGGTAACACAGATGCTTGATTTGGGGGCATAAATTAGTATAGCATTTCCATAGGGGGCAGCTTACATGTGATGATGGCTCACCAGCTGGAGTGGGCCTGGCCCTTGGGAAGTTTCAAATTCAATGGCAAATCGGTCAATTTTCCAAGTGAACAGGAGCCATAGAAATATAAAACACAACTAGGTAGATAGAGGGGGCTCTTCTACTCTTTTGTGATCTTCTGAACAAGATCATACCTTTAACTTCAAAATAACTACCCCCATCTACTCTCCCCCCCCCCCAATTATCCACAGTAAAAGTAGGAAATAGCTTGCTTGTAATGCTATGCTTGCTGACAGTCAGGAACAAAATAATTCCTTTTGTTAGGGAAACTATTGGTTAAAAGCCCAGGAGACTTGGATGATGTTTCTTTAATGGAAGATAATGATGATTGGGAGATATTGCAGGAAGTGTGGCCTGGAGGTTGAGCTGGTGCCCTTCCTGAAGAAGCTAAGCAGGGCTGACCTTAGTTCTCACTTGGATGGGAGACAGCAGCTGCTGATGGACCTTGCGAAAACACTGAGAAGGCACTGTGAGAGGGTGGAACGCAGAGGGGTCGGCTAGAGATAGGCTTACCATATTTTCCCAACCCCAAACTGGGATGGCCCCCCCCCAGTCAATTAATTAATTAATTAAATCATTAAAAATCTAAAGTAAAAAATAAATGAAATAATTTTTACACTACAGGGGGCGCAAAGCGCGTCCGAAATTTTTAATTATTTAATTATTAAAAATTAAATAAATTAGCTTTTTTACTTACCTTTGCTGCTCCCCGTGCTGCTGCTGCTGCCCGCGTCCACAGCAGCGCCGGCAAGCAGGAACGGGCAGCTGCAGGCTGGCCCGGTCTCCCACCAGCACCGCACGGAGCCGCTGGGAGACTGGGCGAAACACAGCCTGCTTGCCCGCGCCGTGCGAGCCTGCCGGAGGCTCGCGCCCGGTCTCCCTGGCACCGCATGGAGCCGCTGGGAGACCGGGCGAAACACAGCCTGCTTGCCCGTGCCACGCGAGCCTGCCAGAGGCTTGCGCCGTGCGGGCAAGCAGGCTGGCCCGGTCTCCCCGGCACCACACGGAGCCGCTGGGAGACCAGGCGAAACACAGCCTGCTTGCCCAGTCTCCCCGGCACCGCACGAAGCCGCTGGGAGACCGGGCGAAACACAGCCTGCTTGCCCGCGCTGTGCGAGCCTGCCGGAGGCTCGAGCCGCGCGGGCAAGCAGGCTGGCCCAGTCTCCCCGGCACCGCATGGAGCCGCTGGGAGACCGGGCGAAACACAGCCTGCTGTTGTTCGCCCGCTCCCTCACTGGCTCCATGCCGGTGAGAGAGTGGGCGGACGACACCCGCTCGCCGCCGCCATCTTCTTTTTTTAAAACTTACCCGGGCGCCAGCAGCATGCATCTCGGATCACGAAATCTCGCGTGATCCAAGATGTCGGCGCCCAAATCTCTTGAGGGCATCATGCACTATAAGGGAAAAACTCGTTGCTCCATGACAGGGCTTCAGGTTGCCTCATCTGTGGGCTTGGCCCTGTGTTGTTGTTGAGTCGCACAGTTGGGTCCGACTCTTCACGACCCTGTGGACCACATCACACCAGGCCCTCCTTTCTTCCACCGTCCTCCGAAGTGTGCTCAATTTCATGTTCGTTGCCTCAATAACACTATCCAACCATCTCATCCTTTGCTGTCCCCATCTTTGTGCCACCCGCCGTGCCGCCCGCCAAGCCCCCACAGCCTCTGCCGTGCCACAACCTCCGTCGTGCCACCTGCCGAGCCCCCGCAGCCTCTGCCGATTTTAAACTGTAAAAACTTACCTTTTTTCTGGGTGCCGCCATCTTGGATCTCGCGAAATCTTACGAGATCCAAGATGTCGGCGCCCAAATCTCATAGGAGGGCATGAGGCAGTACTGTACACAAGCTTGCAAACTGCAGGAGCTCAGATGTTTGCAGGGCAATTAGTAGATATTTGATCATTGAATAGCCTCAGGGTTTGAGGCAATTTTTTTTTTTTACTTTCAATTACTAATCTTTCCATCACCCAGGACCCACTAGAAATCAGGTCGTGACCCACCAAGTGGGTCCCGACCCACAGTTTGAGAAACACTGATTTAAAGTATGCATAAGCATGAGGAGTAAGGCTAATATTTTGAACTTCACCACACATTGTGCATCAGTTGATTTTCAATGTTTCTCTTACGTCAACAATTCTACCCCTAACCCTATTATTCTTAAAAACCACTGTGATAATTAGTGCAAAGAATTTCAAAGGCACTTTACTCTTTGAAATGGAAGCAAGCCACAAAACAAAGCTCTTAAAACACCCTTCACTGGGCAATGCCTCTGATATGGCGTATGTTAGGGGTGTGCATCATTCTGGCCACTAGATGTCAATATTGTTCTACATCAGACCACACAGCTGCCAATTAGGGGGACAACGGGTCTATTTCAGCATCCAACAGCAAATATAGAGATATCATCCGTTACAGGACACTTGTGAATTAAGCAGGTCTGACAAATTAAGTTATACAAACAGGACACATGTAAGAAGCTGGGAGTGCTGTGCTTTGTAAGCGATAAGACATCCTTCCAGGATAGAAATCTCAATTCCCGAAGATTTAAGGACCTGGTTGAATTTTATTTTTCTCAAGCTTTCTTATTGCAAGAATATTTTGCTATTTAAAAAGAATACTAATAAATACACTATTTGCAGCGGGCAACAAAGTGCTGATCACAAAATGTACATAGATGGATGCGATACTGTTATAAGGAGAGCATGTGTGAGTGTCAGGGAGGGCAAAGGGGGAGAAAAACATACCGTGCATAGAGTGATGAGGTAGAGAAGATGGGAAAGACGCAAAAAGAACAGGGGTTGTGCTTATAAACTGGCATCTCAAGCAGCAATGTTCTACATCCTTTTGCCAATCTTTAATAATGGTGGGACTTCGTGTGTGTGTGTGAGTTATAATTAAACTGCCTCCCACACCATGAAAAGTTTTGGGTCTATTGCTTTTTTTCCAACCAAGAGGATCTGTCTTCTTGCTTCTAGCATGGTAACAGGTGAAGGTGAAATGTATTCTTTTTTTATAAGCACATTTTCAGACTGATTGTGACTGTCCAGTTCCTCTGCATGTTAAAATGGTGATCAACAAGATGAACACTTTATACTGTTCGCCCACAGTGTTGGGAAGCGTTTTTTGCAGATAGGAGTCAAACTGGCAGCTCAGACGTTGTGGTATAGCACCATATGTCATATAAGGTCGCTGAACCATGAGCTGTCGATCGAAAGGTCGGCAGTTCGAATCCATGACGGGGTGAGCTCTCGTTGCTTGGCCAGCTCCTGCCAACCTAGCAGTTCCAAAGCATGTTAATGTGAGTAGATAAATAGATACCGCTTGCGGGAAGGTAAACAGCTCTTCGTGTTCCAGCCGCATGCTACGCGCTGCGGCAAGGAGAGTCATGCCGACCACATGACCACGGAGGCGTCTTCGGACAATGCTGGCTCTTCGGCTTTGAAATGGGGATGAGCACCACACCCTAGAGTCGGACACAACTGGACTTAATTGTCAGGGGTCACCTTTACCTTTACCTTTATGCCTGCTTAAGGGGTGCCATGGTGGCTCAGTGGTTAAGACGCTGAACTGCAGACCGTAAAGGTAGGCAGAACAGCAGTTCGAGGCCTGAGTGCAGCGTGATGGTGTGAGCTACTGTCTTTGGCCCCAGCTCCTGCCAACCTAGCAGTTCGGTGTACAGTAGGTCTCCAGATTCTTTTTCTCCAGTAACAGAAGCCTCTCACATCATGTGACAAAGCCCCTTTGAGATGTATCTGAAGCTAAGTCCTGTACTAGGAATATATTGTGAGTCAGAAATGTTCAGATAATTTACACATCTTTTGGCACAATCCTATGCCTTTCTGCATATTTTCTGCATATTCTGCACATTGTTAGCAAAGCATAAGAGAGCCGTCCCGTCCCCCCTTTTAAAGGTGCCTCACTGCCCAGTTAGCAGGCATACATAGGATCGCATTTGGTGCCTGGTTCTGCATGTATAATTGTGGCTTTCTACTTATCCTCAACTCTACATTTTCTTCTCAAAAACATGTTACTCCATGCTCTGTGGGGAGCACCACTAAGCTCGGTGGGGACTCACCGCACATACTGTTATTATGCTGTCATCTTTGCTGTATCAAATTGCTAATTGTTTGGGGCAGATACCTGTTCTTTATGGCATACAGTAGCAACGTGTTCCTGGCTGGCTCTGCAGGAAAATGCTTTCCTCAAATTCCTACCATTTGGAAACCAAAATCTGCCAAGAAGCTCTCCTGCCTTCACTTATATTTGTGGGGAGGGGGGAGTATATGTATTTTCCTGATAGTGTAATTATTTTTAGAAATGGATTTGAAAAGTCACTGTTACGGAAGGACCTTACAAGGCAACTCTCAGCCCTCAGTGCACTAAAATGGCTGACTGGAGAGACTAACATAACCTTAACTGTAGTGGCATGAACAACACACCCCTGTAATAATTCATTTAGAATGATGACACCTGAGACCTAATTTAAAAGTCCTAGATGAATACTGTTCTCACATTCAAGCCTCAAGGCTGCCGCAAACATACCTACGAAATCCTAAGAACTGTAGTGAGCCTAATTGAATTGGACTTAAATGGACCGTTGAGGTGGCCTCACAGAGCTCTGGGGAATTTATATTGTCTATACCGTATCAGAATCACAGCTTGAACTGAATAACTGGTTACATTCAATCATGTTACTGTAACTCATGCTTGAGGTAAAGGGGAAACCTTTAGCTATCAGCAAGGCTGTATGGAAAACAATTTCAAATCACTTTAAACCCAGTTGGCAACTACTTTGCCAATTACAGAGTCCATTGGGAGAGGTGTGTGCTAGGGCTCAGGACTAAATGATTTATGTCAAGCGCCCCAGTCTCGGAGGCATATGTAGGAAGCCTGCAGAGGAGGTGCTTGTGGCTAATTATTTCTCCTAAGAATACTTTAGCAAAGGTAATTTGTGCTTGCAGATGAGTCACATGCGGAATAGAAAGACAAGGGGAAAACAGAGACTGTCGCGGATGGTGTACCTAGAGATAAAAGGGACACGAAGGGGGTTCTTTGAAAAATTCTCAATCTTGTATGTAAAAAATGAACAGCAAGCGCAGAGATTTGCTCGGAAAAGAGGGATTCAAGAGTAATGTAAAATGCATTTTAATGATAACATCTGCATTTAGAGGGTAATTTAAAGTGCTGCTAAGGCTTCTTTCCCAATGACATTCATTCTGCGGTTTAATGGTAAGGGAGTCAGAATCGTATAAATCTAGTGCAGCTCAAGCAATATTGCCCCAAATACATGTTTCTGGGTTAAAAGGAGATATGTTGCTTTGCACAGATATATTTGTCGGAGTTTGCCCTCTATTCATGGAAAACCCTTCATGGCTTTTTTTTTTCAGTTGGCACCTAAGTTGAACGTATATAGAAGATCAATTTCAGGTGTGCAAATGTAATTTTTGTTGGCTCCAAGTGGTGGGTTGGGGAAAGTGGCAGACTGACAGGGGGTGCCCTGCAGCCTGTTCCTGCCACCTCTCCCTGACCACTGCCTGCCTGGCCACTCCACTTGGCTGCTGTGCCATCCTGTTCTTGGGCACTCTATGCATGTGTGAGAGGAAGATGAGCGGGGGCTTGTCTATTCCAGCTCTGCCATCACTGGGATCCTTTTTCTGAGTGTGCTCTTGATCACTTGGGGAAAGGGCCACTCTCTTTACTCCACTGATGCTTCTTGTAAAGTGGCCGGGTGGAGGATGCTGGGAGTAAAGAGGTTATGCTCCTAGATTCCCCTGACTCTTTGCAAGAAGCAGTGGAGGAAGCAGGAGAGGAGGATGGCAAGTTACATACTGCCACTGTGTGTGTGCGTGCGCATGCGCTGGCTGGCACATGCGCTGGCTGGCACAGAGTCCTGGTATGCCAGGATGGTGACATGTGCATGCACTGGCAGGGGTGGGTGGGTAGGTAGCAGAATTGGGGGGGAGATCAGCTTGGGTTGCTCCTGTTATCTCTTATGTTGCTAGAATGGTCAATTCTTGAGTTTCAATGAATAAAATTAATGATATAATGTACTTTTTACATTCTGCATACTTACTTGGGAGTAGGTGCCATTGAACTCAACAGTACTTTACTTCCAAGTCAACATGCATAGAATTAGATAGTTAATCAGTACCCTTGCTCTCCTTGTTCTCCAATAGATGTTCTGAATTTTATTTACAGGAAGTCCTCACTTAACATCGTAGATAGGTTCCTGGAAACTGCAATGTTAAGTGAAACAACGTATAAGAAAACCAATTCTCACTGGTGGGCTCAGTGATACTCGGGGGGGGGGCCTCTAGGGAACTCACTGCATGCTGCAAAACCGCTTCTGGGACTGACTTTATTCTCGCCTCAGAATGCCTTGCAAGACATTCTGGGGCAAGAACAGGACCAAGAAGTGGGTCGCGAGCCCAGCATGACCCGGAAGCAGCTGCAGCCATGAAGGACAACATTAAAGCGAAACAACAGATAGCGAAACGACAGCAAGCGAAGACTTACTATATTTGCAGTAAAACAACACACAGTTCCTTTTTATAGTTAAAACAACTATACAATGAATACATGGCCTGACTTCTTCTAGGTTGGATGAAATGCAACCCCTTCATATCTCCAGTCATGAGCAAGCACCCCTCTCCTAAGAAAGCTCCTTTTTCCCCCCTGAAGGACAATACCCTGTGCACACTGAACCTGACCTAAAAAGTAACGAATGATAAAATGACCAAAGGGCAGCAAAAATAAAACACTGTAAAACCTGAGGTAACAACAAAACAGTAAAAAAACCCCCACCACATAAAACAGCAGCAAGGTGGGAATAAACTGTGGGAAACAGCTAATCATCAAAATGGAAATGCCAAACAAAAAAAGAACTGTTTTAAGCCCACATTGGGGTATCTCCAGGGAGGAGGCTGTTCTCAAATCAAACAGGCTGGTGTTCCATAACAGTGGTGCCGCCACAGAGAAGGCCATACTTCTAGTTGGTCATTGGGATTGAGTTGGTGTGGGGTCATGCTGCCTCAGGCATGGGGAAGGCCCGCCCCCGCCCTGCTGCCCAGCAACCAGTTTTCAGCTGATGAACATAAAACTGCCTTATACCAAGCCATTTCTCAGTACAGTATTGCATACACTGACTTGGCAGTGGCTCTCCAGAGTTCCAGGGGTCTCTCTCTAGCCCTGTCTAGAAATGCCATGGATTGAACTTGGGCCTTTATGCACACAAAGCCTGCACTCAATTAGCTACAACAACCCCTCCCTCCAGCATCACGTTGTCTGTCCGTTCGCACATCATGGAATCAACTTGTGATAATCTCATGCTGGGCTGATTCAGGGAAAATTTGTACTGTGTTCCTTGAAATGAAAGTCACCAGCCATTTTGTTTTAAAATGTAGAGTGATCCAAGGCATTGGTATGGCCTGTAGTAGGTAAAAATAAATCAGAAGTCTGTACTGATACACCATAAAACCATAGGAAGTCCAATTATGCCACGTTCCACCAAGATCAATGTGAGAAGAACGGTAATTGCCAAACTGAAGATTTGTTCTGCATAAGAGGAGAAAACAGTTGATTTCAATGCCGAATTGTCATTTTTACTGAAGGGTTAGCACAGCCGCTGCCAGAAAAAAAAACCATATCTGACCCTGAAGAATACAACTGCAATTGTACCCACTTGGAAAATATTGAAAGTCAGATAAGCAGTGGGGGTCAAAAAGCACTTCAGGCAGTCCCATTAAAAAGCACAAATGCACATAGTTAACATTAGAAAAACAGCAAAGAATCAGGCGATGTGCAAAAAACAGCCATTGTCAGTACACAGGCTGCGGCCACAAAATGCTGGGGAAGTCATGAGGTGAATAACTTTGCTATAGAAGGAGTTAAAGCAATTTTCATGCAACAGTAAAAAATGAATTGCAGAAAAGAGACAGTTGAGCACAGTAGACAGGGTGACACAATTTGGCCATGTGGCCAAACACTGGTTATTTCAGGACATTTCTTTGGTTAGTATTCAGTAGTCTGCTATTCCAGCACCTTTGGCTGAGCAGCCTGAGCTTAAGAACCCTGAAAGAAGAGAAACACTATACAGGTGAACATAAGAGGAATCTTGCTGGATCAGTCCGAAGGTCTATCTAACCCAGTACACTGCTTAGTGGCCTACAAGATTCCTCTGGGAAAACCACAAGCAGGAGGTGAAGGCAAATTTCTCTCCTGTCTGTAACTGGGATTCAGAGGTATTCAGAGACATACTAAATTTGTCTAATCCTCTTTTAAAGCCATATAAGCAAAGGGCCATCATAACATCTGAGGCAGTGAATTCCAAAGACCAATTATGTACTGCATGAAGAAGTACAGCAAGTCCTCACTTAAAGTCATTATTTCGTTATAAGTCATTTTGTTTTAAAGTTGTTGAGGAAAAAAAATCAATTCCCCGCTGGGACCACTGTCTGTGTGGAGTCTGAACATTCTTCCCATGTCTGCGTGGCTTTTCTCTGGTTCGGAAAGCTCACATTTATTTCAGTGTTTAATATGAGAAGTGTTTTGGGTCTTTATTTAGAAGTTTGGTGATGTTTTTGTGACCAGAAATATGCTAACCAGTAGCGGATCCATGCCCCCCATGGGTTGGGGCTGCCGCCGACACGCCCCACCCCAACGGTCACCAAACACCCCACCCCTGGGGCGTGTAATGGCAGCATAGTGCATCCCCGCGCACGCAGTCATGTCCCTGGCACTTTTTGGCTCCTTTTTGGAGCCAAACGGTGCAAGGGAGGGTGGAAGGGCCGAAATGCAGCCGTTCTCGACTGCGAAGAGGAAGTGATGGGGCGGCGGAGTGGCAGATCTGCAGGTAAGAGTGTCCTGCGTCCTGGGGCTCACCGCCCCAACCACCCCCAGTAGTACGACGCTTCTGTGTATAACTAGGCTTACCAGATTTTCCCAGTTCTAAACTGGCCACCCCCTAATAACTAACTAACCAACCAAATAAATAAATACATAATTTTAAAAAAATTCATCTGAAAAAATGTATTATTTTAATTAATTAATTAATTAACTTGCCTGTCCCGCTTCCACCATTCTGCCGCCACCTCCATTGCCACCATTGCCACCGTTTTCTGGGCATCTTCCTTCATCTTCTCGTCATTGTCGTCCGCCACCATTGCTGCCATTCTGCTGCTGCCGCCGCCACCACCTTCTTCGCCATCTTTGGAGCATGGCTGGCTGTGTCCGAGCTGGCCAGGACTCCTGCCCCGCTGAAGCCTCTGCCGCCGCCACTTGCAAAGTGCAAAAAGGCATTTTTTTACCCTGCCGAGATTTTGCAAGATCCAAGATGGCTGCGCCGGTAAAAAAAAGTGCGTTTTTTCACTTTGCAAGCGGCGACGGCAGCGGAGGCGGAGGCTTCACCGGGCCCAGAAAGCCCGGGAATGACCCGGGACCTGAGCCCGGAACCCGGGATGGTCCCGGGTTTTCCGTGACAGATGGTAAGCCTATGTATAACTCTTGTTTACGTATATGAATTAGCCTACGGCAGTGGTTCCCTAACTGGGGCGTCGCGACGCCCCAGCCGGGAACAAAGGGTTGCTATGCCCTTAAGGGGCATGGCAACCCGCGGTGACGTCAATGGCGCGCCCGGGATCGCGCCGCCGCCGCCACCGCCGTGCCCGGGATCGTCCTTGTTACCTTCATTGGTGGGCAGTGGGTGTCCGGCGGGGTTTGTGGGGAGCCTGCGGACCCCTCCGCAGGCCTCCCCAAGCGTCGGAGCAGCACTCCGAGGCGATTGCAACCCACTTCCGGTTTTACGCGAAAGGGGTCCTCAGGCTCCCCACAACCCCCGCCGGACACCCACTGCCCACCAATGAAGGTAAAAAGGGCTATCCTGGGCGCGGCGGCGGCGGCGGCGGCGGCAGTGGCGCGATCCCGGGCGCGTCATCGCGACCCCTGGGAAGGCCCCGCTGCTACTTAGAGCAGCGGAGGGCCTTCCCAGGAGTTAGGGAACCTCTGGCCTATGGTAAAATTGGTTTCATTATAAATTGTTTTGCTTAAAGTTGCAGTTTCCAAGAACCTATCAACAACTTTAAGTGAGGACATGCTGTACTGTACTTCTTTTTGTCCATCATTCCCCACCAATCTGTTTCATCCTGGTGCCTTATTAAGAAATATGTACCACTGCTTTGCTTGGATGGGAATGGGATGGTAGCAGGGATGGGTGACCATCTCCTTTGTATAGCAACTGTTGAGCTTTTCAAACCTATTGGAAGCTCTGGTTTGCTTTGGTCATATATAAGGTGTTTGATGCCTATAGTGTGTTGATCTTTTTGAAATTTCTCTTGCATTTAGGAATTTCTCCTAGGTTTTCCTACCTAGGTCTTCAAATCTTCTCCTTTTTATGATTGAACTTTGCTGATCAGAAGGGCCAAGCAGATTGAAAACATGTGTGACTGCATAGGGAATGCACCTTTGACCTCTACCTATTCCTCCATGGGTACATTTAATTTTCTGTAACCTAAGGAATTTTTAATGGAATGTTCTTTGCCTGAGGCAGAATGCATGGACATATATCAGATGTGCTTTCATTTCACTAGCTGGTAAAATAGTATGTTAATCAGTTTTGCTATACATCTGGAAATTTTTTAACTCAACACTGGAATTTTCTCTCCAATGACAAGCCTAAAATTGACTTCTGTGCAAGAGCACAAACGGTAAGCCACATCTTGAATTGGAGTGAACTAGGAGAAGCCATGCAGGAGGGGCTGACAATGTGGTGACTTCTCAGGCAGACATTGTCACTGTATTCTCTGTACCTTCTTTGACCAGTAGAGTAACGCTACCTTCAGCATGCCATAAATTCAGGGATAACTGTATTCTGTTGATTTGCACAGTCCCACCAGGTTTCTGATGCATCCATGATGTCTATGCCTTATTTTAAGACCTAAGGTAGTTCATCGAAGCTGCGTGCTTGCCTTCTGCAGTGCCAGAGCACAAATTTGCCTCCTGCCTCCTTCTCCACTTTAAAATCACCCTCCTTTCTATTATACATGAATTAGGCATCTACTTAATTGTGGCAGAAGCATGGGAGCTTCTTATCAGAGGAGTTGGGCAAGGCAGTCAACCTAGACCCCTCTCCACTCAGGGGGGAGAGGGCAGACCCACAGGGACTGGCAACCTAGCCGTGGCAATGACCTGGGGGATAAAGTGAGCCAGCAGGTGTTTTGGCGCTTTGAAACCTTTGGAGGCTATGCCCTGGGCTGCACTTCAGATGGAGGACCTCCACATAACCCAGGAGCACAAGAGTACCCTGAGAAGGGAAAAGGGGGAAATTATGCAGAGTGGTGGGTATAACCCCTTCCAATTTTCTCTGTTAAGTAAAACAGGGTTACTAAATAAAAAGACGGGCAGTCCAATTCTATCCTCCCCTGACATGGGCCGTGCAGCATAGGCTGCACAGCCCATGCTGAATCCTATCCAGGGAAGGAGGCGGCTGAAGGTCTACTTGTGGTAAGGGGACGTTATCCCCTTACCACGGGTAAACCCCTAGCCGCCTTAATGGGGCTACTTGGTTCTCTGGCAGCTCTTTAGCTGGTGGACAACCGAGAGGCCCTGTGTCAGCAGAAAGGGCCTGGGAGGGTGGAGGCCCAATCCACCCCATTTCTGCCCTCCCCCTGCTCCGTAATGACCCTTCACCACCCTCCCCCAGCCCCCCCGCCACTCTGAGCAATCCTTACCTGCTCCGGCATGCAGGGATCCAGGATCCAGCGCCGGTGGGATGGCGCAGGCCTTCCCGCCGGTGCTGCTTCCTCCCGAGTCATTGCAATGCGCTTTACGGCATGTTTGTGATGCCCAGCGCCGGCGCTGAGACTGGAACACCAGTGCTGGGATTCCTCAGGATTGCATCATTAAACTGTGAGTCCAGTGCCTGGGTCATCTTGTCCATGGCATTCCAAACCCCCTTGGACATGGAGTTGCCCCCCTGACAGAAGGAAGCAGAGATGACATACACACATCTGTGTCTATGTTCTAGTCTGGCCTTATGCATTCCTTATTGTTAAAAATATCATAATTCAGATCATGTCAGGTCTCATTTCTAGGTAGAATTCTAACATCAACAGAACATGACAACCTGACATGACAATGCCAGAGTGGCTGTCACAATCTGACACACCAGAATTAAAAAGACAGTTATACACACAGGCATCTCCATTCATCTTTTATGGCCTGAACCATTCTTCTGAGAAAATACTTATACAGAGAAAGGTTACAATCCAACCATTGGGATATTCTTCTGTGCAAGGTCCCCTCAAATTAATAGAAGCTGTGCAGGAGTCTGGTGCAAGAGTGGGGCCTATGGGAGAAAACTTTCCAGAAGCTTGTGCCCAGAGAGTACAGCTCTCTCTGAATGCTTCCAAAATGTTGACCCACTTTCCTCATTTTGTTCACATGCTCTAGTCATAAAGTCTTGGTTTCAATTCTATAATCTTCTGAGCAGTTATGAAACCATGCTAGAAATGTTGAGAAATTCATTGAAAAGAACCATTTTGCACTTTCTATCGCCACTGTGAAATGCAGCAGATTTGTTCATTTATCATATTGCACTTTCTAGATGGACTCTTTTTTTTGGAAATGGTTCCCAAAATGCCAATGTAATTGTAGTTCAGTTATTCACACCCATTTCACCAAGATGCTCTGGCCATTTGAAGTCCATAGGTTGTTTACAAACCAATCATTTTGACAATTCATTGTGTGTCTTTTCCCCCAAGACCATTTTCATACTACATCAACATGGGGTCAAATAAGCTATCCTGGGGTAAAAACGGAGAGGTTCTGGTGCCAGGCTGACTAGGTTAGCTTCACCTGTCTTTTGTTCCACAAGGAACTGAGCAACCCCCAAATTATGGATGAATTGTGCATATCACACAGTTTTGCAAGCATTTATTTAAATTACAAAACCTGTTTAAATTTTTTTGCAGAATTCAGAGTCTTTTGACAAGGACTAGGAAGGCAAAGCAAATGTGGCTAAAAGAACAGTTAGGGACAGGGATTCTTGGCGGGAGATAGAGAATGATCTATGCCAGGGGTTCCCAACCCCTTCCTGACCGAGCACCACCTCCGGCACCACTCTCCTTCTGAGTACCACCGGAAGTGACTGGCGATGACATAATGAAAACCCGGAAGTAACTGGTGATGACATCACCAGTTACTTCTGGGGCTTCAGAGGCCAGAAAACACAGGGAGGAGGCTCTGGGCAGGTGGGAGGGCCCTTCTCAGCATTCCTGAGAGGCTCGGCCAAAGGCAGGAGCTTCTTGGGAGCAAAAACGCGCCACCAAACATGCCCCATTGGAGTGGGGTTCCAGTGGTCCAGCGGTCCGAGTACCACCAGCAGTTGGCCGAAGTACCACTAGTAGTACTCGTACCACAGGTTGGGAACCCCTGATCTATGACATAATGTCTGTCCTCTGTTAACTGGGCAACTTTCAACAGATACTGTCAGCTGATCAGTGGCAGTGTCAGGCTGGGAATGGACCTGGGGTAATGTGCTGCACGTGGACACCCTTGGCACACTGGGCCCCTATGCCCCTAAACTTACTGGCAGGTGGCAGTGGCTCTTCCCACCTCTGTGTCCCACCTCCATTTGTCAATAGGGACAGAGGATGGGAAGAAGAGGAATTGCTGCAACTGCTGCCTTGGTGGCAGTGGAATCATCTCTTCCCACCTCTCCATCATCCAATGGGAGTATCTCCTAGGGGCCCTGCAATGACCTAGGGGCCTCTTGGGGGATGCTCACATTTGTAGAGAGGAGTGTGGGAGAATCAGTGACAGTGTGACTCTCTTGGTTGACTTTCAGCACTGTTGTAACTGGTATTGAGGAGTCAGCCCTGTCAGGTAGCCCAGTCACACCTCTGATGGGTGTGTGCCCTTGGCAAGTGCCAGACCTGCTCAACCTTCCTCTACCTCTGCCCTGCGTCTAAAACACAAGCTAAGAGGTCTACCATGCCCTTGACACCTTGTAACATTTACCATTATACACATCAGAACATTTACAAGTCCAATTCAACACAACAAAGTCTACAGAAAAAGGTCACTAATACTGACATTGCCACAAAAATATGGTCATATGATTTGGCCCTTAGGTATTGCCATCTACGAGGAACAGTTTCAAGTAATAGCAGAATCTGTCCAGAGTTCAATATAGCTGTTCAATATCAAACTGCCCTTGATGGCAATTGAATATTGCATTTGCTTTTCATTGCTTTTCCAAACTGACAATACTGTTGTCAGGAAGTAAGAGAAATGCTTAATACTGTATTTTGAAAGTTTCCAGCAGATTTTCCTCTTTGTTCCCCTGCAGTATAAACTGAATTATGCAAAATGAGATTCTGATCTTCCAGCTCTTATGCACGTGAGTAATCTCTTTTATTTGATGCTAGGCAAGTATGACTGGGCCCAGAGTAGTGACTCGGAAGAAGCGGAATTAAATTGGTAGCCTGGGGTGTTCCAATTATTCAGGTGACTTTAGGGAACCTGGTACCAGATTTCTATATTAAAAGGTGAAGATCTCACCTGTGTAAATAATGAAGGGAACGATTAAATTTCGTTCCAGCAGAGACCTTGCCACTCAGAGATCTTGTTAATGGCAGTTGAACTGGTAAATAATTTATCAAAGTCCATAGTGAATAAATATATACTTCCACCCACACAACTTCATCCAAGTCCCATGGACCCGGGCAATGAGTTTCTTCTTCTTTTGAACAGCCTGAGATTATTCAATTATTCAGTAGCTTCTCTCCTGGTTGCAATAGGATGTGTAACTTTAAACTGCCTTGCAAAGCTTCTTACTCCTGCTAAAAATATGTTGGTCACTCACAGACTTCCATCTTCGGGGAAAAAATCCACAGTGATCCATGGAACGCGACTTACCATGAACAATCAGTCTTTGAGATTAAAATGTTTAAAATAGTGAAGAGCATTGATGGCTCTCTCACCTATATTCTTCTATAGCAGAAGAACCTCTGACAATTCTCTACACTGCAATATAAATGCGTGTTCTCTGTATACTCATAATATCACCTTCAGGTTTATGCGCCAAATTGGAACGCACATGGCTGCATCATTACAATGGAGATGTTGCATGAGTGCAAGCATGGAATGCGTAGGTTTTAAAAAAATAGCAATGGCAAAACAGTCACATAAACTCAACAAATGGAGGGAACAGAATGAAGTCAAAACAACAGCCTCTGGCACCAGACAATGTCTGCTGGGAGCCAATAGCATGTGTGCACATTACAAACAAAGAGCAGTGCGGTGCTATTGAGGATCCTCATACTCTGTTGTCACACTTTTCATGGAAATCTGCTAACAATAACAACCACTAAGAAGGGAAGTAGATAGTAGAGTAGTGGTAAGCTGTAGTGTGCAGGAGCTCGTAATGACACCCCCACCACCACACCCACTAAAAATGTAACAAACAAAAATCAACTTTAAATGTATTTATTAAAGTGTTTTCTTCATCTGCCACTTATTTCTACTTTAAATCTTACTATAGTATACTTCATTTAAAGAGCTAGTTCATTGTATCTCAATCTCTTGGAATTAAAATATAATAAATGTTACATTAGAGTACGAGCCTAGACAAAAGCCTTTTAACTGTTAAATAGAAGTTACTCCCAGGATTGTAGCCTTAATGTAACATACTGTCTCATAGGCTCCTCTTGGGAAAGACAATGACCTAGACAGTGACTAGACATTAACATATGCCCCTAGGCAAATTTCTCAGTTTGTCTCATGCTGAACCTGATGCTTCTTCTCAGCTAAGGTCCTTTGAAATGAGTTTCAAATGCAGCACCTGAGTGCTTCTGCTGCTTATGTCATTGCTCCTGCTGTAGGAGACGTCCCAGAGCAATGCTCCCCTTCACTTCCCCTTGAGTATCTCCCTAGATGCAGACGACCTGTGAGGAATTAGAGGGGAACACAGCTTATCAGTTAGCTAAGGACAGAAAGTGAGTCAATTATAGCCAAGTCATATAATCATAGATTAATCTATGGTAGTCATAAAGTTAGTTAGTTATCTCTGTTTTAATACATGCATGGTGATCTCTGGGGAAGGCTTTGGATCAGAGGTTCCCAAACATTTTTTGGGTTTTCTGCCCCCCCCTGGTTCCATTAACTTATCCCCAGTGCCCCCTACCCTACCTTATAAGAAATATTATTCAGAATAGCAGTTTGCACGATCCGCTAAGGAAGATAATAATAAAATTCAAAACAGTAACAACGATGTGCACATTTATTCAAAATCCAATTAAAAACTTTTTAGTTCAATTTATTGAACAAAATGACAAACTTGATGCCAGTGATACTAGCTGTTCAAAGTCTGATAGTCATTTAGCAAGAATCTTAGCTATCACAATTACGTAACTACTTCAGTGTTTAGTAAATTCTTGATCTGATGGATGGGCTTGATGAAGTGATACCAGTTTCCCAATGTCTGGTTTAAAGTCACTTAGCAGGTGTCTTAAATCACCATGTTTAGCAATCTGGAGTCGATTTATTTGCTTGGAGAGAAGTTGGATGACCACACTAAAACCACCTTCCACCAAATATGATGTTGGAAATGCAACAAGGAGCTTCTTAAACTGTCCATAGTGCAGAATAGTGATGATAAATTTTTGTAAGCAAAACTCTTGGTGTGATTTCTTAAACTTCAGCTCAATATCATTTTGCAGCTCAGTTAGTTCTTCTTCTACTACCCCAACTTCCTCAGTATCTTTATCACCCAATCTAGAATTTCCATTGAAAGAAGATCCTCAAATAGCTCAGAAATATCTTCATGCAGTATATCCAAATGGTCACAAAAACTTGCAGATCATCGTCTTGTATCTCACCTTTCTCTTCTCGCTCGAATAGGCTTGGAAATTGGTATAGCTTGCGACGGCCTATATTGCACTTGAATAAAGGTAACTTTGAAATAAACACAGAGATGACAGATTTGGTCTTAATAAGACTAACCTCATTTCCTTCCAACTGCAAATTAATTTCATTGAGCTTTGCAAATAATTCTGATAAATAAGCAATGTCATGCCTGATCTCTATGAGTTTATCAGTGACCAAAGCATTCATGTCTTCAAAAAACTCCACAATAGTGTCAAACTATCTCACACGGTTGCCTTTTGATAGCCAATGAACTTATGAAGCTGCTAATGTTCAAAAGCTTCATCATTTTCAATACACAGCTCCTGGAATAGTCGATCATTGAGAGCATGGACTTTAATTTTATTCATTGCAGTAATAACAGTGTGTGTAATGACTTGTGCAGGTGATCACTGAGGGTTTTTGCAACCAGATGTTGGCAGATAATGACACAACGAATGGTAAAGACATTTGGCACTGTCAACAACTTACTGGGGCCAGCGGAGCTGTTGCCATGCATGCCACACTACTCACTATTTGCAGCAGTGGCCCCGCAGTGTGCAATAGCTGCATAGCTTTCTCACCTGTGGAAAGCGCCCTGTGTTGCCGGAACACAGGTTCTGCGTGGATCCATGCCATGGGATTGGGGCCAGATAGAGGGCTAGGATCCTATGACTGCTGCTGTTGAACTCGCCCCCTTCCTGGACCCAATCCACCCTTCCCATGTCCCCGTCACTGCCCCGTTCCACCCTCCGCCCTTCCTCACCGCTGCCTCCTTCCACCCCATCCTGTCTCCCCCACCATCCTATCTGCCTTGGTGGGTCCTCTGGTATCCTCTGGCATGCATGGGAAGGCTCCAGCCTTTCTGCTGGTGCTCCTGCAATGGGCAAGTTCACTTGCTGCTGAAGCATTTTTACAACTGCTGTAAGAGCAACTCTGCTGCTCCAGAACTGATGTACATACAAGGAGACCCATCAGGGCTCGGCAGTCTTACACCTGGGGAAGGGGACGAAGATCCCCTTCTCCCGAGGTGTTGCCAGGCCACGTCAGCATGGCACAGGAAGGGCACAAGATACTGTGCCCAGCCCTAGGGGCCGGCCATGTATCATTATGCACGATCGGGCTATGAGACAGTGTAAATGCTCCAATCTTGAACTCAGACACAATCTAGCCAAGAATCTGAAAGGACTTCCTGAGACACAGAAACTCCATTCACACAATGACAGAATGGCAAGGGTGGTGTTCAAAAATATACAGTACTGTACTTTCCTGGCTGGGATGTCTTTGTCCTAGAGATGCAAGAGTAAAATTCCTGGTGGGTGTTGATGTCCTGGGCAGAGTACCCTGTAAAACTTCTTAATACCAACATTGTCAACATCAGAGTCTCCACTTTGGTGCTCCCTACTTCCCTAGACATGAAAGCAGCGTGATATGTACCTGTGCTGCACATTTTGATATGAGACCTGTGTTCCATAGCTGTGTCTTGTATACTCCCTGGTGGTGTGCCATCATTGCTACAGAATTAGTCAAATTCCTATTCTCTTTTATGACTGTAGGAGTGGAAGAGGAGGAGGTGGCAATTGGCTGGAGTTCTCCATAGACTTAAATGGGAATATTTTAATTCATGACACTTGTTTTGGAGGCATAACATCATGTCATTGTCAGGGGACAGATAAACCCTTAAGCATAGGATTCTGACTCATTTCCACCCCTCCCCTGCTGCACACCTCCGTCTACCCGGTTTCCTCTTCTTGCACTAGTGAGTCCTGCCAGCTTAAGGGTTATGTTGATGGTAGGGTATCACTGCATGATTGTAATTTCATCTGCATTGTGCACCATCAGAGCGAGGAGGTTTATGAGCAATCCTATTCTCCCAGCAGGTTTAACTGGAGAGTAGATGGCTATGTAACTTCAGGTCATTTCTGCATGCTCTTTTGTAAAAGCCCTGCTCATTGGTGACCCTGCTTCTAATGGTCACCACCAGAAAAAAATCTGCTAGTGGATTTCAGAAGTAGGGGAGTGGAGACAGGCATTAATAAGGGAGGATTTTGTAATTAATTTTTCAAGTTAATTAAAATGTCCAAAAGCACAATAAAACTGCAGAAAAAAAAATCTGGCAGGGGAATGGCAGCCTGCCTGATTAATGCAAGTCAACTGTCTTCTGAGAGTAATAGTAATAATGATGAGATTATGGATATGGAAGAAGCAGCTAAAGAGATGTGAGATGCATGTGGAATACAAACTGTGTCCTAGTTACTATTTTATGGTGCACAATGGATCTTATTAAGGAGGAATAGCAGTAAGAATTACCACTGAATTGCTCCATAAAAGTATTGTGTAATTAACAGTGCTGCACTAGCAGCTGGAGCACTACCTCCCATTGATATTCCATATCCTCAATTTACTTTCAGTTTTTAACTAAAATATGTGGGCTTCCACTGCAACTGCAGACAGCTTGAAAAATATGTTGCATTTCACTGTTAATGATAACACTCGAGAAAAGAGAGATACGTACCGCAGGACTCCATATGGAATAGCGTTCTCTGGTGTACAAGTCAAAGGGCCAGCATTGTCGAAGATGAAATTGCTGAAATCAGTGGAGAATTTCCTGCTGGTTTCATCGTGAATAGGACCAGGGAAATTATGCACTCACAATTTAGCAAGGATGCAGAGGAAGCGACGACCGATTCCTCCCCCTTCCCATTTTGCATCTCAGGCATTTTGTGTCAGCTGCATGCCATTTGTTGATGGCCTAACCATGCGGCAAACCTGTCAAGCTGAAGCTTTGATAGAAGTTAGCTGATTAATCTGGGATCTGAGGATCAAACTAGAGACATTATCTGGAATCTAGCTTGGTGGGTTGTTATCATGATTGGGGGGGCAGTAAAAAGGGGTGGAACCCATGGCAGGTAAGATAGGGGAGCTTTACGATTTTGACCCTGCCACATTTCCAGTCCCACTCACACAGCCCCACTTTCCATGGGATATATCTTCCAATTAAAATAGCATGCAGGTTGGTGCGATCGGGATTGGAGCGGTGGCTGGGAAAGTCTCTCTACCCTGACACAAGGGTTCTACCAAGTATTGCTACTCCTTTGTCACTCTTCAAAAAAACAAGAGCCCCAAAGCCATCAGGTCACAATACATATTTCATATAATGTCTAGGTTGAAGCTTATTGCAGAGTGGTCATCCATTTCTCCTCATCACTTTGAGGCGCATTTTCAGTAAGATGAACAGTGTGGAATTGGTGATACCGGTATATGGAGAAGTGAGGCGCTGATATGTAGGCAAGAGATCACCTCAACTCTTTACCTATGGAAAGGAAGATAAATGTTATGTGGGAAGAGAAGACTTTTGGTTGTGGTGATGCTGCATGTATGGGAGTAAGTAGCAGCCCAATGGAAACACATCCACCAGTGGGCATTCTTTTAAGTGCTGCCATCAGAGCGATCTTTCGCCAGTCTTCAGTCATGAGGGAGAGAGAGGTAATAGCCAAGAATGTCAGCTGCTGAGTACTTGGAGAAGGTGACTCCACCACAGCTAAAGGGAAGGACTGATATTAGAGGGGTGTGTGTGTGTGTGTGTGTGTGTGTGTGTGTGTGTGTGTGTGTGTGTGTGTGTGTGCTTGTGTGAAGAATTCTGACCCTCATGTGCCTGGGAGTGTTTTTTGTCTCATCCCTTATCTGGGGCAAGGCAATGTTGATGCCAGCCTGTTGGCTGGTTTAGATTTGGGGGTGGGCTCTTCTGGGTATAATTTAGGGCCCAGATGCTATTGCCGCTCTCAGTTTGGCTTGGGCGCCATGAGCGGTAGGGCGTGTATCTGCTGGCTCAGTTGTGAGGCTTTGGGCCTATTTCAGTGTGGCATCTGTGGCTTTTAGTAGCGTATCGTTGGAATTCCTGTAGAATTCCTGCATTGTTGTAGGCTATAGCTTGTGGTGTTTAAAATAACAATAACAATGGTTGTATTAAAAAATTATCATGCCCCCCCATAGCATGACTCGGTGAGGGCGAGGTTATTGAGGGGTGCTCTGGCTGGAGGCATCCTCCTCCAAGGTGATGCACTGGGGGCTCTTCTGTTGCTGCTGCTGCAAAAAAAGGAAATAAAAGAAATAAAATGTAAATTAAAAAAGTGAGAGTAGTATGTCATTCATCACTCTCAGCCTAACCTTAAGGACTTTGGGGCATTACTTTTTAATAATAAGTATCAAACACCCCTTTCATTATTTTCAGTCTATACTGTAGTTTTGTTTTTTAGTCCTTTTCTCTTTTTCCTTTTCTAATAAGAAGTCTTGTGGTACAAAGAGCTTCTTGTGGCTTTGTCTAAGGAGCTAAGAAGGATCTGGTGGGGTTAGATTTTGGATGGTAGCCCATTGTGGTTTATTAGCTAATAGCTTTTGCATAGGTTATTAGTGTGTTGATCAATTTATTTGATTTTGGGAGGCATGGTTTTTTGGTATTAGTGGTTAGAGTTCCAGTATTTGTTTGGTAAGGCTTGAGTTTGAATCCTTGCTCAACAACAGGTCTTTTTGGTTCTTTTACCCACATTTATAAATTAATAATTAATAATTAATAATTAATAATTAATAATAAAAGAAGGAAATAAACATTAAAAAGCAGAAGGGGTACACCTCCATTTTCCTTTGGTTGAGTTTGCTGTCTGTGCATAGTCCACAATGCCTAAGTCTAAGTGGTCTTAGAAATCTGGTCGGAAGGCACCTAAGCATCTCCCATCAAAGTGCCCAGTGATTGTTTCAGGAGGATGATCTGGGCACGGGAAACAGTGGCGTACTCAGCCCTCCCAGCGCCTGGGGGGCGGGGGTTGGAGCGCCCCCATCGCTCCACGCCCCCCCCAAGCAGCCGGGCTCGGGGCTGAGTAGTGCGCCACCGGACCGGAGCCCCAGGAAGCAGCGCACCCCTCGGAAGCGTCACCGGCTTCAGGAGGCTCCGCTACGAAGCCGGGAGAAGCGCTACTCCGAGCGACCGCTCAGCTCGGCGGTCAGGGCCTTCTGAGAAGGTTCTGCGCGTCGAAGCGCCTTTTACTCCCTTCCGCTCATGTGCAGAACCTTTCTGAGGGCAAACGGGCCCGTGATGCTTCTGAGGGGCGCGCCAGCTGGGATCCGGTGCCGCGCCGCGCTGCGCAGCCCCGAGCCCGGCTGCCGCGCCCCCCGGAAGCTCGGCGCTTGGGGTGGAGCACACCTGCTCCCCCCATGTTAGGACGCCACTGACGGGAAAAGCTTTCATTGCTCACCTTGAGGCTATGGAGAAATCCATTTGTGAAGTTAAGCAGTGCAGTAAATACAGCAGTGAGCCTTCTGCTCGTACTTGTGCTGAGCTTAGGGCAAAAAAGTAATCTCATGCAAGCCTTATTCAATCACTACTTTCCAGACTCAAAATCTTGGAGAAGGGTGAAAAGAAGGCTGGCGATCCCCCTCTGGTGAGGGATGCTGGAGTTTTGGCATATGAAACGGAAGGAGAGGATGAGAACAGAGCTGAGAGGCAGGAAGGGAAAGAGATGAAAGTAGCAGGGAGAAGGATGAAGAAAGGATGAGTAGAGTGATAGAGACAGAAGGCAGGGCCCATGAGAGGGGGGTAAAGGGGGTAATTTGTACCCAGGTCCAGGAAATCAACCCTGACTGTTCCCTGGAAGGACAGGTACTAAGGCTGAAACTCAAATATTTTGGCCACCTAATGCGAAGAGAGGACTCTCTGGAGAAGACTCTGATGCTGGGAAAGATTGAAGGCAAAAGGAGAAGGGGAAGGCAAAGGATGAGATGGTTAGACAGCATCACCGATGCAACAAACATGAAAATGAGCGAACTCAGGAAGATAGTGGGGGACAGGAAGGCCTGGCAGGATATGGTTCATGGGATCACGAAGGGTCGGACACGACTTAACGACTGAACAACAACCAGGGTCCAAAACTGGGACAATCCCGGTTTCCGGGGTCCATCCGTATAATTTGTCCTAGCTTATTATACAATGGATGAAATATACCTCGAGAGCTTTATTTGGAGGTGCTTGGCAAAAAATAAATGTTTGAATAAAGGAAATAAATATGGACACCAGCATGGGCTCCATGTATCCAAGTACAGCAAAATCAGTCCTCCATCTTGCTTCATTGGTTATGGCAGGCTTAAATGTAGGCTTCTTCGTCCATCGTTGCACAGCTGCCCATCTCTGGCTCTTCCCATCCCAGCCTCCCTCTGCTCCTGTCCTGCCCACCTCTCCGGCCCTGTCTAACCAGCGAAGCCAGCGTGGGTCTTCCACCCGCATCATGTGGAGCACCCTCACGGGAGGAGGACGCTCTGCAAGGCTGATAGGACCGGACAACGAGGCAAGCCACCTCGGTGTGCTGTAGCAGGCTGACAGGGGGCCAGCTATGCGGGCTGCTGGGTATGTATTGTGGAATGCCAGACATGCAGTGTCCTACTGGGCCATTCTGGGGGAAAATGGTGGCTGACACAAGCAACAATTTAGAGGACTTCCGCTGTGGCCACTGCCTGAAGCTGCAGCATTTTTTTTTTTAGGGGGGAAAGAATCATATTGCTGCTCTGCTCTATTCACACCCATTTGGGCTGCAAACTCATCTGCATGCTGGGATCCTATTTTTCTATGATACAGATATAGTGTATAGATAGCCTTTTTAGAGCTGTGCTGTGCCAAATGTATAATACAGTATATACAGAACAGAGGCCTCACCTCCAGAATGTTTTGTCTGGTTCCATTATTTGTACTCCCCCATTCTTTCTTCTTTTTCTTCTTCTGTCTCTTTCCAATCCAAGTCCTGGATGGATGATGAGGTTCAGTGTTCCTCTACAGATCTGTATAATTGCTTGGCTTAAGTTGCTGCATTGTTTTTCAAATTTGAGGGGATAGGCTTATGTTCTTCTAAAATCATGCCAGATTGGTGCAGGGCTAATGGGCTGTTTTCAAACTGTCACTTAAATTGGTTTTTCCATTTCCTGCCTCTGTCATTTTGAATGTAAAACCTGTTTTGGCTAAATGCATACAGTATTTGATTTTAAATGGCTTCTCTTCTCCTTTCTATTTCATGGTAGCAAAGTCCAGAAGGGTAGAGACACATTCCAGATGAAAAAGTGTTCTTACATATGTGTGAAGCTTTAGTTTTTAACTCGTGTGTGTGTGTGTGTGTGTGTGTGTGTGTGTGTGTGTGTGTGTGTGTATAGGGGGGATCAGTTCCTAAATTTAAAATGCTCTAATAAAAAATGTCATGCAGCAGATTGCTTTTATTTGCTGCAATTAGATCCCATTACAAAATGAATGGGATAGACTTTAAGAAACCTCGAGGCACATTAAATAAAACCACTCTTTATTAGAGAAGAATAAAATGGAAAAATTCAGCAGTTTCTCCAGAAACTCTAGATTGGAGCTGCTGCTCCAAAAAGCGATGTATCTCTCTTTCATCGCAGCAAGAGCATCATGTCTAAGATACTGCGTTGTGAACACAGAAGTCCCTTGTTTGCGACTTTCCTTTGCCATGTGAACTCAGTAGGTGACCTTTGGCAAACTACTCTATGGCCTCAGTCCCCATCTCATCTGCAGTATGAGATGGATGACAACACAGAGGGGGTGGATATTATCTTGGCGGCACCAGTGTGCATCAGGATCCTATTCCCTCTTTCCCAGGCTGCCCCGCCCCTTTTCTCTCAGATATACACCAACAAAATGGTTGGCATACAGTATGTTGTCTGAGGAGACCCAGACGATCATCAGGCAGTCTACCAGGGGGTAAGTAAAACATATTTAAAGTAAAAAGTAAATATTTCTACTTATCTCCAGTCCTACTGGCTGTCTGATTCCCCCCCCCCCCCAGCATTGGATGCAACACACACTCTCTTTGCCAGTATGGCTGCATCAGCGGAAATGGTGGCGAATAGGATTGGGCAGTAAGTACTATTATCCCCAGCTAGGGAACTGAGGCTGACAAGGACCAGTTTGCCTAACGCTAGAACACAGGGCTGTTAATGTGTCATCATTTGACCTGCTATTTTTTTTTAAGTGCATGCATGGGGGAGGCTTCAACTTGTGGAGAAACTGTGGTTGGGGGGACAGTGGGGGCCTTAGGACTTTGTACCTACTGCAGTTTAGATTCCAATCATACATCCCCTGCATGCTATTTAAATTAGAAAAAAAGCTTCCATTGACTTTTAACAGAATACTTTTTTTCTAATTCAAATAGTGCATGGGGGGGGGCTTTGCAATAAAGATCAGAACCACAACCCCCTGCTGTGGTTCTGCCACAGTTTGAAATCCCCCCTCCATGTTATTTTTTGTATAAAATGAAAGAAAAAGATCTGACCAAATCATGCATTGAAGGTAGTGTGGTTTGGCTCTAAAGCCAAATACTGAATTCCTGACAGAAGTGAGATTTGAACTGGGGAAGTCCAGGCTTAGCCACTACACTACACCAGTACACCAGATCTCTTATTATTATTTTCAGTCGCATTGATATGCTTCAGCTCTGATTCACTATAGTTGCACAGCAAGATAGTTTTGTGTGTGGTAGTGGTGTTGCCAAGAGCAGCGTGCGGCACCCAGGGCGGTGATGTTGTAATGTTGTGTAACATTGCAATGTCACTTCTGGGTTCTCCTGGAGGAGGAGGCTTTGCGATTTGGCTGCTGTCTCCTCTGTTCCTTCTCCCCTGGAGGCTCAATGAGAACCTGGAGGCTCAATGAGAACCTCCAAAGGAGAAAGAGGGGATGGGTGCGGCAGCCAGATCACGAGTCCAAAGAAGGAAGGAGGAGGCAGCGGCGACTTTGTGACCTGGCTGCTGCCCCCCCGGGCCGTTCCTTCTCCTTTGGAGGCTCAACAAGAGCATCCAGGGGAGAGGGGTGGGCTGCGGCTTGGTTGTGAGGCTGCCGAAACAGGAAGAGGTGGCAGCAACCACGGCTGGTGCTGCTGCTTCTCCTGCTGCCACCATCTTGGCTGGGCCTCACTCGGCACCCCCTTCTAGCCTGGCACCCAGGGTGGACTGCCCCCCGCTTCCTGCTTGCTACTCCACTGGTGTTTGGTAGAGGCAGGGCTGGCCCAAGACCTCCTGATTCCTGATGTGGCATCTCAAATGATGATGTGCCAGTCTCTGCTCTTCCCACTCTCCAATGTTCTATCTAGCTCATCACTCTCTCCCTGCCGCACATTTCCTCTTCCTCTCTGACCCCCTCTTCTGTTTCAATCTAGGAAGTGGAAGGAGTGGTAGTAGTGGGGGCAAGAAGATGATGGGCGTCCCCCAGCAATCTTCTGCCTGAGGCAACATCTTCAGAGGGGGAGTTTGTTGGGGAAAAATTGAGGGAGAATGTGATATCCCTCACCATGTTGTGCTCCAATGCTGAATTGGGATCTTGCAGCTGTTCTGAGATATAACAGGACCACTTCTAGTCCACTTTCTCCTTAAATCCACCCATTACTGATATGTTTAGGGTAATAGGTAGTTTGGCCCTGGATAACACAAGAGAGTGGATGCATATTCCCATAGCTCAGTGTTTCCCAAACTTTTTTGACCTGTGGCTCCCTTGACCATTGGTGACCTTTGGCTACAGCTCCATTACATTTTGTTGATGCCTGCCAGTTTGGCATTGCACTGTTTTCCAAGAGGATTCTGTGGCACTCCGCGGCTCCCCTGGCTGGTTTCTGCGGCTCCCCTGGGAACTGCGCCTCCCAGTTTGGGAACCACTGTCATAGAGCTCAATGGCAGTGAACATGTTCTGCATGCAGAAAGTCCCAAGTGCAATTCCTGGCATCTGCAGATAGGGCTAGAATTATCCCAGACTGAAACCCCGGAGAAACACTGCTTGTCAATGTAGACAATGCAGAGCTAGAAGGACTAGTGGTCTGGTAGCTTCCTATGTTCCCTTCTGCAGTGCAGTGCAGATAGCGATGCACAGTTAGATGTGTATCTGCATCCACATTTGGAATGCCTGCTGTGTACGTGACTCACTCTCCCTTGCTGGATCAACAAGGCAACCTAGTTCAGATCTCAGTTTGCTTCTGAAGCTGATATCTAATATACTGTATATAAGCTGATATCCAATAACTTGCCTTACCATGAAATAGAATACAACCCAAGCAGAAAAGATTGCAGCGGTGTAATCGGTCAGCACAAAGCCAAGGGAAAGAGGAATGACTTGATGACATCCACTAGTCTTAAGAACAGAAGTTCCTTCTGAAAAAAAAAAAAGTTGGATAGTCTTTGGAAAACATAACTTTACCTCTCAATAAGAGGACATCTGGTGACATTAGTTGAAGTTCTACAAAATCTCCCCATGGTCTTCATAAATGCAGCAATTTTTAGTATAAGAAACTGTAATGCATTAGAGTTTTCTTGTTGCCTGGATGTATATCATTTGTCTCTCTCTCTCTCTCTCTGTGTGTGTGTGTGTGTGTGTGTGTGTGTGTAAGGCATTGTTTAAACAGTAAACTCTCTTAACCTGACGGTTCCTTTCTAGGCAGGAAAAGATAGATGGTGATCAATTTATTTTATTTACAAAGAAATGCCTCTGTCCTGCTTTCTTTCTTTATTTCATTATTTATTGAGTAAGATAATAGCTTATGGTACATACACAGCGCCAGCTGTTTGCAGGATGCCAAGAGCAGGTGGTCGGGGAGGCCTCTGATGAATTGCAAAAGACACTTACCAGCTGCTATCACTGTGTGAAATGAGCAAACCTGCAAAATCTTTATTTTCAATTGGATTGTACTTTTAAGTAAGCAAGGGAGACAGCCAGTATAACTACAGACCATGACCAACCGCCCACAAAAAACTGTGTGCAAACACCAGTGATTAGGGTACTGGTGTTTCAAAATGTTGCAAGACTAATGAGTCTGGAGTTGTAAGACAGAGAATGAGACAAGGAGTTCTGGCTGGGGGGTCCATTGGGTGCAGGAAGAAGGAGGAATGGGAGGAGGGGCTGGACTCTGGCAGCAGGGAGTTTTCTGATGGGCCTTAATGGCCTTCCCTGGAATCCTAACAATTCCCATTCATTCACTTCATCAACCATTCACCCTCGTAAACAACAAAGCTGGGCTTTGAACTTCCTCTTTTGCATTTATGTAGGGCACTCTTGTGTGCTGCCTCACCAGGGCACAATCCTTTGGTGATCACCACATCCTCAAATGGTCACTGATGAGATGCAGGGATAATGGGTTACAAAGACAGACATTAATAAGGTAAGATAAGAGAGGGGAGGTTTATTAATTTTTCAAGTAAAGTTAGGATGCCCAAGGGCACAGTAAAGCTGCAAAGAATCTAGTGAGGGATGAGGGAGGCCTAGCTGATTAATGCAAGTCAGCTGTCCTCCGAGGGTGATAGCAATAATGATGAGATTATGGAAGAACCTGCTGAAGACAAATGAGATGCATGTGGAATAAAAACTAAGTGTCCTAGTTACTCTTTTGGAGTGCATGATGGATTTCATTAAGGAGGAGCAGCAGCAGTATAAATGATTGCTGCTGATGGAGAAGCCAAAGCAGAAAGCGAAGTTTGCTTTGCTGGAGTGCCTTCATCTCAGATCTAGTGTGGCATCTGTAGGCTCCCCACTCATAAAGAGGAAACCCCCCCCCCTTCATGACTGAGTGCTTTTGTTAGGATACTACTAAGAAGGATGATTTCTCTTCTCTTCTAAGGGGGGCTTTAAACAGGAAGAATTTTAAAAACAATTTTTCATCATCCAGTTTTTACCCCACATACACTACTATTTGATTTGCGTTATTTAGATGCTCTCAATCTGAAATATGGCTTTTCCAAGGCCATGCAACTTCCCACAACTTGAGGTCCATGGGGTGGTATCCAGAGGTGTCTTCTGTTCACAGAAATGCTCTTGCACCAGCGGAAGGATGCTGTGCTAGTTTGCTATGTGGAGAAAGTTGCCTTTGTTCCAGAGTGACTCTTATCTTAGCAGAAAGCCACCGTGCAGTGTGTCAACTGCCTCTTGCGCACGTTCATTACACAACCTGAAAAGTTCCCCTACTGCTAGTGCTCGTGCAACATTGTAGAGCACCACCATCATTAAAACACCATCCATGAGTGTCATTATGGGTGCAGCACCTTCCATTGGATGGAATTCCCCCCCCCGCCTGCTTAATTGTCTTCCAGCATAATCCTATGCATATCTATTCGGAAGAAAGCTCCACTGAGTTCAATGGAACTTACTCCCGGGTAAGGGAGTGTAGGATTGCAGCCTTATTTTGGTTTATTCACACCTGTCAGTTGCTCCTCCATTCTTGGTCTTTATTCGCCTTTCTAGGACAAATGTGAGAGACAGACATAGAAATAGGTTCTGAAAGAAACATAATAAGATGTCTTAGGGCCAAGCTAAATGTTATAGAGGATGTGTGGCTCTAGGTGAGGTTACCTGCATTTTCTCCATGCACTTCCCTGGTAATGTCTAGTAAAAGAAATACCGTATTTTTGCTCCATAGGACGCATTGCATCATAGGACGCATGCATCCTATGGAGCAAAAAATAGGGAAAAAAGATATTTTTTTTCTTACCTGTGCTTGTGAGGTCTTCGGGAGGCCTGCAAAGGGTCGCGCAGGCCTCCCCGATCTTCGGTTCGGCGATAAATGGCTCTTTTCAGCCATTTCCGGTTTTCCGGGAAACCGGAAATGGCTGAAAAGAGCCATTTATTGCCGAACTGAAGATCGGGGAGGCCTGCGTGACCCTCTGCAGACCTCCCCGATGTTCATTTCAAACCGGAAATGGCCGAAAAGAGCCATTTATTGCCAAACTGAAGATCGGGGAGGCCTGTGCGACCCTCTGCAGGCCTCCCCGATGTTCATTTCAAACCGGAAATGGCCGAAAAGAGCCATTTATTGCCAAACTGAAGATCGGGGAGGCCTGCGTGACCCTCTGCAGGCCTCCCCGATGTTCATTTCAGCGATAAATGGCTCTTTTCAGCCATTTCCGGTTTTCCGGAAAACCGGAAATGGCTGAAAAGAGCCATTTATCGTCGAACCGAAGATTGGGGAGGCCTGCGCGACCCTCTGCAGGCCTCCCGAAGACCCCACAAGCACAGGTAAGTATTTTTTTACTTTTTAATATTCGCTCCATAAGATGCACATTTTCCCCCTATTTTTTGGGGGGGGGGAAATGCATCTTATGGAGCGAAAAATACAGTACATATCATGTTATTTCTCCATTCTCTACAAGCATCAGCCAATGACTTGAGGCACAGTTGTGGAGAAGTACACCATTGTGTTAATGATGATATATCACATGTTTCCTTTGCTACATGTTGGAGGGGAGAGCCAGCAACTGCCATATATACGTCCTTCACGCTATGTAGCTAGGCTCTAATGGACATTGTGCTCCTTTCTAGGCACCATCTTGTCTCCCATATTTTTCTTTGTTATTTCACCTTTCTCTTTCTCAGCTATTTTTGTGGTACAGCTTGTACTGTGGTTCGGAGTATCAAAATAACAGAGACATGTGAATATGTATGCACAATGTATGCACATTTAGGCTAAAGCTGATTTTGGAATCCACCTTAAAAAATGCAGAAAGAAAGATGTCAACCCAATATAGGAGGTTGTGTGGCAATTGCCATGTAATACAGGAAGTTCTCACTTAACGTTGCAGATAGGTTCCTTGAAACTGCAATGTTAAGTGAAAACAACGTATAATAAAACAAATGCTTACTGGTGGCTCAGTGATGCTCCAGGGGGGCTCTGGCGGGCTGCAGAAGCTGCTTCTGGGACCGTGACCCACTTCCTAGGCTTTGCTCTCGCCTCAGAATGCCTTGCAAGGCATTCTGGGGCGCGAATAAGTCGAGGAAGTGGGTCACAACTTGAAAGCAGCTGCAGCTTCAGAAACAACGTTAAAGTGAAACGACGGATATCGAAACGATAGTGAGGACTATCTGTATATAGATGGATTAAATTAGTACAGGATCTTCATGTAGAACAGTTGTATCTATCTCTATTAACATACCCAGACTTAGATTTAGCAGTAGAATGATACCCTTTTTCTACTCTAACCCAGCATTCAAGGTGTCTTCTCAGGTAAAATCTCACAGAGATTTTCAAGTGCTTTCATGATCACTTGGGAATTTTCCTTCCACTTCATTAGATGTGCATTAGTACCATTCACAACTGTTGCTTTGCTTAATCTAAATGGCAGCCCATTCAGCTAGTGTAGTATATACTCCCCCTACTTGTGTGTACCATATGCTGACTCACAACCCTGAAACTACATTCTGATACAGTTCTATCATGATGTAGTTAGTCTAGCCGTGTGAAACTTCCCTTTCTGTATTATTTGCTCTGTCATCCCACCCCTATTTCTTTCACCATCTTGCATCTCTAGTCTCTAGTGAAATTGACGGCTCAATCCTATGGGCTCACTGCATCCCTGGAACTCATGTTCAAATGACGCAGCATGCTTGACGGCAGTCGCAAACCGTCACTCACTATTCCGTGCAGCAAGACCACTGCCACAAGTGGTGAGCAGATGCACACCAGCTGTGTCCTGAACAGCGCCAGTAAGTTGGCACAGGGCGTGGGCAGTGGGTAGGGGTTGGGCGGAACGGGGCAGAGACAGGGAGGAGTTAGAATTGGGCTGTGAGAAGATCAGGGAAAAATGTTAAGTTTCAATAATGTCAAGTTCCTTCAATGCCCCACCTCCAATGAAAGTGACAAGGATGGGGAAAAGCGCTGTCAATGTAATGAATTCCAGTTTATTTTGACCTTTCTCTCTTTCTGGTCTCTAGTGCAACTGAGAAGTTCAGAGGAACGCTTTGTCAATTTCATAAATACTTCATCAGTTTCCCTCTCTAGCAACCCAGTACTATCCTTCTGCCCACCCCCTGCTGGTGCAGCTGTGCCAAAAATGCATGCGCTATATCCAGCAGGAGGGGGTGGAGCGGGAACCCCCCACCCCACAACGGGTATCTTTGGACTTGTATCAGCAGTTTTGCTGGCAGAAGTCCAAGGAGAAAAGGGGGCGAGGAGGCTGCTGCTGGAGGGGATAGGATCTAGCACGAGCCATCACCACCAGATCCACCCCCTCCCACAGCCTCCTTGCCCCTTGTTCCTCCCCCCTTTATGCCTAGTTTTGCTCCATTCCTGCCCCCATTCTGCCCCCCCTCTCGCCTCCCCTGCTGGCTTACCTACTCCAGCAGGTGGCCAGCGGTCCGGCGACACGCACGGGAAGGCTCCAGCTTGGCACACTGCTGAAGCGCATTTTACAGCTGCTTTTCAGCAGCCAACGCTGGCGGAATGCTAGTTCGCCAGCACGAAGAGTCCATAGGATTGGGCTGTTCATTATAGAATTACATATTGTACCAGTGCTGGTACACACCCACATTCTGACAGTAGTGAAATTGACAAGGTCTTCCCTTAGTCTTCTCAGTTTTACAAAAAACTGAGGGAGGATAGGGGAGGAATTATTTGCTACAGATGCTCATGATCTGGGGAGAAAAGGAGGAACTGAGGAAGAGAGAAAGATCTATTGATAGTGAGCAGACACTTCCATAAAAAGAAGAGAGTTGATGTGAAAAAAACACACTCCCAAATTACTACAATTGTATGGGAAAATGGTGGCTGGAGGACTCAAAATGCTTCAAGGCTGGGAAGGACCTCCACGACCCCCCCCCTCTGCACAGGACTGCCACCAGTCAGTGAAGACAGCAGTGAGTTGGAGGTACCAGTAATCCACCTGCCTTCCTATATGGCAGCTTCCTATGCAAAACTGGGATTGAGGTGCTGGAGGGGAAAAGAAGCATGTTAGGAAAAAATGCATGGGGTGTTATGGGAGGTTTCACCTGTACTTTCGTATTCATGACGTCCACCTTGTGCATAACAATTCTGATTCTCCTCTTCTGACCACTTCAGCAGCCACTGCAGCCACCATTACATGCAGGTCCTGTCTCTATGGTAACATGAGATAAAAATCACAGCTGGGATCTCATTGTTATTGCTCCTGAAAGATGTTTGAAAGCTGACTTATTCAGCAGCCTTAGTGGGACACCAATTCCTTTAGCAGTAGCTAAGTATTTCAGATGAACTTCCCAAAATGGTGATAGGGGCAATGAGGAGATGCTGGGCACTGGCAAGTTAATGCTGAATGTTCCACAAGGAAAACACAAAACAAAACAAAAACCACACGTGCATAATTAGCAGTGCTCTTGTAGCTGTAACATCACATTGCCTTGTATTGATTTTTCATATCCTGTGTTTGCATTCAGTTTATTAACTGTCTCGCTTACAGGAAATCAAAATTATAGCAGAGACTGCTCACACCACTTTGCCAAGTCAGCATTTCTATAAGGAATTTTGTTTTTAATGCATTTGTATCAGGACTGAACTTGGCAAGCAAATGTCTTAGAGGGTATTTTTTCAAACAGATTTAAGTAAATTAATCAGATACAGTCAAAAAAATTGCAGAGATATATTGATTAATGTGTCTATCTTAGCCCCTAATTTGTTTAGTAATAATTTCATGTACTTTACTGATCCTTGTTGATTTATATTAGAATATATAAAGTTTAGCTTTTGAAATACAGGCAATTTTTCAGAAAAACGTCCCCTCTTCATGCATAGGAATGATTTAGTCAGAGATTGCTACATGCGCTCTCTCTCTCTCTCCCTCTCTCTCCCTCTCTCTCCCTCTCTCTTTTACACACACACACACACACACACACACACACACACACACACACACACACACACACACACACAAAGCTGCAGAAAAATGTATTTTTAGGTATTTGTGTTATGCACATATTTGATCAGTAACTATTTCATGATGTTTCTGCAATTACTTTTGATTTGATGCATCGAAATGACTGACATCTTTTGAAATGCCACTGATCTTCAAAAAGCTTTTTCCAGTTCATATTTTAATATGTAATTACCTGATAGACTAACATCCCTGTATTATTAAAATGATCTAAATACATATTTATGCAACAGGCAATAATGGCTTCATTTTAAGAACTCCCTTTCTCTTTATTTACATGACAGACAGTGTCCTATCATGTCAGCCTCCATAAACCTCGTTTCGGAGTCACATAAAGCCATAACACTCAGCTTTGGGGATTTGTATTGTGCGGTAGTGAATCAAAGATTATTGCTATTTATTCCTGCATAGGAAGAGTTTAAACCTTTTTTAAAAAATAGAAAAATGTTCTCTGGAACCAAAATAAATGTTGAAAGGAGAAGAAAACCAAGCCGAACCAAAATAGCAGCCCTGAAAGGATGTGCGTGTACCATGCCTCTGATTCCCAGTAGCAGATGTTTTGGGTATTGAAGTTCCCATCAGAACAGCTGCAGAAATGTAGAATCACATCTGGGTTTGTGACATGGCTGCATCATTACCCACTGACAGCAAAACAGCCAGATGTCGCTGATTCGTTTTAGGGATTGAGCGGAAAGTCTGGGCTGGTGAACATCCCTGCTTTACAACCAGCCACTTGCCATTGACAGAAACAGTTCCTGAAACGGTAGCAGGGTCAGTCGCTGCAAGTTGTGGGACGTCTCTTGCCTTAGTAGTCCAAGAAAATGGCAACAGCTGCTCCTCCCCACGAGCCACACAAGTTCCTTCATCAGCGGGTGTCTGTAAGAATGCAGGGAAGAGCTGCAGAGGGTGCTCGGAGGAGTGAGCACCAAGGTCTCAAGCCCAGAAGAGAAGTGCAGCATGAAACTGTGTTAGCAGCAGGTGGCACTTAAACAATCCATTTCTGCTGCCTCCAGGGTGTCGTGATCCCCAAAGGCAACAACAGCAGTGGGCGAATTCTCTCATTTTTTCCTTAAGAGACTTTCCAGTCAGCATAAAACATGTCAACATGAGGCTTCCGTATGCTACATATGTTGCTTTCTGGTCTTTTCTGCCTCAGCATCTGGTTTTAAATTTCTTTGCGTTTAGTTTGCACTGGGGGAGCCTCTTGAGTCCCAGTCATGCAACACCTATGTCTCAGTCAAACTACCATAGTTTTGTTTGCTGGCAACATGACTGAAGCCAGACTGTTGATTTGTCAGGTACACCCAGGGCTGGTCCAAAACCTTCCAGTCCCTGAGCCCTGAGGCAGTGTGCCAGATGCTGCCCCCCCCCTGCCTGGTGGTGTTAGCCAGACTCTGCTCCTCCCACTGGACTAGATTCAGGATTCCAATCCTCCTTGATTAGAAAAGGAAGAGCGGAGGAGAAGAGAGTGGTGGGCTGCTCCAGCACAGGCCCACCACTTTCCTGGACTCCATACTTCCTATTTTGTTCCATTCTCTGCTTCCTTTTACTAACCAGGGAGTGGGAGGAGGAGAAGTGGAGGTGAGCAGGTAGACAGAGATTGGCATCTCCCACCAGTGTGCTGACAGAGGTGATTGCCTCAGCTGGCCTCATGGATGAGCTAGTCCTCTGCTTGGTTGTGGTCAGAAACTCACTCACTCACACTCACACACACACGTATGTATGTATGTATGTATGTATGTATGTATGTATGTATGTATGTATGTATGTATGTATGTATGTTCTCTGCTAGTAGCTCCTGCACAATGCCAGAGTGATTCTTCCTAATGCTCTGTGAACAACATGGTCATTGAAGCTTTGGGTCCATCTTCCTTGGATGGGACTATAGTCTGTAGAGAAGCAAAGACCATTGGTGTATTATTGGTAATTACTGGGCAGGTGCATTCATTTTCACAACTAATGGTTCCTTTGAAAATGTTCATGAAATTGACAATGAATTGTCTGCTTATAACACCACCACGCAAAGTTTACATCCCCCTAAGGCAATTAAAAAAAATCAGCTTTTAAAATTAATTGCCTTACACTTGATTTTAGGGTATGTCCTAGCTGGACCTTCAGCTGAGTGTCGATTATTCTTGGAGTTTTGCTATAAGACTCAAGAGTTAGTATTTTATTCTACTACAACTTTATAAGAACAGTCATGTGTAAAAGAATTCTTTATCAAATGTTGTTATAAGCAAGAACCAAATGCAGTAGCCACTAGCTCTTATGAACCTCAAGGCATTTCTCCTTCTTTACAAAGTAGTACAGGTAGACTGCCCTGCCCTGAGTGCCTCTGAACACAGAAGTTCCATTCTTAGCTATCGTGGTTAATAGCTACCGATAGACTTGATAAGGGACATAAGACAAGCCCTGCTGGATCAGAACTATCAAGTCTAGGATCTTGTTTTCCACAGTGACCAACCAGATGCCCCAATGGGAAGTCACAACAGAACCCTCCCCCCCACTGTTGCTCCACAGCACCTGATGTTCAGAGGTAGACTGCCTGTGGAGATGGAGGCATCATTTAGCTATCATTTAGATAGCAGGTGCATGTGTTTAGAGCAGGGGTGACCAACCTTTCAACATGAATGCTCCTGGCCCTTTAATGGTTGCATAGGTGAGGGGATTTTTCAGCAGGTGCAGCTGCTTTAGCAGCACCATCAGCACTTGCAGCTGCCAAGGTTCTGTCTTCTACCCAACTCTTAAGAGTGCAGGGGCCCTAATGGTGGAAGTTTGGCCACCCCCGGTTAGAGAATTCATTCTGAATTGTTATGAAGAGTTGGGGACATGAGAAAGGATGGCGTTTGTTATGTACGTGTTTTTTAAGAGAAAGTGAACAAAGGCTAATGAAGCTTGCAGTCCTCATAAGTAGGCAAAACCTTAATATGTTGTTATGAAAACATACAGTAATTGTGAACATTAGCAGCATCTGAGTCTGGTGCAAAGAGAATTGCTAGATTTTCCCCTGCAGATACAAAAACAAACCATCTGTGTGCTTGAGGAATGATCATTTTCACACTCTTGGAGGGTGGGGGTGGGGGAGCACATATATTTGCAAAGTCTTCATTTACAATTGATAAATGTTACACTGGATGGCCGTGCTCAGTGGAAAGTGTTGAAGATAATGAAAAAAACCAAACTGGTTAATGATGAGACTATTATTATTCACTAGTTCATACTTAGATTTAAAAAAAATCCTCAGACAACAATTTACAGTGCAATCCTAGGCATGTCTACTCAGAAGTAAGCCCCATTGAGTTTATTGAGACTTACTCCCTGAAAATGAGCGAACTCGGGAAGATAGTGGAGGACAGGAAGGCCTGGCGGGATATGGTTCATGGGATCACGAAGGGTCGGACACGACTTAATGACTGAACAACAACAACAAAGTGGCACGACCCTATGCATAACTACTCAGAAGTAAGCCATATTGTATTCAATGGGGCTTACTCCCAAGAAAGTGTGCATAGGATTGCAGCCTTATGGCGCAATCCTGTATAAGTATGTGCGGCCGGCCTAAAGGGCTGGCCGCTGCATCCTGAGCTCATTGCGGCCTGCACCGGCACAGCCTGGGCTCTCCTCAAGAGAAGGGGACGTTTGTTCCCTTCCCCCAGTGTAAGTGGTGTGGGTCGCAATAATGGGCCTCCTCGGATGCGCACCATTCAAAATGGTATGTGCTAGCAGCATGGCTTGCTAGAGGGGAGCCATTTGTAGACAGGACATTAAGAAAGCAACATGATACTGCACGCCAAAGGAGAATGATGTCGTCTGCTGCTCACCATTACCCAGTATGCAGAGCCCAATGGGGAGGCTTACTGGGTAATATTGGGTACAGGGCGGGCCCAAGACCTCCTTGTGCCTGAGGTGGCATCCCAAATGCCGCCTGCCTAACTGGGTGATGAGCCAGTTTCTGTTCCTCCAATATTCTAGCCCACCACTCCTCTCTCCTCCACACTCCTGCTCTGTCCTCCTATTCCTTTTCCAACCCAGGAAGTGGGAGGAGGAGGATCAGTAGAAGCAAGCAGAGAGCCAGATCTGCTGCCTGAGGTGACAGCTTCAGTTGGCCTCATGGATGGGCCAGCCCAGGCTGGGTAGCCACAGTGGCCACAGACATCCTTCCCCTTCTTGGGAGGTTGGCTGAGATGGGCTCTTAGTCAGTGCCTGACCTGGCTGCCCCATGTCCTGGAACTGGGTTTTCAATGAACCTTTATACATAATTTCCAAAGGGTACTTCTATTGTGCTGGTGTGTTTGGTATGTTTGTTAGACAACTTGACTGGTGATTCGATTCATAATTTGAAAATGGATGCTGAGTATTTCATAACTGCAAGCATAAGCTGTCTCTGCAGGGCCTCACGTAGGCATTCTTCGGTACCTGTGACTGTACAAGCATTATCACCAGAGATCTAGCTAGCATTTCTTAGCAGAGGGGATCTTTTGCGCTACTGAATGGATCTCATTCTTCATTTTGCCCAGCAATATTGTTTTTACCATCACAAGAAAAGGACTGGTGCCAGGTTGCCTGTAGTGAAATCTGGTGAGCAGTCACTTTGGGTTGTGTATTCCAAAGGGAATGCCATTCGTCTCTCTGCAAACCCCATCTCTTTGTGTCTTGAAAACACAAATGGGTTGAGAATAGGTATCATTCAGTCTTTTTGATTTGTACAAAAACATCAAATGGCTGAAAAGCGTTCAGGTATGAAAATGTACAAAAATACACAGAGGCGTCGCTCCGGTAGGGGCGGGGCTGTAAGTTTTGCTCGGTCGGAGTCCCGTTTACCGAACGAGCAGGAGGCGGCCCCGCCCCCTCACTGTCCGAGCCATTCCCCTGCGGAGAAAGCAGCAGGCAAGAGACCCTGCCTGCTGCTTTCTCCGCAGGGGAATGGCTCGGACAGTGAGGGGGCGGGGCCGCCTCCTGCTCGTTCGGTAAACGGGACTCCGACCGAGCAAAACTTACAGCCCCGCCCCTACCGGAGCGATGCCTCTGAAAATACATGATTGCCAGGTTCACATGAAGTCTGTTGCTGGATTGTACCACTCTGAACTGAAGATAAGGGACTGAATGTTTGGAGTACGGTTCCCACTGTGCCAAAAATGACCCTGTTTTTCCAGCTTTTTGATTTGTTTTTTTTTCTGAGGCAGGTGGGTAACAAAGTTTAATCACAAATCATTTTGGGGCCACCACAGGGCTTTGTCCCTTTACTGCTGTACTTTACTGCTGCCCCTGTACCAGATTTCCCCCCCCCCTATTTTTCAAGAGTTGTGACATCATTCACCAGGCCCTACTTTGTGGCATTACTAGTCTGGCATTACTAGTCTAACCTAGTTTGGCTGCTGTCATGAAGGAAACAAAATGGTTGTTTTGCCAAAACAACCATTTTGCCAAAATGGCTGCTGTCATAAAGGAAACAAGAATTAACTAAAATCCCCTGCACTTTCAAAGCCAGCATGTCTTGAAGGATAATCGAACCTTCTCCCTGACATGCTAGTTTGCTATGTGGAGGCGTTTTTTGGGGGGATACGTACAGTACAAACATTCAACACCACCACCCCACAGTCTGGAGTGATACATACCACTATCCATGTGGGCATTTTGGTGTGGTAGATTGCTTTTTCTTGAGGCATTTCAGTGAAGTTAGTGCTTCCAAACTTGAGAGTAAAACAATCATTCAGACACCTGCCAGTAAAATACTATATTGTCATGTATTTTATCCTCTCATGTGATTGTTTGGACCTCAGGAGCTCCAAGAGATTTTTCTTAGTGGTTGCAATGTCCTTCTTCATCCTAGAAACACACAAGAAGAAGGGACATTGAGTTTAAAAGTGGAGGTGGACGAATATTCATAATTTAGTTGAATGTGGACGAATATTCATAATTTGGTTGAAGGTGGAAAAATATTCATAATTTAGTTGAAGGTAATAGAAGAAATGGGTATTTCTGCAACTTCATATAAGTAGAATAAATGGGAATAGCTGTAAGGCCGACAAAGAAGGTAACTTTTTATTTGCCTGCACTTACATGATGCATTTGTTATGAAGATAAAAATGTACCGTAGATAAAAATGTCATCCATTGTAATTAGTTATATATTTGTAACTTGTTATATACTTGTTATATACATTAATGTAAAAAGAAATACAGGTACTGTATATGTAACTACTGTACATGCAAGATCATGATCTTTTGGGAAGCTAAGGCTGCAATCCTATAATCCTGATGTGGGATTAAATCCTATTGAATTCAATAGGAATTATTTCTTAATATGCATGTAGCATATGCATATACTGTACAGCTAGTCATTTCAGAGACAAGGCATGCCTTTTCAGATGCTTACCCTGAATAGAACAAACACATCCATGTTGGCATCACAGCCGCAGACTCTTTCCTGACCTCCACCCATTTCTTTCAACATGTGAAGGCTGCATCAGCTTTCCACTACTACTGCATCAAGAGAAACTGTTTTCTTCATCAGGTATTCTCGAGGTACCACCTCGTTGTGTTGTTATCATTATGTTAATCTTTTTATGAACTAATTAACCAGTTAATAAAAGACAAAGTGCAAAACAATTAATTGGCACCTGATATCCTAATTAAAACATTTATGATCTACAGTGCATGCAGAACTATTTCTTTCTTTCTAATCACATTTATTTTTTCTCTATGAAGTAACAAATACAAAGTTTAATTGTTTACCCACTTCTGTTTTCCATTCTATTTCTGTACAGTGCAATCTTGTCTACATTTAGACCGGCGAAGCAACTGCTCCGCCAGTCTAGAGTGTCACAGACGTAAAGCACATTTGGGCACCTGACAAGTAAGCGGCACTGGGGGAGAGGCTTGCAACACTCCTCCGGCACCACAGAATGGTGGAGCGCCGTGACAGAGAGGTAAGTCCCTGCTGGGTGGCAGAGGGCAGAACAGGGTGTTTCGGGGGAATGGGATTGGTCTGCCAGGCCCAGGAAGGGAGAGGGATCATCAGCAGTCTCCTCCGCCATATCCTGTTCCCCTTTCCAGGCCTGGCTGGCGTTACACAGCTGGCTTGAATGTGCACCAGCAAAATAGCTGGCGCACATTTGAGTAGACCCATTGGGGTAGCTTGGGCTCTAAGGATAAGGGGACGAACGTCCCTTTACCCCGAGGAGACCTCTGGCTGCACTGCCGCAGGCCCCATCCTGCACAGAATGCGGCAGGTGCCTTATTTGTGCCGCCATGTCCTGCTAGACAGGATTGGGTTATGTTACTAAAAGTGCAATTCCATGCAGGTTTACTCAGAAGTAAGTCACATTCTATAGGAGTCAGACCCCAATCCTATCCCAATTTATGCTATAGCATGCAGGCTGGCGAAAAAGGCTTACGCTGCTGTGGTGGTGGTGGTGGGGCAACCTGAAGGCAAATGCGATGTAGGTAAGAACCGCTTTATCTCCATATAAGCCTCAGGCCATCAATGGGTCTCCTTGGATATATGCGACCTATTTGGGTGGCATATGTCCAAGGACAGAAAAGAGACAGGGAGGTTTTCAAAAAAGGGGATACGATTCGGGGTGTGTAATGGCCACCTAATCCCTCCCTCCCTTGTCCAACAGGCCCCCAGTTCTTCCCCTGATATGCCCCGTTCCTCCCCCTCCCCGCCCATCCCCACAACTGACTTACCGGCTCCAGAGGATCTGGGAGTGCCACTGCTGCATGGCTGGCACCACTAGCTGTTACTGGCAGAGATCCGGTAGCATGCTATAGAGTGTCACAGTTTGCAATGTCATAAGTCGGACTGTACTGCTGGAATGTGAGTTCCAGCAATGCAGCCTGAATGATAGGATAGGGCTCTTTATCTCAGGAAAGTATTATAGAATTGTAGCCTGAGGACCACTTCATGCACTATGGAATTCCACCACAGAAGACACTTTTATGAATGACATTGCAAGTGTATATAGTCTTATGTGTATATAGTCACATGCCAAGATCACAAACGCTGGATGCACACTGTGTTGGGAAGCTGTGTGACACTTCTATTGAGAAATCTTCATTGCAAAGGGTATCTTCCTGTACTCCTACTCTCATGTGCCTTGAGAATGTGCAATAGGGCAGGCTAGAGATATAAATAAATATATTTTACTCTGGTCTGGATCTATGCAAATTGACCAAGCCCACGTTTAAATTGAAGAACTCCAAAATAAATATTGCACTTATTTTTCATCTAAACGGCAATCTATGAGATGAGCCAAGGAAGAAAAGTACCCTAGTTAGAACTCTGAAGGGCTTTTGTGTTGCATTAGCAAGCTTTGTTCCCTTTAGTATAATAATATAAAGATGGCATATGCAGCACAGAATGAGTGTTTTTAATAACTTTCCTAAATGTTCAATTAACAACCATGTATCACACAAATTGGATGCTGAAACTACTGGAGTATTTTCAGCTGTTTTGTAAAACTCAAAACTGCTGTACAGGATCAACACTCAGAACCAAATTACGCTTTCCTACTCTTTCCCTTCCCGTCATTTTTCTGTTTAAAATTGCCGCTCAATCTGATTTCCCACCCACAGGGGAAAAGATGCAGGGTCCTTGTATATTTTCCCCTGCAAGGGAAATAAAAGCAGCTTGGACGAGGCAATTTTGAGTGGACAAACAGTGGTGGGGAAAGGATTAAGCAGCCTCTCCTTCACTATTCCTTGTGGGTTGTGCCGGATTTAGACTTGGTGAGACCCAGGGGCTATACAGTATAAAGCTTGGAGGGCTATACAATATAACAGAGCAATCCTGTGTAAGGATGGGCCGCCCACCAGATCTTGTGCTCTGCCGCAGCCAGGCTCCCTCATGGCCGGAGGTATACTCGGGGAAGAGGACACTCATCCCCTTTCCTGAATGTAAAGCCAGGCCCAGCTGATCGGCCTCCTCGGATTTCCGCCAGCAAAATCTCTGGCAGAAGTAAGAGGAGGCCGTGTAACGGCCCAGCCGGGACAGAGATACGGCTGAGGCCATCCATGCTCCTTCCCGGGCCAGCTGGGCCAATGGGCCCCCTCCCTTTACCACCGATCCTCCCCCCACCTGCTGGATCCTTACCTGGGTCTGTCGGCGGAGCAGGGGAGGCCGACCTTGCGCTGGCCTTCCCTGCTCTCGAGTCGTCGCAAACATGCCTTACGGCAGGTTCGCAACAGCTTCAGGTGGCAGAACGCTCGTTCCGCCACCCGACCTTCACATAGGATTGTGCCGTAAAGCTTGTATAACCCAGGGGCTATACAGTATAAATACACACTAAACCCCAATGCAAATACACAATTTGAACTCATGAGGAAGAAGGGTAGTTCTTGGAACAATCTGGAATAGAGAAATGGTGGGCAGGGAAAGGGTTAAGCACCCCTATCCCTGCTGCATTTCTGCTTCCAAATTCCCGCCTCCCCAAAACAATTTTTGTTTTCCAAAGATGGCATTGGAGCTCAGGACCAAACTAGAAGTGCTGTGGGAAATACCTGAATGTATCCCCTACGGGGGGTTTTCTTTTGTCAAAAGCAGTTTTGTGCTTCACCTTGATCCAGCTTGCCCCCTTGAAGCTGCAATTAGATTTGGAGGGAGAAACAGACCCTCCTCCATCCAGCACCATGGCTCCAATCAAAATTTGGGCCCTATGCCAACTCTTAATCAAAAGAAAAATATGATTGGAACAAGGTTCCTGTCACTTCTGCATCATATTTAGTGTGACCCTCAGTGACATGTGTTTGTGTGTAACATGTAATTACATTAACATGTAAAAAGAGAGTAAGCAAGCGATGTGCAGAATCCTCCTGAGACATGTCACTTGTTTTAAAGGAGGTAATTTGATTTCTCTTGAAAGCTCTCAGATGCTCCTCCTCAAAAGGAACCCTGAAATCCTCGTCACATTTCACTTCCTTGAAATGTTGGTTCTTCCTTTTCTGATGCATGGACACAGTAATGGGCAGCCTGATCCTGTGTAAAGATATGTGGCCAGTCAGACCGGTCTAAAGGGCCGGCCTCAGTATCCAATGCCCTTCCCGGGCTGCATTGGAGCGGCCCGGGAACACCTTGGGAGAAGGCATACATCCGGGGCGGCAGGGTAAGGGTGGCCTGGGCTGGGAGTGGGCATGGGATATTGGCGGAGCTCGCTGCCACTATCCCCCCCTCCTGGCCCGGGCCAGCACTGGTCGGTACAGCCCGGGCCCTGTACCGACCAGTGCCGGACTTATGTCCGCTGGTCAGTGCTGTGTCCTGAGGGCTATGGAGAGAGGGCTGCCAGCCTCTGCGCTGGCGGCCCTTACTATCCGGGTGCCGTAAATGCGCTTTATGGCACGTTTACGACACCCGGCGCCTGCGGAGCACATGCTCCGCCGGCGCCAATTTGTGCAGGATTGCGAAGTTAGACGGTTGGACTCAGCAGTCCTAGGCCATTGGGAGTACAGCAACAGCAGCGTTCACCTTGCCCTCTCCATTGTTACACGTGCAGCCAAAAAAGAAAAGAAGCGAATATGTGCTGTGGCTACAGGTGGAGTGGGCAAGGAGAACTTAAATCCAGGACTCTGGAGTTATGTTGACAGATAATTCTGTCTATTGACTACAGCCCCATTTGTTACTACTCTCTAGAAGCCACTTGAGATGTCCAGTGAACTTGTGCTTCAATACATGCTTATAAAAATGAGAAAGTACAATGAAACTGCACCATACCTGGCCACTTCTGAACTTATTGGACATTCCTGTACACACCACTGATCTGTGAAGTATGCAAATGGATGCGTTAATGAGATGGGCTTGAAGCAGTACTATTTTACTGCTTTCGCATTGAGAAGGAGGGAATAGTGGGAATATCTGAGTATCTCTCAGACTATGGGAAAGGGGAGGACTTAGTGAAATGGCTGACTGATATTCGGAAAAGTACCCCAGTGTTGGTGCCATAATGAAAATGATAAGGATAGGGTACCATCTAGTGGATAAACAGTAAAATGATCTCTATGGCATTTAACCTATCTAGTGTCTTTAGTAAGCAAGTCCCTACATTGCTCTGGTCTTATATGGAATAATACTTCAGTGCAGGAACTGACATGCAATCCTCAAGAAGGTTTTCATGCATGCCGGCTAAAATCATTGCAACTTTTTCCTTCAAAAAGATGAGCAAAAACATTTCTGTGGGCCCAATCCTATCCAACTTTCCAGTGCTAATGCAGCTATGCCAATGAAGTGTGCACTGCATCCTGAGGGGGGTGGGAGTCACGGAGGCCTCCTCAAAGTAAGGGAAATTGTTGTCACTAGAAAGTTAGACAGGATCGGGCTGTGAGGGCCCAATCCTATCTAAGATGTGGTGGTCGGCCTAAAGGTCCAGCCACTGCATCCTAGTCAGGATGTGGCCTGCGTCGGTACAGCCGGAGCTGACCTCGGGGGGAAGGAAAATTTTGTCCCCCTCCCCCAGGGTAAGCACCGGAGACCCCAGTGGGCCTCCTCGGATGTGTGCCAGCTCTGGAGCTAGCGCACAACCAGGGAGGCTGTGTAAGGCCGGCCCAGCCTGGGAAAGGGCTTGGGATATAGGCACAACACAGTGCCAATATCCACGCCCCCCTCCCAAGTCTGGCCGGCCAATGGCCCCCTCCCCTGCCACCCTGGCCCTCCCTCCCCACGCCCTCCCACCGCCTGGCACAGGACTCACCTCTTCCTGGTGCTGTGGAGTCTGGACGATGGCTGAGTAAGCGGTGCCGGCCTTCGCGCTGGCGCGGCTTATTTGCTGGGTGCTGCAAAAGTGCTTTACGGCACCTTTGTAACACTCAGTGCCAGTGATGTTAATCTGCACAGGATTGTGCTGCTAGTCTTCTCCGCTAGGTACAGTTCTCAGATTCTTACAGTAGAAGATATATTTGTTTGAAAATTAGTGATTCCCTAATAATTGATCAGGAGAGACAATGAAATCTCAGAAACTTGGCAAGTATATCACCAGGCTGTGGAGGTAGATATAGTGATGACAATGAGCAAATATGGTTAGGTAGGAGAGCACTAGCGGGTGTCGCAGTGGGTTAAACCGCTGAACCATGAGCTGTCGATCGAAAGGTTGGCAATTCGAATCCGCGACGGGGTGCTTGGCCAGCTCTCGTTGCTTGGCCAGCTCCTGCCAACCTAGCAGTTCCAAAGCATGTTAATGTGAGTAGATAAATAGGTACCGCTTGTGGGAAGGTAAACAGCGCTCCGTGTTCCAGCCGCATGCTATGCGCTGCGGCAAGGAGAGTCATGCTGGCCACATGACCATGGAGGCGTCTTTGGACAACGCTGGCTCTTCGGCTTTGAAATGGGGATGAACACCACACCCTAGAGTTGGACACGACTGGACTTAATTGTCAGGGGTCACCTTTACCTTTACCTAGGAGAGCACTACTCTAAGATTTGGTGATGTGCAGCAGTACCGCCAAAAGTTTGTTTCTCAAAGAATGATGTTACGGTACAGAGACATATGCAACACACCACGTTTCACATCAGTCTAATATTAACTTAAGTTAGAAAAATGATTGCTCTTGCCCAAGTCACCCAATCATTCATTCTTCACGCAGTGGTGAATGTCACTGCTCCTCCTGTAGGAGAGGCCCTGGAGCTCTGCTCCTCCTCAACTCCATTCCAGGTCCTCAGTTATTTTTAATTTAAACAGAGAGAGTTAGGAAGACAATCAAGAGATGAATGCAGAACAAATTCTTTATACAGACAAAATGGACACCAGATATTATCAAATACTGTCCTTGAACACTGTACTTTTTGGATTAGTTAAGACACACGTTTGCTGAAATCAACCCATTTATCAGTACAGTTTATACAGGCACCTTTGGAAAGCAACTTCAGGAGCAGCGAGTGGTCTCACTGGGATGAAGTGGCTCACTGGGACAAAGTGGCAAGGTAAAAAAGACACAGCGAGTTAAGCAGCTGGGCGAGTTCGGCAGCGGGGCGAGGAAGCCAGGCCCCACACACTGCCCGGCACTTCTCCTCTGTGGAGAGGAGAGAGGAAGAGAGGAGAGCTCCAACAACATTTACCCAAACTTTGATAAATCCATAACTTACACTCAAAAGCTATGCAGTCAGACAGCCAGCAGAGGGGTGGGGGCTATCCAGTGTTTTGCACTGAGTGTCACATGTATGACTATCTGCCTCTTGGGCACAAGTCATGGGTGTGTGCTTGGTGCAAAGAGCTCCAGGCTCTCAGGGAACGGGTTCGCTCCCTTGAAGCCACGGTTGCTGACCTGGAGAAGCAGAGACAGGTAGGGAGGAACCAGGGTGAGACTTCTAGGGACGTGGAGGCATCATCGCACCCTCAGTTGGCCAGCTCCTCAGCTGCCAGGAAAGGGAGTCTCAGGGCTGGAGGACGTCGCTCTGGAAAAGAGGGAAACAATCCCACAGTGGGGACCCCTTCTTTAGGTGATGGGCCCGTATCCAGTCGTACTATGGATACTCCTCTGGGGAGGGGGGGAAGGGGGCTTCTTGTCGTGGGTGACTCTATAGTCAGGAACATAGAGAGGGGGGTCTGTGACGGATGTGAGGACCGCATGGTGACTTGCCTACCTGGTGCGAAGGTTGCGGACATCACCTCTCGTCTAGGTAGGCTGGTAGAGAGTGCTGGGGAGGAGGTAGCGGTTGTGGTGCATGTTGGCACCAACGACGTGGGGAAATGTAACCGCGCGGTCCTGGAGGCCAAATTTAGGTTGCTAGGTAGGAAGCTCAAATCCAGGACCCCAAAGGTAGCGTTCTCAGAAGTGCTACCTGTTCCACGCACAGGGCCAGCTAGGCAGGCGGAGCTCAGGGGTCTCAATGCGTGGATGAGACACTGGTGTCAGGAGGAGGGGTTTATGTTTGTTAGGCACTGGGGAACGTTTTGGGACAAGCCAGGCCTGTACAAGAGGGACGGGCTTCACTTGAACCAAAACGGAACCAGACTGCTGGCGCATAACATTAAGAAGGTGGCAGAGCAGCTTTTAAACTGACTCCTGGGGGAAAGCCGACAGGAGCCGAGGGGCATCCGGTTCGGGACTCCTCATCCCTAGGGAATGAGGTGCAGACAATGGGGAACAGTCAAGTAATAACAGAGTAAGAATTGGGAGTGGTAGCGTGATGGGACATGACAGCCAGTCTAGCAGGACAGAAGGCTGCAGGAATAAAGGTGCAAACATGCAGTCCTTCTTGGGGGACCAGGTATATAAGTGCTTTTATGCAAATGCCTGAAGTCTACGGGCAAAGATGGGAGAGCTGGAATGTTTGGTGGCTAGGGAAAACATTGACATAGTAGGTATAACAGAAACCTGGTGGAATGCGGAGAACCAGTGGGATACTGCAGGATATAAACTCTATAGGAGGGACGGAGAGGGGCGTGTTGGAGGTGGGGTGGCCATCTATGTTAAAGAGGGGGTAGAATCCACCAGAGTAGAGCTGGAGGGGGGCTCTGACTCCATAGAATCACTGTGGGTTAGATTACCAGGCTCAAAGAGTGATGTAATAGTAGGGGCATGCTACCGTCCTCCAGATCAAAAACCTGAAGGGGATCTTGAAATGAGGATGCAAATCAGGGAGGTGTCAATGAGAGACAGGGTTGTAGTCATGGGGGACTTCAATTATCCTCACATCGACTGGGTCAATTCATGCTCAGGTCATGAAAGAGAGACTGGATTTCTGGATATATTAAATGACTGTGCCTTAGAGCAGCTTGTCACGGAACCGACCAGAGGACAGGTGACTCTGGACTTGATATTGTGTGGCACTCAAGATCTGGTCAGGGAGGTAAATGTTACCGAACCGTTGGGGAACAGTGACCATGCTGCGATCCGTTTCTCCATGCATGTCGGAGGGAGAGTGCCGAGTAAATCTGACACGAAAACCCTTGACTTCCGAAGGGCAGACTTCCCCAAAATGAGGAGACTAGTTAAAAAAAAGCTGAAAGGGAAGGTAAAAAGAGTCCAATCGCTCCAGAGTGCATGGAGGCTGTTTAAAACAACAGTCATAGAGGCCCAGCGGGAGTGTATCCCACAAAGGAGGAAGGGCTCGACCAAGTCCAGGAGGATGCCGGCATGGCTAACAAGCACAGTTAAGGAGGCTATAAAAAGCAAGGAAGCTTCCTTCCGTAAATGGAAGTCTTGCCCTAATGAGGAAAATAAACAGGAGCACAAACTGTGGCAAAAGAAATTTAAAAAGATGATACGGGAGGCCAAGCAAGACTTTGAGGAACATATGGCAGGCAACATAAAAGGGAATAATAAAAGCTTCTTCAAATATGTTAGAAGCAGGAAACCTGCCAGGGAAACGGTTGGTCCGCTGGATGGTGAGGGAGAGAAAGGGGTGATAAAACGGGACTTGGAGACTGCAGAGAAATTAAATGAGTTCTTTGCATCTGTCTTCACGGCAGAAGACCTCGGGCAAATACCGCTGCTGGAACGGTCTCCCCTGACTAAAGAATTAAGTCAAATAGAGGTTAAAAGAGAAGACGTCTCAGACTTAATTGACAAAATAAAGAACAATAAATCACCAGGCCCAGATGGCATCCACCTAAGAGTTCTGAAGGAACTCAAGAATGAAGTTGTTGACCTCTTGACCAAAATATGCAACTTGTCCCTTAAAACGGCCACTGTGCCAGAGGATTGGAGGATAGCTAATGTCACGCCAATCTTTAAAAAAGGAAGGAGGGGGGACCCGGGAAACTACAGGCCGGTCAGCCTAACATCTGTTCCAGGGAAGATGGTGGAAAGTCTCATTAAGGATAAAATCTTAAAATACATAGAAGAACAAGCTCTGCTGAGGGAGAGTCAGCATGGCTTCTGCAAGGGGAAGTCTTGCCTCACAAACCTGTTAGAATTTTTTGAAAAGGTCAACAGGCATGTGGATGCGAGTGAACCCATGGATATTATATATCTGGATTTTAAGAAGGTGTTTGACACAGTCCCTCATGAAAGGCTCCTGAGAAAACTCCACAGTCTGGGAATAAGAGGGCAGGTCCTCTTGTGGATTAGGAACTGGTTGAATACCAGGAAACAGCGAGTGGGAGTCAATGGGCAATTTTCACAATGGCGAGAGGTGAAAAGCGGTGTGCCCCAAGGATCGGTCTTGGGACCGGTGCTTTTCAACTTATTCATAAATGACCTGGAGTCGGGGATAGGCAGTGCGGTGGCCAAGTTTGCGGATGACACTAAACTTTTCCGGGTGGTGAAGACCAACAGGGATTGTGAAGAGCTCCAGAAGGATCTCTCCAAACTGGGAGAATGGGCAGCAAAATGGCAGATGCGCTTCAATGTAAGTAAGTGCAAAGTGATGCACATTGTGGCAAGAAACCAAAATTTCACATATACGCTAATGGGTTCTGATTTGTCTGTGATGGATCAAGAGAGAGATCTTGGGGTGCTAGTGGACATGTCGATGAAACTGTCGACCCAGTGTGCGGCGGCTGTGAAGAAGGCCAATTCCATGCTCGGGATCATTAAAAAAGGGATTGAGAATAAAACGGCCAATATCATTATGCCTTTGTACAAATCGATGGTAAGGCCACATCTGGAGTATTGTGTCCAGTTCTGGTCACCACACCTCAAAAAGGATATACAGTGATGCCTCACAAGACAAATGCCTCGCACAACAAAAAACTCGCAAGACAAAAGCATTTTGCAAGTTTTTTGGTGACTCGCAAGACAAATTTTCTTGCAAAAACAATTTCGTCTTGTGGAACACTCAGCTCCTAAAGCCACAATCTATTCAAATGTTAAAGTATTCAAGAGGGTTAGCAGACTGCAAACAGTACAGCCCGAGGCCACACCGATTATCACCCGACAAATAGCTAACACCAGCAGAGATAAAGGCAAAGCAGAGATAAAACTACCATCCTGAAAAACTTCCCATCCTAGTAGGTGTACTGATTAAGACCCTACCCATTCTTCGTTTTGGCCCGGAAGCGGCAGCAGCAACTTGGCACAGGCTGTCTGCCTGCCTGCTTCGAGTCTCTTACTGACTCACACAGGAGCCGCCCTCACGCCGAGGAAAGCCTCTTCAGCTGTTGCACGGCCGAGAGGTAATGGTGCATTTAGTGGTGCCTGCTCCGCCCCTTAGCCTGGCCGGCACCGCGGCAGGAGGATACTGTAGGCGACAGCTACACTTGCCATTTGAATAAAGTATTCAAGAGGGTTAGCAGACTGCAAACAGTACAGCCCGAGGCTACACCGATTATCACCCGACAAATAGCTAACACCAGCAGAGATAAAGGCAAAGCAGAGATAAAACTTCCCTTCCCTTCCAGAAACGGTGTGCATTACTAGAACGGAGCTCTGGGAACTGTGAGTACTGTAAATACTTAAAAGTAAATAGCACGGCAGGGGAGGTGACTCACAAGACAAAATTATTCGCAAGACAACATGACTCACGGAACGAATTAATTTTGTCTTGCGAGGCACCACTGTAGTTGAATTGGAAAAGGTGCAGAAAAGAGCGACCAGAATGATTCGTGGGCTGGAGCACCTCCCTTATGAGGAAAGGCTACAGCGTCTGGGGCTTTTCAGCCTAGAAAAAAGGCGCCTGAGGGGGACATGATTGAGACTTATAAAATTATGCATGGGATGGAGAGAGTGGATAGAGGGAAATTCTTCTCCCTCTCGCACAACACCAGAACCAGGGGACATGCACTCAAATTGAGTGGAGGGAGAGTTCGTACAGACAAAAGAAAATATTTCTTTACCCAGCGTGTAATTCATCTGTGGAACTCCTTGCCACAGGATGTGGTGATGGCACCTGGCCTAGATGCCTTTAAAAGGGGTTTGGACAGATTCATGGAGGAAAAGACCATCACAGGTTACAAGCCATAAGCAACCTCCTGGTTTTAGAAGTGGGTTTTCTCTGTGCCAGGTGCAAGGGAGTGTCAACGGGAAACAGGTTATCTTGTTGTCTTGTGTGCTCCCTGAGGCATCTGGTGGGGCCACTGTGTGATACAGGAAGCTGGACTAGTTGGGCTTTTGGCCTGATCCAGCAGGGCTCTTCTTTTGTTATGTTCTTCTTAACTGCGATGGAAATCTAACAGCATTCGAAAAGCATAAAAGCACTGAGAGTTCTTCTACACATCAAGCAGATGCAGGGCGCAATCCTGTTGAAGTTTGGAACGGTGGAGCGAAGGCTCTGCCATTCCAAGCCATCATGAACATGCCGTAAAGTATGTTCGCGATAACTTTAAGGACAGCCGGAGTGGAGGCCAGCTGCCCTCACTCTGCCGCCAGATCGCCCATGCGGCCGCCGGAGAAGGTAAGTGCAGCTCCGGTGGGGGCGGTCCGAGCAGCCAGGGAGGGGGGCCATTGGCCAAGCCGGCCTGGGGGGATGGGGATGGCGGCCACCATATCCCCATCCCCTTCCCGGGCCAGATCCGCCTTTACACGGTCTGACTTCTGCCAGTGAAATAGCAGTCGGAAATCCGAGAAGGCCCATTGGGGCCTCCCAGCGCTACACCCGGGGGAAGGCGATGAATGTCCCCTTACCCTGAGGAGACAGAGTAGACCCCGAGAAATGGGGATAGGGCCTCCAGCCGGATACTTAGGCAGGATTGGGCTGTGAAAGAAAGAAGTTCAGTTGTCTGATGATTGCCACGTCAAGTGATGAGTTGAAACATGTGAAACAGCCACCACAGCCCAAACACCACAGACTGAGTTGTCATAGCAATGCAATTTCCTTCCACTCCCTGGTTTGGAAAAAAAGAGGGGGACAGAGAGGGAGAGGAGAATGCTGAGCTAGAACATTGGAGAGTAGGAGAAGCAGAGGCTGGCACACTATTGGGTAAGGGAGGGGCTACCTTTGGCATACCACCCCAGGTGTCAGGAGATCTTCGGCCAGCCCTGTAAAACTGGGTAAAAGAATTAAACAGGTATCAGTGAAGTTCTGGGTAACAAGGCTAAAATGCAGAATTTAACAAGCAGGGAAGGATGAAATCTCCATTTACCAGTAAAAAGGTGCAGACAGGAACATTTGTATGCTTGTAATATTTTTAGCTGAAATCTTCAGAATAAACTTTTCACAGGCATTAATGAAGTAAACTTCACATCAAAATAACAGTACCAGATGGATTGCAAATCCTTGAATTTAGTATAGAGATGAGTCTATGTGCTTGTATTGAAGACTCTGGGTGCAGTAGTGCAAGGTAATTCAAAAGGCACCTTTTAGGGCAGGGGAGGGGGTGGCCAACCTTTCAACATAAATGCTCCTGGCCCTTTAATGGTTGTACAGGTGAGGACATTTCAGCAGGTGCAGCTGCTTTAGCAGCACCATCAGCAATTGCAGCTGCCAAGGTTCTGTCTCCTAATCTACACAACCCTTAAGAACGCAGAGGCCCTAATGGTGGAAGGTTGGCCACCCCTGTTTTAGGGAATTTAGAACACAATCCTATGTGTGTCTATTCAAAATTAAGTCCCATTGTGTTCAACAGGACTTACTCCCAGGAAAGTGTGTATAGGACACACCTGCCAGTTTGCCATCTCTCTCAACCCACCTGTTGAAGCAAACACTTTGGCCAACCTCATGGCTATTCTGCCTCTGTCCATGTGGCACACATGCAGAGTGCACAGACTCTGGAATTTCCTCCAAAAGCCATACAAACACTTCAGAAGGGTGAGAATGTAGATACATGTATGCTAGTGAAAGAGAAGGCATATAATCCATTAGGAGCTCCTCAGTTGAAAAAGAACAAGAGAACAACTGTTCTCTTTCTGAGTTTCCACATTTCAACAAGACTTGTACAGGAGACACTTCCAGATTGTGTCCAGAAAAACAACTAAATGAAACACCAAGCATTGCCCTTTAATAAACAAACATATCACTTGCTGTATGTTTATAGAGTAATAGTGACATCCTGTGGCCAGTTTTGATTAGTCCAAGCAATGGACATTCTCAGAAATTTAAAAAAAAAACAAACCAGAAAAGAAATCTATGAGCCAAGCTATATCATATTTCCGAGAAAGGCAAAAGATGCTGGAGAAGAAGAGCTAAGCACTAAGCATCAAGACAAGAAATGCTTCAGGTCATCATCATTATTTATCACATATTGAGTATGAATTAAAATTCATGAGATTTTCTATAAATAATGAATAGGTGATTCTGTTTATTTTGTTCTCTTGTTTCTAAACATTATCGGCTGGTCACCCTGGGCTCTAGGTTGATTGGTAGAACACATCTTCCCTAAAAAGAAGACAGTGGCAAGATAATCATGTCGTATTCAAGTTGGTCCTTTGGAAGTTGTGTGTGTGTGTGTGAGTGTGAGTGTGTGTGTGTGTGTGTGTGTGTGAGAGAGAGAGAGAGAGAGAGAGAGAGAGAGAGAGAGAGAGAGAGAGAGAGAGAGATCTTAAGTAAACACTAGAACTGTGTAAAACCAAAAGAGGACTGAGAATGGGCAGCCCAATCCTGCCTAGGGCCACTGCAGCATGCAAAAGCACACTGCCCTGGATTCTAGACAGGATCGGGCCAGCGCTGGCGTGGCTGGAGGCCGTCTTGGGGGAAAGAGATGCTCGTCCCTTTCCCCCGGGAAGCACTGCAGCAGCCCCAATGGGTGTCCTCGGATGTGCGCCAGCCAAATGGCCAGCGCAAATCCGAGGAGCCCATGTAAGGACCACCAGGCCCGGGAAGGGGCTTTGGATACCGGCGGAGCGATCATGTTTACATTGGGTTGTAATAGTTTCCTGATTGAGGAGAGCATCTAACATTTGGACTTGTATATAACATTTTTAGTTCAATCCACTGTAACTCCTTGTGTGGCAATGCAGTGGCACCAACGTGGCACCCACCTGCATCCTGCAGGAGAGTTTTTTTTTTTCTCCTGAGGCCTCCTCTGGGCAAGGGAACATTTGCCAGCCCACCGAGTCAACTTGGATATGCGCCAATGATATTGCTGGCACAAGTCCGCATGGATCTGAGAAGGTAGATCAAGGCCGGGAAGGAGGTGGTCATTGAGATACTTTGGTTCTAAGCTAGAAATTTCATGGTAGATGTTAAACAGCATGGGAGACAAGACAGAACCATGAGGGACACTGTAAGAGTGCAATCCTGCACAAACATAGGCTGGCAAAGCAAATACTCCGTCAGCCTAAGGAATCTCAAAAGTGCCATAAGGCACTTTTCCGGCTCCTCTAGTGTAAGCAGCGCCGGCGCAGAGGCCGGCACCACTCACACAGCCTCCGGACAGACTCCGTTTTACCCCAAACTGGGCAGAAGCCAGACTGAAAAGGGTTCAGATAATCAGGTCGCAACTCTACTTTCCTGAGGATAAGTCCCATTGAAATAAATGGGACTTACTTCTGACCTGCATAGGATTGAGCTGACAGTTTCATCCAGGAATCTCTGGAGCTGGGTCACCACTACATGTTCAAGACCTTACTCAAGAATGGCAAATTGAAGACTGGTTGGTAATTCTCCAGTACAGAGGGATTCATGGAGGGATTCTTCATCTGACAGTGAACCATTGCCAGTTTCAGGCAGGTTGGAATCATACCTTCCACCTGAGAAGCATTATTCATCCTACTCACCCATGTTAGAACTTCCCTAGCAGCTTTTATTAGCCAATAATACAGCCGCTGCTAACTGGGCCAAGAGGCACCTTTCAAAGTGGGGTCATTCCATGTCAAATCAACCAATGAAAAATCCATTTTGGAACTTGATGTCACGGATTTTGCTCATTTTTGGTACATTTGTACCTCACCATGAGATATTTAAAAATTATTTTTTTCAGATTTATTTGTCCATCCGTTTTTGAGGTATTGAATGTTCAAAATTGCCTAAAAATGCCAAAATTCACTTGTCGCCATACCTTCAAATGCCATTTACACGATAACGATGTATGCTACAGACATGTGACATGTGCCATATTAAAGCTTAGGAATATGGTGTTTATTTGATATACAACATGACAAAATTGTAAATTTTCAAGAAATTCAAAAATATTCAAATAATATTAATTTTGAATTTTTGGAAAAATTGGATTTTTTAAAATTTTCAAAAAAATCACACTTAAAGGTATATGTCTTGTAGTCAATCAGTCAAAATTTCAAGATGGTATCTCAATGGTATCATACACAAATTAAATTTTCTTGTTGGCAGTGACCAGGAATTAAACCCCTCAAGTCCATTTTTCTACAGTTTACATTGATAAAATTATGTGGTAAACTGAAATGAATCCAAAAATTCATAACAGGACTTATAGAGATAGATTTATAGAGAGTGAATTCACTTTCTATTCTTTTACAGGATCAGCTTTTTGGTAAAACTATCAAAATCATGAGCTTTTTACTTCTGTTCGTAGTTTTAAAATTTTCCTTTAGTTGCTGAATAATTTCTGAATCAGCACAGTGACATTTTTCCTCATCTAAATCATCTTCAGAAGTAAAATAATAATAATTCTTTGTAGGTCCTTTTTAATCTTCCCCATCTTTTCTTTCATCGTTGGCGTTGGAAGGTATGGTGACAAGTGAATTTTGGCATTTTTAGGCAATTTTGAACATTCAATATCTTAAAAACGGATGGACAAAAAAATCTGAAAAAAATAATTTTTAAACATCTCATGGTAAGGTACAAATGTACCAAAAATGAACAAAATACATGACACCAAGGTTCCATGCATTGGTTGATTTCACATGGAATGACCCAGTGGTGTCCTCTTACATTTAGCAGGGGGAGAGTAACTGTCCCTCTTCACCCCGGCATGTTTGTTCCTGGTGTCTCTTCTCTTTTTTTTTTTTTTAGATTGTGAGCCCTTTGGGGACAGGGAACCATTTACTAGTATTGATCTATTTTACTATGTAAACCTCTTTGTGAACAACTCCTGTTGAAAAGTGGTATATAAATATTCGTATTACTACTACAGGCTGAGTATCCCTTATCTGGACTACTTAGGATGGGAATTTGTCTGGATTTCGAATTTGTCTGGATTTCCAGAATATTTGCATAAATATAATGAGATATCTTGGGGATGGGATCCAAGTTTAAACATGAAATTCATTTTTGTCTCATATACACCTTGTACACATATCCTGAAGGTAATTTTATGCAATAATTTTAATAATTTTGTACCCCAGCATGACTTGTGCTATGCCAGCCAGGTGCTGAAAAGTTATATTTATTTAAATTTATTTAAAGAATTTATATCCCGCCTTTCTCCCAGCAAGGGCACTCAAGGCGGCTTGAGCCTTTAGTATAGCCCCCCAAATGTCTGGATTTCAGAATAGTTTGGATTTCGGATGTCCGGATAAGGGGTAATCAACCTCTACTACTACTACTACTACTACTACTACTACTACTACTACCTAGCAATAGTAGTAAACTACTACTACTACCACCACTACTACTACTACTACTACTAGTAGTAGTAATAGTAATAAGGGTCTAGTGTACACACAGGCAACTTTACACTTCTAGAGATCCTGCCTACATCATCAGGCTGCACAAGCTGGAAACACACACACACACACACACACACACACACACACACACACACACACACACACACACACACACAGAGGAATTGGACAAACAGATACAGTATTGAAGGTATCTCATCAGAAACTGCCAATGTGGCGTCCACGTTGTGGCAGATGAAAGTGATGTTATCTACAAAGTGCAAATTGTTCATAGCAAGACACTGAGGTCTCTTCCATATCTCCTGGTGGGTTAAAATGTAAAAGGCCATGCGCTACCTGCAACAACTCGGCTGGATGGCTCTCCGCAGATGCAAAGGTGACAGAAAAGTAATGCTAAGCCATGTTTTGGTGTTATGTCTGAACCTTGCCAATAGGTCTCAATAGGATTTCACAAGAATATTCATTCTCAAAGTGTGCTCATATTGCTTTAAGATCAGTTGTTCTACTTTGCTAAATTGACTGGAAGAAGAGCCCTCAAACTGTATTGTTGTTAGGTTTGTTCAGAATTAGTTCCACAGAATACTGACGGAATCAGAACTTTTAACATTTTGTATATAGCAAGGTGGGTGGAAAAGGTTTTGCTTTCTTGGAGTGGGGCAAGAAAGCCTCCACACGCCTCCTTCCCAGACGTTTTTGCCTCTAGCTGCTCGCTTTCGGCACCTAACTCTCCAAAGAGCTACCTGAGCCCTTCTAGGGAGACCTGCCAGTGCCTCTCGCACCTTGAGAACCAGCCGCAGCAAGAAAACAGCTTGTTAAACATCAGCTGAGACAGAAGGTTTCTCTCCTTGGAATGCTACTTATTCTACGCTTGAACAGCTCTTGGAACAGCAGGAACCTGAGCATGCCTATGTATACCAAAGACAGGTCTAGTGGGTTTTTAAATTGGCATTCATTGAGTGGAATCTACTCTGGCTACCTCTCTCATTTCTCTCCTGGGAAGCCATTGTTTATGGGAACTGGGGAATGCAATCTTGCCATATTTCTAATACTCATCCCTCTTGCTTAATGCACAGTTTGAAATAAACAGGGACAATTTTGCCCTCAAATTAATAAGCATTCTTCTGGAAAAAGTGTGCTTCTTGTCTGTTTGGCAGGAAAGATTGCCACTGTTTTTCGAGGGTGAAGTGAAGCCCTGGGATGCATACTTCATTCACAAGAAAGGCCTTCCCTGTAAACACATTCAGAGTGCTCTGGTCTACTTGTTCAACATTTTGCTCCTCTTCTAGCGCAGCCTATTGATTGATATACCTCAGGGAAGAAATGCCTCCTACTCACTCCAAGCAAGCGCCTAAGAAAATATCAGTTTTAAAAAGAAGGGGTGGGGGTGGAAGAGCTGCTGTGGCGGCAAGAATTGCTAATCTTTCATTTCACTGAACATCTGGATAGTGCAAGGCTGCTTTAACCCCCCGAGTGAAAGGAGAATTTAGCACCAAAGGGGAACCATGCAAAGGCTGTGCCGTTAATCTCACGACAACAGAGAAATCTGTGCTACGCATTCATTGGGCCATATGGATATCAGTTTGCACCTGCAGAGTATACTGAAGGGATTTTTATCTACTGGAGACAATGCCACCATAGGGGCTAACAATGATGTTTAATTTAGAGCTTGGCCTCTTTAGTATGTGAGAGGGACTTTTGTTCAATACAATGAAGCAGACTACGTTGAATTTTTTTAAATGTGTACGTATATCATTTTATTTTTAGGAGGAAAAACTATGTTAACATATTGACATCATAATGTCCATAGAATGTTTGAAAGTCTGAGGACAGATCAAGTATGCAGCAGAATGTAGTATTGTGGTCTTAAAATATAAGTCATAATGATTTTTACGTGACGCCCCAAGTCAAAAAAGAGAGAGTGGTGTCAAAAGTGGCTTCTATAAAGATTTTGCTCATTGAAAGGACCAAATGACTTATTTCACTGGATTTTGCACACCTGTAAATTAATGTATGGCAATCATGTTTCTTATTCAGTTAGCCAGTCAGTGGAAGTGGAATAAGAAGTGATGTTTCTTCCTTTTTACACGATGTAGGATATACGGGAAAAGATGCCATGTAGAATTCTATTACAGCCAAAAACACGATTAAAAACAATTTCCAATCACTGCACACAGGTCCTAACGAGTAGTAACTGTGAGCAGGAGCAAAATACATTTAAAATCCAAGGCTGTAATTATGCGAAAGACCGACGTTTCGTTCCTGGTCTCGGAACTTTTTCTAAGGTGCAATCCAGAGGATTGAAAGTTGGTTTCTTCCGTTTTTTCCCTTGTTTCCCTTGTTTCTTCCTTTTTTTTTTCTGGGGATGCAGTAGCAACTTCCTCTTTCTGCCACTTTAACATCAGCATTATCAGCGGGTTGAGAACTGAATAAATGGAATGACTGGCCAATCCTGAAGCTGATGTACAACCGGGGTGGGGGAGTAAGGCCGACCAGGCCCGGGAACGGGCTAAGGATATTGGCGGAGCACGCCACTGATATCCCTGCCCCCTCCCAGCCAGGCCTGGCCAATGGCCCCCCTCCCTTCACAACCCTGCCCGCCCTCCCCCAGCCCCTGCACTGACCAGCACACAACTTATGTCCACCAGTGGGTGCTGGATCTGGAGGGCAGCGGAGTGAGGGCTGCCAGCCTCCGCACAAGCGGTCTTTGCTCTAGAGTCGTCGTAAATGTGCTTTCCGGCACATTTGCGACACGTTGGAGATGCGACGCACACGCTCCACCTCTCAAAAGTTATGGAGGATTCTGCTGTTAGGCTGGAGCAGGGCTGGCCCATCCATAAGGCTGACTGCTCAGGCAGCAAATAAGTGGGAGCAGCTACCTCTGATAACCCACTCACCTTCACTGCATCTCTTTCTCCTCCTCCCACTCCCTGGATTGGAAAAGGAAGGGGGGCAGAGAAGAGGGGGAGGTTTGAAGGGGAGGAGAGTGGTGGGCCACTGTCTCTGATGCATTAGTCTGCCACTCTCCTCTCCTTCACACTTCCCCTTCCGCTCCATCCTCTTCCTTTTCCAATCCAGAGAGTGGGAGGAGCAGAGGCTGCTATATCACCAGGGAAAGGGAGGCAGCATGTTGCACACTGTCTCAGGCACCAGGGGCTCCTGGGCTGGCCCTGGGCAGGACATTAGGCTGGCTACACCTTTCATTATGACCAAGATGTTAAAGGTTAGAATGTGCCTATTCCAGAGTTAAGCAGTCCCAATGAGTTTCTTTTTCGATCCTGTGTTCCACTAAAGACCCACAAGGTTCTTGTGGGTCTTTAGTGGAACACAGGATCGAAAAAGGAACTCATTGGGACTGGTTAACTCTGGAATAGGCACGTTCTAACCAGCAGATAGAGAAATGTTGACCTGTTCTGATACCTAAGGGAAGAAGACAGAATTGACAAATTGGTGACAAACTCTTTGCTAACAAAACATTTTTTCCCCTGTCTTCCCTGTCTCTCTTTAAAATGGAGGCTGCATAATAAGATGGCTGCACAACAGTTACAAGATCATTATAAATAGATATGCTAATAGTGTAGGCATGTCCTTTTTTGTGACAATAATAATTTTCTAATTTTTCTAAACTTCTTTAATATTCTTATGGCTACAGAAAACACAATACTTAGTGATTGCTTTAATGTTGAAGGAAACTAGACATGTAAACTATGGTGTCTTTCTTTTCTATTTTCTTTCCTATATATAAAATAAACTATGGTGTCTTTCTTTTCTATTTTCTTTCCTATATATAAAATGAATGCTCTATGGACTTAATCAAACTCTAGGTTTGTCCATAACAAGTTCAATAGTTGCTATTTGCTGTTAGATCCTCAGCTTCATTAAATCTAAAAGTTTCAGCTTTTGTTCACAGTTAGTGTACCTAAATCTATAAAGGCTGCCATAGCTATCTCCTAAGAGACAGAGAACTGAGGTCCTGACCACTTGTGGTCATTAAGGATCCCATGGCATATTTTGTGCAGAATATCTGCTATATTCCAGTCTTCAGATTCCTGCCTTTTTTTTCTTAAAACATTTGGGTTTTTTTTCAACACTGGATACAGTTGTCCTTCACTTACTGTGCATATTATTCCAGATGAGAGTCAAATTGGAGTGCTAATATGAGCATTGCTGTCCCATTTTGAAAATGGTTTTCATATAGCCTACTCATTGATTGCGGACAGCGGACCTTAGTGAGCAATTTGGATGTTTTTGTTGTTACCTTGAGTCACATCCATGATTGATCTGCCTTGGACTGTATGTGCAGGAAGAACTGGCCATAGCTTTTGGATTTGCCGGGGGGGGGGGCATTGGTTTTGAATTTTAGTGTCTGCAATTGATGCTGCAACTGAACATATTGTAAAGTCACCATACGTGTCCAGTGTTCCTTTATTGAAGGAGAACTTAACCTGTTAATGGTGTTCTAAACAACAATGGTGTCCTAAATGGGGAACATAGAGCATGGGAAGATATCTATCCCATTATAATACATTCCAAGCTAACTTTTGGATGAGTTGTTACCATGGGTGACTTTTTTAAGATGGCTCTGACTATGACTGCAGGGATATGAATGTATCACATTAAACTAAAGACACTGATCACTTCAATTTGCATAAAAATAGCAATCTGTCAAAACAAAATACAGACACTCGGAAAAAAATTAAGGTGAATGCAGTTTGCAAATCCTCTCTAGCTATTAGTGGTAATAGTAGCTCTGCATTCACTTTTTTGTTTTGTATGAATGCTCTTTGCTGCTAGTGGCTGAGCTGTTGTGCATCCCAGCACTGGAGGACCAATGCACACTCTCCTGGGGGTGGGGGGAGTAAAGGCAGCAAAAAGTAATTTCATTTCACCAGCACCAGAAGGGGCGTAGCTAGGTCATTTGACACCCGGGACCCATAAATTTTTGACACCCCCCTACGAAAAAAATGTTTTCAGTAATAGTCGTGACATGAAATGAATAATAGCCTGAAAATAAATGCTACATAAGGCAATTGTGTTTTCCAGTTCCTTTTTTTGCCCATAAATTTTAATAGTATACAGATAATTTGATATGGTTTGTTCCATTACATTCTGCAGTGGAATACGCATCAAATGATATATAACCAAGGTTTCAACAATTTTGGCCACTAGTGGTGTCCCCCCCCCAGAAGCCTGGCACCCGAGGTCTTGGGTCCCCCGCCCCCATGTCACTACCAGCACAGGATAGTGGTGGAGGGACTTGGTGCAGTGCCATGCAAGCACCAACTGTTCATTCTCTGAGACACAAATGCAACCACAATCTTCACAGCAGGGGATCTGAAACAATGATTCAACACTTTTTGAGCAATGGCATCTGACTGGTTCAGTCACACCTGCCCAAGACAACTACAATGTCTAAAGAGCCCTTAACACACCAGGAGGACAAGACCAGGTTGAACTTTCTCACTAAGGCATTAGCTTTTCACAGAGATCCTATGACTTTAGCTCCTAAGTGCTATTAAAAGACATGCTCAATATTTATTGAGGGGAGAATCATGAGAATCTCTTATACGTTGTGAGAAAGGGAAAAAGGATTTGTCATGGAAAGGCCTCCATGTCTGTTGTATTTATTTATTTAAAAGATTTATATCCTGCCTTTCCCCCTGATAGTCAGAGCACTCATGGTGACTTACTAAGATTCATAAAGCACATGAAAACAGTGGAACTCCGGAAGCAATTGGCAGTGACGCGATGATGTCATCACATCACCCACAACCTACTTCTGGGTCCTCGCACTACATGCCTGCTCACCAGACACCATGGACCCCAGCACTGCCACTGTTTCTGTCTCCCCTTAGGGTCACAGGAGAAGTAAAAGGTCGCACAAAAATATCAAAGTCTCACAACTAGCCCTGAGCAACACTTCACTGAATGGATGGGCACATAGCTTTCATGTCTCTTTGCATGGCATTGATGGGAGAAGGTGGACTGTCTACACATCAAATCAAGTTTTAAACAAAACTGGTCTCTCAGGGGATTAAGAAATAGCTCGCACCTCTTCTATCAACTGCATGTGGCTCCTTAGAGTGGCCCATGTCATGCTAGAACTGTGGCTCTAGACTTTTTATTCCTCTTATTATACAACCCTAATTGTTATTAAACTGCGCTGTGTAGATAAGTGCTAGAAAAATGGCCCAGTTATTTTCTTCACATAAAATTAGCCAATTTGCCTCTGTGCATGTGTGTGCGTGCATGTGTGTGAGATTGTAAAGAACTGCGAGAAGCAATCCCATTCAAGTGATTAACCTCTTAGTTAATAAAAGCAACAATTCCACATGTATAAATAATATAATAAAGGGAATGTTCATAGCAGAGTAATATAGCTCAGGCTATCCTCTGCTCTTCTCCTTAATTGGTAAATAATTCATCAAACCTGGAAATGAATTGTGCTCCCACCCACATTTCTTCATCCAATTATCGTGAAATAGGGAAGCTCCCTTTGCAAGGGAAGAGATTATTGCAAATTATTCCAATAGCTTTTCTCCATAGCTTTTCTCTATTAGACTAGACTGGCACTTGCGTGAATATCCAGGGTTTTTATCTTTAAATCATGATTACCTTCACGTCACTTTTGTTTTACTGTATACTATCCATACATAAATAAATAGGCATAGAATATAAGCATCGTCATATTATTTCTATATTGTGAACGTTACTTGTGTTTTCGTTCTCCATATGTATCCTTTTTGGCTTCTAGGGACGATCAGCTTTGGATCACACAGAATACAGAATGTTTTGTGTCTTCTGTGTATCTCTCCACTTGGCCTCATGCTCCGTCTTATCACAGGCCTACATTTTGTAACCTGAGACAGCTAGATAGACAGACAGCGATGGTTGGGCTATATGGTCCAGCTTGGTCTTCGTTCAACCTCTCCAACAGCACAATCCTGTGTAACTTTGCATCGGTGTAACAGTTCAGCCATCTAATCTGGACTTAATTATCAAGGTCTAAAATGGGAAAAAACAAGTCATTGTGTAGTATGCAAATAACCCCCCCTGAAATATTTTTATGTCATCGGCCACCCTCCCCTGAACTCTCTGCCTTTTACCCCATCCAAATCCACCCAAGAACCACTGAGATACAGCCATTTTAAAATACCGCTTTTAAATTCGGCTTCTTTTTCCGGTTTGCGCGTACTTTGACAGCTGGCGCGTGCCAGCCAGAATCGAAAGTTCACGGGCACGCGCCCGGCACGCGCCCGACACGCGCCCGGCACGCGCCTCCGGAACCCCCAAGAGAAGCAGCCAGCAGCAAAGTTCACTCTGCACCTACTTAATCCTCTTTACCTTTTAACCCACTTAGCCTGTAATCCCCTTTCTGGGCGTTCAGCCAACTCCAGCAGACAGCGTGTGCCGCTTGTTACTTGGCTTGCGCACCCGGCTCTTTGAACGTTTGACCCCTCTATCTCCGCTTTTGACAGATTTAAAGGGCCAGCGATTTATTCTGTGGAAAAATGCAACTTTTGGAAGATTTGGTGTGTATTTTGGGTTCCTTGAGAGTTATGTGCCGGATCTTCATTGAGGATCATCGGGGTCACCCCAGGGATGGATCCCAATACAGAAGGGTCCCCATCCTCTCGCTCTACTGAGGCTAATCTTGGGTTGAGTGGAGAGGCTCCTGGAAGCAGGGCAATAGATTTGCGGCTGTAAAAGCTGAGTTAAAGTCTCAGCATCCTCACTGGGATTGCCTGGGAAGCCCGGGGTTACGCAAGGGTTAGAGTCCCGTCTCCCCTCTTCGCCAGGACTCAGGGGGTTTAACGAAGGTTGACACTGAGGGTGCACCTCCCGCCAGAATCTGCACTGCAGGGAGTAGGGGAACGACCATTTTGAGACATAACTCAGCCAGCAAACAGCGGCTCCAATTCTGTGTTGTTCCCAAATGGCTGCCTTCTACCCAGGTGCCAGCTGGGGGCAAGGACAAAGGGGGAATCCCAGAGACACAGCAAGGATTCAGAGTGTTGCATTTCCTTGAATATCCAAAGCCATCTCTTCATGCACCCTTTTTCCCAACCCAATCATTGCCTCCCCCTCTTCCCCTACCTCACCTGGCTACAATTATGCAGACGCCTCTCAGCTATCTCTATTGTTCTTGTTTCTTCCTGGCTACATTTGTTTCACATGCTAATCCAGTTATCTCCCTTGCTCCTTCCTGACTGACAGCAATCACTCAAATCTCCCCAACTGTATGGTGCCATGGGCAGGGGCCTATTGTGTGGCATTTTTGGCTATCTCATTGGAAAATGTTGCCTTTTGTGTTAAGCAGGCTTCTCAAAAGGACCATTTACAAACCCCCGGAAAACCTCACTTTCCCTGAAGAGGGGGCCTAATCCCATTACCTCCTGCCACCCAGTACCCCCACCCATCATACCATTGGTTCCCAGTCGCACAAAGCACCACACTTTTCATTGGTTCTTTTAATAAAGTTTATCTTTTATTGGTTCAAAGTTTCACACACGCTGCTGCTGTTCCCATTGGTGTAAAGTTTCAATCCTCCATCTGATTGGCTGTATCAACGTGTAACTTCTTGGATCCTTTCCCCCGTTGGTCTGTCTTTATCATGTATTTTCTGTAACAATGTACTCCATGATTCTGTATGTAAATAATGAAATGTATATAAGCTTTTGTAATGATTGTATATGTTACACTTTCTGCCTTGCTGATCGTGTCCTGGGCTAGCCTAGTAAAAGATCTTCCTTTTTACAACGTTGGTCTATTTTGAGCTCTATTTTTGGTGCCTCTGCAAACTGCATATCTCTCCCCTTTTTCTCTCTCTTTTCCTTTTTGGGTACCCTCTCCGCCCGCGGAGTCAGGTGTCTGCTCACCGAATCAAATGAGCTGAAATCACTAGCACCCCTGGGAGCTCACAACAATTGGAGAATGTGACTAGAAGAAAATCTATTAATTTTCTTTTAACTATTAATCTACTTTTAACTTAAGTGTTTTAACTAATTATTTTAATTTGTTTATTAATTGTTTTAATGTGTTTATATGTATTTTAATATGTTGTAAGCCGCCTTGAGTGCCTTCGGGAGAAAGGCGGGCTACAAATTCCAAAATAAATAAAATAAAAATAAATAAATTAATATCCAAATATTTTGACAATATTGATTAATCACAATGTGGGCCTTTTGTGCCCTAGAGAAAATGAGATCATGCTTACCTTTTCCTGTAATTATCAATACTATTGTTCCTTCTTGTGATGGTGATACATAATGGCCCCAATCCAGAGATCTGCATGTGCACATGCAGAGAACCGTATGAGTCCCCACTGGGCCTGGATCTAGACTCCTTCCCCCTCTAGAACGGTGATCAGTATTGTCAAAACTGATGAGGACAATTTGTTTGGCCCTGAACGTGCAGTTATAAGAACATAAGAAGAGCCCTGCTGGATCAGGCCAAAGGTCCATCTAGTCCAGCTTCCTGTATCACACAGTGGCCCCACCAGATGCCTCAGAGAGCACACAGCCAACCAGATAACCTGTTTCCTGCTGCCACTCCCCTGCACCTGGCACAGAGAAAACCCAGCACTGAGTTGGTGAAGAAAGGTGCACCTTCACACAGATCGCCCTTGCTGGATCAAGGAACATTTGTATCAGTGGGGTTTATTTGACACCTACAGCATGGCTGACATGAAGAGTATGTTCTTTGACTTTGTAGCTCAGTGGTAATGCATCTGCTTTGCAGGCAGAAGATGCCAGGTTCAGTCCCTGCTTTCCCCAGGCAGTGGCGTCGCTCTAGGTGGGGCGGAATGCTAAGTTCCGCAGCGGACTGACACTTCGTTACTCACCGGCATGAGGCGGCCCCGCCCCCTTGCCTTTGGAGCCATTCAGTGCGGCAAAGGCAATGCGCAGGGAGTCTCCTGCGCGTTGCCTTCGCTGCACTGAATGGCTCCGAGGGCGAGGGGGCGGGGCCGCCTTGCGCTGGTGAGTAACGAAGGGTCAGCATGCTGTGGAACTTAGCGTTCCGCCCCACCTAGAGCGACGCCACTGTCCCCAGGTAGGCCTGGGAAGGATCCCTGTTTGAAGAAGCTGTTCTGGGTCAGTTTAGTGGGCTGGTTCAGGGGTTCTCAACCAGTGATACTTTGGCCGACTGCTGGTGGTACTCAGTCCGCCAAACCACCGGAACCCCGCTCTTTGGCCGAGCCTCTCGGGAATGCTGAGAAGGGCCTCGCACCTGCCCAGAGCCTCCTACCTGTGTTTTCTGACCTCTGAACACCTGAAAACCCAGAAGTAGCTAGCAATAATGTCATTGCCAGTCGCTTCCAGTGGTACACAGCAGGAGAGTGCCGCTGGAAGTGGTACTCGGCCAGGAAGGGGTTGAGAACCCCTGAGCTAGATGGATCAAGGGTTTGACTTATTAGAAGGCAGCTTCATTCAGTCTGTTTAGGTGGGCCTCAAATTGCTTAGAAAGAGAAACGATCTCCATGGCATGCATGTTTAAGCTTGCTATTTTAAAGTAAATGAAATGCCTGCCACACTACAGCTGCCAAGAACAAACAATAATAGCAATATTTGAAGCCGCAATCTAATTGTAGGCAGAGATGCTAAGAATCCTGTACTAGGTGAAACAACACAATTAATTTGAAAGCTTTTTCTCCACAAATGCAACAGCTAACAGCACCCTCCTCTCACCCTCAAATGAAATCTGAGATAAATAGATCCAGGGACGTAATAAAAGGATCAAATGTTATGAGACTTGTGATAAACTGGTGAGAGTTGGCAGTGCTTCCTACAAGCCAATCCCAGAGGACTTTATGCAACTCTTTATAGCTTTCTGTCCAGGTCAAACTCATTGAATTAAAATACTGTAAATATTTACAGTGCATAATATGAATTTCATGAAGAAATGTGCTTGAGACAGGATACTTTCATGTTGCTGTTGTGCAACATAAGCCAACATTTCACTCAAGTGTAATATTGATTTTAAAAGTATCAGTGGTCTTTTAATCCAAATGCAGACCTGTAGAATTAGAGGTCAGTCACAAAATTATGCAAGCACAACCAATGTATAATGTCCACATACACCACATACTTTCCAGTCTTCTTATGTAAACAGACAAACTCAACTCTTACCTTTTAAAGACGGGTAGCCCAATCCAGTGTAAGATGTGATGGCCGGCCTAAAGGGTCAGCTGCCGCATCCTATCTCGTTCTTGGGCTGCCCTGGGAGTACCTCGAGGGAAGGGGACAATTATCCCCTTCCCCGGGTGCAAGCGGCCTGAGGCTCTATGGGCCTACTCAAATGTACATCAGCTCTGGAGCTAGTGTACATTTGAGCCTGGGGTGTAAGATCACATGGGCTGGGGAAGGTTTTGGGATATCGGCGGAGCTCGCGGCCAATATCCCCACCCTCCCCCATCCCAGGCTGGCCAATGACCACCCCCTGGGCTGCCCCATTCTGCCCTCCCCTCGCCCCTGTACCAGCTGGTGCAATGCTTACCTTGCCCAGCAGCAGACACAGCGCAGGGACGGTCTGCAGGGGGAGAGAGGGCTGCTGGCCTGAGCACCGGTGGCCCTTACTCTCCGGGTAACGTAAACATGCTTTATGACACGTTTATGACACCCAGTGCCGGCAGGGAGCGCGCTTCCCCAGCACTAATCTACACAGGATTGCGCCGTAGGTTTCTAGTCCCTTTTGATGGGAAGACAGGCCAATATACGTACTATGATAGGACAGTCAACTTTCAAGAAACGTTGGTCAAGGCTTTGCTTTGTTTGTTGAGTTTAATTTTTTCCCACCATACAGAGTATAAGCAAAACCAGAGCAGTGTGTTTAAATTAAGCATACGTTATTGAAGTACTTAGCCAGTTGAACAAGTTTAATTATCCCCTTACCCTCATAAATTGGAAGCAGCATCATTAAATTCAAAGCAAAATAAAGGGATTCTGTTAAAAATGAAAAATTTGACATGGCAACAGTTTATTTACTATGTATTTTTAATGACAGGAAAAAAAACAGATAATGAGCATGATATGATTTAATGATCACATTTCGGCCACCCTAGCCCTCCCCATAAAACTACTTGGGTCCAAAGCCTGCTAAATCAAAGTCTGCTGTATTACCCAGCAGACAAGCCAAGTCTTTGGTCAAAAATGTAAAAAGGTGTTAATTAGCCAACAGAGGAAGCCCATACACTCCCATAAATGTAATAGGAGAAGCCTATTAAAACCAATAAACAAATTAATTGAAAATGTTACATCAGGGCTACAGAGTTCATACAGAGTGCACCCTGTTTCATATTAAATCCCATTCCATAGTTAATTCTATTGCAAGCAGGATCTCCTTGTTTCTGTCTGACCTGTAGAAAAGAAAAGAATTTCACATATAGCAACTTTCTACCCCCACCCCCCATCCACACACTTTCCCTGCCTTACTAAGTTACTTGGTGGAAAACAACGCAGCAAAATCTCTGGCTTTCTCCTCACTAAAGTACAGCTAAACTCTTTAAACCACATTGATTTGAATTAAAGAAGATTAAGCAGGTGCATCTATCTCGCATTGAAGCCAATGGGAATTAAAGCTGTTTACCTTTTAAAAGATTTGTTTATTATTTATTTCCAGCATATATATGCCAGTCACAAACGTGCCATAAAGCACGTTTGCGGACTACTTTCGAGCAGGGAAGGCTGGTGCAAGGCCAGCCGTCCCGGCTCTGCCACCGGAGCCCTTGGTCCACCGCCAGACCCAGGTAAGTGTGGATCCAGTGGTCGGGTGGGTCGGTCGGCGGACGGGGGGAGGGACGGCGGTGCCGGGAGGGCGGCCATAGGCCCAGCCGCCCCGGGCGGGTGCGGGGACATGGCATCCGTTACACGGCCTCCTCCGACTTCCGCCAGCAAAATAGGGGATGAGCATCCCCTTCCCCGAGTAGACTTTCCGCCGCGGACTGCCTGCTGCAGGCTGTCGGCGGCAGAGAGCAGAATCTGCCACCCTCCCCATTTTTACGTAGGATTGGGCTACCCATCAAGCAGAGCCATATAGCAGAAGAATCTTTTTCTGGTTGCTCCTCAACAACCCCCACTAGATTGTTGCTAACACTAAAACAGGAGCAGAGGCAGTAAAAGATTTCAAAGAAAAATACTTTGCTTACAATTCACAAGCATGTACTTCATATGAGCCCTAGACTTGGACAGCGAATCCCAGGGTAGACTCCTTTTGCACGGGTGTGTGAAACCTCATAAATATGAATTTATGGCAGTGTGGACTCATGGCAGTGTGGACTGCATGCCACTGGGCAGAGCTCATGGAGAGAGGTCTTTTGGGGGGGGTTGGGTTTTTTTTTTTTTTTTTTGTTCTGGTCTTGGAGAGGCATGCCTTTGAACACAAAGGCTACAATCTAGAGATGAATCAACAGCTATGAATTTCTGTTAGAACAAGGGAAATTTTTTTGGGTCATGCAGACCAAACATAACCGTCCGGGCTATTCTTTTTAGAGCTATTATTCCCACCTATACTCACCTCCCATAGGCACTTTTGAAAACATCCTTCTTGGATAATGTCGATAAAAGAGGCGGTGCCCTCTGCCTTTTTGAACTTTTCTGGTACCATTGATACTCAGGGAAAAGAAGGGAGAGCGAACTGCTCTATGATCTAATTAGAAGCACAAGTTAGCTTCATGGTGAGTTGTATTTACTGCAAACCATTGAACTGCCCCAATATACACAGGAGGTCTCACCAGTCTTCACATCAAATTCAGAACAGAGGAGGGAGATCACAGTCCATTTTGCTTCCTGACTCATAGGCTGTGTCTCATGAGTGGCATCAGTCAGAAGTGCAACTGAGAATGCGACAGTTCATTGGCAGCAGAGTTGGGCAAATTCATGAGTTTAATTGCCATTCAATCTTCTGGAAACCAAGTTAATATTGCCCTACTTTGGGGAAAATGAAGGGGAAACCTCCACTGTTTTTCAGTGGCAATTGCTTGAGTCAACAACATTGGAGAGAACCTGGGCACCTGGTGTAACATGGCTTGTTCTGATGTTCAAGGAATCTTTTAAGCACAGGGTGAGGCTGAGGGCAACAGTGACACAGGAGGCAGCCATAGCAAATGGAGTGCTTAATTTTAATTTTCAGCCTCAAAAGCATGGCAAATCTGAAAGTTTATTTGCGGGAACCTTGAATGAAGGCACTCCATAGATGAATTTGGAATGATTCGACCCCTGAATAAAAATCAGAACGACGGATCTCTCTATAATGTTGGGTAAGCAAACAGCGAAAGCAAATCTTTCTGTTGTTCTGTCATCATTTTGCTGCAGACACGACATGGTGCATTATTCCTGCAGAATAATAGCAGGTTCTGTTGTTTGCAATATAATTCTTTAAAAGGAATACAACGAAAACTATTTAGCCTGAGAAAAATATTTTATTTTTAAAAACTATTCATATTTGGATTTTTGGAAAAAAAAATACAAACAAAATGCACAAAACAGGGTACAAACAGTGAAACCAAATGTTAATCATGTAACGATCAGACACTCCACTTCCAATTGGATTCCAATTGGACTCCACTTCCAACTCTTTCTTTGAACCAGTTACCTCTTCTTGTGTTTGGTTGCTGTTTCAGGTTCATAGACAAGCAAGAGATCTGAAGCTTGGGCTCAGTTCTGAATTACTGACAAAACTGTTCAAATCCCTGTTTCAAAATAATTTGCAAATGAGAGAAAGCAGCTACATGAGCACCTCGAGTGTTCAGTCCTAAAACATATACAAGTGTAGTAAAATAATGCCTTGGAGCCATGTGCAGAGTGCCTTGTCAAGATCAGGAAATAACACCAACCTCTCTTTCAGGAAATAATGGGGGGGGGAGAGACACCACTCAGTTCTTTACAACATAGTATTGGGACATCACTGCATTGTCTTGAATGTAGATGAACTGCCTCACTGCTGGCCCATTGTTACTGCGATTTTTCATACTGGACTACAGATAATGTAGTCTTATTAAAATGTCTCAAAGCAGCCTCATCCTTCCTCTGTTTCTGACAACCCATTGACTTCTAGCAATGAGACGAATGAAGGCTTTCCATCACTTTCTCTCTATATTCAGGGAAACGAGGGGAAAAATAATACTTTAAATCACTAAAATCCATACACGATTTTCCATCACAAAGTGATATATACAGAAACTGTCTGACCCCAGGAGACAAGAGAAAGATGGCAGAGCTGGTATCAACGCATAAAGCCACTTCCTACAGAATCACGAAGAAACTGTGCTGAGTGAGCAATGGAATGGGCACAGGGCATTCTAACTGGATTGGGGAAGTACAGTAATACAGTAATAGCCCAATCCTATGCCTGGGAAACACTAGCATACCACCAGGTATGCCAGAGCAAAGACGCCCCCCCCCCGCTGTCACAGAAACCCTTCCACCACCAGCTGTTGCACAGACACCAGTGCAGCAGTTGGAAAGCCATGCACCACCACCAATGGGGTGCCAACTGGCCACCGGCACAATCCCACCAGTGGAGAGGTGGAAAAAGGGTGGAGAGTGTGATGGAGGCGGGATGAGTGGAGTCAGCATCCACCAGATCCAGAACCCCTTCTTGGGCAGAGCACACCTCCAGCAACAGAGCTGGCGTGGCTCTGAGGAGTCCCATGGGGGCTATGTGGCAGCCGGGATGCTCAGGTAAGTCTCACCTCTCTTATCCCTCTTGAGTGGTGGGAGAGTTAGAACAGACAAAATAAAATATTTCTTCACCCAGCAAGTAATTAATCTTATAATTAATAATCCGCGGAGAGTCCGGATGCTGCTCCTGTGGGGGCTCCCCCTTCCAAGCAGCCAGCAGTAATTAATCTGTGGAACTCCTTACCACAGGATGTTGTGATGACACCCGGCCTAGATGCCTTTAAAAGGGGACTGGACAGATTTATGGAGGAAAGGTTCATCACAGGTTACAAGCCATGATGACTATATGCAACCTCCAGGTTTTAGGGGTAACCTATTTCTGAATGCCAGATGCAAGGGAGTGGCAACAGGATATGGGTATCTTCTTTTCTTGAGTGCTCCCTGAGGCACCTGATGGGCCCACTGTGTGATACAGGAAGCTGGACTCGATGAGCTGTTAGCCTGATTCAGCAGGGCTCTTCTTATGTTCTTATGACCAGTCTCTCCACGGTTGGATTTGATGGATATCGTGCTGGTGGCCCTATGCTCTCAGGGCAGTGGCCACATAGGTTTGGGTCATAACTCTCTTTCTCCATCTCTGGCACAACCTACCCTAATATATCGTAACAGGTTAGTAGTCAGGAATGCTAGATGGTCAGACCTTTTTGACAATGTAAGGTGTCAATTATCTCTCTTCCCGAGGAAGCACCAACCCAGGTAACACTGCACCCCTGAAATTTCTGTACTGTACTGTTCTGTGCTCTGCTGTATCAGTTCCTTGCACTGAGTAGGGGGTTGGACTAGATGATCTCAAAGGCACCTTCCAACTTCAACATTCTGTGGTTATCATCTCCCAGAGGAGTGCACATAGCAATACATTGGCAGCACCTATACTGCTATGCACATGAATTATCCCTCAGATATTGTGTTATATGTCACATGAGAGTTTGATTTTATGTAAGCTGATCTGGAAGACTTGTCAACTGAAGGGCAGGGTAAAAATGCATTAAATTAAATAAATAACACATGCACGCGCGCACGCGCACGCGCTCACACACACACACACACACCCCATTTGTATTAATGCTGATACCTCATATTAGGACAGGAGGTCTGGCTCAGTTGGTAGAGCGACCGTCTCATATATGCCTGAAGGTCTGAAGGATGGAAGTTCGAGATGGCTGGAAGTGTCTGTGTCTGTCGGAGAGCTGCCGGCCGCCGAGCTGATAAGTTGCAGAGCCTCTGTGGGGGAGTGGAACTGCAACTGCACTTGAGTGAGAGTCAAGATTGCCCTGTCAGCTGAAGCGTGGTGAGGCGAATGACAGAGAGAGAGAGAGAGAGAGAGAGAGAGAGAGAGAGAGAGAGAGAGAGAGAGAGCTGGACTGTGAAAGAAACATCTAGAATGAAGGGTTCTATGAAATATTATAACTTTATTGTATTGTAAAAACCCCTTGGGGTTTAGAAAGCCTGCCCATGTAAACCGCCTTTGAATTAAAGTCAGAAGAGAAATCCGATGACCAAAGAAAAGGTGGTATATAAATACTGGTTTATTTATTTATTTATTTATTTATTTATTTATTTATTTATTTATTTATTTATTTGTTGTTACCCATTTGGAAAAGAAACACCACCCAAGTCCTGTGCTTTCTGACACATAAATAGGCCATTTAATTTGTAGCCACAAGGGCTAGAAACTTGCTATCTCATAAAAGTAAGTGAGCTTTTCAGATAGGCTGAGTGAAGGACAAGTAAGCCATGGATTTTTTATTACTTATACTGTACAGTGCTCAAAGTGGGGGGGGGGGAGAAGAAGTGAGACTCAATTATCACCTCATTGAAAAAATATGAGATGGTTTTAGGTCCACCTACAAAGTGAGATGGAATTTAACTTTGAATGTTGGTAGGATAGGACATAGGGGGAGTCTCTGTGTATAGCTCTTGCAATCTGTTTGCTGCATTGATCTGATCTGATCAATATAGTCAGCAGTCTTTTAATGTTTGTTATTCATGCTGCGTTATAATGCCATGCTTAGAAGCAGGGTGTTGTAATTATCATCCAAGATGCAATCAGTTTGCTACCAGGGCTCAGAAGATCAGCAAAAAGATATCAGACCATCAGCTTTGCCCCTGATCTGCTGATAGTAAGGCTACCATTCTGGAGCAGGTAGCTGATATCTGCTGCCAGTACATCTTTATATGCACTGTTCACATCCCATTGCATCATGTCAGACTTGATCGGGTATAATGCAATGCGACTAATTTAATCAGATGTGAAGTGCACTAGAGCAACATGTCAAGTCAGGAAATTTGAGGAGAGAAGAAAAGCGTTTGCCAAATCACGGCTGGATTCTTTTTCTCAGCTGCAGAACTTCTTTCCCAGAGTTTGGGCATTTCTACGCTGACCTTCCAGTCAAGGGCTCATGACAAGGGACCCTTCACTCCCCAAGGCAGTGACACAGTCTATGAGGTCACAGAAGGCAAATCATCAGGCATTCACCCACCCCAGCTTCGGAGGCACCACCCTTCCCAAGCTCCCTCCTCCCTAAGCTTCAGTTCATGAGATGATGCCCTCCTCTCTCAAACTGACAGTTCTGGAAAGCAAAGTTCTGGCTGCTGAACCTGCAGGTATGAAACTGAACCAGGCCTGGGATGCTGTTTCAATCATTCTTAGGATCGGTTTTTTTTAAAATGGCCACTTCCTTCCAATTTAACGAACCAACTGGAGGGGCTGTAAGTTCACAGCAGTGTTTATGTGTGCAGGCCAGGCAATCTCAATCAAATGTCCTTGGACACATTTTACATGAAAACAGATCCACTTATGTAGCCCAGGCTAAAAACCATCAAAGGTGAAAGAGAGGCCTGCACGCCCCAACGCTTAAGGAATCATGGCAGGTAACAATTAGCTGCTTTAACAAGGATCGGAAGCTTTCATGGCCCGCTGTGATATACAATGATTTGAGGTTTACAGGTTTAAAAGCCATGCAGAAAAATATATTTGTTTAAAAACACGTAAAAAAACGCTTAAAAACAATAAAAGTCACACAACATTTCGTCCACAGCTGTCCACACCTGAGGAGGTCCACGGCTATTGGCAAAACGGAAACGTTTTGTGATTTTTATTGTTGTTTTTAAGCGGGTTTTTTTACATGTGTTTTTAAAACATAAATATATTTTTCTACATGGCTTTTAAACCTGTAAACCTCAAATCATTGCATAATTAGCTGTTTGTTTGTTCCATTGATTGGTTTGGAAAAGGAGGAGTGGTCAGATATAAGGGTGGCCACTGATGTGGGACACATTTGTCCCATATTCTGTGGCTGCTCCTGTGGCCTTTTAAACATTTTTTTAAAATTCTTTTTAGCAAATAGCAACCACAGCCCCCCCCCCCAACATGGATCGGGTCTGCAGCAGGGGTATAGTTATAGCCCCTTCTTGCCTCCTGCAGACCCAATCTATGGTATCCTGATCTGTGTGCTATTTAAGATTACAAATTACTCTTAGAACCAGGGCTGTGACAATGTTGCTAGCATCCTGGGGGAAAGTCCTGCACTGGACCCCCCCTGGTTCCCCCCTTTATTAATGGATAATAAAAACAGTGACCCTGCATGGTGCTTTCCGACCTGCACCCTGATGGCGTATTGGGTGCCACAGTTGTGATTGGTAGTGACCCAATTGGCTGGCCCAATTAGATGGGGCTTCGGATGGCCATGGTTCCTTGGTCAGTGCCTAACCACCTACCCAACTCCTGAAACCACCTGAGGCTGTATCAGAAATCATGTGAATATTGGTGGTCGGCCTTCCTTTGAGGAAGATGCTCCCAATCCATCTTTTAAGGGTACTGCCTCCATTGAAACTGACAGACAGAGATTCTAGACAGGGGAGTACAAGTGCATGGCCCAAAAACAAGAAATGTTTTATCAGGGGAGTGACATTCTCAATGAACTGAGAAATGTAAAATGCAGTTCCCCAATGGATCATATTTATAACCACCTAGCAGAGGCTTGTGACTCAATTAGCATGACAAGTTTGCTCCGTGAAGCATTGTGTCAGAAAGAGGTATGGCTTCATTGGCATTTCTTGCTCAGACTGAAGGTTCCAGCCTCCGAATTTGCCTCTATAAGACCTGGTGGAGTAGAAGGGGTCCTTGGGGTCACCTGGCTTGGTGCTCAGTCGTCTGGTGGTGAGGCTTCTGTTGCAGCCTAGATGATGACAACCTTGAGAAACACAGCTTACGATGCAATCCTGTGTAACTTTAGAATGGTGGAGCTCTCGCTCTGCCAGGCTAAAGCGTTGCAAATGTGCCATAAAGCACGTTTGTGACTACGGGGGAGTAAGCGGCACTGGCACGGAGGCTGGCACCGCTCACTCCGCGACATACCTTGTCTCGCGGCAGTCGACGCAGTTAAGGGCTGCATCAATCGGCGGGAGGGAGAGCCGGGGCAGTGAGGGAGGGGGCCATTGACCGGCCCAGGCTGGGAGGGGGCGGGGATATCACCGCTGATATCCTAAGCCCATTTCCAGCCCGCACCGGCCTTACACCGTCTCTTCAGATGTACACCAGCTCTGGAGTTGGCATGCATCCGAGTTGGCGTGCATCCGAGAAGGCCCATGGGCCCTGGGCTTGCCTATACCCGTGAAAGGGGACGGAAATCCCTTTCTCCCGAGGTGCGCTCTAGCAGCGCCAGGGCAGCCCGAATGATCAATGGATATGAGTTGTCCAGACATTTTTTGCACTGGAGTTTTGAAACACATGCACAGCATTGCACACCCTGAAATTCCAAGTCGACATTCCACCAAACCTTGCTGTCTTCTGGGAACTTTATAGACATTCTCAATAATCCTAAAGGTATTAGGTGGTCAATACATCATTTTGCACTTGGATGGGGGTGTTCCCATAAAACTAAAAATCCAAATGTTTATACCTCTCTAGGCCTATTCCCAGTGATGTAGACTTGAGTCTATTGATTCGGACTTGAGTCGGACTCAAGTCACGTCGATGACTTGACTCGGACTTGACTCGGCAATTGTAAAAGACTCGACTCGAGTCTTGGAGCCTTTTACAAGATGTTGAATTTTATTCAGGTTTAAACCCGTTTTCCCCATTAAATAGATAGGGACTCAGAACCAAAGACTCGGGACTTGGGGGCAAAGACTCGGGACTTGACTTGAGACTTGGAATCAGAGACTTGATTCACATCCCTGCCTATTCCTTCACAGGAAAGAGAGAGTTCTGGAGACAGCCTAGCTTATAGGCACTATCATCACTAGGGTGCGCGTCACCCTGGAGCGGGGGGCACGCGTCACCCCTGCCCTAGGGCAATACTTACCCCCGCTGCTGCTGCTGGCTCTAAGTGCATCCGCCCCATCCGGCGGTCCGGGGCCTTCTGAGAAGGCCCAATGCGTCGACGCGTCAATTATTAGCTTTTTTGCGCATGCGCAGAACATTTCTGAGGGCAAGGGCTGCCCTTTTGCCCTCAGAAATGGTCTGTGCATGCGCGAAAAAGCTAATAAATGATGTGTTGACGCATTGGGCCTTCTCAGAAGACCCTGGACCGCCGGATGGGGCGGACGCTTCGAGACCTTCTTCCGGCCTCAGAGCCTCCGTGCGGAATGGGGACGACGTGCGCGGGTGCGCGCGCGTCACCCCCCGGCGGCCCGCCCCGCATGCCACGCTCCAGTGATGCACCTGCAGTAGTCAACAGACAGCAAAAGGCTTGGCCTGGTTGTTGGGCCAGAAAAGTAAGACAATTGTTTAGCCATCCTCTTTAGGTTTTGAACTTTGTTCCATCCCTTGACCCACCAAAACCTGCTGGGCTTTGTCCCTGCCTGGTCTCTGTCTGTTGGTCCAAATGACTCTGTACTAGACCCTGCTTTGATATCAGAGTTTGTTTGTTTTTTTAATTTTCAGATTGAGCTGGGTTGCTTCAGAGCGGCAAATAACATATTTTCAAGGATCAGGAAAACAAAATGGTTGCTGAGATCGAATGAGGAGTAACAACGGGATTAGTAGCCATGCTTAGGAGGGAAGAAGCCTTTATTGTTAAAGATCACATTAAAACAGTAAACATTGGCTTCAAAGGTCGATGTTTTGTCCAATTTCTTCGGACTTTTTCAAGAAAGGGGGCAGAGAGGCTGTGAAGGTGTTAACTGAGCAAAGCAGCCAATGTAACTAACATCAAAAGAAAACAGCAGACTTGTGTCAGTTAGCCTTAGGAAACCCCGGCCAACTACTCGTGTTAACATTCCAACTTAAAGGAACCAATGCTGCAATTCCTTTTCATTAAAGGAACTCTGCACAATGTAGGCATTGTCGATAAATGTCATTTCCTGTTGTCTGTTTAATAGATTCGATCTGTTCTGATCTCTGTTATCACTGGCCTGCCATGATAACTTTAATTCAAAGTGGTTGCTGTTTTACCTTTGCTTGGAAAGTTGTTGGAGGCTTTTTTTGAGCCTCCCTCTCTATCTTTCCTAAAGATAGGAAGGACCTGTGGCAAACTGTTCTCTCTAGTACTCAAAATAGCAACATATCCCCTCCTTCCCATCAGCCATCCGCTCAAATTATTCTATTGTTCTTATATGTCTCTGGCATTCCAGCTGTGACATGACAAGAGAGTTGACAACCGCAAAACCCTTAAAATCATAACAGCGGTATTCTTGTTCCCTGAATCATTTTACACGGCTCCACTGAATACCCTTTTTTTGGTTTCAGTCTTGTGCATACTTAAAGCTGCAAATTAGAGATGTACTGCGTGAGCCTCCAAGCTTTTGCAAGTGCTGTGAGCGGCTGACTGTAATGATGTGACTTTGATAACAAGCAGGTTATTGCTTATGTAGTGCAGCGCTTCGGAACATGTGCATACTTGTAAGTCTTGGCCTATGTGCAGTGATCCAGCCAGCAGGTCATTAATGTACAGTACAAACAGGACCGAATCCTTTGGAACGTCAACTGGAGAAGCCTGAAAGGGAGAGTCAGAATTTCCAATAGCCACTTTCTTTTGGCAGGATTCTGATTGGAACCATGTGACAATTTCAAGCAATATACCCAAGGCAGCCAATTTATTACATATGGCAATATGATTAATGGCATCAAATGGTTTTTTAAATAAAAAAAAAACAGTCCAAGAATATTACAGCAGCCAAATGCATGGAAGTCCAAGGCAATGGAAATCTGTTCCATGAATGTGAAAGCCAGGCAGATGAGGTTAAATGAAACAGAGATGGGAGCCAAAACAATGATTATACAGAAAAGTTTTGGGATTTTTTTTTTGTTAAAAAAGGCAGAATTGTTTGAGTATGGCCATGAGCAGCAGACTCCTTTTCACTTTATTTCTAATAGATATAATCTAGACCAGGTTTTTGAAATAAAGCGGTATCTGCTCTGCTAAGATGATGAGACGAAACCCCAGTTCTGTATTGCAAGAACCAGTCAATTTGTTCCCAGTGTCACATACACATGCTCATACCCATGCACTCCATATTAATTAAATCCACTTCTCTGCCCATAATGACTTAATGCAGATTAGAAATGCTGATTTATCAATTTATGCTTGAAGAGTGGAAATTCCACTCTTTGACCATCATTATAAGCAGAACAGGGTGCTTAAAGTGTATTAAAAGGTAACTAATCTTGACATGAGCTTGAGCATGTGATCTAAGCAGACATCAGTTGCACATTTTGGGGTTATAGAAAATCATTCTTTTAACATCCCAATCCTATCCGGGCGCCACATTGTATGGTGTTGAGGCGCAACATGCGCCCAGGACAGGATGGAGGTCTCCTCGAGTTAAAGGGACTTTTATCCCCTTATTCCAGGTAGAGCCACAGCCAGTCCTTGGGGGCTACTTGGGACTGTGCCTCCCCCCGCCACTTTACCTGCACCAGTAGGTTCCTCTTGCTGCCTCAGCACGTGCAGAAAGGCTCTAGCCTTCCCGCTGGTGTTCTGACAGTGTTCTGACAGTGCGCTCCTTCACATGCAGTTGGAGTGGTTTTTGTGACTGCCATAAGGCAGCCACTGCTGGAGCTCATAGGATTGGACTATTAGTCAGTCATATAAGAATAAGTTGCCTTTCTATTTAAAAGTAGTTAAGGTGGCATGCAAACTGATAAACCTGACTGCTAATTACCCTTGCACCCCCCCCCCCAGTAAACACACAAGACAGAGGCTTGGGTTAAACTGGGTCACTTTACTAAATTATTAATTTAAAAAACGCTATTTAATATTTATTTAATAAGTAGGGGATAAAACACTAACCCCAAAGTGCGGGTCACTAACTTGGGCACAATGGCATTAGTCGTCTACCTGCCCCAGGTGATCAGGATGATCAACGAGTGCACCACCTGACTCCAGGCTGCACTCAGTCAAAGACCAAGTGAGCTCAGCATGACCAACCTCGAAAGGCTGAGGCAGCTGGATGACGTAGACCCACAGGCCAAGCCTTGCGATAGCCCTTGCCACGTCCAGCCAGGTGGCTTGCCAGCCAGCCTCACCAAACTGGCCAACACCAGTCTGGGGTAGGTGAAAAAACTACCAGTCCAAGGCCAATCTAGTTGATAGCAAAAATAAAATAAAATAAATCCTACCTGCCCCCCATGGAGGACAACCAGCTAATCTCGGACTGTATGAAGACCCAAGTCCTCAGGCTGATCGTCAGCTGGAATGAGTGGAGAAGCCAGGAGCACAGCCAGCCTAACATGCTCAGCCCAATGGGCAGGTCAGAACACCTCTGCCTCAGCCAGCATGGAAGGTGCGGGGCAAAAGCAGCAGCATGTGATAACACGCCACGGGCAGAAAATAAACATGAACACAATAAAATATAAATCACACAAGCAGCAACAGTGAAAGCAGGACAACACTGCTTGATGAAGTAAAAGCCATCACACAAAAATAGAACTGCATAATCCTTCCCCTCTGCACTTTTGAGAAACTCAGCTGTGCAGAGAATATTCAAATTTGGACCAAAGGGGATCCTGGTGGCGCAAGTTGTTTTGATGCCTATGCTGCCTGTGACTTGTTCAATGCTTCAGAGGAAACCAAGGTCAGAAACCAAGGCCTCCTCCCCTATGCACAATAATGCTTAAATCAGGGGTTTTCATATTTCCCATGTTTGTAAATGAAATGAAAATTCTACATTGACTAGAATGGCCACTTCAGTTTTAAACATGGCTTTTCTCCACCAATGGCACTCACAAGGGAAGCATGTAGTAGCAGAAAAGAACTTGCCCTGAGTTATTCCCAACAACACATGCAAGCTGGGCAGCAGCTTTCAAATTTAGAGTTTATTTCCCAACCTCTTTGGTTCACTAGCAGCCATGCTTTTTCCTCAGCCCATGCTCAGTTCTGGCCTGTTCTGGGTTGCTTATGTGACTGTTGCTGCCAAGTGCAAACTTCTCTTTGGTCAGCTTTTGATGCCGTCCAGTTGGTATCGCAACTGCTAATAACTCACGGGTAGTGGACTGCTGAGGAACAAAATCTACTGCAAAAGACAAGTGATTTTCCACAATTCCCTCATTCAAATGTTAATGTTTTCATATAAATACAAAATGTGCTAGAAAACAGAAGATTTTTTAGTCATCGTTGGTATTTCATAAATGAGAAAGAAAAGGAGGAAGAAGAGGACTGAAGTGAGCAGCCTTGATGGTTTAATCAAATGTTTATTTAAATAAAATCCTTGATGACAGGATCTGCCACAGTCATCAACACCACTGCCGCAATATTTTTCTATCTGCAGGTCATTATTCATTTTTTTCTGGTCACATAACCTAAAATGATAAGATGATCCAACAGTTGATCAATTAGGATAAAATGATAAGATGATCAAACAATTAATCAATTGATCAAACAAGGCCAACAATTAGGAAAGTGATAAAACATTTACATAACTTATAGCCCAACCCTATCCAACTTTCCAGCACTGGTGCAGCCATGCCAAACAGGGTGCACACTGCATCCTGCAGTAGGAGGGGGGGCAGTCACGGTGGCCTACACAAGGTAAAGGAACGTTCTCTTACTTTGGGACTGCATTGTGGCTGTGCCGGTGCTGGAAAGTTGGATAGGATTGGGCCCTTAGAACCCAATCCTATGCATGTCTACACTAAAGTAAGTCCCATTATGGGGCTTACTCCCAGGTAAGTGAGGATAAGATTGCAGCCTTACATGAATCCACCACTTCCTGGCAAGTCTAATCATCCCCAACTACTGGTTGAGCTCAGTTCCCTAGCCATGCCATACTTCTATAAAGAACAGCAAAACAACTTCACTAACTGGGCTCTGAGGGGGCAGTGTACATTTTAAAACCAAACCAAACCAATACAATAAAATATAAAAACAATGGAAAAATTATAAAATCACTATAGAATCACAGAAGCACCAGCAAAACCCAATAACATCCAGCAAAATAATAAGACAAAATCTACACATACTACTGTATACAACTTGCTGGAATGTCTGGGCACATACAAAAGTCTTAACCTAAAGAGACACCAAAGTAAGTTTGCATCAGCAGAGGAACAAGGAGACCTGCCTTCTACACACCAAACTTAGAGGGTCCCTCCCAGTCAAAGAATAAAGAGTTCAGGACCAGGCAGGCTCATGTGGAAGATGATAGTCCTTCATTGTCCTGCTATTTTTCTGGGCATCTCTAGTGTAATATTTTAGCTCCTTTGGGTCTCTCTGCAATTGCATATGTCACAGTTTAAGCACATGCACCCGATAGTGGGTAGGATGCACCATGCAAATAACTTTCCTCTTGCAGGACAGGAGGTTGTTTAGAGAAGGAGGAAGAGAACAGCAGCAAGGAAGACTGTTTCTTGACACCAGAGCGTTAACAATGGATTCTGCTGAGAGCCGGAACAGGGGGCAGCAAGGCAAAAAAAAAAAAAGTGTTTCCCATCCATTTTTCGTCTCTCCATTTTTCTTCCTGCCTCCCTCAGCTTTGCCTCAATAGATTTCCTTTAATGTGCTACAAAAATATGACCTGCATGTAAAAATATTCACAGCACACTCTTGGGTGCTGCAAAGCCACAAAGGGAAAGTTGGCACAAGGAACTTTGGAAGTATGTTCTTCCCCCTTGATTTGATTTTTTCCCCCATCACCCCAAGATGAGATGAGATCCATATGGAGCTGTGTCATAATGAAGGGACCAACTTATGCCCAGATCAGCAGCCAACACACATATAGCAAGCTCCAGAAGTCAGGGTTGTTGAATATATGTTGGCCAAGGAGTTGAACATGTGTTAGATCTATCACATGACTTAGTTCCATATGGAATTCACCAGTGGTGATAGGGAAAAAATCTGCTTGTGACTGGAGAAAAATGGTTGCTTGAGCTCATTCATTAACAGGAGCACCTTGGTATTCAAATGTACTGGTCTGAATTCTGTACTGGTCTGATCAAAAATGTGCATTTAGATGTGAGAAATCCAGGTTCAAACCTTTAGTTTGGTTTGTTGTCTTGGGCAAATGATCGCTTTGAGTCCAGCCCTACCTCATAGCAGTTGTCGTGATGCTGAAACGCTGCTCTGAGGCCAAAACTACGTTACTCATGTCACCGGGATTCTGCCAAAAAAGGCATCTCCGTCTTGAATTCTGACCCTGTAAAGTTTAGGCTTGCCCATCCTGTCTTGTAATATCATCATATTCTGAATTTCCGTACCTCCATCAGTGGCAGCCAGTTATGTGGTCTGGACCTGAGAAAACTCACAACATGATGATATCATTACACAGGGCAAAAGATCTTAAACATGACAGGGAAGAGAGGGATAAAAAACCATTGTCAGCAGTGTAGTTTCTAACTGAGCTCATTAGAGAAAGGGTAAGACACAAACATAACCAATAAATGTACTGTACTGCGGCAGGCAGAGGATACGATCATTTCCTGCTCTCCTGGTTTGGCAGAAGCACATATTTTGGACCATAATGCCAGGAGAAATGGTCTCTGGAAGACTTCTATGCAGGCTTGCACCACAATCTGCACTGGTTCTTTTCACTCATATGGACTTATAAAGTGTCATCGTTCAGAGCACATGATGCATCACCGGCAGAAGGTCCCAGATTCAATCCCCAGCACCTCCATTCAAAAGGATTTCAGAGCTGACAAAAGAGTTTTGTCTGCGCTTTTGGAGGACCCAGCAAATAAGAGTAGGCAGCAGTGGGCTAGATGGACCAATGGCTTGATTTGGTGTAAGGCAGCTTCCAATATTCCCATGGAGGACCAGTACTGAATCTGATCCCACACACTACTGCAGGTGTGTGAGAAAACAGCACACCCTACCTCTAAATTAAAAGCCTTGTGGAATAGCCTCCTAAAGGTACAAAGAACCCATCGTGAAAATAATATTCAGCTAAATATTGCAATTTCTGGTAAAAGTATTGTCCCCCCCTCCCCTATAGAATGAAATACCATTGTTTGTTCATTGGGGGGGGGGGTGTTCCAAGAATTTTGTACCATACTAGCCATGTGTCACTCTCAGGTGCCATATACATATACACTCTCAGGTGCCATATACATCATATAGAAACCTTTGTAGAAATGACCACAAAGTCCTTTGCAGCAGCAGACAATGTTGGGTACGGAGTGACCCTCCTAGAGGCCGAAAGAGAGAAACAAAAGCACAATACAAAGAAAGAACAAAGTAAGAGCTAACTTAGAGCTCTGATCTGAACGGGCTCTTCTCATGCCGTAACAACAAAGAGCGTGACTCTTGAGGTGAATACAGTCCTACTGTTGTATTCCTACATTCCAGCAATAATTTCAATTGAACCTTAGAGCATGTGGCGTCCCTTTACTTTACAGGTCATAAAAGCTACATGTGGAGTACAGACTCCCTTTCTTTAAAAAAAAAAAAAGGACCTTTAAAGAACTCCCAGTGTATCAGCCTTTCCAAGAAAAAGACTGATAAATCCCCTGTGTAAAATTATCACCTTTTTACAGAAAAAGAACTTTTGTTACACGTTCATTAGTAATATAACTTAGGGGAATAAAACTTTTCTTCAATAAAGATAACACTGTGGTCACTAAAGTAATACATGTGTTATCTCAGCTTCCCTGCCTTTCCGTCAGTAACCATGCATCGAGGTTTCTAGGGCTCCATTGATTTATGGTCACATTCACCCCTGACAGTGTGATCTCAGGCATATCCAATTGGTTAGCAAAAGGGGGGAAAATTGCAACCACAAAATGTTCTATTAAATAGATAATAGCCTCATTTTAATCTTCAGTAACCAGGAAACAATAGATGTGCATGCTGGAAAAGTCCTGCTCCTTTTTCGATGTGCATTGTGTGTCGAGTGGCAGAAGAAGAAAAAAGAAAGGATAAAAATTGGGTGAATCTGTATTTAAAATGTTTTGAATTCACCTATTAACAACAAAGCTCTTTGTAGGACCTTAAAGACTAACTAGTTTGTTTCAGTATAAGCTTTCATACACTGGTCCACTTCATCAGAGGCATGAAGTCTTGTCAGTCGACAGGTGTGTGTATACATACACATATAAGAACATAAGAACATAAGAAGAGCCCTGCTGGATCAGGCCAAAAGCCCATCTAGTCCAGCTTCCTGTATCACACAGTGGCCCCACTAGATGCCTCAGGGAGCACAAGACAACAAGATAACCTGTTTCCCATTGTCACTCCCTTGCACCTGGCACAGAGAAAACCCACTTCTAAAACCTCTCAAACCAGGAGGTTGCTTATGGCTTGTAACCTGTGATGGTCTTTTCCTCCATGAATCTGTCCAAACCCCTTTTAAAGGCATCCAGGCCAGGTGCCATCACCACATCCTGTAGCAAGGAGTTCCACAGATGAATTACACGCTGGGTAAAGAAATATTTTCTTTTGTCTGTTCGAACTCTCCCTCCACTCAATTTGAGTGCATGTCCCCTGGTTCTGGTGTTGTGCGAGAGGGAGAAGAATTTCCCTCTATCCATTCTCTCCATCCCATGTATAATTTTATACGTCTCAATCATGTCCCCCCTCAGGCGCCTTTTTTCTAGACTGAAAAGCCCCAGACGCTGTAGCCTTTCCTCATAAGGGAGGTGCTCCAGCCCACAAATCAATCTGGTCGTTCTTTTCTGCACCTTTTCCAATTCAACTATATCCTTTTTGAGGTGTAGTGACCAGAACTGGACACAATACTCCAGATGTGGCCTTACCATCGATTTGTACAAAGGCATAATATTGGCCGTTTTATTCTCAATTCCTTTTTTAATGATCCCGAGCATGGAATTGGCCTTCTTCACAGCCGCCGCACACTGGGTTGACACTTTCATCGACCTGTCCACCAGCACTCCAAGATCTCTCTCTTGATCCGTCACAGACAACTCAGAACCCATTAGCGTATATGTGAAATTTTGGTTTCTTGCCCCAATGTGCATCACTTTGCACTTACTTACATTGAAGTGCATCTGCCATTTTGCTGCCCATTCTCCCAGTTTGGAGAGATCCTTCTGGAGCTCTTCACAATCCCTGCTGGTCTTCACCACCTGGAAAAGTTTAGTGTCATCTGCAAACTTGGCCACCTCACTGCCTATCCCCAACTCCAGGTCATTTATGAATATGTAGATATACATATGTGTGTGCGCATGTGCACACACACAAATACACACACATGGGGAAAGAAGAAGGGGGAAAAGTTGTAAAAGGTAGTCAAAGGACTATTGGATGGAAAAAGTACAATCAAGTGAGCATTATAATGTAAAATATAGTGTTGATTCATGACAACAACAATATTATGTGAAACAGTCTAGCTGTGGCTATGCTAAGTTAATTCATTTAATTTGGGTATTTAATTTAGTTTTAATAAAAGCTGAAAACCTACCCACCTCTTGAGATTGGGAGAAAGCAGTAGGTTTTCAGCTGGGGCTCAACCAACCAACCAACCAACCAACCAACCAACCAACAAACAAACAAACAAACACATACAAAAAACATACATACAATACATACAAAAAACACAGTATAAAAAATCGCATTTTAAAACAGTAAAAACAATCAATGAAAATTAATAAAAACAGTGTCTAAAAACAACTAAAAAGATCATGGCTACAATCAGAGCAGGAGCATAAAAACAGCAGGACCCCCCACCTGTACCAGCGATGTTAAAAAAGGCAGGGGCTCAGAAGGCTTCTTTGAACAAGAAGGTTTTTAGGCCTCGCCGGAAAGTGTCCAAGGAGGGAGCAGTTCGTAGGTCAAAGGGGAGGGAATTCCATAAGGTTGGTGCCACTACTGAGAAGGCCCTGTTTCTGGCCGCTGCCCCTCGCACCTCCTTGGGCGACGGCACCCGCAAAAGGGCTCTTTTGTTCTTAAATAAGGAACAAGTAAGCATCTTCATTTGTTGGACAGTATAGATTATCTGGTATCACTCCTTCCTTGACATTTCAATCTTCTCTCCAGTACATCAGCCATCTCTTTGGGGTCTTATTTCCTGCTTCACAAATGGGCCCCCAGAGGGAGAGGAAACTGCCTTATTATACTAAATAAGATAATTCGTTCATCTGTTACAACACTATCTCTTTTGACTGGCAGTTGATCTCCAAGGTTGCAAGTAGATGCCTTTCGTAGAATCTTTTTAACTTGAGATAGGACCTTCTTCATGCAAGACCTACCTGGGTCCTTCTTCCGCATGGACTTTTGAATCAAAGCAGGGATACAAAATGTGAAGCATGCCGCGATCACTCCCAGAGCACATTGCATTTCCTCCTTTGTTTAAGGAGCCCTTGTGGAGGAAAGAGCACAAGTTTGCATTTCTGAAATATGGTTTCTTACATGGACCCCCCCCCCATTTTGCTTTGGTTCATTGATCACCAAACAGCTGTTGCCAAATTGTACTGGTATATGCATGGGGGGAAAAAACAAGCTTCGTCACACTTGAAAGAAAATTATCTGGAACTGAATACTTTTTGACAACGTTCTTTTCAAAGTCTAATCATAAACCATAATTATGTACCCTTTTACATGTACGCATGTTTACTTCCAAATGCTAAAAAGAGAAATGCAACAAATGCAAAAACACATGCAAGATGAAAATGCTCATGCCTTAGCAAGGAGTCTGGCAAAAATCTTTCAAGACTGCTCTCTGTGTGGTACTTCTTCAGTATACGGTAATAAATTCTAGCTGTTCTCTCTAATAATTCAAAGCTTCGGGGTGCAATTTTTATTTCTCTTTGGAAAGTAATATAATCACTGGCACTAACACAAAATTCCCTGTGTGTTTTGTGTATTCTTCTTGGGATAAAAATGAAACTGAATATTAGCAAGAGCATTTCTGCTCTCTATTAAATGGTGGTTCTTGTTAGGATTCCTTGTGAAATAAGTGTTACACGACTTGAAAGTACAGTACAGACAATATGCTACATCTGTGATAGAGATTGATAAAGCAATCATCACAAACTATTAGTTCTTCTGCACTGAGTAATATTCAACTGGATTTGCCCAGTAAGGTGCTGGCACATGACTTGGATAAAAGCAAACAACCCATCCTTATTACTGAAATTAGCAAAACTAACTATTTGCATGCAAAAACATTTAGTGCATTTATACTCAGCAGAAAGTCAACTGGACTTAGTTCCAATAGGGAGCCAGAATGAATGTTCAATTATTACATAGGAATTTACTCACTTGAGATTTGTTCCACAGTTTCTTTCCACGCAAAAACACAATCAAATGTTCAGAGAGTGGAGTTGTTTACCCATGGGAAATCTAGTCAGAGCCCGCCTCTGTCTGTGTCAATCATCTTTTGTGGAGGTGTTGGAGTCTACTTTTGTTCATAACAGATTATCATGTGAATTCCCTCTCAGAGATTAATTGAACCCAGTGGAAAAGACTGAAATCATGGTTTAAACCACATGTGAAAATATCCATGTGGAATTGCACTGACAACCATAAAAACCATGTGGAAACAGCAACACTTCACAATGAATGTAACTTTTGTTCTGATTCTTACTCATGATTTGTTCTGTGGTTGTATGGGGGGGGGTGTCTAGAAACTTTGCTCATTAAGCACACCCACAGCCCAATCCAAAGCGGTGTTGCCACTGCCAGAACTAGCGCTCCAGCATCGCAAATGCTGATCCGGAAGCGCGTGTATTTTTTTTAAATGGGAAAACATTCAAAGATGGAATCAACCATGTGGTGTCTGATTCAGTACTATTACACTAACAATCCAGTCCTATCCCCTGCCAGCCCAGACCATGTGGCGCCCCTGATCATGGAGTGCGCGCTGCATGCTATATGGGGGGAGGTGACCAGACTGCCTGGGAGAGGTAAGTTAAAATATTTTTAACTGGGAAATTGCAAGTAAAATTATTAAAATATTTTATACTTACTTTCCCATAGGCCGCTTGTGCTCCAATGGGTTTCCTCAGACCTATGCCAGCTATTTAGCTGGTAGAAGTCTGAGGAGACTCAGGGGGTGGTTCAGGAGGGTGAAAGGGGGATAGGATTTTCGTGTGCATGGCTGCTGCTGAGATCCTCCCCTCTCGCCCCCAGCCCAGACCGATCCTTGCCCGGATCTGCCCCTGAACTGCCCCCGCCAACACCTTACCTGCTGCTGCGGGCGATCTTTGGCCTGCCACCGGTGGCATGGGGCTTCCTGGCTGCTGTGCCGTTGCTAGTGGAATGGTGGTGTGGCCAGGGCGATGGTGTATGGTGCCCAGAGGATTGGGCCATAAGTGATTCTGCTGAATGTGCAGCTCTGCTCTGAAGATCTTGGATGACTGATAAACTCTGTACTGCTGCACTTGGGCTCTGCTTCTCTCAGCTCAGTTATCATCTGAAAAGAAGCTGAAAGAAGTTGTGAGCAGGCTGGTTGCCTACCAGAATTGCTGTTGAGCCGTCATCTTCAAGGTGAGAATTTGCTTCTGTTGCCTAGCTCTTTTTGCCTTTGAATTTGCCCTGGCTTTCTATCACAGCTAGACTGTGTTTGACTCTGTCTACCATCTAACTCTCAGGAATTCTTGGACCAAAATCTTTCAGTATCTTGTGTGGCTTTCGTCCTATGATGACTCTGCTGGCCATTTGGCAGCGCTACCTGGTGACCAAGATGCAATGGGTCCATCTTTGATAGAATTGAGAAAAACATGCCGTCTTTTGCAGTTGTGCATGAGCAGTGGTATTGTTTTGCATCTTGTTTGCTTCTTTCAGTTGTAACCTGAAAGTATAAGGCCTTTTTCTACAACAGCAAATTTACTCTGGTCTTTAGTAGATTTGGAGGGTTCAAAGTGCTTACAGCACCTTTGTCTTGTGTTCCTCAACTCTTGTGGTCTTCTTGAAGTCCCCATCCATCCATATTTTTCTTTTTCTCATTTGACTTTTCTCATTTCATGTTATACTGAAGTTATTATAATAGTTTTGGTTTTGTTGTGTATATGCCAATGCAGGATTTACTTACTTACTGAAGTTATTAGGCTCTCCATCAGGAATTGTAGATAGTGTTTGTTTGCTGATCACCAAACTAGATCAACCTCTTCCTTCTCCTCCTTCTCATTTTCATTCCCATCTTAGTGTTGTCCACTTGCAAAACACCACAGCATAATTGTGCAAAAATGGAACAAGAGGGAATTTATAAATTGAGAAAAGAAAAGTAAAAGGAGAAAATTGATTCTGCCCCCAAATGATAGCCATTACCTCCAAATTGTCCAATTTCTATTCACACACATTTTTGTCATATGGCAACACCAGCTGACTCAGGGGAAACAGGCCCCTCTCTCAGTTTTTCGCATATTAACATCACATCATCACTGATCCCCAGATGTTTTCAATGCAGACAACACAGACCACATGTTTCAAATTGGCAACAATCCCCAATAAAGATATAGGACATTGTTATACTTTTGCTGTAACATTGTTCTTCAAACACTTCAAGTCATGAGCTGCGCATTTGCAGCAGTTGTGATGGGAAAAGGGTGATGATGCTCCTGCACTTCATACAAGCAGGGCACACAAAATCTAGGAGAAGCTTGTGCCTGCTACCCTAGTGGCTGTTTGCAAGGAGTCTTGTCTTTAAGAACTCTGAGAACCGTCAAAGGAATCTGCATGATACTTCTTGGAATAGAAATTTTTACTTGCAAAGATCGCTGCATGCAGCCTCCTTGGTCCGAGCCTCTTCTTTTTAAAATGAACAGATGCAAGGGATGCCGGGAGCCCAGCATGCCGGCTCGTGCTCTTTCCAAACAGAAGAAGGGGGCGGCGGACCAAGGAGATGCAGGGAAGGGGCGGGCAGGCTCCAAATCACCTTTCCTGCCTTGGTGCTTCAGAAGACATGATTTGGAGTTGCAGCAGCTTTTTCCCCCTACGTCTCCTTTCAGCAGCACTGGAGGGAGAAGGAGGCTGCCGCTGCTGAGATCCTCTTCTAACTTGCTCCCAACAGAAGAGGATTGCCCAGTGGAGTGGCAGACTAGAGAGGGCAGTGGACAGACGGGGGTGGGCGGGTGGGTGTCATCTGTTTACCACCACTCCAAGGGTGCTGCTCCATGCAAACACTTCAAGTGGCCTCATGAGCTGTTGGAACTGGTGTTGTGCACTGGTTAAGGGACTGACTTGTGATCTGGGAGTCGGGACTTCCCCAGTTTGAATTTTGCCTCTGCCATGAACTCAGTAGGCAGCCTTAGGCAAGTCACTCCTTTTCAACCCCAGCAGCAATATGGGGATAGTACTACTACTGACCTTGCAGGGTGGTGGTTGTAAGGATTCTATCCAGACAATAAATGTGAAGTACTTTGCACATGCTGTACAAATGCTAAGTATTATTAACTCAACTTCCATTTTCCCATATGGGCAAATTTCCTGCTATTGATCTACTTGCAGTGACAAGGTAGGTAGCAGAGCCTTAACCACAGAGATTACATTTCCAATCCATGGTTCCTCATCAAAAACATGTCGTTTTTGGACTCCATCATTAAAAAAACGTTTTCCTCTTAGTTTAACTACCTCTGTACCTGACTTTAGCAATAACAAATAATCACTTAGGACAGACACATCCCTCTGGGCCTGCAATGTGTCTGGAATGTGAAATCCCCCCCCCCCCGTTGGTCTAAAAGGTTTTGTTGTTTTGGCTTTTCTTTGCAACACCAGCAGTTTAGATTTGGTAACTATGAAAGAAGGGGGAAAAGCCCTTTCCTATAAATGGTTTTTGTATGTGCATTGCAGGAAGAAAGGTGGGTGAAAGAGGGAGAACGCATTTCATCAGCTATTTTCATGAACTGTTAGACTGGGCAAGGACCTGCTAATTGTATGTGTTGGGAAGCAGACACTGAGGCTGTGGCAGAACAAAGGGAAGAGCTAAAACATATGAGGCTTTATTTTGGCACAAGACCACTATTGCTGTTCTTACTTTCTTTCTAAGAGGAAAATGGCTAGAACAACACTAGATGGCTTTGTGAATCACAACTGTAGTGGCAGCTCTCCCAGCTATAAATGCCTTCTGTCCAAAACCCATAATATTTGTATGTGTGCACTGTTAACATGAGGTTGGGTCACTGACAGCGCAATTCTATCCAACTTACACCACCGGTGTAACCAGCGAGGGAGGGCAGGACGGGAGGCTTTGGAGGGGAGGGGAGATTTAAATCCCCTTTGAATCCCCCTTTGGAGGGGATTTGAATCCCCTTTCCGTTCTGGGGCCTCCCATTCTTGCTGCACCGCTGGTTACACCAGTGGTGTAAATTGGATAGGATTACGCTGTGAGTATGGCTAGAACGGATTGGAAAAATGGTAAATGTTTGTACACACAAAACCCAAAGTATCAGAATATTTTATAAATAATATGTGGAAATGAATGTTTTTGCTGTTTGAAAACAATGTGTTATTCAATGTAACTTCATTAGCATGTGATCGTTTTCCTCTCATCGATGTATTTTCTCTTTCTTTTCATTTTGTGGAACAATACATGGCAATAATATCCTCATCATATTTTCCTGGGCAACAAAATGGACTAAGATCTTACTTTCCTGGAAGAAAGAACTCGTAATTCTGGTGAATGAGACATTACGAAATGCTTTGATATTGTGACCCTCATAATTAAAGTATTGCAGCCTGGCATTCCTGCTTCCCTATCAAAAAGAAACCCAAAAGGACCTTGAAGAAAAATGTTAGACCTCCCCCCCCCCCCAAGCAAAACAAACCACAGAGAGGCTACTTGGACTCTCTATGCTGGTTTCCTTATGTGGGAAGGAAGATGAAAATAGATCTGTGTCAGCTTTAATACAAAACTTTATTTTGTAATAGCTGTAATGCAGTTTGCCAGGTGTAAATGCAACTTCTATCCAGACCAATTTCCCCCCCTGGATAGGACATTTTTCTGCCCTAAAACAGCCGGATACACTTGGGGCTGTCCTGTCTTCCTATTTTGTCCTTTCACTGCTCTAAGGGTAACCACAATTCACAAGGTTCACACGATTCACAATTCACATGATTTTCCTTATTTTTCCAGTTAATTTTTCTCCTTCCTTGCAGGACTAACTTGACGCTTATTGCCATTCAAATTGCTCAGATTTCCAGATCATCCCCAGAATAAAATGGTTTGGACCTTGCCAACTACTGTTCATCTCCCCAGTTGAGGTGTAATCAACTTGTAATCAACTTGTTAAGTTGTAATCTCACTTAGCAGTGTGTCTGAGCTTCTACATAGAAATGTCCGCCAATTTTGGTTCAATGCCTTATGGCCCAATCCTACCCCTCTCAATGGCAAATAGTGAGCAGTGGCTAATAGTGAGCAGCTAGAGCTGAACCAGGTAGGGGAGGATCAGAAGAACCAGTGGCAGAAGTCATGGCTGTGGACAGGCAAGTAGTCTAGTACCTGTTGTTGATGTAGTACAGTCTGTTCTGTGCTGTTGCTTCATCAAGTGACATTGCTCAGACTGCGAAGCAACTGCGTTATCGGGCAGGCGAGGTCCCTATTGGTTCCTCAGGTCACCTGCACTGAAGACCTACAGTACCTTTGGCCATTACATGGGTAGAGCTGCACTGCAGCAGAGAGCAGGCTAATTACCTCTGCCTGATTACTGCTGTGCTGGCACAGAGATTCAGGCACCTTAGTCCTGCAGCCAGAGTCCCTGGTCAAGACTCTAGCACCTTAAAACATCCATGGATGTCAAGGCCAACCCAAAATGCAAACAGGTCAGTAAATCGCCAGGACCAAGAACGGTCCTTCATTTTCTTTACTTCTAGGTTAGATTTAAATGATTGGGAGCCAAGTTGCTTGGAAGCTTACTGTGTGCAACTGCTTGTGGAAGCATTTCGTCTATAGCCTCTGTAAATATTGTTAAGTCTAGTTATCATGCTACTTGTTAAACTGGAGGAACAGTGGGATAGCTGAAAGCTACACATGGGCACGTCAAATATCAGAATTATTAATTCATACATTATAACTGGCCCCCAAGAGGCAATATCAACATTCCAAACGACTATGCCAGTCTTCTGACCACATGCTTTCTTTGAACAAAGTGATCAGAGCAGCTTGGTATCCAACAATGCAGAAGTGGCTCCCACACAGTGGCATCACTAGGGTTGGTGTCACCCAGTGCAGTAACTCATAGTGTCACCCTCATAGACTTCCTCCTGCACCAGCTGTGACTGGAAAGGTCTATGGAGCCCAGGTCTACTGGGCTTCCTGAGGCGGAGCACAGGTCTACCCACACAGTACACCTGCCCTTGTGGAGAGCAAAAGACGAAGGCTTGGTCAACTGGGAGGCCAGGTATACTGGGCGGGTAGATCTGAGCTCCACCTCAGGAATCCTGGTAGACCTGGCCACAACTGGTATGGCAGAAGCCTCGGCTTTCCTGCAGCCAGGTAGACCTGGGCTCCGAGCTTTTGGTGTCAACCTCCCCCAGTGGTGTCACCCTGTGCAGTCCGCACCCCCCGCACCCCTAGTGATGCCACTGCTCCCACACCACTGTAATAATGTATGAATAGCCCTGATAAAAACTTCCTTACCAAGCAGTAAGCTTTTCAGTAGCTGCTGTGTGGGTCTTGATCACCAAAGTGGTTCCTTTAAAAAGCTACATAAGCATTTTGCCAATGTTATAATTGTGAATTAGCACAACAAGATAAACATAGCATCAATCCTCCAGGAAGAGAATTTTGGTAAAAAAGAAAGGTGAAACTTCTAGCCCAAACAGTGGAAATGCAGGTAAAAGTTGTAAGAAGGAAAGGGAAGGGGCAAATGGCCAGTGGGCAGTGAGCATTTTTCCTTCTTTGAAAACACTTTTTTCTTTTCCAATTTTATGCAGTTTTTAGGGTACTCATTAATCTGAAAAAACCAGTTTCCACTTCCAAACGATTGGTGCCAGGGTGAAGTGAAATACCAGCCAGCCCGGTTTTCGAGTGCCAGGGTCATTCAAGATACCAGTCGGCCTGTGTTGTCAGTGCCAGAACAATTTGACAAAACAGCCTGCCCAGCTTATTAATGCCAAAATTGTTTTGAAATATGTCCTCAGTAGCAGATTTAAGAGTTAGCAAAGTATTTTAATTTTACAGAATGGCTGTGATTCATTGCCCATGCAAAGTATTGTGCGAAGCTGCATGAAAATGAATGGCTGAAAAAATTGTGCAGCTTTTAAAGTGCTGTTGCGGACATTAAGTTGGAGGTTGGCTACAAAAATGTGACAATGGAAGGGGGGCAGGATGGTGTAGTGGTTTGGGAGTCGGACTTAGACCTGGAAGATCCAGGTTCAAATCCCCGCTCAGCCACGAAGCTTCCTGGGTGACCTTGGGCCAGTCACTATCTCTCAGCCCCACCTACCTCACAGGGTTGTTGTGAGGACAAAAAGGAGGAGAGGAAATATGTACACCACTCTGAGCTCCTTGGAGGAAGGGTGGTATAAAATGTGAAAAATAAATAAATAAAATAGATTGTGTGTGTGTGTGTGGGGGGGGAAGAATCACTCTTTCTGCAATGTCTTTGGTAATTCCTTCCACTCAAAAGCCAGCCTTCATAGAAGGCAAAGCGACATTTGCTCTTGGGCGCAGCTCTTTGAGGGGAATCAAAGTCCAATGCCAACTGCTGTTCCTTGATTTCTCTGGAATCCTGAAAGCCCCAGTCTAGCAATTTTGACAGGAGAAAGAAGGAGCCAATAGGGGGAGCCAGCACGTAGGAAATGCTTAAACCCCTTGCATCTGGAGGACCTGATAACCCAGCTGAAGCTTGAGTAGTGTTGATGACAGGCAAGAGTGAGAGAAAGAGGTATCCCAATAACACAGCAGGAATGCCACCTGCCACTGCCCATTTGGGGGTGGGGGCATTCTTGCTCTACCCCATCATCATGCAAGGCAAGGACTGCTAACACTGGCACCTTATTTGATGCCTCTGAGAGGAGGCGTGGCTTATTTGTTGTTTGCCACACCCTCCCAACTTCCTTCAGTGTGCCTCAAGTTCTTTGTCCCCACTCACTGACCCTTGGGCAGACTGAAACTAGCTGGTGCCTTTTGGAACTGGTGTCTTCCTTGTTGGCCTGGTGGGTGTTTTTGTTTTTGTTTTTGCCTACCTCAGACTATTTCTTCAGGCTGGTCACATCTGGCAGGCCTGCTGGGGGCTAGGGAGTGGGACAGGGACATGCGGTGTGGGCATGGCAGGTGAGTCAACCCCGCCCCCTCGTAGTTCACGGAAAAGAGCCAGAGTCTAACTGTAAGACTGTGCGCACGCACTACCCGCTTGCACCTGAGTAAGTGGGTAGCGCACACATGCAAACTTACAGATAGACTGCGGCTCTTTTCCGTGAACTATGCGGGGGCGGGGTTGACTCACCTGCCGCGCTTGCACCACACGTCCTTGGAGAGGGAGTAGGGATTTTGGTGTGTACCCTGAGGTAAACAGGGTCAGAGGGGGGAATAGTACTGATCCCTAGATGCTGCCTGGCTCAGGGATGCTGACTGGATTGCAAAATTGACCTCAAATACTTTCCAGTCTGGGGGAGGTGGTGCAAATCAGCTTCCTCAACCCTTTGGGGTCACTTGACAGCCCATAGCTTGGAGTCAGGGTGAGAATGGCTGTAAAGGGAAGACATGCTGTTTGCTGTCTCCTCTAGGTTAGATGTCCACAGCGAAGGGGACTGGAGTTAGGAGGCAGGACCTGCTGCTCTATTTAATAAATGTGGCCCAATTTATAAACCAAACAACTTGTCTTGTGTGTTTATTGAGGGGTGTAATGTCAAAGTTTTAACCCTTCCACGTGAACTGCACACCACACTCCTGGCCAGATTGGATACATCTCCGTGGCTAATTTTTAAAGAAAAGATACTTTCAGACCACTTCTACTATAAGGCCATTTAAAAACAAACAAACAGGTTTCACATAATATCTAGATGGTTCTAATATGGCAGTTTTTGAGTGACAATTGCAACTACTGTATGACAGCCTACCATTTCAGGCTTACATGATGTGCTGTCTCTTATGGATAGAACCTTTCCAATACAATATATGACAGCTGTATCATCTACAGGGACAGAAGCTCACATTTGATAAATGTGCATGATATACTGTGGTGAATAGAACCCCTTTGCCCTATAGGGAACCCCCTTTTTCTACATATCATGGATCTGCGTTTGCTTAGTCAGTCTGCCATTATGGCCTCTGTAATCTGCATGTCTACTCGAAGGTTGGATGTGTATTGACAGCACCAGTGTGCTGAAACCTGGCCATAGTAGAACAATGTGCCAGGAGGAAAACACCAGCACCCGACTGGGTTTTCCTTAGACCTGTCCATTGGTCAAATCCATCCATCTGTCCATGGCTGACTCAGGGAGCTGAGCTACAGTTTCCTGCCATTGGAATAGCCAATTAGGAAGGCAGAATCTCAATCCCTCCAAATTCCTACAAAAAGGGATGACTGGATTGAGCTGGTGTGTGTTGTGTTCTTGTACTTGCAGAGTTAACTGCAGATTTAACTGCAGAGTTAACGAACAAAGGAACTGCAACTAACAGCCCAATCCTATTGAATTCCCATGTGGTGACGCAGCTGCACCAACATGGCGCCTGCTGAATCCTGCAGGGGAGTTTTGGCATCTGGAGGCCTCCTCAGGGTAGAACCCCTTGCCCTGGGGTATGCCCGCACCGGGCTGCTGGGTTTACCCAGCCCAGCCTACTTGGACCTGCGCCAGCTATTTCACTGGCTCAGGTCCACATACAACTGGGTCAGAGGATCAAGGCCACAAAGGGAGATAGGATGTCAGAAGTGCCCCACTGCTGCAGATGCCGCCCCCTTCCTGGTTCTGATCCGCCCCTCCCCACCCCCTTGCGGCTCCATTCCTCTCCCTTCCACCCCCTGTGCTGACTTACTGGCATCCTTGATCTGCTGGCATGCGGATCTGGCTGCTTATCGCTTGCGGCAGTGGCCAGGTTGCGGTTTGTGACGGGCATAAGGGAACTTACACTGCTGCTGGAACACTCATTCCAGCGGTGTAAGGCCTGAACAGGATTGGACCGTTAGTAAGTGATCCTAGGTATGGTGTGCTCCCCTGGCCTCCGCAGATCACCATCACTTACTATCTGCACCAGATACATGAATTCACCTTTATTTTCAAAAATCAAGCATCACCTGGACACAGCTGAAAGCTCTAAAAACTGTTGTTGTTATCACTCTCCTGTCAAATGAATTCATGTGTGAATTCATGTCCACCATTTTGAGATCGGTGCTTATTTAGTGCTTTGGCAATCACATATGAGATGGGGTTTGTCACCTTCTTGCTTAACCTAGATTTCATATGTTTTCAGGATAGGTAAGTTCAGATCATATTACATTGTCTATAGCACGACAACTTATTCAAATGATCTCTGCTACGTCTACTCTTTAGTGATTTCACCAAATTCATTATCGCATCATGCTGGTTACCTGAATCCTCCTACACCAATGACTAAACAGGGGTGTGGAACCTTTTTTCTGTCAAAGGCCATTTTACTTAGTAGAATATTCTTTGCAGGCCAGCCATTAGGCCTGCCACATTTATTTATTTATTTATTTTTGGAAGAAAAAAACCCCATCGATCTCCGGAGGCTCCGCGCTCACCGTCCGAGGCCGCCGCTGGCTCTGCGCATCACCCCCGGAGGCTGGGAGAGGGCCTCTGCACCTCCTCTTCGGCCGGCGGCTCGGCCCCTTCTGACCATGTCCTCAGCGGCGTTTTCGCACATGTGCACAACGCCGCTGAGGGCAAGAGGGCAGCCTCTTGCCCTCAGCGGCGTTGTGCGCATGTGCGAAAATGCCGCCGAGGGCCTCGTCAGAAGGGGCCGAACCGCCGGACGAGGAGGAGGCGCAGAGGCCCTCTCCCGGCTTTCGGGGGTGACGCGCGGAGCCGGCAGCAGCCTCGGACGGTGAGCGCGGAGCCTCCAGAGGCTGATGCGGTGGCCTCCCGGCAAGCTCTCAGCAGGCAGGACGGAATGAGCTTGGGGGCCTTAAACGGCCCGCGGGCCGGAGGTTCCCCATCCCTGGAATATATGACTGGGTCTTGCGATTTCAAGAGCCTTGGTACGTAATGTAAGACTTAGATGCACACCTGAACTTTTAGATGCTTACCTCGATGAAGTTTTTGACCCATTTACTCGGGACTTGGGAGACTTGTTGTGACTTGACTCGAGACTTGGAGTCAGAGACTTGATCCACATCCCTGCTGGCTAAACAAATCATTCTAACCTGTCCATTAACTTTTCAAATGAACACAATGACATACATGAAACCTACATGTTATTTATAACACATATAACATAACCTGAATATCTCTACTGAGCTCTAACGTCTGTTTTGACATTTCATGCCTCAGACTGAATTGTTATAGGTTGAACTGTGTTTTTTTTTCTTCAGGAAGGGAAGATAAGTGTTAGTATTTGCTAATTATAAATAGCTTTTGAAACAACTATGAGGTGTGACGTCTCCTTTCTTTTCATTCTTAGAAAATGAAAGGAATGCATTGTCATCAGCTATAGGCATCTGAGTTAATATTCACACATTAGGAAGGCAATGCAGTCTCAGACCTGTTGTTCCAAGAAGTTTGCAAACTGCCCTAGTTATCTCTGCAACAGTTTTCAGTTCTAAATCAAGTTTGGATTGTATTTTTATTGCCACACCCACTTTTCACTCTAGAATTAGATGCATTACCAAATGTTGGCATCAATGAAGATACCAAAGAGTGCCCTGGACTGCTGACAAAAATCAATATACATTAATGATTAGCCCCAAAAGAGCCAAAATTGAAATATAAGATCTACACCCGGCCCTTGCAGTACACCAGGAAACCATTTTAGTCCAAATATGTTTTACAGAAAATGAATGAGCAAAGGCTCATAGAATTGAAAAATTACTTTAGCATTTATCTGACGGTTCATATGGAGTTTTAGGATCCTCAGACTATTAAAGCTGAGATACTTTAAATTTGCTTAATATATAGAATAAATTGCAAATGCTGGTTCATGTCGATTTGGGCACTGGAGCATCCAGAGTCTATTTGTATTTGAAGTCTGTAATATTTGCAGTTCTCAAGCTGTTCTGGAATGTTTCTGTTGTCTTCAGTGGATGATTTTGAAGTAAAAGGTCTGAGTTTGGGGATGGCAGGCTGGAAGTGCATATCTCCATACATACAAGTGAATGGAATTCACCCTTTACTTGAATGGGATCAAGACTGCATTCTAGAGGGCCTAGTCTTAAGAATGTCAGGGGAGGGGCTCTAGCTTGGTGGACGAGCATGTGCTTTGCCTGCAGAAGTTTACAAGGTTAAATTCCTGGCATCTCCCAGGAGAGCTGCTGAGAAAGGCTCTTGTCTGAGAACTCAGAGAGCTGGTGCCAGTCAGCATAGACAAGTCTGAGCTGAACGGACTAATGATCGGACTTGGCATAAGGCAGGGTCTTATTATGCTCAGCTTCTCGGAAGTAACAGACCATAGGGGAAAACGTGTAGCGCATGTGTAGGGATGCAGGCTGCCTGGTTGCTTGTGCTGGCATTGGGAACCAATCTCAGTCCCGGGCCTGGGGCTGGGGTTGCAACAATAGCAGTCATCATGTCATCATGAGTTTGCTATGCCACAACTTCCCTTGGTGCTTCATGTCCACAATGGGGGGGTGGGGGGAGTCTGAACTGGAAGTCTTGTGTCTGATCTACAGGCCATTATTCTGACCATTATTCTCAGGGATGTATGAGATGACTGTAGATAGCAGCTTTGGACACACTGATTTGGGCTAGCCCTGCATGGCTTTCCTCCTATAACAAATATCTCTAAAAATAGGTTCAAAATGGCAAGTGGGTAGTGGTTAATTTCTGAATAGATAAGTGTTTCAGTTCAAAATCCAACCTGTCTCTAAAGCCCAAGCGTGACCAGTTTATTAGCGCTATGTTGTTCAGTGCATTGTGTCTTTTTAAAGTCTCAGCACCAATCAGCTATTTTTAAAGCCTCGCTTTTTCGCAAACGGCAGCCGATCAACGCCCACCTCCATGGTAGCATAGCTACTGCGAAGTTGCACCCCTGGCCCTTCTACCCAGGGTGGGCCGCCCCTACTGCTTTGCAATAGCTACGCTACTGCTGGAACCCATGCCCTCTGAGCTGGAAACTCTGCACCCTAGCATCAGATGAGAAAAAAAAACTGGCTACTTTACTCAACAGTGAGAGAAGTGTAATCTACACAGATTCAAGGCGCATTTCTATATTACTTCATTTGTGCCTCTGAGCATGTATAGAGTATCTCCTGCACTACTATAAGTCCTGCCTTCTAGGTCAGCTTCCAGGCATGAATACTGGACCAAATCGAAATTGGAAAATGAGGCAAAGATCTGGCTGCCCAACATGATGTTTTGAAGTCTCTCTTTCGGGCAAATGTCATTTGGAGTAATTTTCTACTGGAACCACAATAGAGAACCATGGAATGAGTAATGATGGAATTATTTAGCTGCTGGAAGATGAAATGTTCTTAACAAGTGAAGTGTACTGAATTACACATATTTCAAAAAGTGAATCATACTCACTAGCTTTGATAGGATTTTTTTAAAGCTCTCCTCTCCCTCCCCAGCTCCTTTCTCCAAATAACCCTTTTCACATTATGTGTGGAGGTTCATTAACATGGCAGTGGTTTTCTGCAGGCCCTCTGGCTTTCACTCTGCTTGTATCTGTGGTGGTCCAGCATGCTCTTTATCCTCTGGGCCAGCTTGTTAGCTTGCTGCCTTGCTGTTCGTGCAAACCCAAAGGATTGCTTCAATAATATATGTAATGTGTACATAGCAGTTTGTGTATCGTAGAAAACACTGCGTTCTTGAATCTTTAAGTTGGGGTGTGTGTGTGTGTGTGTGTTAAAGAAACATTTTATGCAGCACTAAATAAAATAAATTGCAGGCCCCTGATGATCTAATAAATCCTACGGCAGAGTTCAGATACCGTAATTAATTATCCCAACATGGAATTCATAATGATCAACCATTAATTGACTGGGGGACTGGATGTATTAGGATTTGATAATGGAATGTGGAGGCTTTCACCTTTTAGGTTAGTGATTTGAATCTGACCAAGATCTCTAGTGACCGCAAGCTGTTAGCATGTGCTCTTTGTTCTGCACTGTGTGAGAAATGAGGTGATGTTCTAATCCTGCTTCTTAGTGCCAACAGCTCTGCATCACAAAAACTGCCAGAGACACAAATTGTGCTTTCTTCCCTACTGATGTAGGCTCAGATCAGTGGCTGACAAATGAATTGATATGTAGTCAGTAATCTGTCACACACTGCTCCGATGCAAGCCCCATGCAATGCTAGGCAGAATGTTGCTTCAGCAGCTGATTTTGTAACCTTGTATGCAAAAGCGCTGAACTCTTCTGCACGGAAATACATTTCTGACAAAACTTCAGGAAAGGCTTAAGCTGGAACTACACCGAACCCGTCTGCATGCGTGCGGCCCATGTGCAGCGCAGTGTGCCTTCCATTTTAACAGCTCTGTTGTCCCGAGTTCTGTCACATCTGGACATGGAGCATGTTGATGTTTGGCCACATCCGGCCAATAGGAAGAAAGTGGGGGCGGGATGTAGAGCAACACGTTTCACCAATGGGAGGAGAGGGGGCCTTTCAGCCAATCGGAGTACACTTGTGTTTCAATCGACCTATCACAGGAGCCAGCAAGCGACCAATTAGGAGGGACATGCAGGGACACTATGCGGGGAAAAAAATCTGGTGAAGCCAGGGCAGCGTCTCAGGGCGGGGCGTCCCGTTCCCTCCGCTCGCGACGCCCTGAGATGCCCCATACATGAACAGGTTCGGTGTACTTCCGGCTTTAGTTGTGGCTTAGTGATAGAGAACCTGCTTTGCATGCATGCAAAAGGTCCTAGCGTCAGTCGCTGCCATCTCCAAGTAGGACTGGACAAGACATTTTGAAGAGCTGCTATCAGGCAGCCCACTGGCATCGATCGACCAGTGGCCTAATGCAGTCTAAAGGCTGATCTACACGACAGGCAGAGGCTCCGCCGTCGCCTCTGCCTGGCGCCTCCGCGCTGGAAGCGGGGGAGTGTCTTCAAGCCTGTTGCCCCTCATGTTGTCCCGCCTTCCTAAGAAAGCGCAGTTGCTGTGTGGATGTAACCTCCAAGGTGATTGGTTGTCGTTCACATTGGCATTCAGCCACCCTCCCCCCCCTCCTGTGATTGGTAGGCTGCAGCAGCTCCGCGAGCCACCTCCAAGCTCTGCCGTCACGCCCCCTAAAAAATAGAACACTCGACTTGGAGTACGCGGCAGTGGGGCGGAGGTCCGGCGGCTCCGCCGGATTAAAAAACGCTCCGCGACGCTGTCGTGTAGATCAGCCTTAAGGCAGCTTCAGATGAAATAAGGATTGCAACGTAAATCCTTATAAAGGCTACGTTTCTCATCTGCCATCCCCTAAATAAAAGTCACACATCTCTTACAGTCCAATGTTTTCAGTGGAACTACTGCAGGACCAGTGGTTAGTGGGCAGTGTGATCTGTTCACAGGTATAGCTCTCTTGGACTTTGTAAAAATGTGGTGCCTCTCTGAACCACTGGAGGGTATGGTGCTGTGTGGAAAAGAAGATAAGAGCAGAAATAGAAGTTGCAGCAGTCACGGGGCATCTCTAGAATTCTCCCTCTCCAAACTTCTCTGGAACTTCTCGTGAAATTCATCACGTGATGTGATATCCTGTTGTCACACTGAGAGTTTCTCCAGTTCCACTACACTATACTAGATGCTGCCCCTGGGGATGGGAAAACTAACTCCACCATGATTATGATAATTGCGTAGTGAGTTTTTAACAGGTGAAGAGGGGCAAACTGAACACAGAAAGGCCATTTTGGGTGGCTATGTCTTCCATAAAGTTTAGGTCTGCCTCAAGTCAATTTCTGCATCTACTATAGCTGCTGTGGGAGGGATGGTTGTGTCGTATACATTGCCTCTGAAACTTTGGGCAGTATGGAGTGATGTGTGGGAGCCAAGAAGACTTCCTAACTTCCCTTAACATCAGCTGATTGTTGGCCTAGGCCAAGTTGAACCATTCAGATAAACAGTTCCATACCGCCTGGCAAACAGGCTGGTCACGATGGTTGGCTCCCAGTGTCTCAGTACCACAAAATCAGTCAACATTTTCTCTAGGTTAGACAGGATCCAGGATATGTACGATTGCAAAATGTTCTGTGGTTATATAACAATAGATTGGAGTGTCTTAAACAACCCCAGCCCTACTCAATGGCCCTTGATACTTTGAATTGCCAACTGCCTGTCTTGCCTCTTCTTTGGAAAAGGAGTAGATAAAAAAATTATAGGGTAGTAATCACAGTGCAAAGAATCTTAACAAAAACCTCTGTAACAATATATTTTCCATGGAACACACACACACACAAACCTTCTCTTATGGCGCATTTCCCTAGTCTACAGATCAAAGACTATCTTTAAAAAAAAACCCACATTGATTAAGACCAGATTAAGCAGAATAGCTGGTGTAAACTCCACAGTCAGAAAGACCCCCAGTTTCTGAAAATGGGGACTTTGGGCCAGTTTAATAACGGGTATAAAATTATTCCAGATTTCAGCAGAGTTTACGACTGCTGTTAAATTTACCCTTCTTTGGATTCTGGCTGTGTGTTTTGGATTTAATTCAGCCTTATGACTGAGGGAGATATTTGAGTGAATAATAATTTAGAAGCCATCTTTATGTATTTCACGATATTATCCATAGATGACAATATGCACACACTACATTATTCATAAGGCTTAAGTCATTTCTGAATCCAAGCAAATCTATGAAAACAATCTCTATCTGGACTGTGAACTTCACATCCTTTGCTTGCATGGTGCCACTGCTCAGATCACATGAGTTCAAAAGTGTTTTCAGAATTGCAAGGGAAAGCACACAGGGATTTTAGCAAAAGGAAATGACAAAAGTGTCTACAACATCACAAAACAGATTCAGGCTGCAACCCTATACACACCTTGGATAAATCCTATTGACTCAATGGGGCTTACTTCTGAGTAGACATGCATTGGCTTGTGCAGACCTCTCTTGCTGGCTCAGACCATTGGGTCATGTATTAAAAAGATGATGTTTTTCGTTGTTCAATTCATAATGCCAAACAGCTAAATAAGGACATACTCCAAACAAAGACAATTCTGGGATGCCTTGACCATCCCAGTTTACAGCTCATTTCATGATGCGATGGAGTTAGGCACTGCACCCCGTCCCTGTCTGCTTAACTACCACAGGGTGGCAATGAATATCAGAAAGATCTTGGCAGTGATTGCTTACCATCACAGCGCTTCAAGACTTTGCTTGCAGGATGCATTTGCTTGCAAGAATTATTGACAATGGGCAGACAACTGGTGACTGTAAAAAGGTTCCAGTCAGTGAAAGGAGGCAACCCCAAAAATCCTTTGTCATATCAAGGAAGGAAGTCTTTAGTTATCAAATTAGGGAAAAAGATTCTCAGCAATTTCCACAGGGGTCCTAGTGCTGCTAATGATTCCCCAATACATATATTTTATTCATTACATTTTTTAAAAAAATCATTCCTCGTTATGCATTCCAAGTGACTTAGAAGCAAGACAAATAAAATAATCATGTGAAAAGCCAATAGAATGCCACAGATAATCCAGGCACGAAAAACAAACAAAAACTCAAGACACAGAATAGTCAGGGTTGGCCCATCCATGAGGCTGACTGAGACGGTTGCCTCAGGCAGCGGATTTACAAGAGCAGAACAGGAAGTGTGAAGGAGAGGAACTCTAGTCCACTATTCTTCTCTTCTAGATACTTCCTCTTCTGTTCTATCCCACTCTTTCTTTTCCGAACCAGCGAGCGGGAGGAATAGGAGGAAGGGCTGGCACATCACCAAGTAATGGGAGTCAGCATTTGGTATATCAGTCAGACACAGGGAGGCTGACCTTGAGAATAGCATCTAGTATTACTAACATTCAGAGCGCCGATGCAATTCCTCTGCTGGATGGCAAGCTTGATTTTCCATGCCTTCACTATTATAGTGACTCCAAATCTAGTGCTCATTTTCCTCTTTGTCAACACCCCACCCTTCTCACCGCCACCCATCTTCAGACATTTTGCCCCTGCCCCCTTACTTTTTCTTTCATCACTCAGATTTTTTTTAGAAGGCTATGCGGGGCATGATATGGCAACACTGGAGGGTCAGGTTTGGAGATTTCATCAAGGGCTACCTATTCTCCTAGGGCAGCCCAATCCTGTGTAGGCTATGGCAGCTGGCCTAAAGGGTCAGCCACCGTATCCTGACGAGTTCCCAGGCTGCCCACAGGCAGCCCGGGAACAACTCAGGAGAAGGGGACAATCGTCCCCTTCCCCCTGTGTAAGCCACAGGAGGCTCTATGGGTCTCCTCACATGTGCGTAAGCTCTAGAGCTCGCACACAGTTACGCCGACCGTGTAGGTGGATCTGCAGCCTGGAGGGAGCACTAGATACCAGGGATCTTGGCCCCTGGTATCCCCGCCCCCTCCAGGCCCTTGGCAGCCAATGGCCGCCCTCCCCCGCCACCCAATCCTCCCTCCCCCTGCCCCAACTGGCGTAGGGCTTACCTGCACCGGCCGGTGCTGGGCCGGGGCAACGGTGGAGCGAGCAGCACCGGCTGTAACACTGGCGCTGCTTGCTCTCCAGGTGTCGCTTAAGTGCCTTATGGCACTTTTGCGACACCCTGCGCTGGGGGAGCACACGCTCCCCTGGTACTATTCCACACAGGATTGCTCTGTAAATCAAGTACAGTATTGCCTTTTGGTTTAAAAAAGAAAAAATGTAGTTACCAGGCAATTCCTCTGATTACATTTTTATTCTGCAATTTTAAAAGAAGCCAGGCTTTTTCTTCTTGACTTGGAACACTGCTCCAGGCAGGTAGGTGGGAGAAATGGCTTCATGATTGTCCAATCAGCACCCTGCATAGTTGACTGCCACTGTCCAATCAGCACCCTGCATAGTTGACTGCCACTGGAAACAGAAAGAATTGGTTGCTCCTCTGAGCTTGATTCTCTGAGGAAGGTTGTGTGTCCGGCTGACAAGGTGAAAATGGGGATGCACAAGAGGCTCCTCACTTGATGCACATCTGGAGTTGCCTGAGCAGATCTGTTGCCTTACTGGGCCAGATCCACCACCCCTGCTATTTTCCTTCTCCCCTAAAAATAATTAACATTAACTAAAAACTCTCATGCATGCATTAGCGCATGCACACAGCGCATGCTGTTGCTGCTGTCTCTTCCTCCTCCCTCCCCCAATCGCTTAGGAAAGCTGCCAGGTGCGCAAGGAGAGGTGCAGTGCAGTGTGGGGTGAAGCCCCCCCAACCTCCTCCTCAGAGGCGTTTCTATGGTGGGGGCGGTACTGTAAGTTACGCCCTGTCCTAGTCCCCGTTTACAATTCGGAACGAGGAGGCCCCCTCGCCGCCGGAGCCATTCCGTGCCTGCCCGTTGCCTTCACCGCACGGAATGGCCCTGACGGCGAGGGGGCGGGGCCTCCTCGTTCTGGATTGTAAACGGGGACTAGGACGGGGTGCAACTTACAGTACCGCCCCCACCATAGAAACGCCTCTGCTCCTCCTACTTACCTGAAGCTCCCGTGCTGCCTCCTCCCTCTTCCTCCAGGAGGAAGGAGGCATGGGGTGGGGCTCTGCTTACTCTTTCTTGCACACCAGCCTTCTTGTTGGATGGGCAAGAAGGAGAAAGAGGAAGAGCTAAGTGATCCTGTTCTGATCACTTGTGGAAGCTCTGCAGCCAGAAGCGGAACTCGGGCGGAGTGCATGGAGCAACTCCTCCACGCGCGGGCGGGGAGGGGGCACACTCACCGTCGCGGGGGACGCACTCACCATCGCACTTTCGGCCCCCCCACCCTCCCTGGAGCTCGAAGGGCACTGAAATGGAAAGGAAACTGGCGGGGGGGCGTGTTCAGCGACGCGTTGCGCTCATCGCGTCATTTAGGACCCGCCCCCTTCCTCCAGGCGCCGGCTGGGCTTCTTACGCCTCTGTCTGCAGCTGCTTCTTGCAGGTGCACCACTGCGATCACTCATAGCTGCCGTGCTGGAAAAAGAGGTGGGCTACCGCTACCCCAGTGCTCCTCCCTCTTGCTCTTAGGAAGCACGAAGAGGATCAGAGGGTTGGTTGAATTGGCGTGGTGGGGTGGAGGGGGGAGTGGGCAGGTGTGGGGATGGGGCACTCCCTCATCAGTTCCCTGTTTCCCCCAATTCGTTGCTCAAAACGGCTGCTTTGGTCAGCCTCATCACTAGGCTGGCCCTGATGTACATCTACGTGCACAATTATTTTGACGCATTTTGTCACATTTATTCAATTGAATCAGTATGTATGGCATAAATTCAAATACTTTGACTTACAGTGCAATTCTGTGTACATGAGAATAAGCCTCCCCAAACACAGTGAGACTTACCTCTGAGTGAACATGCTTAGACTTTAACTGTTAATATGTTTATGGATTAAGGTAAATTGATGCCTTAATATTTAATCATTCCTATTGTTTCAAAAAATAAGGATTATCACACAATACTTTCAGCACTGAAATATCCTTGCTTGTATGAATGTTATGATTTTAACAAACACTTTGAAATTTCCATAAAAAATCTTTTAAAATTTACATCACCCACCCCAATGCCAACATTCTAGAATTAGTCTCTGGGTAATTTGACTTTATAGATAGATTTGGGACTGCACGAACAAAAATATAACTAGGACTTCTTGCTTTACTAGATAGATTAATCAACCATGGAGTTCAGTCCTATGCATGTTTGCCTGGAAATTAGTTCCACTGTGTTCAGTGGGGCATACTCCCAGGTAAGTGTGCATTGAATTGCAGCTCTAGCCGATTAATTGGTGGGAACCAGTTTTAATGGGTGAGTAGTTGCAAAGTGCTCCGGTAAGAAAAGAAAATATAGATGATGAGAAAAGCAACAGTTCTCTGTACTGTTTTCCTTCTGCACAAACTAACATTGCTGAAAATAAGATTGTACACTGGAGAGAGATCAAAACTGAACTATCTAAAATGGTTTCATAAAGTTACAGAATATCTGTGCAAACCAGCTGCCTAATATTGCCATTTACGAGTATTTCAAAAGCATTTGTTCATTGGCATACATGCTTCTCTTACCAATAGATTCATTGCATCCAGGTAATGGTTTTGATTAGGAGTAGAAGTGCAGTCAGTACACCTCCATCCCTTCTAGTCTACATGTGTCATCATCTTGCACTCAGTCTAGCTCCCCATTGGTTATCCCTTGATATCTATAGTGCAGGTCATAGTGAATGTAAGACCACCAGCCCAACCCCAGCAGTCCACAAATTGACAGCAGTGTAAAAAGAGCAAAAAATCCACACCTGCATTTTGCTGGCTTCCTTTGTTTCTGGTACAGCAGAACCAGAAATATGCACGTTGGCATGCAGTTTTTGCATGGCAGATCAGCACAGAAGTTGGATGTGGAGCTCACTGTCTTTTTCTACCTTGGCCTGGCTGTTGTTGTTGTTCAGTCATTAAGTCATGTCCGACCCTTCGTGATCCCATGAACCATATCCCGCCAGGCCTTCCTGTCCTCCACTATCTTCCTGAGTTCGCTCATTTTCATGTTCGTTGCATCGGTGATGCTGTCTAACCATCTCATCCTTTGCCTTCCCCTTCTCCTTTTGCCTTCAATCTTTCCCAGCATCAGAGTCTTCTCCAGAGAGTCCTCTCTTCGCATTAGGTGGCTGGCCAAAATATTTGAGTTTTAGCCTCAGTACCTGTCCTTCCAGGGAACAGTCAGGGTTGATTTCATTTAGGATTGACTGATTTGATCTCCTAGCAGTCCAAGGGACTCTCAGGAGTCTCCTCCAGCACCACAGTTCGAAAGCATCTATTCTTCGGTGCTCAGCCTTCCTTATGGTCCAACTCTCGCAACCATACATTGCTACTGGGAACACCATCGCCCTGACTATACGAACTTTCGTTGGCATGGTGATATTTCTGCTTTTTATTTCAAATCAGAGAAGAAACTCAAAGCAGTAACTTTTGTGTGGATCATAGTATTTTGTTGGGGTTTAAAGTAGTTTTGTTGTTTTTAATCTTCTGTTTTGATTTGTTTTCTTTCACGTTCTGTGGCTACTTTTGTTTTCTTCACCAAGAAAAATTTGTTTTCTTCACCAAGAAAAGGTGAATGGATTATGAGAGATGATGAGAATTGTCTTTTTGCAGGGGAGTCAAAACTTGGTCTAACAAATACAGACTGCAGGACTGGTTTCTAAATCTTTGATGGCAAGTTTGCTGCTTCTGCTTAATATTAAAAGATCTCTCCTTATTTCTTCTGATGCATTGCTTGTGAGGAGACTTGAAGCGGCTTTCCATATGCCAACAAAAACAGTGGCCCCCCTGGGTGGGCACATGAAGAAATAAGCACTTTCATTGTTTCCTCTCTAAACCTGAGTAACTAGGGTGTCTTAAGGACAGTAGTTGAAAATTAAGGGAAAAAAACAATTAGCTTCCTAACTTACAGCATTAAAAATTCAGCATCTTCAGAGGTTTTCTCATCCTCTTGTTTGGTTCTCAGTGATCTTGTTTCATCTCTAGCCCAGAAGTCTTTCCAACACGAGAGAAGAATAATTCCACTCACAAAAAAAGTAAGGGAAAAAGCGCAAAAGGAATATAAACAGAGCTGAACACGTTATATAAAACTATGGGAAGAAAAGACCATGTTAGGTAAATACCACGCTACTTATTTTATGATTTTTTAAAATGTCATTCTTTTGTCCAATATTGACTTTTTTATATGGAGGATAAATTATAGATCCTGCTGCACTTGGGAACTGTGGCTTCCTTGCTTTGACACAGCTGGTCCAGTTAAGAATTGAAGTCATAGTAATTAGTTACGAGTTTCTTAGCATGGAGGAGCCAGACCAGGACGAGAAAACTTTGTGAGGTGACCCCTTCTGGGGAAAGAGAAAGCTCCTAGGAATGTACACAACTGTCCTTGTATAGAAGCACGCCAAAACACCTGGATGGTGTGGCTACAAAGAGATGTTTCTCTGGGCACCAGCTTGCGAGACAGAAATACAATACAGTCTCTCACTTCTACAACTCTTCTTCCTAATGTAAACAACTTATTGTATTTTGAAGAGTCGGGAATTCCAAAACGATAATACATGGCAAATGCACTATTTAGAATGGCAGAACTTTAGGATAACTTAACGAAAAGAAAGTGTATACATCATCTCTTGAAGTACAGTATAGGGCAATGGGGCTCTGAATACTAGGGACAAATCTTTGCAGTGCTTGTTTTGAGAGTTGCATATGCTTATACTTCACTTCTGATCCTACGTATTGTTGCCACATGACCTTTTTAAGATGAGAATGTTGCCAAGAGACTTTGAATGCCAATGACTTGTGAGCTAAAATGGAACATGTGCCAGACCGGACTGTATTTTGGACACAACGCGAGGGCCATGCCGTGGTTGTGTTCCTGTGCCATGATTGTGTGGAGTCATGCTGTAAAAGGATGTTCCCAAGGTCAAGAAGCCATGAGGGAGGAATCTGATCAGCATTTCAGCACGCCATGAACCGAAAATGCTCGCTGCACGTAGGCACATTCCATTCTCTTCCCCCTCTCTACGGAACAGACATAGCCAAAGACTTGCTAAGCGACAGTCTACCAGGAAGAAGAGGATACACACAGATATGCTAACAACAGCGTCTGGCCCTGGGAAGGCCAAATCCACATTTCTTGCAACAATGGAAGCCATCTGCCCTCCTCCCCTGCCTCCCCTGTGTGTGTGTCTCCACCCCAAGGTACACCTCCAGCCCAAATAAGGTATTTCCTTTTTGCAGCGTAAGAGCCACCAGCTCCTCCTCTTTTGTATCCATAAAAAGGCAGACAGCCAGTTTTGCTCTGTCTCTCTCTTTACCCTTGCCTCCTGAACTCTGACTCTCTGCGTGCCCTCTTGCACCAACTCCCCCCCCCCCGGCCTAGCTTCCTTGTGCCTCAGGCCTCCTCCTCTGCTTGTGCTCTGCTGGTTGGAGCCCTAGCCATCACTACCCCCCTTCTCTCTCTCTCTCTCTCTCTCTCTCTCTCTCTCTCTCTCTCTCTCTCTCTCTCTCTCTCTCTCTCTGCTGCCAAGGACCACTCCTCTCCAGGAATGGTAAATATAACCCATGTACAAATCAAGTAACCTGCTAATGCGAATGTCTCTGTACCTTCTATCTAGGTTTCCTAGATCTGGATGATGTGTATGATTGTATTTTTTTTATGAATCTGACTAACTATCTAGTAAATATTGGAAAACAACCCATGTGTGTCCTCAATATTATTTAAAACGGAATTCTGTGAAAGCCCAACTCTGGTATACACAGGTATCAAGATCCTGAACGTTCCGAATTGCCATATTTAAAGCTATTTCCCCAGATTAACAAAGGCAATTTGGTTAACAGTATCTAGGATTCAGTTTGTGCTGGTCTCCCAACCATCGTTGCAGCTGATGAGGCTGAGTGTAGAACTAGCACAGGCCAGCTTCACACAGTCATCTGGGAGTGCTTTGAGGGAAAAGGAGCCTGTTTGTATATTTGCATTATAATACCCAGGTGCTATAGTGGGCAGCTGCCATGCTAGCTTGCCCAGGGGAAATATAAAGAACTGGAAAGGAAGATGAAATTGAAAAGGCCATTTACAGGAATCTTCAAAGAAGAAGAAGAGTACATGCTAGACTAGGGAAGGAAATGTTGTGTGGGAGTCAAGTAGCAAGTGGACTAAATACCAGTATAATAGATTTCTCAAATCCTGGAGGTTAAACCACTTTAGGCCCTGGACCTGTTGTTTTGGTGCCAATGAGAGATTTCCCCCTAGACCAGCAGGAGGTCCAAGCCAGATTGGGACCAAGGCAGGGACAAAGGGTTAAAGCTTCTCTCCCCACATGGCTTTGAGCCATATCAGGACCCTGTTGCAGTTCTTTACATTTTTAAAAAGTGACTAAGGTTGGAATGGATGTCAGTTTCCCACATTTGGATGTAACACTATATGATGGGTTGTTCAAACCTGCAAGCGGAAGTTTTCAATCATCCCTCCTTGTGTACAAAAGATGGTAAGACTCAGAGGCGTAGCAGGACCAGGGACGGGGGAATGCAACGACCCTGGGTGACAACTGTGGTCTCCTTGTGAGGAGGAGCCACGGCAGGAGTTTTGTGGTCCATGGCTGCTTTTTTGTAGCTGGAGGGCTGCGTTTGCAGCCGCGGAGCATTATTGCGTCGAAAACGGTGCATTTTTCTGGCCCTCCTACCCGCCCCAGGTCCTGGAAGGCTTGAAATGAAGCCTTCCGGAAGCACAGGGGGTGGGGTGATGACACGAAACACGTCATTGCCCCCCCCCCCCGGGCAGGCCAGCAACGCTACTGGTAAGACTTGGAAGAAGGAGCACATGAACTCAAGACTTTGGCTGACACATTCTTGTCTCAAAACTTCATTTGATGGTCAACTGGTCCTAAAATCCATGTATAGTAGAGAAATTGTGTATATAGTATCAGATTAAAAGGTAAAGGTAAAGGTGACCCCTGACAATTAAGTCCAGTCGTGTCCGACTCTAGGGTGTGGTGCTCATCCCCATTTCAAAGCTGAAGAGCCAGCGTTGTCCGAAGACACCTCCGTGGTCATGTGGCTGGCATGACTCTCCTTGCCGCAGCGCGTAGCATGCAGCTGGAACACGGAGCGCTGTTTACCTTCCTGCAAGCGGTACCTATTTATCTACTCGCATTGACATGCTTTGGAACTGCTAGGTTGGCAGGAGCTGGCCAAGCAACGAGAGCTCACCCCGTCGCGGATTCGAACTGCCGACCTTTCGATCGACAGCTCATGGTTCAGCGGTTTAATCCACTGCGCCACCCACTGGCCTTCAGATTAATCACCTGCTTCCTTTCCTCTTCCTCCTCTTCCAAAGAATCAATTCCAAATTAATCAATCCAAAGAATATTCTGTTGGGAGGAGATAGCTATATAAACCATATGTTAGTTTGGACCCTAATAATGCCACAAAAGAATCTAATTGCATCTAACTGGTGCTCTTAAGCCACAACATCAACTAAGGAAATGCTGCATAGAATGTGGAAAACAACAGAACTAGGGAAATATACTGAGATTGCCCAGTTGTGGGAGCGAAGAAAAACACAAGCTTTTGAAACAGCGTCATTGCTGCTTTTGGAAACATACATTTAAACTAGATGTTGAACAAATTTAACAGTTTTAGCTTATCAGAATAATTTGTGTTTCAACATTGCTTTCCTCTGATACTGCAAATTGTAATTGTTCTTATTTCCTTTTTTATTGTACTTGTTATTTTGAGTGTATTAAGACTGTTTGTTATATATTGTGATATAATGATACTCAGAGTGGTTGATTTGTTATATATTAATAAACCAGATTTAAAGAAAAAATGAATGAACTAATGAGAAGGCAAGAAAGTCAGTAGTTGGGTGGGTTGGAGGCAGAAGTCAATGGCAGAAGTGACTTCCCACTGAGGTGAAAGGCTTAATTTCATTTAAGGTAGAAAAAGCTGAAGGAGAATCATACAGTGAAATCTTAAGCATGTGTACTTGGAAGGAAATTCCATTGGGGCTTCCAGATACACAGTGCAACATGCTTACCCAGAAGTAAGTCCTATTTTGCCCACTAAACTCCCTACAAAGTTTGTTTACGATCGCACTGTTACGGCCCACTCCTATCTGGGCCTTGCACTGATGGAACTCATAGTCTGTTAGTGCAAGACCTGGGCCACTGGCGTGGCAGCCACTGCGACAGCAGGCAGGCCAGGGCTGCTGATGCAAACAACTGGATGCCCAGGTGCATGCCAACAGAGTGCCAAGCCCCTGCTGAAGCAGGTAGGTTAGTGGAGGGTGCATAGTGGAGGGCATTCTGGGGGAGAATTGTGAAGGGTATTGGGACCTGCTGGGAGGATGTTGAGGGTGGGTTGGGGGTGGATATTGGCAGTAGTGGCAGTGCCAATACCCTGTGCCACCAACCTGGGCTCAACACACCCCCTTGGACTCAGATGTATACAGTGGCGTCGCTAGCCCTAAATCTATAGGGGGCCCATCCTCGAATTGGCGCCCCTCCCTTTCGCTCCCTTTTTACTCCCTTGCACCACCAAAGGCGCCGCCGTGATTTGGGGGGGCACCAAATCCGCATTTTTTTATTTATTTCCCCCCTGGGTGCAGCAGAATCCCCCCCGGGCGCCGCTTTTCCCGCACTTACCTTGTTTTTGGCACACGCGGGGGGCAAAAGCAGCGACTTTGGCCGGGGCTCGGCGCCTCGGACGACTCGGAAGAGGAGGAAGAGGAAAGGAAGCAGCAGGCAGGGAGGCAGGCAGGGCCAATCTGGGGAGCGGAGCGGCAGCGGACGGAGTCCGTCCGCTGCCGCTCCGCTCCCCAGATCGGGGAGTCCAGGGGCAGCGGATGGAGGGAAGCAGCAGGCCTGGCCAGGGAGGCAGGCAGGGCCGATCTGGGGAATGGGTCAGGTGACTCGCAAGAGGAAGTCAGTGTCTCTCTAGGCGCCTCCCCAGTCTCGCTGGTGAGTCACCAGCGAGACTGAAGCGCCTCCTAGAGAGGCACTGACTTGACTTCCTCTTCTGAGTCGCCTGACTCGGACTCGGGCGACTTGGACTCGGGCCCCGAGTCTGAGTCGCCCGAGTCCGGCGCCCCCCCAGAAGCTGGCGCCCAGGGCCACAGGACCCCCTATATAATGATGCCACTGGATGTATATCAGCCAAAGAGCTGGCACAGATCCAAGTAGAACCCTTGAGGACCAGGCAGTGGTGGAGTAGGGAAGTACAAATGTTTTTTGCTTACCTCTCCATTGCTGCCTGGTCCTCGGCTGCCATATGCCCTGCAAAAGTTTGGACTGCCTGCGACAAAATTGAAAGGGAGAAAGCCACATGAAATAAAAAGGTTTTCAGATCCTGCCAGAAGGTCAACAGGAAGGGAGCAGTTCTTAACTCAAGGGGGAGGAAGTTCCACAGCTGTGGCATTGCCACAGAGAAGGCTCTCCCCTTCGTTGCTGCCAAGCTAACCAGCTATCGTAGGAGGGCTACCCAAGATGGCCTCAGGGAATGAGATGTCTCATGCAGGAGGGGAGGCAGGTCCTCAGGTATTCCTAGTCCTATGGCATAAAGGGCTTTATGGGTGAAAAGCAGCATCCTCTGTTAAATGGTAACAGGAAAGAATTGTTTTAGTATGGTTTTAGACTAGCAGTTCCTTTATGTACTACTTTATATTAGAATCAAGCCATTGCAAACCAAAGTTTTCTTTAGAGTTGATGTGTACCTATAGTTTTAAAATAAACACAGTAACATAAGAATTTGGAAAAGGTTAGGGGTTGGAAAGGCAGATCCTTAACGTGCCCAAGAAAGGAATGAATGAGAGTGTGGATGAGAAGAACAGAACAGTTTTTCTCTACAGAGGGTTTGCAGTCATTTTTTTAACGACTCCATAATAATATATCATGCGTAGTGTTTGTTAATCATGCTACTCTTTTGGTATTTGGAATTTGAGTGTCTGCTCTGGACTGTTTTTCATGTTGTGTGCATGTGTGCCTATCTACCTCTGTGCATCTAGAGTAAAAGAGCTACAGTCTGTGAAATATGACCCTGGAAGACTGGAACTCATCACGATGACGGGGGCCCAGCAGGTAGCAGGATGAACAGCTACTGGCCCATGAATTAGAAGCCTGGAGTGTCGTGTAGCTTTGTGGATCCCCCAGAGGGAAGGGGGAAGCCTGAGTAGATCAAACCTACAGGTCCCAGAATTCCACATCATTGAAGCACAAACCTTATTTTATTTTATTTGTTTTTGCTGCTTCATTAGCTGCCTGCTGAAGGACAACTGTTGCAGGCAGGAAATGAGCCCTTCTTAAGAGGGTGACAAGCTGCACAGATCATTTCACTGGCGCCATCTGAGGAACTAGGTATTGTTCATTTCAGATATATGAAATCACACACATAGCCATACACGGAATTAGAAGGTATCGATATTCAAGAGGTGTGAGGCGGAGAGTGTATGGGATTGGGTTCCGCTGCTAAGTTAGGGTGCTATCAAATGGCGCAGCCATTTCCCCCTCATTTATGAAATGTCCTTTTTCCCTAGTATAAATACTGAACAGACCTATAAACATGCATCAAACAGATACTGAGAAGCGTTGCTGAAACAAAAATGCTAACCCTGACAATGCACAGCCCTAGGCAGCATCTTTTGTTGTTTGCGAGCTGGCGTAGCACAGTGACTAGGCAACTAAGCTACAAATCAGGACTTCCCTGGTTTGAATCTTGCCTCTGCCATGAACTCACTGGGTGCCCTTAGGCAAGTTGCTCTGCCTCAGCGGCAGTGTGCGGATAGTAATACTTAGGGCAACGCTAGATGTGCGTGCAATTTTAATGCACTTCCCACCAAACACTCTTGTCATGGCTGTTAGTACAGAGGCTGCTGTACAGGTGACCTCGGTCATGACCAGATGCACAAGGAAGGGGAGTTTCACTCTCTCTCCTCCCCCCCCCCCATGCCATTTGGAAGGTGAAAATGGTCCACTTGAAGTGATTTGCCTTTGAAGTGACAATCTTGCCATTTCAAAGGCAAATTGCCACTTCAGGTGGGCAATTTTCACCTTCCAAATGGCATGAGAAGGAAGAGTGAAACTCCCCCTCCTCACATGTTCCAGTCCTGACTAGGGTCGCCTCCCCCCCCCGGTCAGCTGGAACTAACAACGATAAAAAGAGCTTCTGGTGGGAGACATCGTAACATTGCATGCACGCCCAACTTTGTCCTTACTTGCTGTCCTTCAAGGGTAATGACAGAGATCATCCATGCCCATCAGAGGGCCCACCTGGCCAGACCAACCAGTCAACCTTTGGTACTAGGAGAAATGATAATGCCCAATGCACCTTTAGGGGGTTCCATGGGGACAACAGGGCAGGGCTTTGCCTGAGAGACCCCTGCAACCTGGAACTGCCGGGCAGTCGGATCCTGCGTACAGATGCGTGGCCGGCCCATAGGGTCCACAGGATCCTCAGCCATTCCTGGACTGCTCCGGCGTGGCCTGGGGACTCCTCGGGGGAAGGGAATGTTTGTCTCCTTCCCCAGTGTAGGGCCGCTGGGCCTCCTTGAATGTACACTGGATCTCGAACCGATGTACATTTGGGGCGGTGGGGAAAGGGCAGCCGAGCTCGGGAATGGGGACGGGGATATTGCGGCCGACATCCCCGCCCCTTCCAGGCCGGCTCGGCCAATGGCCGCCCTCCCTCGCCACCCGGCCCTCCCTCCCCTGCCCCTGCACCTACTGGTGTAAGCCTTACCTTGCTCCGGTGTCTGCAGGTTGGGTCCGCGGCAGAGTGAGGGCTGCCAGCCTGCACGCTGATGGCCCTTACTCCGAGAGTGCTGAAAACACACTTTACGGCGTGTTTACGGTACCCTCCACCTGCAGAGCACATGCTCCGCAGGCATTAGGTTACGCAGGTTTGTGCCATAACTTACAGTGTTGTTGGAAGGATAATGGTAACACAATACATAAGTGCTTTGCACACTCAATAAGTGCTTCACAAATGCTAAGATATATATTAGTAGCATTATTAGTAGCATTAGTAGCATTATTAGTAGCATTAGTAGCATTATTTATATTTCATGTTTCCAGACTAGAGAAACAGCTTTAGAGTGTGAGCTGAGTTCAGCCATTGTAGCAAAACCAACAAAGAATCTTGTGGCTTCTGCTCATAGAAGGTTCCTCTTCCTGATTTTTGGCAATTCCTCCCTCCCCCTGTAGCCCCCTCCAAGAGGGTCCCTCAGCCCTCAAGAAAGGATTTGGGGGAGTTCAGGGAGCTGCTGTGAGGAGAAGGATGCAGGAAAGCCCCAGTGCATACATGCACTTAGGAATTTGCCTTATACCAAGTCAGCCCATGGGACTGGCTAGCTCTGTATTACCTATTATTATTATTATTATTATTATTATTAACAACAGTATTTATATACCGCTTTTCAACACAAAAAAGTTCACAAAGCAGTTTACAGACAAAATCAAATGATTAAATGGATCCCTGTCCCAAAAGAGCTCACAATCTAAAAAAGATGCAGAAGAACACCAGCAAACAGCCACCAGAAAAGACACTGTGCTGGGGTGAAAGGGGGGCAGTTACTCTCCCCCTGCTAAATATAAGAGGAGCACCCATTGAAAACGTGCCTCTTGCCCAGTTAGCAGGGGATCTATCTACAGTGGACTGGAAGAAGCTCTCCAAGGTTTCAGACGGGGTCTTCCTCTGCTCTACCCAGAGATGGCAGGGTTAGGGCTAGGGACCTGGGACCTTCTGCATGGAAATCATGTACTTTGTCTTCTACTGAGCTACAGCCCTGTACATTCTCACTGGACTTCCACTTGCGCAACTCTGGATCCAACAGTACAGTATATCTTAATATCTAGGCTTACCATATGTCCCGGAAAACCCGGGCCTGTCCCAGGTTCCGGGCTCCAGTCCCAGGTTGGTCCCAGGCTTTCCGGGTCCGGTGAAGCCTTCGCCGCCACCACCACCTTTAAAATTTAAAAAGCTTACCTTTTCCCCGGCGCTGCCATCTTGGAACTCACGGAATCTCGTGAGATCCAATATGGTGGCGCCCAAATCTCGTGAGGTCATGTGCCCTCACGAGATTTGGGCGCCACCATCTTGAATCTCGTGAACTTTCACAAGATCCAAGATGGTGGCACCGGGGAAAAAAGTGCCTTTTTGCACTTGGAAGCGGTGGCGGCAGCTTCACAGCAGGAGCTGGAGTCCTGGCCGGCTCGGATGCAGCCGCCCAAGCTCCAGAGGTGGTGGCGGCGGTGGCGGCGGTGGCGGCGGTGGCGGCGGTGGCGGCGGCTGCCAAAGAGGACGATGACAATGGCGGCAGTGGAGGCTGCTGCCGAAGACGGTGGTGATGGTGGCTTCACAGCGTGGGCAGGAGTTGGAGAACTGGCCGGCTCGAAAGCAGCCGGCCAGGCTCCAGAGGCGGCGGCCACTGCTGCCACCAAAGGCAACAACAATGGCGGCAACAGCCACAGCTGGTGGCAAAGATGGCGGCGGCGGAATCGCGGCAGTGGCAGTGGCGGCGGGACAGGTAAGTAAATTAATTAATTAAGTAAAAATAAATAAATAAATAAATAAAATTTTTGGCTGCCCTTCAGATGGCAACTGGGCACTTTGTGCCCAGAAAGAAATTTATTTCATTTTATTTTACTTACTTACTTACTTAATTATTCGGGGGGGGGGTATCCTGGTTTAGAAATGGGAAAAATCTGGTAAGCCTATTAATATCCCACATCCTGCAAAAATGTGCCTGCTCTATGGACAAGTGATCAGAATGCCTGTGGACCATGAGACCACAGCAATGCAAACCACCGCAACACTTGGGAAGTGAAATATAAAGTTTTCTTTTTTCACTGTGCGTACCCACCTCTTGTGACTACATTATGAAGGAAAAGGTGTGTGTGGCATGTCTTAAAATAATGTATCTGCTTTCCAAAGGACTAGAGTTATTTTTTAAAATAATGACAACAGAAAAATATTGTTAATACCTCCCAATATCATTTGGGAGGAGGGAAGGAAGCTGCTCTTTGAAAGTGAGCAGACATAGATTTTTATTTCAAACAGGACTGAAAGGTATTATTGGATTGCCAAACAGATTAATCAATTCAATCATTAATCACAAAGATGTGGATTTTAAAGAGGATTTCAATCAGTTCTGCTCTTTGTGAAAGGTACTAATGCTAGTAACTTAATATATTAAGGCTGTAGTTCTATGCATGTCTACTCAAAAGTAGTTCCCATTGTGTTCAATGGGGCATACTCCCAGGAAAGTGTGTATAGGATTGCAGACTTACAGCCTGATTCTGCCTAAGATGTGGCGAGTGGCCGAAATGGTCAGCCGCTGCAACCTAGGCAGGATGCAGCCTGCGCTGGCAAAGCCGGATTTCCCTTCCCCTGGTGTAAGCCCTGGAGGCTCCAATGGGCCTCCTTGGATGTGCGCCAGCTCTTTAGCTGGTACCTGTCCGGGGAGGCAGTGTAAGGTCAGCCTGGCCTGGGAAGGGGACAGGGATATGGTGGAGTGTGCCTCCGATATCCCCGCCCCCCTCCCAGGCCGGGCTGGCCAATCGCCCCCTCCCCTGCCACCCTGGCCCACCCTCCCCATGCCCTCCCACTAACCGGCACAGGATGTACTTGTTTCCGGCGGCGTGGAGTCCGGAGGATGGCCTAGTAAGCGGTGCTGGCCTCCGCGCCAGCGCCACTTACTCTCACAGTGCCACGAAAGCGCTTTCTGGCACTTTTGTGACACCTCAGGCCGGTGGAGCACGTTCTCCGTCAGCCTTTCTTTACACAGGATTGCGCCCTCAGACTGCAATTTACTTTTGAGTAGATATGCATAGGATTGGGCTCTACGTTTTGTGTATCTTTTCATGGTTCCCCCCTGAAATTCAGTTGTTTTCGTCCACACTGTGGAAGAGAGGGATGGAGTCTGATGTGCCCAGAGAACTCTTCAATAGAAGGAACTGCCTCCAGAGTCACCATTTGAGAAGAGATGGGTGGGCGAAGCAGTGTCCAGTCTATGCTTCAAAGCATATGCAGTTACTTTGCAGGCTCTCGTATCTCTCTGGAGAAGTTTCTTGTTGGCACATGTTATTATATGTAATTAGATGGGCCTCTGTACTAGATGTGCCCGGAGTGGGGCTGGGGCCTTGCGAATGCCTTGCGATGCCTCCACGTCCGTGCTTCGCTTTTGCCTCTGGAATGGCTCCATTTGGAGCTGTAAGGAGGTGTGGGTGGATGGGAGGGAGGGCCTAGCTCACACACTGCCGCCTCGCCAAGCACCCCTCTCGCCAGTGGAGACAAGGCCATTCTGCTGCTGCGAGGGGGGGCAGTGGCCCCACACCAGCTATACTACTGGTTTTGTGTGTGTGTGTGTGTGTGTGTGTGTGTGTGTGTGTGTGTGTGTGTGTGTGTGTGAGTGTGTGTGTTTAAAGAAAACAGTCATAACCACTGGCTTCGCTCGAGGTGGGGCGGAAAGCTAAGTTCTGCAGCTTTCCGCCCCACTGTTACTCTCCTGCACGAGGCGCCCCGCCCCCTCGTCGTAGGAGCCCGTCATCGGAGAGAAAGCAACGCGCAAGAGAGTCCCTGCGCGTTGCTTTCTCTCCGCTGACGGGCTCCTACGACGAGGGGGCGGGGCGCCTTGTGCAGGAGAGTAACGGTGGGGCGGAAAGCTGCAGAACTTAGCTTTCCGCCCCACCTCGAGCGACTCCAGTGGTCATAACATTGTTCTTAAAACACACTGCTCTGAATCCTGCCCTATTGTCCACTCCACTTAAATTTTAAATGCTGTTTTTGACTGCCACATTCCCTTCAGTCTTGGGAAAGCTCCATGTATGTTCTCCATCAAACCTCCATCCTTGTGGAGCTTTGGATCATATCCAGTGTGTTTACATGGCATATGTTTTTTTCTGCCTTAATGAATGAAGAGAAACTATTGTCTTTATTAAATGTTATTCAGTTATCATGTTTATTGAAATTTTGTAGAATTTATCCAAGCTGGAGGATATTTGTTTCATTAGTTGGTAAAAGGCAAAGTTCAAATCAATAAATATTTCAATTCTAAAACTATTTTCTTTGAACCGTCCAATGGCTGTGAATGGACTTTACTTCCAAGTAAATGTATTTCAGACCATGTCTAACACACACACACACACACACACACACACACACACACACACACACACACACACACACACACATTTTACTACCCTAAATTAAGATTAAGTCTATATAGCACAATGCCCATATACTACTTCAGAAAGACTTTCAGAGGGGTAGCTACAGTATGTTTTTCTGCAGGAGCAAAATACAACAAAGAGCCTTGTGGCACCTTAAATATGAGCAAATTTATTGTAGCCTAACAGCCTAATCTAGTGATCCGCTACCGTAAGTCCTGGTCTACAGTTGCGAAAGCCGTGCTGCTGTTGTGTGCTTCGGGGTCACCAGCACAAATGGCCAGAGGCCCCACATGCATGCAACCAGCACACCCAGCCCATGCTGGACCAGGTCAGGTGGCAGTGGGGGGCAGTTTGCGGGCTGTTCAGGGAAGGATCGGGGCAGAGAGCAGGCCAAATTGGGGGCAGGATGGGGAGGATCTTGGTGGCAGTGGCACACACCAAGCTCTTATCCCCCTTTCCCTGGCCCAGCACATCTCCTGAGGCTCCTTGGACTTACAGAGATCCATTGGCGGCCAGGTGACTTATGGGGAGATAAGTAGTGGGTTACGTCTCCAGGGCTATCGTGTCACCCTCCGCCATAGCATGCAGTGCGTGCTCCATTGGCACCGCTGCATCGCACAGGCTGGAGAGGGATAGGATTCGGCTGTTAGTTGCATCTGATGAAATGGTCTGTAGTCCACAAAAGTGTATACTGCAATAAATGTATTCATCTTTAAAGTGCCGCCGAACCCTTCATTTTCTTTTTACTTTGGAAAAGTGAAAGGAAATAGAGTTTGTCACTTAAAGCAATGTGAAGACATGGTACATAAACTAAATATCCAGAAGGAAGGGAGATAATGCCGTTTATATTTGTTTTAACTCATGTACCAGTTATTAATGTTTGAATAGGGAAATCACCTGATGATGTGTTTTAAATATCTGCATCGTTAAAAAGACTGTAACAATGGGAGCGAATGAGATTTTGTTAAAATTCCTTTTGTAGCTCTTGCTATCCTCTGCAGGCACATTTAAAAGCGCAGGCTGTTCTGAGATATCCAAAAGGAGGTGGATTACCTTCCACGGAGTAAGCCTTGGGTATTTGGTGTAACAAGATGCCTTTCATGTGTCCCAACAGTGACATTTGGAAGTTAAGCCACCACACATTACTCATCACTTTTAATGTGGAGATTTGTTCAGCTGAACAGAGGAATGGTTTGCTTTTCACCCTGATATTGGTTGGCGATTGCATGAGTAACACAGTTTCCTGATGTATATGACTGGGTGTTTCCCGTGCTCAGGGCCAATTATCATAGCTGTTGAACATCAAAAGCGTTGTATAGGAATATCTAGTTTTTCACTTCTTTCCTCCCCATATGGTGTCAGTTTCTAGAGGCACTGACACCTGTACAGCCAGCAAATGAGCCAGCAGATGTCACTGTAGCTCTGTTCATTTATCTTTCCTTCTGATGGAATTCCAGTTATTTCTTTCTGGTCTCAGCCGATCAGCTTTGTTATTTAACCATCGTCTTTTCACAGCTTAATGCATCATAATATTTGTAATTCATGTCTTTTGTCACTGTGTTCGAAAACAGACATACGTCTTAACAAACAAATTGCAAGCCAAAGGAACAACCACACCACCGTTGGAAAGAGAAAAGGGGAGGGGGAAAGGATTGCAATCCACAAGGTAACACACTAAGGAGAGGAATGATAGGAAGTGCAGACAAAGAACCTGGGTGTTTAGCAGAGAATATTCGTCTAAGACATGTTGGTGCAAAAACTGAGATCTGAATTCAAGTTCAAACTTCATAGAGCCTATGGACAGTCCCTCGCTCTTTTCTCCCATTTTCAGTCTCTCCAAAATGTACATAACATTCATTAGTGAAAAAGTGGGGGGGGGGGATCTGCTCTTCAGCTCAATCAGGTCAGGAAGTTGAATCCTGGTATAGATTGACAAGAGGGAAAAGTATGCAGTTGTTCGGTTAAGTAAACCTTAGGTGTGTTATGGAGAGGATGCTCTTAGACTCCAAAGGGAATAGCAATTTCCTGATGTTTATTAAGCCATGAAATAAAACCAGAGTCCTCAGGTGAGGAAGAAAGTATATGCTTAATCACTTATCTGTATAGGAATACTGCTTTAGGCAAAGGACGCTGGGAGGTAGAGAAATGTTGATCTTGGAACAAAGATGGAAGCCAACTCAAAACATTATTTGGTCGCCATCCCACTGCAAATACAGACAAAACCTTTGAAAATACACGTGACTTTGTCAGGAATGGTACCCCAAAGAAGAAGCTTTGCGCTGGTGCTTAGTGGCATCCCTACAAAATGGCCTGGCGGTTTTTAAAATCGTGAATGGTCTGGGAGACCAGGTTATTTTAAAGAATACCTAGCTCTATCTGAACCTGCTCAAGGCTTTAGATCAGAGGCCCTGCTCTCTTGGTAAAGGCAAAGGTATCCCCTGCTCGAAAGCCAGTCGTGTCCGACTCTAGGGCGCGGTGCTAATTTCCGTTTCTAAGACCAAAGAGCCAGCACTGTCCGAAGATGCTTCCATGGTCATGTGGCCGGCATGACTAATGGAACACTGTTTCCTTCCCGCCGCAGCAGTACCTATTTATCTACTTGCAATTTCTTGCTTTCGAACTGCTAGGTTGGCAGGAGCTGGGACAGGAGACAGGAGCTCACTCCTTCACGCGGCACTCAGGTCTCGAACTGCCATCCTACTGACCTTCCGGTCTGCAGTTCAGCGTCTTAACCACTAAGCCACCATGGCCCCAACCCCTGCTCTCTGCCCTGCCTCTAATTGAGATATATGCCGGGCACCAGATTCAAGACCTTTCCAGTAGTGGTGCCATATCTGTGGAACTCTCTCCCCAAGGAGATCCATCAAGCGCTGTCTCTTGCTGTTTTTAAATTACAGTTGATTTTTGGTCGCCTTGCCTGAAAAAGCTGAGCAGGATCAGCCTGGGTCTCACTTTGGATGGGGACCGGAAGCCGCCGGCAGAGGAATGTGGAGGAGTGTGGCATGTGGAAGAGTCAGCTGGCAAGAAATGGATAACATCTTGAGAACTGGTCTGAGGCGTGATTTGAAGCTGCTGACTGTGGACACTTGGAAAGTGCAAGAGCTGTACAAGCCAGGATGACAACTGCACTATGAAGGAAACATCTGGAGAAACTGAAGGTTTTATGTGTGTCTCTCTCATAGAAATACACCTGTAAAAACCCATTTGAAAAAATGGGGTTTATGGACAGCCTATGTAAACTGCCTTGAGTCTATGAGAAAGGTGGTACATTCAGTCATTTCTCTTACGTGAATTTGCTACTTGCGAATTCGCGCATCTGTGAGGGGCAGGATTGTCGCATTTCCTGTGACGCTGTTCTTGCCTATACGCAATCTAAATGTTTCTTCTGCCTTCCTAAGGTCTATTCAGGCTTCCGTAATGCAGCACTGCAGAGATGTTCAAAATGACGCCCGCACCTAGCGTGGAGCCCTTTGAAATGCCTGTGGGAAGTTTCTGAAGCTTCCCACACACATTTTAAAGGGCTCTGCGCTGGTCGCGAGTGCCATTTTGAAAGTCTCTGCTGCATTCTGGAAGGCTGCAGAGACCTGACGCTTCTGAAGCGGATCCCATTGGACCAATGGTTCACTACCCGTGATTTTGGTATCCGCTAGGTATTGCAGGGATCTAACCCTCGTTGATACCGAGAACTGACTGTAAATACTGTAACAAACAAACAAACAAATAAACAACGGAAATGGAACTATGATTTGTGTTATGCTACTGCTGGTCTCGTACAGGTTTCATTCCAGTTTTATCATTTTTGAATGCTGCTTTTAAACTGGTTTTATGTTTTGCATTTTTATATGGTGTGTTTTATTGCTTTTCACTGTTTGCTTATTGTGCTAACATGGGAAGATGGCGTCAAAATTATTTAAAGAAATACATAATTTCTTTGCAGACCAATTAAAGTGTGCATTGTGAAGCACCACATAGCCCAGCGATTTTCAACCAGTGTGCCGCAGCACATTGCCACAAATGGTCTGCAAGTGTGTCGCGGGAGTTTGGGGGAGGGTCATTTATTAGTAGGGCCATTGGGGAATGTGAGCCTCTCACCGGCAGCGCAGTGTGCCTTGTCGATTGTAAAAAAACTGATGGTGTGCCTTGACAATTTTAGCACCTTGTCAGTGTGCTGTGAGATGAAGAAGGTTGAATATCACTGACATAGCCATCTCACTTCGCGATTCTAAAGTTTTATTCCAAAGGGCCTATTTGGCATCCCGTAGATAAAATTGCTGCTTTTGCATGGTTACGTCCAATGTGGTACTCTTGGAAACTGGAAACCATGCATGAAAGATAGATGATGTGATTTCTTTTTACTACCAGCACCGTACTTTGTGTGTGCATGTGCACCAGTACTGATGTGTGGGGAAAAAATTGAACATTTTCTCTCTTTTTTCAGATGTTAATAGTGCGGCAGGAGACCCAACCAGACAGAAGTGATAATCTTAAGAATGGATCCTTACACTCTAATTTGGCCATGATTCGTTATATTTTCATGGCTTTTTGTGTAGAAGTTACATAATTTCAGGGTTTCTAAAGAACTCTTCTACTACCATGAGGGAGAGTTGAGCTACTAATTCATAGGTTTAAAAATTCCGCCCCCATTTTGTAATTTTTGTTATACAAAACTTAATAAAAATTCCAGTAGAATTCCTAGTGTGTAAACCGACTGACAATCCTCAGCCTGGGGGTGAGGTCACATCTTCAACATTGCCTCCAGCAATCTGCAAAGAAAGCTATCTTCTGTATGCAGTCTCAATTGTTGTAGAGGAGCCAGATTTCTTTTCCTGAAGGTAGCTCTTCTGTTGCAGAAAATGACATTTGCCCACAATAAAACCGAGTGCATTTCCAGGGAAATGCATTGGGTTGGCTCCAAGGGAGCCCTGTGCCTACAGAAGGCGCCTTCTTCAGCTCATAGAAGGGCTGCTCTGCACGTCACACTCTTATGTTGCATGAGAAAAGTAAAACTAAATCCAGTGATGCTCTTCTGCTTGCGCAAGAGCTTGTAAACTCTTGCACAAGCAGATTCATGAAAACTGCTATAGAATGTATCCATTACAGCACTGCATGAACAGTTGTGCAAGCTCTTGCACAACCATTTGTGGAGCAGTGCTAGCAGCAGCAATTTTCCTTCTGTTCATAGTTCTTTCAGCCAAATCCACACTAAGTAACACACCAGCAGAATGTGTGTTCCACTGGAATAAAGCATTTTCTGTCAGCGCAGGGAGCCACAGCAACAGTGGGAAGGCTGAAGCCTTCCTGCGTACATCAGTGGTTGCAATCAGCCACTGATGTACAATGTGGTTGCAAGCAGCCACAGCAATCAGTGGTAAGTCCAGCGCAGGGGCGGGATGAGGGCTGGGTGAAGGTGGGTTGAGAGCGGGGGCAGAACAGGGCAGGGGAGGGCAATGATGGGGCAGAGAGTGGGTGCATTGGGCCTGGGAGGGGGGAGAATTGGTGGCACTGGCACGCCATATCCAACCCCCTTTCCCAGGCCTGATCCACCTGCACAAATCAATGTGGACTTGCGCCAGCGCTATCGCTGATGCAGGTCCAAGTTGACCCATTGTGGCTGCTGGGGCTTACCCAAGGGCAAGGGGACAAATGTCCCCTTACCTCAAGGAGACCGCCAGCAGCCAAAAGTCCCCACAGGATGAAGTGCAGCCCACGCCGGTGTCGCTGCACTGCCACGCGGGGATTTACACTGGATTGGGTTGCCCGTCTCCCACCCAAAGTTTTTCATTCTGCTAACGAATGTTTATGTTGCAGTTGTGAGGGCTGCATGATGAAATGTACTTACATGATTGTTACGGGCACCTACTGGGTAGTGTCTGTGACATCACTGGTGACAAACAATACAACTTCTCGCCATCATCTGTATGCAGACACCATTTTGTGTACCTTTTCAAAACAATTTTTATTTTATATATTATTTTTATTTTATTACTATTTATATATTGTTTTCAGTAAAAAAAAAAAAGTAGTTCACAAAGTGGTTTACATAGCAAAATAAATCAATAAACAGTTCTATGTTCCCAAAGGGCTCACTCTAAACAGAAGTGCAGAAGAGACACCAGCAACAGTTACTGGAAAATACTCCATGCTAGGTTGAAAAGAGAGTTGCTCTCCCCCTGCTAAATATAAGAGGATATAAGAGGGGCTTTTAACCCCATAACAAACATTTTATCTTCTGTTATAAGAGGATATCACTTTAAAAGGTGACTCTTTGCCCAGATAGCAGGGGTAATTTTTAGAAGCTGAATGCTCTTCAGTGGAGAATAGGCCTGATCATGTGTGGCACAACCCTATGAGCATTTACTCAGAAGTAAATCCACTGTATTAAATGGACTTTACTCCCAGGAAAGCATGTTTAGTATTTCACTATTTGGACAAAATTGAAGGGCAAATACAAATCTACCTTGAAGAAATGCCCCTGATAATGCCCCTTGACGTGTCTATTTTATTGAACGCTTTGCAATCCCAGCAGTGAACTGGAAGTTCCCTGGATAAAAGAGAGAGAGAGAGAGAGAGAGAGAGAGAGAGAGAGAGAGAGAGAGAGAGAGAGAGGTCAGTTTTATCTTCTATTTTACTTATTTATGCATTTCATTAATTTATATACTGTTCTTCACCCAATGATACCAGGGTGGTTTACAATAAACAATTTTAAAATAATACATAAAAATTAACAATCAAATTCAACAATAAAAATCCCAATAAAACAAGAGCTGGCAACAAGTGTAAAACCTTTAAGTATAATAAAAAGGCATCCAGAACACTAAAAAAAAAAAAGTTTCAAAGCAGAAAACATTCAAAAGCACTTTAAAAGTTTTAAAACCTTGGGAGGAAAGAAAAGTCTCCACTTCTTGACTAAAAAACAAGAAGGTGCCAAGTGAGTTTCCCTAGGGAAGGAGTTCCAAAGATGGGGCACTACAGCCCCAAAAGTCCTTTTCTTGGTAACCAGACAGCTGTTTGTTCAGCTGGGGGTACCCAAGAAGGGTATTGGCTGATGACTGCAGTGCATAGGCAGCACTGGCGTCACTACAGGGAGGGCGGAGCTGTAAGTTCTGCTGAAATCGGAGCCTCCCTTACACGGAGGAACGAAGTGGCCCCGCCCCCTCACCTTCGGAGCCTTTCAGGGAAGCGAAAGCAACGCGCAGGAGACTCCGTGTAAGGGAGGCTCCGATTTCAGCAGAACTTACAACTCCGGCCCCCCTGTAGTGACGCCAGTGATAGGCAGGCTGGTATCTTTAGATACCTGGTCCAAAGGTTTGTTACAGGTGAGTCCCACCACCTTGAACTAGGCCTGAAAATGGACAGGTAGTCAATAGAGTGCTTTCAATACTGGTGAGAAACATTTCGAATGCACGGCCCCAGCCAGCAGCGTCACTGCAGGGGGGGCGGAGCTCCAAGTTCCGTCGGGCTCTGACCTTCCGTTACACGACGGGAGAAAGCGGCCCCGGCCCCTCGCCTTTGGAGCCATTCCGGCCGACGAAAGCACTTGTGACGCTGCTGGCCCCAGCTGAAGTGTCCAGGTCAGGTCGTCTTTAAGGGCAACCCTCACAACTTTAAGGGCAACCCCCACAATTAATGGGCTGCAGTCGTCTAAAGCTTTCTGATACTGGCAAGCGTGTGGGGCCAGGCATTTTACCCAAGTGAGGTTTGTTAATTTCACCTTCCAAGGTGATGAAATTAACAAAGTTCTGCAGCGAGGAACTTCATCTATATCACATCCCATAGAGCCTGGATATAATACAATGAAGGACTTTTCGGAATATCACACAAAGTGCCTCCTCCCCAGTGTTGCCAGGGTCAATTTCACAAGATTGTATGAATATGACCTCATGTATGCTGCAACATTTAATGTCCTATACATCTCATTTGCATAGATATTTCATAGTCTTGATATAGCTACATAGGCAGATAATCCAAAGTAAAACACCATGGAGTCTGAAAATCGACATGAGTTTTGTACTCCATAAGTAATTTTGTTCTAAAAATATAAATGAACCAGGCTATGATGAGAATCTTATCATGAATATTAAGAGCATAAACCAGCTGTCTCCACTAATGCCAAATTTGTCTAGTATCACACATTCATAGCAAGATCTTAATGCTTGCTTACAATCTGACATTGTCAGAGATATTAAATTATATCTGTTCTGAGCCTGGTTTTCCACCTTTTTTGTTATGGGATGGCTGTGAAGGAAAGAAAAGAGAGAAAAGTTTTGTGGTGAATATTATGTATGATGCAGTGCTGATACACTTGGGTGTACGAGAGCACTCATCAAGGGCAAATGAGAAAAATCCTACACAAGTGCTCCATTTCTCCAAATAAGGATAATAATAATGATAATACCAGTATTTATATACCACCTTTCTCTGGTCATCGGATTTCTCCTCCAACTTCAATCCAAGGCGGTTTACATAGGCAGGTTATCTAAACCGAAGCGGGTTTCACATATTACAAATGTTCTAATCTTGCATAGAACGCTCATTCCAGGTGGTTTCATTCATGGTCTGGCCTCTCTCTGGCATTTGCCTCCCACACATCGACTTGACGGCAACACTGCCTCCCACTCAGTGTGCCAGCTGCAGAATTCTCTCTCCCACCGAGGCTTCTGCAGCTTGTCAGTGGCGTCTCGACAGCTCTCAACAGGTCTCGAACTGCTGTCCTCATATCTTCAGGCATACGAGGTGGCCACTCTACCAGCTAAGCCAGACATGACATCTCCCTCCCAAGCACACTTGTAGAAAAAGTGAAAGTGACATGCAAAACTGCAATGAGTAGTAAAATGATCAGTCTGTCATGAGCATAAGTGCAATGCAATCTGGTTAAAGCACCTAGTCCTGTGCAGAGTGGTGGTGTGAACCACTCTGAGATCAGCTTATTTGCCATCAGGTGCCTAAGGAGTATTATTTTCCACCTTTGAAGGCAAATACTGTCTCTCTTTATCAGCTTATTCCCACAATTACGGTGAATGGATCAGGAACACTGGGATACTACCAGGTGGCATCATATGCTATGTACCCAAATACAGTGAGTGGTGGAGGTATATGATACTGTCATGGATCTGTGAACATCAGTTTCATGCGCTCACATGTTTGATATGGTCATGGGCTCAGGCTTGGTGAAAATGCGTTACATGAATAATTGACCCACAATAACTCAGCATAAAACAAATGAAAAAATCATAACAGCATCTGCACAGAGGTGTGTATCCTCACTGCCATCTGTTGTCTGGAAGCTGTGGAAACAATGTAGCTGGAGGAAGTGAGGCAGAATGCAGGAATCCTTGCAAAGGATGTCTGGTGTACAATTCCAAAGGGTAATGCTGCGGACTGCCTTTGACAGGAAATGGTCATGTAGCACTGGAGGAAAAGGAACACGACTTCCTTGATCTTTCACTCTTGGCATCTGCTTCTCGTGCGTGGTTAAGACACTTACCAGTGTTGCTTTGATTCAGCCATAACACAAGGATGTCTTGCAGCAACAAAAAGACTAATAAAATGTGACTAGTAAAGCACAGTGTTTAATAATAATAATTAGCACTTATATAGTGCTTTCAAGTGTTTAAAAAGCACTTCACATGAACTATCTTGTTGTAATCCTTTCAACAACCCTGCACGGTACGTCAATATTATTATCATCTCCACATTGCGGGTTGGGGGGCTGAAAAGGAGTGCTTTGCCTAAGGCTGCCTGTGGAGCTCATGCCAGAAGCAAGATCCAAACCAGGGAGAGTCTGAGTCAGAGCTCACAGCCCAGTCCGATCCCCCACCGGCCCAGAGCGTGCAGTGCTGCCGACGGTGCACAGGCTGTGCACTATGGGCTGGCAGGAGAACAGGCGGCCCAGGAGAGAACAGGCGGAGAACATTTTAACTTACCTCCCCATAGCCTGAACCCTCTTTCTTTAGCTGACGTACATCTAAGGAGAGTCAGAGGGCAGGTCCAGGCTAGGAAGGGGGAGAGGATGTGGTGTGCGCAGCTGCCACTGAGATCTTACCCCTGCCCCCAAACCACCCTGGCCCAGCCCACTCTAGAGATGGCATTGATACGAGGAGGCCCATTGGAGAGCAGGCAGACTACGGGGAGGTAAGTAAAAATAGTAAAAATGTTCTTTACTTACCTCTCCTGGGTTGTCCCATCTCCTGCTGGCCCATAGCATGCAGCATGCATCCCATTGGCAGCGCTGCACACACTGGGCCAGCGGGGGATAGGATTGAGCTGTTAGTCACTACCCTACACCAGCTCAACTTGCTCCTGGCCCTCTTGAAAACGGATACAGGGGTTTGTGCGTGCAAAAGGCAGTGGCGTCACTGATGCGTGGGGGGAGTGGGCCGCCGGGGGATGATGTGCCAGAAGGGGTTGACGTGGCGAGTGTGACGTGCCCGACTACGCGTTGCGCGTCACCCCCTGGCGAACCGCTCACTCCCGCTGCCGCCAAGTCACCCCCTGCTGCTGCCCGGTACGAGGCTGGAGAGGGTGACGACACATCTTCTTCGGCTGGCAGCTTGGCAGCTTCTGACTAGGCCAAAAGCAGCATTTTCGCACATGTGCGAAAACAACACTTTTTGGCCTCATCAGAAGTGGCCGAGCTACCGGCCAAAGAAGATGCATCATCACCCTCACCCTCTCCCGGCTTGTACCAGGGCCGGGCGGCAGCAGGGGGTGACGCGGCGACAGCGGTGAGTGATGCTGTGGCAGTGGGGGATGGGGGTTGATGCTGCGGCAGTGGGGGTGGGGTGAAGTGCCAACCTCCTGCAGGGGTTGACGCACACCCCCGCCCCAGGGTGATGCGCACCCAGTGACACTGGTGTCACTGCAGGGGGCGGAGCTCTAAGTCCCGCTGCGGTCAGACCCTCCGTTACACAGGAGCACAAAGCGGCCCCGCCCCCTCGCCTTTGGAGCCATTCAAGTCGGTGCTTTCACCGACTTGAATGGCTCCAAAGGCGAGGGGGCGGGGCGCTTCATGCTCCTGTGTAACGGAGGGTCTGACCACGGCGGAACTTAGTGCTCCGCCCCCCTGCAGTGACGCCAGTGCCCAGTGACGCCGCTGGCAAGAGGCATGGAACTGTGTCCTGATCAATCAAACCAAACTTGCCTTCTGATATCTCAGCCCTCAAGCCAGATATCAAATCACATGTTTTGTACTGTCCCATTCTGCTTTGTATTATTTTGTGAGCCTGACAAAGTTTTCAGTCTTCAAATTAAGACCTTTTTATTTAGGTTAGCGTTCAATAGCTGACATGATGGGCTGGCTTTTTAATCAAAAGTAATTTTAATCTTTTATGTGATCCATTGGAGCTTGTTTGCTTTTACTTGTTTTATTCGTTTTAATGTTCTTTTTTTAATGCTGTAGGCCACCTTGATTGCCCTATTGGGGAAAAAGGCGGGATACAAATCCTTTAAATAAATAAATAAAATTCTGTCATCTTTCTAAGTGGGTGCTGGTATTGACACATCGAAGTGTATGTGTACAGCAACTTTTGTTCCAGTTTCTCACTTTTCTAGGTAGGTCATTCCATTATGATATATTTTGCATTTTCCTTCCTCCTTTGAAACCAGATATAGGGGGTCAAATTGGTATTCAAACTTAAAATGTAGAATTGTGCCCTGAGTGTGTTGTGTATACCATATTTCAATCCATTTTCCTCCAATGTTCATTGGAGCTATTCTGTTATAAAGAAAGAAAGTGAATGCTGAATGACTAGTTAATGCAAAGCTTCATTTCACTGGACCAACTACTAAGAACATAAGAACATAAGAAGAGCCCTGCTGCTGGATCAGGCCAAAAGCCCATCTAGTCCAGCTTCCTGTATCACACAGTGGCCCCACCAGATGCCTCAGGGAGCACACGAGACAACAAGATACCTGTGTCCAGTCGCCACTCCCTTGCACCTGGCACAGAGAAAACCCACTTCTAAAACCAGGAGGTTGCTTATGGCTTGTAACCTGTGATGGTCTTTTCCTCCATGAATCTGTCCAAACCCCTTTTAAAGGCATCTAGGCCAGGTGCCATCACCACATCCTGTGGCAAGGAGTTCCACAGAAGCAAGAGTTCTACTGTGAAGCAAGACTTCCAACAACTCTTACTTCTGTTTTAGAACCCTACTTTGGAGATTCCTTCTTAAATGTGTGGACATCCTATATTTAAATGTGTAAATTTTAAAAAAGTGCCCACTATAACACAGAACCTGAGTTCAACTTGCTACTACAGATAATATGCCTTCTACTTATATGAGCAAAACTAAGAAACTGACTTAAAAATTAGACCATGGAATGTCATATTGGCTTGACAGTCATGTTGCATTTGGCATTACAAGGTGATTTGCAAGTGCCTAATGACAGATACAATCTGATGTCGTGCAATGTAAACTTTTGCAATACGATACAGAGTCAGATTCGTGGTTGCAGGTGAAAACAAATGCATTTTAATGATGCTCTGTTCTCAGATAATTGAGCCAGACAATTATTAAACTGATTTGGGAAGAAAACTGTTTGTCCTTAATCACTATGATAAATGTACAATTTTATAATCTTCAAATTAGTAGCTTTGATACTGTTGAGCATGCAGGGTATGTTTGAGGTATTGCTTTGTAGTTTTTTCTGCTTGTTCATGAAAAAAGCGGAGGGGGGGGTAATGAGCAACTACTCTTTATAACCTCTGGAGCCCAAAGGGTTCCATCAAATCTCTTCACCAAGGACTCAATGAATAGGGTCATGTAGGCATTTGGCCATAAACATCTGACGCTCAGTATTTTAAACTGAAAAAGCCAGGAAGGGCTAAAATTCACCTGGATAATCCTGTCTTCCTGTTCTGAAACCTGATGTGGCCAAAGGCATGAGCTGTGCACCGTGACTGCAAGTCACTCCCCTGTCAGCCTCAGGCTCCGATCTGTAAAATGGGCAGAACTCAGGTTATGTCAGGGTTATCTGGGTGCAACTTGAGCATCCGTTTTTAATGCCAGGGTTTAACCCTGAAATATGTGTCAGGATAACACACAAAAGAGCTTTTGAATAATAGAGCATTTTTACTACCAGTGAGTAAATAGAGGAAGCCTCTACACATAAGAGATTAGAGGTAGGACAAGGTAGGGAATCGGAGTCATCCTCCCCCCCCCCTTAAAGAAATTAAGTGCTGACTATAAAGATATTGGCCTTCCTTACAAAGTGGTTCTAAGGCTTATGGAGAAGATAATGCATGTGAAGCACTGTGAACACCCAAAGGTGCTCCATATGGTAAAGGTAAAGGTATTCCCTGCTCGAAAGCCAGTCGTGTCCGACTCTAGGGTGCGGTACTCATCTCTGTTTCTAGGGCCACAGAGCCAGCGCTGTCCGAAGACACTTCCGTGGTCATGACTAATGGAATGCTGTTACCTTCCCGCCACAGCGGTACCTACTATCTTCTTGCAATTTCTTGCTTTCAAACTGCTAGATTGGCATTAGCTGGGACAGGAGGCGGGAGCTCACTCCATCATGCAGCACTTGGGTCTCAAATTGCTGTCCTACCAACCTTCCAGTCTGCAGTTCAGCGTCTTAACCACTAAGCCACTGCGGTCCCTCAAAGGTGCTCCATAGATTTTAAGAATTATCATTCTCTCTTTGATTTTGTTTTTGTTTTTAAAGTGTAGGAATTCAACTCTCCAGGCTAGCTAGCTACCAGATGTCTTCCTGAACTAGCTTTCCACAGAGGACAGGATGTGGAGGCAAGCACATTGCATCCAGGAGGCCTACAAATGCGCAAAGCTTCTGACATCCTCACATGCAGGAGCAAAATATGTGTGGATTTCAGATCTCACCAACTATGTAAAACATACACTGGTTCAGTAAAAAGGGGGTGAAAGGAGGAGCAAAGAAATTGGTGGTACCATGCTGGGTTGTCTGGTCTTTTTTTTTTTTTTTACTTCATAAAGTGGCTCAGAGTGCCTAGATGGGAGGTGGCATGGGATGGGGGCCAGCAATAGTCATTGCTCTATTAGAAGAGCTGACCATTTACTATGGAGCATCAAGATTTGCACTAGTAATTCCCTTTCAAAGGACAGTTGGAGTCCAGCAAATATAGACAATCGCCACCTCCTCTTTTATATCCCATTGTGTGAGTTCATATCACATGATGAAACCCGCTCCGCATCTCCCCCCCCCCTCACCATGCACCAGAGAATCTGTGCTCCAGATGAAAAAGGACATTCTAAGAGTAGTGTTTGGTTCAAATGTAACATCAAAAGCAGAATCACCAGCTCTCTTCCGTGATAATGGAACACCATTTTTTTCATTCCTTTTTTTGTGTTTTAAACCAGGCACTCCAAGACTTGGGACTCTAAACAATTAGAGACAAAGCCAAGATATTTGTGTACTCACTCACATTCTTGCTGCATTTTGTTATGTCTTTACACATCCAGGTTCCATGCACATCTGGAAGATGAAGTACAAATACAAAGAAATAACTGTAAATGTTAGTGGTAATGCTTAGTCCGAACATTTATTTCCTGCATAATCATCTGCAGGAATTTCCAGATGCAAAATGTTCAGTGTGACAATGCATAGATCTGCAAAGTCCTGATAGCTTCAAATGGCTTCCAAAATATGCCTGAGTAAATATCCAAACAAAACCAAGTGGATGAATCTCTCCTAGTCATTGCTTGAGGTTCATGCTTTTGCTATGTATGGAAAGCTTCTTCTTTTTTTTCCCCCAAAAGGCTTCAGTTGTTTGGATGACTTGGGAAGAATCCCCCTGCAGTGCTAAAAAAGAAAGAAATCAGAAAAATACCTTGCTAGAATATCTTCAAGGTAACATTGTTTTGAGAAGAGTTCGTGGAAGTTCCCATTACGTTCAGGCCTCATTATTGTCTTATGGCCACATGAATTAGCTGGTCTATGGACAAACCCTGCAGTTCTAATCCACGGTCTTACTGTGTCATAAATGCACATGTGTCATTCCTATTGGCGTCAAGGGGAGCTGTGTCTGCTCAATAGTCTCCTCCTTCAAGGAAGATTCCCTTTGAATTCATTGATAATTAACATGCTGCTGGGATGGGTTCTAAGTTTATACCTTTATTCCAGTATACCTCTGACAGGGAAATATTGATGTGAAGCCAAAGCCCATGCTGCTTTGTGGACATGTTAGACTGATATCAAGGCACAACATAGTTTCATTAAAGCTAACCTATATTAAAAATGCACAGAAATGAAGGGCTCCTTCTAACCCAGCCATGCCATATAAATCAAACACGTATTTATCAACTTTAGAAAAAAAAAAAACAAGAGGTGAATTTAGACTCCTCCCTTTGAATTCTCTGTGTACCCTCCGTGTCCAGTCCGAGATATATTTTAACACTTCATACCATCCAAGTATCTGATTTAGCCAGGATAGAAATGAATTCTAGGTCTCTGGACCACGTTGTACAACACCTTCATTTTATGCTGGATTTCACTTCTCCGCTGTCCCCCCCAGGGGTGATTTGGTTCAAAAATTCCTAATGACAACATGCCTTCAAATAAGAAATGCAAAAATACATCTTCAGTTGAGTAGGGTACAGCAGGCCTCATTGACCCTGATTGTGACACTCAGTAAGTGTCACTGAGAACCACTCACAAAAAACCAGAGCCCAAATGTGAAGAAAATACACAATGGGCCAGTTTGGACAAGCGATTAGCAAGGTACTATGTGCTTATGCTGTTCACACATGGATATCTCATTTTGAAGGTGTGTGTTTTTAAAACGTATATTCCAAAACCTTATTAGCAAATATGCCCAGTTTACACCAACATTTTGACAGTTATGTCTTCTGAGAGGGAGCTGGGTCTAAACGTTTTACTTCATCAGCCTGCAAAAACCAGTCCTGTTGCAAAAACCATGTTGCAATCTTCCACCTTGGGTTAATCTTGGGTTAAAAATAACCCAAAACTGATATATAATACTGTATGTATTTTGGCCCATCGTATTCCTCACGGTACTCAAGATGTACGGTACTGCGAGATGTACTGTTGCGGCAGCCACTCCGCCGGTCTGTCGAGCACCGCTGCCAATGCAAAAGCCAGAAGGCCATGTACCATCAGTAGTGCCTCGCAGACTGGCCACCTGTGGGTTTTCACCAGTGGTGGGGATAGATCGGGGGCAAATGAGGCGGATCATAGCAGCACTGGCGTCCACTGGATCCTGAGGCCCCATCCAGGGCCTGATATGCCCCCGTGGTGTTTCAGATCTATGCCAGCAAAAGAGCTGGTGTAGATCTGAGGAGAGACTAGGGAGAAAGTCAAGCTTTTATTTACTTACATGATTAGCACGCAGGATGCAACGGAGTCTGCACTCTGTGTTGTGCATGTCGATGGGCGATTCTCTTTTTTATTTTTTTGTTTATGTATAGTTACTGATAGGCCAGCGGGTGGCACAGCGGGTTAAACTGCTGAACCATAAAGCTGTCGATCGAAAGGTCGGCAGTTCGATTCCCGCGACGGGGTGAGCACTCGTTGCTTGGCCAGCTCCTGCCAACCTAGCAGTTCCAAAGCATGTCAATGCGAGTAGATAAATAGGTACCGCTTGAGGGAAGGTAAACAGCGCTCTGTGTTCCAGCTGCATGCTACGCACTGCGGCAAGGAGAGTCATGCCGGCCAACTTCGGACAACGTCTTCGGACAACACTGGCTCTTCAGCTTTGAAATGGGGATGAGCACCACACCCTAGAGTCAGACATGACTGGACTTAATTGTCAGGGGATACCTTTACTTTTTTTATAGTTACTGAGAGGGTTCAACCACCATTCTAGCCTACTTCGTATTGCGCTGGATACCTATGCTCTGATGAATCAGGTGTGTGCTTCGTATTTTGCAGGGACAAGCTCATCATCAACTTGAGAACTTGCTCACTAACCAATGGAAAAAGATCTGTGTTCTTTCTTTTCTGGGGGGAGGGGGAAGAGCCAAATCCCCTTTTAATAAAGGGCCACCTGGCTCCAAAGCCTTGGCCTCTGCTCTGTAGCCTGATTATTATACTGTACTTGTGTTAGTAAGTTGAAGCCATCATTGTCTTCATTTCCAGCTAAATGGAAAACTTGTATACAGTTTGACCTATTCTGGTTGAAAGAAGAAGAGAGTAAATAATTGCTTTACCAGCCAATAACTCAATGCCACAAATTGTTCATTTTAATTAATATTGAATTAAGGGAGATTTGAAATAAATTCATTTAGATGAGAAGTCATTGCAATTAATATGCTGCTGTTTACATAATGAACACAGGACTACCCAGAGAAGATATATGGGTAATGAGAATGTTGACCCTAGTGACCTTACAGCAGGCTGTATAGCATGGTTTTCAGTGTTGCAGACTGCAGGGAAAACTGGCATTGTCACCCTGTATCATTTTAACATATAAGATTTTCTATTGAATTGAGTGGCAAGGCAGAAAATATTTGGTTAGAAGCAATATTATACATTAGCAAAATTCTACGGTTTCCAGGTGCCTGAATAAATATTGGAACCTACATACTAGGTTGAGGGGCCACAGGTTGGTGGTACGCGGGCCCCCAGCGACCAAGATGGTGGCCACCATGGAGCCCACTCTGCACCGTGCCAGAGTCCAGAAAAATGCAGCTTGACCTCTGCCAATTCGTGGGCTTCCCGTCCGTGCCACGCTCAAGCCCGGGAAAAAGCGGCTCAAGCTCTGTCAATTCAACACAGCTCAAGCACACGGGTTTCCCATGCACAGGAAAGGGCCCTCCCATCCACCTGCACTCCTTACCTCAGCCTTTGTGGCCTCCTGCACTGCCACAAACCCGGAAGTAAGTGCCAATGATATCATCTGCACTTACTTCCGGTGGCATGCAGAAGGTCGGAGGTGGTATGCGACAGACAGAGGGGCCTGGCGGTTGGGAACTGCTGTACTAGAGTGTTCATGCTAGGGTGATGTGCATGCCAGATCAGACATTTTGCATATTTCTTATATCTATCACAAGGTTCTTTATACACTCATCTGGCAGCACTCTGATTCACTGAAAAGCAGCACTGCTTCCTCTCCACCGCTCGCATAACATCGTGTGTAAGGTGGGTACTCAAGGAGGAGATGATGCAAACCAGGTGTTCATGCACAGAGACCTCCATGTGGAACACCTGCCTCAGACATGACACGTCCACAGAGTGATCATAATCTCCTCAACTAACAGATCACCAGTCACCAGCCAAGAGGTAAAAACCACACCTCTGACTTGCCTCTGTTAACTTCATTGCAGTCTTGAGCACCTCTATATGCAACACCTTGCATCTGATATAAGAAAATGGCTCACTAAAAAAAGACAGGAAAGCAAATATGCAACTTCTATGTCTGGTTTTGCCCTCAGACTAGCTTCATCTGTATACATGAAATAAGATGGATTCATGCTATGTGTTTTTGAACTTCTTTGTAGCACTTTAAATGGCAGTGTATACATTCCCTGGCTCTGAGAACTGAGTGCCCTCTCTGTGGGGGACAGTTCATGCTGCTTCCAGGGGAGGAGGTGCCTAAATCCCCATTTTAGAAGTGATAACAACTTGCATCAAGAGAAAGGGCAAATTACAGTACTTACATTTCCTGTTTCCCCTCTCAAAATACTTGAAATGACCCTCAGATAGTACAACTAGAGAAGTATTATCTGGAAAGTAGCTGGCAAGTAGTATGAAGAATACCCAACTGGGTGAGTCATGGACCTGACACAGGAGAATACAACAGAGCCTCCATTTCAGGTTCAGGTGTGCAAGTGGTGGGATTCATCAGTAATGGATCCACGCCCCTCGTGGGTGGGGGTCGCCGCGGACACGTCCCTCACGGCTGCCACACGCCCCATCCCTGGGGCATGTGACAGCAGCGTAGCGTGCCCCCTGCGCGCAGACACGCCCCCGGTGCTTTTTGGCTCCTTTTTGGACGGCGCAAGGGAGGGCGGGAGGGCCAAGGGAGGGCCAATGGCACAAAGGGAGGGCGGGAGGGCCAAACCGCAGCTGTTCTCGGCTGCAAAGACAAGGTAGGAACGGCCCACGCCCTGGGGCCCACCACCCCAATCGCCCCCATTGGTACGACGCCCCTGGGATTCATAGTACAGTTCAAAACCCTGGTTGGATATATTCAAGATTAAACTATAAAAAGCAGTGCATTTTAACATTGTTGACTGAGGTGATTTTTTTCCTACCAAAAAGTAACCAGAAATTAGGAGGTGCCACCTTTCTTAATGGCACCTATAGGAGGCAGTTTCTTAGATTTGTCTAACTCAGGTTAGATTTGCAAGAGATTTGCAAAAGACTTGAAGCTCATTGTTGCCTATAGTGGACATGCAATAGAAAGATACTGTAGCTGAGTTGTAGAGCACAGGCTTTGCATGCAGAAGGCCCAAGGTTCAGTCCCTGGCATCTCCAGGTTACGTGGGGGGAAAGCCCCTTCTTCAAACCCTTGACACCGACAGTTCATGCAGATGATGCTGATCGAGATGAACCAAGGGTCTGACTCTAGATGAGGCGGCTTTCTATGTTCCTAACTATTTGACCAACGACTAACATGGTAGAAAACAAAATCCTACTCTATCATACCACGTTCGACTCTCTTTCTGTGTACATACCAGCATACTCAATATAGACCAAAGTCAATATGGATCGCTATGCCCCACTCAATGGACTTGTTCTTCCTTTGCCGTATCAAAAGCAAATCCTCCATGAAATAAATGTGAAGGATTTATTTTTTCCAAGCTCACTCATTTCACTATCAAGCTAAAATCATAATCTTCTTTTCTTCTTCAGGTAATTGTTGTGCTACTTTATAAGCAGGAGGGGAGGGGAAATTTAAATATTCAGATCTTTTGCTCAACATTTTCAATCTACATACTCAACAGGAGCACACAGCTAGCATGCCTGCAGCATTAGAAAAATTCATATGGAAGCTTTCAGGAGGCCATCCTCCCCAAATTGCCACAGTTCATATTGGAATATACAGAAAGCCAGCCTGCAGTACATTTTCCATATACATATGAGAAAACTTTCAGAATATGAAATCTCGGTAGAGCCAAACAAACACAGAAGTGGGCAGAAAACCAGCTCTGGCTAATCTGCAGTTTGGAGAATACTGATATATAATATAAGTGCCGGAACTACAAAGGGCCTTGATTTTTCGTCAGACCACAGAACTGTTACCTTCCTTTCAAATATGTGGAGAATACCCACAACAGTTGGCATCTGGCATTGGCTTGAACCCATCAAACTTAATGGGGTGACTTGCTAGCAGAAGTTGTATTTAAGAGATCTATCCCAACAGGAGAGATGAGCCTGGTTGCTCAGGTTGTATATTCTGACAAGCACCTGGGCAGCCCAATACTGTCTAGCAGGATGCAGTGGTGCAAATAAGGCGCCTGGTGCATCCTGTACACGATGGGGCCTGCGCCAGCGGAGCGGGAGGCCTCCTTGGGGTAAAGGGACGTTCTTTACCCTGAGTAGAGCCCCAGCCGCCCCAGTGGTTCTACTCAAATGTGCACCAGCTATTTTGCTGGCAAACATTTGAGAAGCCAGGGAAGGGGGATAGGATATGGTGGAGGAGGCTGCCGCTGATCCCTCCCCCTTCCCGGGCCTGGATGACCAATCCCACAACTTGAAATGCCCTGTTCTGCATTCCCCCATCCCTCCGCCATGCCGCGGGGACTCACCTCTCTGCCGTGGCGTCCACCTGTCCTGCGGCACTGGCGGTGTGGTGCAAGCCTCTCCACCGGCGCCCCTTACTTGTCAAGTGCCACAAACGTGCTTTATGGTACGTTTGCGACACCTTAGACTGGCGGAGCAATTGCTCTGCCGCTCTATGGTAGACAGGATTGCGCTGTAGATCAGGATTAATCCTGCAGAAAGCAAAGGGCTATATTCACATCAAACAGAGAGCACACCAGCATGAGAAGGCTGCTTTGCTTTCAGGACTCAGGACTCTAATAGGTGAAGCACAAGAAACAATCAAGCCAGTTTTATGCTGCTATCACTCTCTGGACTAGCTGTCTTGGTCCTTGAACTGATCTGTTCTGCAGCGCTTTGCAAGGTACTGCAGTAGGAAACCAGCACAGTGTTGAAGACCTATGAATATGCAAGGAAAAGAGAGGTCAGAGAGGAAAGAAAAGAATGGGACATCTCCCCCACCCACCCACACACACACTATTATGAACTGAAAATAATACCTGTGGTACGGAGGAGAGAACTAAGGATCATGGATGTGGCCCAGAAATTAGTCTACAGATCTTGGGCTACATCACCAGGACTTGGAAGCAGTTGCACCCATTACTGACATAGGAACTAATTTGATGTGGGTGAATTGCACAACACAATTCACCCCATTTCTGCTTTCTTTCCCCTGTATTGGCAAGGAAAATTGAAATCACTCAACTCACACATATCTTCCAATACATGTTCACTCTGGGTCTCCTGTTGCTTCCTCTGCTTGGTGAGAGTTGCACCAGTTCTAGAGATCCAGCATCATGTCCAGCTAGGTTCAGATTATTTCCAGTCCTGTCAACATTTGAAAGGTCCCTGAGAAGCGGGTCTGAAAAGACACAACACCGTACCCATTGTGTCGTCTTCTGAAATTATGTATTTATCTGGGCGTTTGTATACCAGCTTTTCACATCTAAGAGGCCCTCAAGATGGATCAGATTTGGTTAAAAACACAATTTCGTTCTTCTTCTCTTCCACTTTCTCCTAGGAGGTTCAAGAAAGTCAGTTTCTGTACTGTCCAAGCTACTCTCTCTCTCTCTCTCTCTCTCTCTCTCTCTCTCTCTCTCTCTCTCTCTCTCTCTCTCTCTCTCTTTTTGCATGACTAGTTGATTTCATAATTTAAAAAAATGATAGCAAATTGAATGTAACACCTCCCAACAGAGTCCATGAGAGGGGGGTAAAGGAGGTAAAAGGGGCCCAGTGTTAAAAAAGGGGGGCAGGAGCCAAAGGAGGGCACCCAGAAATTTCCTGGGATCTCAGCTGGCCTCATGGAGAGAAAGACAGAGGCTGGGCCAACCGGGAGGCCAGGTCTACCAGGTGGGTAGACTTGGGTGCCGTATTGGGAAGCCTGGTAGATCTGGGCTCTGGAGACGTTTCTGGCCGTTGCTGCCCTCCCCCTGCCCCATTTTGCTCCTCCACCTTTGATAAGGGACCCAAAAGGGACCCTTTGTACCCCCTGATAAATTTCCTCTCAGAGGCTCTGCCTCCCAAGCTACATATTTGCCAGTGTTTGTCCATGGCACAGCATGCCACATATTCCATGCCTGGTCACTGTTTAGACACCAGTTGCCTACAGTAGGATTATAGGATTGTTGAACATCAGTAGGGTGTACAGTAGGACTGTTGAACACCAATGGAGGAGAAAGGTCACAGTTGGTGCTTTGGTATCCAGTTGGCGTTTTTTCTTCTCAGGAAAATGAAATGATCCATGATGACATATATATTCTTTAATGAATCTTCATTCATGTAAATTAATAAAATGTCCAACAAAACTTTGAAGTGGAAATAAATTACCAAGTTGCAGTGGGCTTTTGCCACCTTAGCTGGACCTGTCCAAATAAAGGAACACTGAAGAAAACCAGGTTTTTTTTTCCCCTGACCATTTGGAGATCAACTAGATGTTATGAGAGACATGGAGCCGCCACCACTCCACGGCTCTTCTTAAGAACACAAGAACAAAAGAAGAGTCCTGCTGGATCAGGCCAAAGGCCCATCTAGTCCAGCTTCCTGTATCACACAGTGGCCCCACCAGATGCCTCAGGGAGCACACAAGACAACAAGATACCTGTGTCCAGTCGCCACTCCCTTGCACTTGGCACAGAGAAAACCTACTCCTACAACCAGGAGGTTGCTTATCCCCATCATGGCTTGTAAGTTGTGATGGACTTTTCCTCCATAAATCTATCCAATCCCCTTTTAAAGGCATCCAGGCCAGGTGCCATCACCACATCCTGTAGCAAAGAGTTCCACAGATGAATTACACGCTGGGTAAAGAAATATTTTCTTTTGTCTGTTTTAATACTCCCTCCACTCAATTTGAGTGGGTGTCCCCCTAGTTCTAGTGTTGTGTGACAGGGAAAAGAACTTCTCTCTATCCATTCTCTCCATCCCATGCATAATTTTATACGTCTCAATCATGTCCCCCCTCAGCCGCCTTTTTTCTAGACTGAAGAGCCCCAAATGCTGTAGCCTTTCCTCATATAAGAGAGATGCCCCAGCCCACTAATCATTTTGGTCGCTCTCCTCTGCACCTTTTCCAGTTCCACTATATCCTTTTTGAGATGCAGCAACCAGAACTGGACGCAATACTCCAGATGCGGCCTTACCATCGATTTGTACAACGGCATAATAATATTGGCTGTTTTATTCTCAATCCCTTTTTTAATGATCCCGAGCATGGAATTGGCCTTCTTCACAGCTGCCTCACACTGGGTCGACATTTTCATCGACCTGTCCACCAGCACCCCAAGATCTCTCTCCTGATCCGTGACAGACACCTCAGAACCCATGAGCGTGTACGTGAAGTTTTGATTTCTTGCCCCAATATGCATCACTTTGCACTTACTTACATTGAAGCGCATCTGCCATTTTGCTGCCCATTCTCCCAGTTTGGAGAGATCCTTCTGGAGCTCTTCACAATCCCTGCTGGTCTTCACCACCCGGAAAAGTTTAGTGTCATCCGCAAACTTCTTACTTATAACATGAGAAGAAACGCAACATATAGCATGACATCATCACCAATACATGGTCTGCCCCTGTCTCATGTCATTGACTGCTAGCTGCAGAGGAATGACAATGCACTGCACACTGATGTCATGTCACAGGTTGTGTTTTGGGCGGTGGTATGTTAAAGACAAGATGAGCGTAATGCTACTTCCATGGCTCTCAAACTTCCTATTTACAACTGAATCCAGCTGTATGGGAGCACATATGCTGTAACTCAACCCACAAGCATCAACAATTGAGTTCTGCTGTATGTCACAGTACAGTTTCCTTCCCCTTTTCTCTCAGTACTATTGACTGCACTGGTGAAAAATGATTTTATCCAGTGTTGGACAAGCTAGACTATAGTCTCTGATGTGAGCTTAGCAACAGTTGCCCATAGTAGATACACAACGTGGAATGCATCGTACAGTGGTTTCAGATATTTGTGAAATGCTGGAATTAGTTCTTGTCCTCAGACAATGTTGAAACTGCAGAAATTTGGGTCATTGCTATTTAAGTTATTGTGGGAAGTGTTCCTTATATAACACTGAAGTTAAAGAAAACCTGCTCTCAATTATACACCCAGAGTCCCAGTGGCATTGGCAAAAATATCATCCATAAGGAGGAGCGTAGAATATATTTCTCATATATTGGCAAATTGCATTTCGTTTTGGTAGATAGTTGCATTTAATCCCTCTGCAAACTCTTCACTGGATAGATTTGTGAATCCTTCTCTCTGGAAACTGTAAGGTGTATGTATTCAATGGTGGTGAATAAACATACGATTTTATTACAAAATGCCACTGCTGCTCCTGGCATGAGTAATTTGTGCACCTGCATTTTTAAAGTGTTTCAAAGTTTTCTCCCTTTGTGTATTCACTGGTAACACACATTATCTTCCCAGCTGCCACAATATGGTATTTGCAGTCTGTGTCATGTCAGCCCTTGTTATCCAGGAGCCATTGTTTTCATAGCAAATAGCAACTGAAAGTGACAACAGCCCTCTCCAGGCTGGGGGAACAAGATAGTGTTACTTGGTGGCCCGGTAATGGGCTCTCTCTCTCTCTCTCTCTCTCTCTCTCTCTCTCTCTCTCTCTCTCTCTCTCTCCCTCTCTCTCCCTCTCTCTCTCTCTCTCTCTCTCAGACCTCTGGGATCTGCATTCCAAGCCTTGAAGGGGGTCCAACTGGGGCACAAAGAGCCAGGCACTGTTATCTGGAATCCTTGTAAATGCAACACAGACCCTATTGTCGTTTCTGAGTCTGTGATCCTGCCTGCAACACACTGAATCTTTTCGAGTTTGGGAGATGAAGGCTGGGCATCAGAGACTGGAGATGATTCCAGTCTGGTGTTCTCCATTGATTCTATTAAATGGAGAGGCTTGAACAATTAGCATGGTACTTCAGCTGCATTGTCACCTTCAGGAAGACAAAGCACCCCGTGGGCATCGTCTGTGGAACTAGCTCCAGACGGGGACGAGAATTAGGAATTTCAAGTCACTTTTTGACTTAGTCGTTTAATTTTTAATGGCAATTCAGCTGGTGCACAAAGTCAGCTTTGTCTATACAATTATATAAAGTTGAGAAATATCCCTCGTGTACCCTGTAATCTTCCTGAAATGTTCCTTGATTCTCTCGGAAGTCTCCAACTGAAACGCCTAAACTGTACAATTTCCAGTGATTTTATGGATTTGTACATCATATTATCTTAAAGACGTTTATTGCACGCAATTCTTCCATTTACAGTGGGCCTTAGAATAAAAAATGATCAGGACCTATTGTTATGCCAACCTGATCATCTTCAGGGAAGGGCAATGTCATACAGATTTCATGGGGTATTTATTTGTCTGCTGGTAAAATAACTGCAGTTCCTAAAGTCTTTCCCTATCCTATACAACTACAAGTGCCTTGAAACCTGTGCTGTGTGTCATGGCAGTCTCACTGAGAAACATCAGGGCTGGCCCATACATGAGTCAGGATGAGGTGGAGTGCCTCGGGTGACAGATGGGCACAATCAGCACCCTGAGCCACCTCACCTTGTCTCCGCTTATGCCCTCAATCATCTGCCATTGTTCTCAAACAGGGCAGCAGAGAGGCCCGGAAGGAGTTGGGGAAAAAGATCTCTTTTTGAAAGAGGGGCAGTGCTTCTTCTGACTTCCTTCTTCTTACCTGCTCTGTTTCTCTGTTTGAAAACAGAGGCAGAAGAATGAAGGCCATGGAGAAACAGAAAGGTAAGAAGGGACCATGGTGGGCCTGCCTCTAGCGCAACCACGAACAATTGTGGCAGCAGAGCTGGTGGGAGGAGGTTGTCACAGCTGCCTGGGTTCCTGTCACCATCCTGCCATCTCCTTTCCACCTGGCTGGGCTGGGGGGATACAGCCAGCTCGGAGGAGGTGGCAGACAGCAGCAGAAGGCATGTATTCATGAGCATGTCAATAAATGCACACAAAGAAGGGGGAGAAAATTCGGTCTCTGCGTGTTGGTGTGCGCGCACTGCAGGGCACTAGGGGAGCTGGCGCATGGGGCGGGGTGCTGGTGTATGGGTGCACACTTGCATGTGTGCACACACTGGCACGGAACACAGCAGAATTTGGGGGTGGGGCAAGGACATCAGCCACCATGTCAAGTCATGGATCAGCTGGCGCCACCCCTGGAAACATCAACTATTCTCTGTACATGTATGGATGGGCAGAGAGAAGGACATCCATGTGACAGGGTGTGAACATTCGCTTGTGAGAATCAGGCCCTCCCAGATGGTATGGGTGCAGAGGGCTGCAAAGAAAAGGGTGGAGCAGCAAAAATGGTTCCCCTTCTTGTACAAACAGAACCATTTACATAAGACCCACTTAGAATCAAACCCAATGGCTTGTAACATAACATAAGGGCCAAGCACCTGCTGCAAGTATAACATGACCCAGGCGTTTATTTTCCTTAAAAAAAAAAAGAGCACTGGAGAGGCACCTGGAATGGGCTGAAACCACAGCAGGGGTAGGGGGCTCTAGCAGCTTGCCTAGGCCGTGATGCCAACTCTGATTGCACTTCTTTGATTGCTATTTTAATTTTAAAGAATGAACATGGGATTTCAGTAAAAAACTTTCTTTGTAATTAAAAGAGCACAAGTTTCTGTCAGGATTGGAATCACAGTGAGGGCAAATGAGCCTCCTCCCGCTGCGGTTTTGTCCTTTGGGGGGCATTTCCCCAGTACTGTTGTTAGAAAAAAGAAAGGTAAAACTCCAGGTCATGTGACACATTTATCATAATTGTAATTTGGCGCTAAGATGTCCTTTCTCTGAAGGATGAGCTTCCAGTTTGGAGGAAGAAATCTTCCTCCAAAGCAAGGAGCTCCTCCTCCAGGAGAAGCTTCTTCCATTGGAGGAAGGATACCTTAGGGCACAACCAAATATCTTCTCGCCTGATATATTTATTTAATACATGTATATCCCTCCTTTCCCAAGCCGAAGCAAATGCCCAAGGCAAGCTTACAAAGTTCCATAATAAAATGTACAATGTATACAAACAATGAGTTTGGCTGCTACACACAAATAAACTTACAGTGCAATCCTATCCAACTTACACCACCAGTGTAACAGCGGTGCAGCGAGAACGGGAGCTCCCAGAACGGAGAGGGGATTCAAATCCCCTCCAAAGGGGGATTCAAACGGGATTTAAATCTCCCCTCCCCTCCAAAGCCTCCCGCCCTGCCCTCCCCTGCTGGTTACACCAGTGGTGTAAGTTGGATAGGATTGCACTGTTAGTCTGTAACGTTTTCTGAAACATGTCGCTTGGCCCTTTGCCTAAATTCATGTTTAGTTTCATTGCATTGTGTTAACCAGGAGTACCTCGACATCCAAGAAGAGATGCAAAGGGCACTGAATTTGCTCACACACCTGTCTGCAAAACTAAACCATGTTTACCAGGGGTGGGGACGGAGAATGGAGAAAACTCCATGAGGTAGAAAATATAATAATGGTGTCAAAAATCAAATTGAGATTTAACACTGCAATTCTCCACTTTTCAAGTCTCAGAGGGCTTTGAGTCCCCCATAATGCAGCAGGCCTCCTTTCTGAACTTGGTCTGCCCTGGTTCAGTATCACTAAAAGTATATTAATGTCAAAGATTGTTTGTGTAGATTATTTATAAAGCATTTGCTTCAAATTAGTGCTGCTTAAAACGAGCAAGTTCATAACTTGCCAGAAGCAAATGCAGCATCTGCTTCCGTGGAGCTACAGAGAGAATGAACTGTTTGGCACAAGACACCTCCGCACACAGATCGATACTGGAAACATTAAGCATAGCTCCTGTTTAAGAAACAACTCTTTACTTTGGAGATCCGTTTATTCCACATTAACAATACCTTAAGTAAAATGATCAGAGACGTAGTAGAAGGGTCCGTTTTCTAAGTGGTGCATTGGGATCTATACTCACAGGCCTGCTTGTTGTTAAATGCTGCTTCCTCACTGGCTGCAAGCATTTTCAATTACTGTACTGTGAATGTTTAGGCCCAAACTACACATGACACCCAGTTGTGTGCATTTTTTTTCACCAACCTATTTTTTTAAGCATAAAGTGGCTATGTAGGTTGCAATCCTGAAAGGAGGACAGGGGAGGGAAGGGTTTGCTTAATTAACCTCCAGTCATTATTCCACTCATTTTCACCAGTGCCATTACCACCCCAGGGTAAAACATATGGCCTTGTGCTTGCGTAGGCGCACAAGGTCTGCGCATGCAGCAATTTTTTCAGCCATTGTTCGTTCCATTTTGGCCATCCAGGATGCAGCCGGGACGGATGCCCAGAAACCAGGATTGTCCCAGCCAAACCAGAACGAATGGTAAGCCTACATATGGGTACTAGAGTTGCCAATTTGCCAAAAAAAAAAAAAAAGACTTTTGCTTTTCTCCAGTGGTTGAGAAGCAAGGTTTGAGATCAGGCCATTTTGGGGGCACAGGTTAGTACTAGGCTCCTCTTCTTTAGTGGGACCTTCCCTGGTACCAGATTCTTTCACCCAGTTTTTCAAGGATTGACAGGCTTATGACTTCACTAGACCCTATCTCAGAAATTCCAGTGTTTTGGGATGCATATGACCTGGTAACCCTATTGAAGAGCTTCCACATCTAGGTTGGCCCCCAGGGTGCAGATTAAGAGGTCTATCTGGGTGGGCTTCAGAACTGGGAAACCAGGACCCTGGTTCATTAGGGCCACGAGGTGACTGCCAAGGCAGTGCATTGGTTGTGGATTCTGGCAACAGGCTTAGCACGCATTCATTCTCAGTGGACCAACCCAATAGCAGAGGGATCATTCACTGGTGCGAAGGCTCCTCTGACACAATTTTGTATCCGGCTGCAAATAATAAGACATTATTGGCACCCTGCAGGATAGCATTATCTCCACTAGTCTCTGCTACATTAGACAATTAATAAAGATGACTGCATCTCAGTGGCTAAATTTGGTAGATTACTGTACTGTGCTTGACTTATACTACCCTCATGACAAATGAGTCAGAGGTATAGCCATGGGGCTTTGAGGAATAACTCTTTATGCTAATTAATGGTATCCGTATACTCAGGTTGAGGCTGATATAATCAGTGCAACTGATAATGCAGGTACAAAACACAATTAATTCTTTGCATGTACATAAGAGATTTAGCATCAGACAGACCTTCCACAATGACTCCCAAAGAAGCATCCTCACAACTAGGTGCAACAGAAAAGTATTACAAACATTCTGGATTATCCAAGCTATGATTTGGAAACATGTTAAATGCATGTATGATTTTTCTTATTTGCCATTCAAAAACTACATTTTCCTGAAATGAATTGTTGGTAAGAAATGTCATCATCTGAATATAAAACCCCAAGCAAACTCATTCAGTTGCTACATTCATTCAGTTGCTACAGAAATAAGAAGCCAAATTTAGGTGATGAATATTAGAAATAGTAGAAATGTTCACTGCAATCCCTGAAATCTGACAATAGTTTCCTATATGGCATCTCTTTTATTGGCTCCATCTACACTGAGCTCCGTCACCTGCAAGAGCAGCACCATCAGTTTTAATGAAAGAAGCAAATCTATGCACACATTTGTTTGCGTGTATGAATCTGCTCCTTCCATTGAAAAAAACCTGAAAGTCTACATCCACCCTAATTCTTTGTGCAAATTGCAACACCAATGAGACATCTGATCAGCAGCGTTCCTGGAGAGGGTGCGGTACCGTAAGTGGTGCAAGGCGCTGCACCATGCTTTACAAACTGGTGTAATGTGCAGCCCCACCCACTCACCCCGGGAGTCATTTGCAGCAAAGGCAATGTACAGTGCATTGCCTTTGCCATCGGAATGGCTCTGAGGGCAAGCGGGAGGGTCCGCGTTACACCAGTTTGCAAGGCACAGTGCAACGCCTTGCACCACTTAAGGTGCTGCACCCCCTCCAGGAACACCACCACTGCATCTGATAAGGGTGAATGGCTGCACACAGCTCACTTAAAATGTGTTGGAGCTTTCACAACTGTAGTTAAAAATGATCATGTGAATCATCCCCTATATAAAACAAAGGCGGACAGTTCTCTTGCCAATGCTTTCGTGATAGCCAGATTCAGAGAGACCTCAACGAACGAGCACACCTTCTGAGCAGAACAGTTGAGGTCTGTATAATCTTGCCATCTTGGAGTTGCAACATTAATGCTAAATTTTCTAGCTGCTAGACTAATCAGTCAACACCTGCACAATTCAGTTACAGTGATCACCTGCATTACATTTTGGTGCCCCAGCACTGTGAGACACTTGAACGAAGCAATTCATTGTGCATGCCGCAACACCTAAGCACAAGAGTGTGATTTAAAGGTAATGTGGCAGTTCTGATGCAGAGCTTTCCTAAGTTTAAGTCTCGACCTTAATAGTATAACTTGCATTGACATTTTTTCATTTTGTTTTGACATCATAATTGAGTCTAATCTCCACAGAATTGCAATGCGCTCTCACTTCAGATTGTAATCTTGCAGTGCAGTTTTACCCTAAGAGCATTGTAGTGGCGCTTTCTACAAGGCGTGCATTGAAATAATTTTACCATTGTAATATCACCTCATACTGGCTTCATAACAAGGTCTCCAAAGAGCTGCACTAAAATAATTTGGCCACTGTAATGACCTCACAATGTCATGAACCAATTGCCATTACAACTCTAAATGAGCTTGAGAAGGAACTTCGGTGCTGGCTCATTAGCAACTCCATTCTGCTATACCTAGCCTCTAATTTAAACCTTGCTTGCCCCATTACTAGATGGCCACAGCTCCAAATTAGGGTAGCATGGTTCAGTGGAGTATTTTATTAAGCGCTTGTAGAGTGGCTAAGGCTTTGCTTATATTTGTCATTATAAACGGCCTGGAGAGAATAATGTTCTCTGTCTGAGTTTACTTGAACATTATTTTGAGAAAGTGGGTGAGTAATAATGACCACATATGGATGCTGCCGAGGCAATCCAATCCAATCTAGCATCTTAACACCAGTTGAGAGTAAGTCTTAGGATTAGACTCTGATGGGACCTAGCAGAAACTCCTTCACTTTCCAAGGGGTTCTTTAGTTCAGACCCATAGACTCAAACTGGTTGGTTCCCATCTTGCATCTGTCTTGCAAATTTTACAGGCTACTTCACCCCTTCCCTCTTTGAGGGAGGTTTTTGAGGGCTACAAACTGGACTTATGGACAGTACACTATTCAATAATAGTTTATTATCTGGATAAATGTGTCTCTTGTGCCTAAAGTGAATGGGAATTGGAATGACCATCACCCCACTGCACATTTTATTGCATCAAGTGATTCTTTATTGTTGCTGGGCAGAATCTCATCACTATTTCATTTATATGGGATGAAGTCACTATAGGTTGACTTTGTTGAGGAGGTGAGGAGGAATACAGCGTGATGAATTGGTTCTGTGGTGGCTCCTGTAACATGGCAAAAAGACCTCAATCACTGACATGGAGGACAAATCTATCAATGGCTACTAGTCGATGACTAGATACTACCTCCAGGTTCAGAGACAATATGCCTCTGAAGACCAGTTGTAGGGGATCAGTGGCAGGAGAAGGGGGTATGCATGCTTTTAACTGCTTGTAGGCTTCGAAGAGGCCTTTGGTTGGCTACTGTGAGAAATACGTCATTGGTGTAGACAAACTTTGGGCTGATCCATCAGAACTCTTCTTGTGATCTTACTATAACCTGACACAATCTGCTTTCTTACAGTTTGTTTGGACGTGGCAAGCTCACATGTGTTAGAACATCCACAAAATTGGTTGAACTTGCCAAAATATCTAGCCCACTTCTGTTGGTTTTACTGTGTAACCATCATGTTTTTAAAAAAGGGTTGTGTGACTCAGCTCTGAGCTTTTACAGAACTGAGGAGCTCTTTTAGCCATTTGTCAATTTTGTAAAATCCATTTCCCCTCTTTTACTTGTCCCTCTTCTTTCTCCTTCACTAGTTTCTGTATTTTCTCTAGTGATGTTCTTTTGATGACATGAGAAGTCGCATGGGGGGTTTCTTTAATGAGTTGGGTGCTACTCCTGAGAAAGCGTTCATTATTTTAATTGAAGCCTTCATCGCTGGCTGACTTCCAAGTGGCCTACCAGATGTCTCTCTCTTCACAATGGTCGAAACAGATTATAATGTTCTTGTTCATTTTTCCTTTCCTGACAGCCTATTTTCAAAAAGGTGCCAGACTTGAAGGCAACATCTTCAAAAGCTGGAGGGCCATGTCTGTGCAGAGCAGTATGCGAATGATGATGAAGGGACAGGTTACAAAAGCTCAGATACTTGCACTTGCAGCGGAAAGCTTAGATTAGCAATCAATGGCTACTCACATTCGTATATGTCCATCGTCAGAAAACTCATTTGTAACACACTGTGTACCATTATCTGGAGGCACGCTCTCATAAATAGGATCTATTATTATTATTTAGATAATTTCTTGCCTTCCCTACAGGATAAAACTTCCAGGGCAGTATGCAATCGATAATAAAATTGAAAGGAAAAAAAAAAGCCGGGGATAATAGTAAAAGCAAAGATAAAAGCATAGATTACAGCAGTCATAAAACCAATACAATCCATAAGACTGAAATAAGTTGCAAAATGTGCTTAAATGCCTGGGCAAATAAAAAAGTCTTTGCCTGGTGCTGAAGTGACAACAAAGTGCCAATCAAACTTCCCTGAGGAGGACATTCCATATACAGAGAACATTTAAAGCCAATCTTAGGGCTTGGACAGGTTCATATGCATGAAGGCAGTTCTAGGATATATAGGACTTTACATGTTAATACCAGTGTTCGAAAGTTATGGTGGACTACACTGCCCGGGTGGGATATTGATGAGCCAAAAGAAGGAGCAGAAAGTATTCCAGAGAGACTGTATTCAAGTATGCTTACACTCTTGGCTGCTGGGGACCTCTTGCATGGTTGGTGTTCAGGAGAAATCCTTCTGTCTTGGTTATGTGGAAAGTATCCTTGATTGGTGAGATGTACTGTTCAGGAAGTACTTGGAGAGGATAACATGGAGACCAGGGAAAGGCATGCCCCTATTAAACCCAGCATGGTTTCTTTTCTGGTGTCTGATTGCTGTTGTTCCTTCTTCATCGTTTTAACATTGTGAGCCCTTTTGAGACAGGGAACCAGTTATTTATTTATTTTGCTATTTTGCTATGTAAATTGCGTTTTTATTGGAATGTGATATATATTTTTGCAGCCCAAACCAACTTAAATCCCCTTGCGGCGATGCAGAGGCGCTATTGCAGCTTCTGCTGCATCCCAAAGGGAATTTTCGGCTGATGGAGGTCTCCTGGACATTTGTCCCCTTACCCTGGGGTAAGCCACGGCAACTTTGGTTGTTGTTGTTCAGTCGTTAAGTCATGTCCGACCCTTCGTGATCCCATGAACCATATCCCGCCAGGCCTTCCTGTCCTCCACTATCTTCCTGAGTTCGCTCATTTTCATGTTTGTTGCATCGGTGATGCTGTCTAACCATCTCATCCTTTGCCTTCCCCTTCTCCTTTTGCCTTCAATCTTTCCTAGCATCAGAGTCTTCTCCAGAGAGTCCTCTCTTCGCATTGTTGTTGTTGTTGTTCAGTCGTTAAGTCGCGTCCGACCCTTCGTGATCCCATGAACCATATCCCGCCAGGCCTTCCTGTCCTCCACTATCTTCCTGAGTTCGCTCATTTTCATGTTCGTTGCATCGGTGATGCTGTCTAACCATCTCATCCTTTGCCTTCCCCTTCTCCTTTTGCCTTCAATCTTTCCCAGCATCAGAGTCTTCTCCAGAGAGTCCTCTCTTCGCATTAGGTGGCCAAAATATTTGAGCATCAGCCTCAGTACCTGTCCTTCCAGGGAACAGTCAGGGTTGATTTCATTTAGGATTGACTGATTTGATCTCCAAGGGACTCTCAGGAGTCTTCTCCAGCACCACAGTTCGAAAGCATCTATTCTTCGGCGCTCAGCACTGCTATGGGGCGACTTGGACTTGCACCAGCAAAATCGCAGGCAGAAATCTACGTTGCTCCATACAGGCGGATCAAGCCCGGGAAGGGGGTTTGGATTCGGTGTGCGTAACCGCTGAACCCGCTCCCCTCCCGGGCCCAATCTGCCCACCCCCACCCAATCTACTCCCTGTTCCACCCACCCCACCTCATTCCACCCCCTGTGCTGGGCTTACCTGCTCCGGAGGGCCTCCCGACATCTGCTGGCACATGCAGGAAGGCTCCAGTCTTCCCACTGGCACACCGGCTGCTTTGCAGCAGACTAAGCCAGTAGAATGCGCGTTCCACTGCAGCTAGTCTTCCCTAGGATTGGGCCGTTAATAATAGTAACAATAGATTAACTTTATTCATTTATTCAATTTTCTCCCAGATGGACACCCAAAGTGGCTTACAAACGCGTATAAAATATATAGAAACAATTCAAAACAATTAAAACATAACAAAAAAACCCTAAAAAACACACACACCCCTGTGCATATTATATTTTTAGATGTACACCTAAGATTTTTTTACATGTACACCTAAAAGATGGGCAGCGCAATCCTGTGTAAGGATCCGGCCAGCGGCCCAGGGCGGCCCGCCGGATCTTGAGCTGAGGCTGCCCGTCGAATGGCGGGCCGGAGGTCTACTTGAGGAAGGGGACATTCGTCCCCTTCCCCGGGTGTAAACCGGGGCCTGCCTGATAGGCCTCCTTGGATTTCTGCAAGCTAAGTAGCTGGCGGAAGTCGGAGGAGGCTGTGTAACGGCCTAGCCGCCCGGCGGGGATAGGAACACTGGTGTCGCTGCAGAGGGGGCAGAGCTCTAAGTTCCGCTACGGCTCCGACCCTCCGTTACACCGGAGCACGAAGTGACCCCGCCCCCTCTCCTTTGGCACCATTCAAGGCGGTGAAAGCGAGGGGGCGGGGCTGCTTCGTGCTCCGGTGTAACGGAGGGTCGGAGCCGCAGCGGAACTTAGAGCTCCACCCCCCTGCAGTGACGTCAGTGGATAGGAATATGGCGGAAGCCATCCCCCGCCCCCTCCCATGCGGCCGCCGGCAGGAGAGCTTACCTTCCTCCGGCAGCCGTGTCCTGGTCCGGTGACGGAGTGAGGGAGGCCAGCCTTGTGCTGGCCTCCCTTACTCCCAAGGTGTCGCAAATGTGCTTTATGGCCAGCCCAAATTTGGAGCATCACTGAAGGTTCCAAACAATCAAATATTCAAATTGTTATATTTTTATCTTAGTATGTATGTGTGCATTTATACATTCTGATGTGTGACTTGGATTTTCCACCTGAGGCACTAAAATGACCTGGGCTGGCCTTGGGCACATTTCAGAATAAGTAGAACAAATCCCATTGCAAGATCTAGAATACACTTCAAAGGAGACCCTTCTGCTGGTAACAAACTAGTTGAATTTAATCTTGGTCACTACAAAATCTTGCCTTTTCAGCTGAAGAGAGCCGTGTAGTTGTTTAATACAAAAGAGTACTTTATTGTATTAAGTAAGGGTCTTTCACAGGAGGAGGTGGCCCTTAATTGCATGAATAGTTGTGCAGGTATAAAGACCCTCATACTGATGATTTATCTGGAAGTTCTGGGTATATTAACTTTTGCTAAGAGCAGAGACTAAAAACTTTATGGGGAATGCTACATACACTCCAAAGACCAACAAGAGAATTTAAGTTAGATGTGATTAGTATGAAGAAAGTTACATTTATTATACTCTTATGTATAATTGATCATATGAAAGGCCTTTTGTAACTATAAAAGAGACAGCACATTAAATTGTTTTACCCTGAGGATTATACAAATTTGTGGATATCGGATTGAAACACCAGCCTATTGGTTTCATTGCTATGGTAAATCATTAAGATGTTCTATTTTAATCATAAATCTTGGTATCTATTTATTGTGAATCAAATAGCTCCTCCCAGCCTTTTGCTTTGCTTCATCTGTCAGAGCCAGCCCAAGTACAATCTGGTAGCAACAGCATTAATTTCTATCAATAGAGAGTGTCTGTGTCCCTATAATATTCATGACACATAATTTTATATTATCCTAAACATGGAAAGTTATAGCCAAGAGGTCTGTCGTTTATCACAGAAGAGGGTATTGGGTTTTGGAGATGAGGGCAAGCATCCTGAGTTGATAACGTGATTCATGGTTTCTGGTAGTTCATCCAGGAATGATTTAGCCACTGCTGTTGTACAGAAGAAATATAGTTTGGGGATGTTATAAAGCTGATAAAGATGTGGGGGAGGGGGAATATATATATATATATATATATATATATATATATATATATATATATATATATATATATATACTGGTATTCTCTTATTCATTGGCAATTTGATCAAATATAATTGAAGGGACCTTTTGGTATTAGAAAACCAGGAGAAAAAGGCAAGGAGAACACAGTCTGCTAACATCAAGACCCCAGACTGGAATTCTCAAACTTTATCGTCGTAAATCTTATTAATGGCCCACTCCAAGTTTATGTATGCATAAGGGCACATGTGTTTAGGAATTTGGCATAGTAGCTCCAGTGGTGTTGCTATGCCTTCCTCTGTGATGTCACCACCGGAAGTGACGTCACCGCCGCTGCAACTCCCTTCGGAGATGCAGGGTGGGAGGGTGGGCCAAATCTGCCACTGCCGACCACTGTTCCCACCGCCAAAATGACGTGGTTGTCACCCTCTGCCGCTTTCTCACAAAAAAACACCCCACTTGTGTCCTCCCCAGCGACGCTTCTGAGCAACTCCATCCCATCAAAATGTGACCATTGGCAGCACTGTGTTGCTTTCATCAACCAGCTTCAACATCATACCAGTATAACAGCAAGGTGTAGCATTGCTATAACAACCATCATGGCCCCACAAAGCTTTGGAGAGGGACTGTGGCTCAGTGCTCAAACACCTGCTATGCGTACAGAAAGTCTTCAGCATCTCCAGGTAGAGCTGCAAAAATACCCCTGTCTGAAACCTTGGAGAGCCACTGCCAGTCAGTGTAGAGGGCCATGGTGATCTAGCTAGACCAATAAGGCGGCTTCCCATGTTCAGCTAGACCAATAAGGCGGCTTCCCATGTTCAGCTAGACCAATAAGGCGGCTTCCCATGTTCAGCTGCTTACCTTCACCTCCAGAGTTACTGCCAAGGAATTGGAGAAGGCAGCAGCTGCTGTAGATCCGGTTCCCAATGACACTCCTAGAGGGAGCACCATTGGGAGGATCAGCCCCTCCTCCTCTCCTGCTGGTGTATCTTCAAAACAGGCTGGCAAAGGGAAGACATTTCCCGTGATTCATCCTTGCACTGGCCAGTTCTGAAACAAACAGCCAGTGACGTCGCTCTAGGTGGGGCGGAACGCTAAGTGCCGCCCCACTTTGAACCTCCGTTACAGCTCCGCACGAGGTGGCCCCGCCCCCTTGCCATTGGAGCCATTCGAGGCGGCGAAACCAATGCGCAGGAGGGGCGGGGCGGCCTCGTGCGGAGCTGTAACGGAAGTTCAGAGTGGGGCGGCACTTAGCGTTCCGCCCCACCTAGAGTGACGCCACTGCAAACAGCCCAATCTTCTGTAAGTATAATCAGGAGTAAGTCCCACTAAGTTTATTGAGACTTACAGCGCAATCCTATCCAACTTACACCACCGGAGAAGGCCGCAGAACGGAAAGTAGATTCAAATCCCTTCCGAAAGGGGATTCAAATCTCCCCACCAAACCCTCCCGCCCTGCCCTCCTCCTCTGGTTGCACCGGTGGGGTAAGTTGGATAGGATTGCACTGTCACTCCTGGGTAAATGTACACAGAATTGTAGACAAAGTAAGAAGGGGGTGACACTGGCAGCCATGATGGTGATGGGGTGCACACGCATTAGTGTGTCTGTAAAAAACACAGAAGTATGGTGGACCGTCCCAGGGAGACCTGTCCTGGTCAGACCAACTCTGATCTACCCCTGCCTATGCAGATATGCTTGGCAGGGCTCAGGTATTCTCTGTTGTGGTGCTACAATTATGGAACTTGGGGAAAGTGTAGCAAGGCCCCTCACTCACTGTTTTCTTTTAAGAGGGCTCTTAAGACATTTTCATTCCACTCAGCTTACATTGGTCTGAATTTTAGTTAATGTTGTGTTAGATTGTTTTTAAATTGGCACTGTTGATCATATGCTACTGTTCATCTGTCATTTTATTTGTTGATCTTTTTTGGGGAGAGACCTCATTTTATATGTTCTATTTTAAACTGCATTGTTATATTTATGCCACAGTCCTAACCACTCCCCCGCTGGCATAACTAGCGTCACGCTGGCAGAGGCTGCTTTACAACAGTCGCAAAGCAGCCTCTGCCGACAAGTGCAGCGGGCTCACTGGTGGGGAGGCTGGAGCAGCTTCATGTGCACCAGCAAACCCACAGAGACTCACTTGAGGTAAGCTGTTGTGGGGGGGTTGGTGGGAGGCGGGGAGGGAACGGGGGATGGGTGGACGGAATGGGGCGGTGTTGGGGCAGGGAGGAGGGTGGATCATGCCCAGGAGGGGGTGGGAGGGGGCCTGATCTGTCGTTCTAGGAGGTCAACACAGACTTGCAGCAGCGATTGAGTAGCTGTGCCGGTACTGCTGTATCGCTATGCGGGGCTTTAGGTAGGATTGGGCTGCCCATGTTCAAACACTGTATATAAATGTATTAAATAACTTATAATAAGATAAAATGGGAATGGCCCATGTATGTCACCCAGAGCTCCTTGGAGGAAGGGTGGGGTAAAAATGTGACAAACTAATAAATAAAATAAATCCATATAACTAGTTAGATTGTACTTTTGAAGGGGAGCTATGAAGAGAGTTGCCAAGTAAGGAAAGGCAGGGAAAGTTTGCTGAGGGGGGGGGTCGGAGTGGGGTTAGAGTTGCAGTAAACGAGGTGAGCCACAAGTGATGGTGGGTGATTCAATAGGAAAGAATTCCCAGACTTCCATTTCAGCTCAAGGCAACCCAGTCAGAGCCTAAAACACAGGCCATTTTAGACCGGCTTGACTAATAATAATGAAGCTGCTTGCTTTCGCAAAGAACCGTCCACTCGCAAGCGCCTGTGCCACCAAACGTGCCAGATGAAATGTCAGGAATTTCTCGGCAGTCAAACTTGTGTATTTCACCGAGCAGTGCCGACATTCGTGACAGAATACTGCTGTTTCTCTTAAAGCTGAAAAATACAGCAGCACCAGCCCTCAAAGGATCCCCGTCACGTGTTCACTTTATTACTCTACCTTTGTGCACAGTAAGTTGCCACTTAGCTTCAGTTGCTGTTCTTGACTGACATTGTTATTTGTCTTGTACATTTCAGAACGGCTTTGTAGTTAGCCGGGGAAATTGAGAGTACATATGTGGTTAAAAATGGTGAGGGGGAGGGAACAGGGAAAGAGGTGAACTGCAGCTACATTCCCATTAGTGCCTCTGCCCTGCTCTCCATTTTCCCTTTGTCTCCTTCCATCGCTTTTCTGCTTAGACAAAGTCTTCTGTGATTGGAGTATTAAGTTGAAAGCGGAGAGAAAGAATGAGTTTTGAAATGCCCTGACGACCACAGGAGCCTTCTGAGTTATTATTTATTTAAATTTATAGCCCAGCATATGCTGAACACTCAGGGCAGGTAACAAATGAAAAAGGAATAAATAACACAGGCTCACACTCAAGCACTTGAAGACATTAAACCCTCCACAGCAATCACAGGTTGCCCAGTTTGGAGCTGAGAAGAGTCTACCAGTTTATGCTAGTTAGTAACCTTGCAGCATTTTTGCTTTCTCTGAGTATGTGGTTCTATTATGGCCCAACTCTATACAGGGCCTATGGCAGTGGATCTCGCGATCTGCTGCCTTACTTCCCAGGCCGGTGTCACAAACTCCATGCCGCTGTGGTATGCTGCAGGTCCACTAGTGCAAATGGCTGAAAGTCCCATGTGTGTGCCAGCGGCTCCCGGATGCCCCACCGGAGCAGGTAAGGTGGTGGCAGGGGCAGTTCAGGGGAGGATTGGGGCAGAGAGTGGGCCACACCGGGGGCCAAAGGGGGAGGTTCTCAGCAGCAGCATGCACCAAGATCCTATCCCCCTTTCCTCATCCCTTGAGGATCCTTGGACTTATGCCAGCTAAATTGCTGGCGTAGATCCGAGAAGATTCGTTGGTGGCCAGGTGGCTTATGGGGAGGTAAGTAAAAAAGTGTTTTACTTACCTCTCCTGGACCTTCTGGCTGGCCCCCACATTATAGTGTGCAGCGCATGTCAGTGGGGGTAGGATTGGGCTGCCCCTCCATTAGTCTTGAGTTGAGTGCTCATCTGGCACCGTCATGCCAGGATCCTGCTTCCTGCTGTAGTACACGAGGAGGATCTGGCTTGACTGGGGAGCTGCTGGGGTGCATTGCAGCATAGATTTGGACTGCATCATGTTTTGGACGCTCCCATCTTTCAGTTCTTCTGTCACTTATTTTTAAAGCGTGCAACAGGACCAGCCCAGTGCCTGAAGCTAAATTTTTGTGGTATCTTGTCATGCCGAATGAATGCCACTCTCCTAACCTGGTCTGCCAATCACTGCCACACTTCTCCTCCACTTTCTCCTCCTTGGATTTGAAAAGGAAGAGGGAATGGAGCAGAAGAGGAGAAGAGAGTGGTGAATGCTTTTGTCCACAATCTCCTCTGCTTCACACATCCTCCTACTCCATTCCCCTATTTCTTTTTTTAATCCTTTGTAAGCACCAAGTAGGCAGGGAGAAATGCTTTGGAGCTACAGCAGTTTGCTTGCTTTTTTTCCCCCCTTGTCTGCCATGACTGCAATCCTCTTCTGATTTGCTCCCAGCAAGTCGGAAGAGGATCAGGGTGCCCAGCAGAATGGCAGGCTGGAGAGGGCAATGGACAGACGGGTGGGGGGCTCCGGTCATCAGTTAGCCGGCCCTCCAAGGATGCTCCTCCACACAACCATTTCAAGTCTCCTTGTGGATGGGGCTGCCCCTGGCCCCAACAGCTTCCTGCTTGATTCTTTGTCTGGTTATCCAAATATAATCTGAATGATTTTTCTTTTTGGAAAAGGAGTTTCTAAATGCTTTGTGCCATAAGTTTTCATTTCCAAACAATTAGGTGTAAGGGTAATCAAGTTATGGAGAAATTTCCAAATAGGTTGAACATAAGAAAGATTTAATTTTATGACAGCGCAATCCGACTTAACTTTTGTGCCGGTTTAACCAGTGGCGCAGCGAGAACGGGAGGCCCCAGAACGGAAAAGGGATTCAATCAAATCCCCTTTGAATTCCTCTTTTGGAGGGGATTTGAATCCCTTTTCCATTCTGGGGCCTCCCGTTTTCACTGTGCCGCTGGTTAAACCGGCACAAAAGTTAAGTCGGATTGCGCTGTTAGGAAATCAGACTTCAGAGTTGACTATGCATATTTATTGTTGGTGCACATTTACAGGGGTATGACGTAAAACCGATTTTCTGGATTTCCTAATGGCTCTGGATTTTCCACAGTATGGTGCTGTAGGAATTGAATTCACAGCATAAAAACATAAGAGAGAGTATGGACCTCGTTGTATTTTTAAAATCAAGATTGATTTTCCCACAGCAATACAGTACAAGCCTAATGTTTATCAAGCACCACTTTTGTAAAGTGGCTTAAAAATGGTGTTTCTCCAACAGCAAGCACTGTGTTCGGAATAGATACAGTCTGAAGGCTGCCTACTGAATTTTCTTCCAGAGACAGGGAACATGTGGGCCTCCTGCAAATCAGCCAACACTGGGATTTGGGCACACTCTTGATGAAGAAAGAGGATGGCATTGCGCCTCTGGGGGTTTGGAATGCAGGGCAACATGTTTGCTCCAAAATAAACGTCATGTACGATGTATTTATAAGGTTTGTTGGGTTTACTTACATTGTCAGGGTGCTGTCTCTTGGAAATGTTAGAACATTTAGGACCCCGAAGCAAAGCAAGTCTGTTTGAAAGTCTGCTGGCAGCATTGTGTTTGCACTGTGGTAGGTAAACCACATGCAACATTTTCCGCTGTTAATGAAGTGTGTGTTTTTAATTGGATAGGGAAGATGCCTCTCATAAATAGATAGCAGATTGCCCTAATGGCAGACAAGTGCTGAAGCCATACAGTTCACCCCTTGATCAGGGCCGTATTTTTCAACCAGTAAAATAATCTTGTGACGTAAGAACAAGGCATTCTCACTGAGCCCCTTATAAAGACGGACATCTTTCAAAACGTTCACATCTAGATTCAGGCCTGTGTATCAGATGTTGGCAGCATTGGCAAACCATTATTATTATATATTTATGTATTCAGCAAATTAGAGGAAGTTCTTAAATACATGCAGAGGTTACTTATTTGAGCACAGGGTGCATGTTCAGGCCCATCGACATATGCGTAGTCAAAATGAGCACCGACAATAGAAGCACAAAGTTGTTACAATGCACTAAAGCAGGGGTTCTCAACCTTTGTTGGGGACTGTACCCCCTGTCACGGTCCTGCACGGTCCAAGTACCCCCTATACTTAATTAGCTAATTAATTGGATTATGTAATTAATCATTTTTTAAAAAAAATTCATACTGAGTTCAGTCTATCTATCTAGATCAAGATGGTTGATTTTTTTTTTTTTGACCACTAGACATCACCAAGTGTTGGTGTAATGAACAGGTTTGCTCACTGAAAAGCAGCTGCCAAGTACAGCACCCTGCTTTCCCCCATAGACAGAAATGGCAGCCAAGTAACATACAAGTGTATATTGGGCAGGCAAAACCTATTCCTACCTCTGGTGACCCCAGCATTCAAGAATCAAGCCTGTTCCTATCTGCACGGTCCTATGCTAGATTCTGCTTCTTGGTTACAGCAAAGCGTAGCAGAATGTTTGGAGAGTCATGTTAGGATGGGGACACGCATGCACGCACACACACCCATAAGAATGGCCCTGCTGGATTATACCAAAGGTCCAGCATCCTATTTCCCACAGAAGCCATCTACTGTAGATGCCCCTGGGAGGCCCAGAAGTAGGACAAGTAGGCAGATAGCCCTCTCTCACTATGGCTTCCCAGCAACTGCTGTTCAGATGTATACTGTCTCTGAACCTGGAGGTTCACACATGCTTATGCATGCACACACCCCACCAAAATGCCCATCATTCTTGCAGCGTACAAGTCCTCCACCCTTCTATTTTAGTGCCTCCTCTGGACGGAAGGCTTCTATAATGCATGGGCCCTTCAGAGGTGTAATGCTGAACACAGAGTGTGTGGAGATGTTAAATCTATTGAGAACTGGGCTACTCATTGCTAGGGAAGAAGGAGAGTTTTCTCCTCCTGCCTATGAGTGCAGCAGTTTACTTTTCCCCTATAACAGGGGCGGGGAACCTTTTCCTTGGCGAGGGCCGTTTTAAATATTAGAAATTTGCTTGAGGGCCGACCATAAGGCCGGGTGCCATTTTTATTTATTTAATTAATTTTTGCCCCGCCCCCCATCGGCCTCCAGAGGCTCCGCGCTCACCGTCCGAAGCCGCCGCCGGGTCCGCGCGTCACCTCCGGCGTACCATGCGAATGAGGGCAAAGAGGGCAAGAGCTTGCCCTCATCGGCGTGGTACGCGTGTGCGAAATGTGCGAAATGGCCGACGGCCTGGTGAGAAGGGGTCGAGGCGGCGGCCGGGGAGGACATGCAAAGGCCCTCTCCCAGCCTCCGGAGGTGACGCGCGGACCCAGCGGAGCCTCCAGGGGCCGGTTGGGTGGCCTCCCGGCAATCTCTCCGGGGGCCGGACCGGATGGCCTCGGGGGCCTGATCCGGCCCTGGGGCCTGAGGTTCCCCACCGCTGCCCTATAGGAATGCATTTGGATGCATTTGGATGAAATGCATTTGGGTGCATTCAAGGGGCACCATTAAGTGGGGATTATTACACCTGTTCCTTGCCCTTGGAAATTCCAGCCTTTGAAAAACAAGCCTGCTCATAGCGTATTATGCCACCTATTTAACTGCATTGCTCCATCTTGGTTCGGTTTCTTGTTCACTGTGGTGTGCTGGAAGGTTCGGAAGAAACTCCCTTTTAGGTAAGTTGGAGATATATGTGTGTGTATGTGTGCGTGTGTGCACGCACGCACATTCTGGAGTTTAGACCTGGTCTAGGCAGCTTGAAAGTCATACCTGGAAAAAAGAAAAGAAATATCCAAATGTATTCCAATATCATATTTTTGTTACAGCTGTTGAACATTATTGGGCTGTTCTAAGAAGCACTTTGCGACTGCCTATGACACTTCCACTGTTGCAAAATGGCTGCCACACAAGGCAGCAGCACCCCCCGTCCATTGATGGAGCTTCCTACACCCACCGGAGCAGGTAAGGCAGTGGCGGGGGTGAGGAGGGATGAAATGGGGTGGGGAGGGGTGAGATGGGAGGGGCAGGGGGGATGAAAGGAAGATGGGGAGCCTGAGGGACGGGGTGGATCCTGTGGCAATAGCAAGTGCCGGATCCTATCCCCTCTGGCAGCAGCCTCCCCACCCCCTTTCTCTCCTCTGGCGCAGGTCTGAGGAGACCCAATGCAGAGCGGAAGGCTTACAGAGGGGTAATCATCGTTCCCTTCTGAAGCCTCCCGATCCGCCCGCCCCCACCCCACTGGATACAGTGCACTCGTTTTCAGCACAGCTGCACCAGCGTGCGGGGGGGGGAACGATAGGATTGGGCTCTGAATGGATTAAAAACAAGATGATAGTGCTACTGACTCTTTTTTTTCAAATTCTATTAAGAGATAGCTGGGAAGCCTTATCATCTTTAATCACATTCATTTCATCACATTTTTGTTTTGTTTTTCATTTTTAGGTGTAAATTACCCGTCGTTATATAGACCAAGAAAGAAAATCTTAATGAAGCCTGGGATATGTTGTCGCTCTCATTCATTCTGTCTTTCTTTCTCCAAACATTTGGTTTCGAAACTGTTAAATCAAAGCCATACAAGAAGTCCAAAATGTACTATTTATGCTCCTTTGAACATCATTCTAGACCTTTTAACATGCTTCTCCCAATTAAGCTGTTCAGGCCACAGATCTAAATAGCTGCCTGCACTGGTTGCCAATTGATTAATTCCCTAATGATGGATTGAAGCTACTGTTTTTGTTTCTTAATCTTCTCTTCTCCATTAACAGCGAATCATTCGCTGAATGTTTCTTTCAAAAAATAAGTAAACAAACTGAAGTTGGGGGGGGAGCAATTTGCATGTGGATTTACTGCAAAATGATGTTTTGATTGGTGTTAATGATACAGTTGTTTTGTTTATCATATAATATTTGTATAGCCCCAACAGTGTGCTATGCTATTGTGCAAAGAATCATTATTAGGGCTTAATCTCACAAAAATGTTTGAGATTTAAACACGTGATTTTTGTCCAGGTAATCCTAAGAAGGGGGGGGGCATGGTGGCTTAGTGGTTAAAACGCTGAACTGCAGACCAGAAAGGTGATAGGACAGCAGTTCAAGACCCCAGTGCCGCATGACGGAATGAGCTCCCGTCTCCTGTCCCAGCTCCTGCCAACCTAGCAGTTCAAAAGCAAGAAATTGCAAGTAGATAAATAGGTACCGCTGCTGTGAAGGGAAGGTAATAGCGTTCCGTTAGTCATGCCGACCACATGACCATGGAAGCGTCTTCGGACAGCGCTGGCTCTTCGGCCTTTTTTGAGGGGGCGACCAGATGGGATGCTGCCCCGGGTGCCCCCCCGACGCTGCCCCCCCGGCCACTCGTTGCAGCTGGGAGCCGGGAGTCGGCTCTGGGGACGTCTTCCCCGGCCGGCTGCCCTGGGCCTTCTGACGAGGCCCACTGCGTCACAACGTAATTTATAACATTTTTCGCGCATGCGCAGACCGTTCCTGAGGGAAAAGGGCAGCCCTTTTCCCTCAGGAACGGTCTGCGCATGCGCGAAAAACGTTATAAATTATGTTGTCCCAGTGGGCCTTCGTCAGAAGGCCCTGGAGCGCCGGCCCGGGAGGATGGTCCAAGGCCTTCTCCCGGCCTCGGAGTTCAAGGCCAGGAGAAGACCTCGGACCATCCTCCCGGCTCGGAGCTGACGCACGCAGGGGAGGTGACGCGCGTGGGTGCGCACGCACGCGCGTCACCTCCCCTGCGCGCATCACCTCGAGGAGACCCGCTCTCCTCGCCTCACAACAGCGACGCCAGTGAGAAGAACCGTGCTGGACTGGGCCCAGAGCCCATCTAGTCCAGCATCCTGTTTGTCACCTTGGCCAGCCAGACGCCTCTGGGAAACCCACAAGCAGCAGGGCCATTGTTGCTCTGCCACTGCTATTCAAAGAGCTACTGTCACTGAACCTGGAGGGTGGTGCATCTAGCTGTCATGTCTAGTAGATAATTGGCATGAATTTGTCTAATCTCCTTTTTGCCAGGGAGGGACAGCTGAGGGAAGTGCAGATATGATATGTGCATTCTGTGGCTGGAGCTATTTTGCTGGGTATGGGGTGGGGCTCTGGGTGCATTTCCTTTCTCAAATATATTTAAAAAATGGAAATGCAGTAAGTAACACATTTCATGCCACATCTAGTTTGATCCAGATGCTCCCTTTCTGCAGGAAGGCAGGGCGATCTGAGATGCATTGTCCTAAATGCAGAATTGTTCTTAACACTACAATCCTAACTGTATTGCTCAGAAGTGCATTCGATTTATTGCAGTGGAACTTGCTACAAAAGAAAAAAAAAAACCAAATGTCTTCCTAAGACATAGCCTATGGGCATTTGATACAGCTACCTTGCTGTAGCTAAATGGGTGTAGGTCTGGTCAGTGTCGGTATGGGTGACCATCACAACAACCCCACAGATGCTGCCTTGAATTCTATGATAGTGGAATGGAAATAATAATTGAGAAGTGCAGCCTCAGCAAGTGAGATTAAGTCCATTATGTGCCACACAGCCCAATCCTATCTGCTGGTGGAAGTGTAAGAATGCCAGAGGAAGTGACATTCCTCTGGTGAGCGCAATGAGGCCTCCAGCCACAATGGCTAGCGGCTGTGCACAAAGGCCAATGGAGAGGCCACCGCCTGACGGCGCCAGTATGCTGGAGGTGGGAGGAATGGGGGCATTTCTGAGGGGGGAGGGGGGAGGAACCGGGGTGGAGAGGAGGTGAGAGGGGGTTGATCCAGCAGCAATGGCGCAAGCCAGAACTTATGCAAGATCTTTTGCTAGCTCCCCGCTGCTTTTCCCTCCTCAGACATATGCCACCAAAATGTCTGAGGAGACTCATAAGTGGCCCCAGGGCTTACACAGATTTTCTCCCGCAAAATCATTTTTTTTGTTACACACACAAAAGTCATTTTTTCTTACCTTCCGTTTGCCCTTAGGTTGCACCTCCACCATAGGATGCAGTGCATGCCATTTTGGCACAGCTGCATCAGCGCTGGTGTTGGAGGAAAGGATTGGGCTGTTAGGGTGCCTTACTGCAAGGGCATCCAGTAGCACAGAGAGTGAGCAAAAATGTAGTATCTGTCTTTTAAAAACAAGGTTCTGTTTAATACACTATGAGAATGTTCTCGTGAGTTCTCATTTGTCTTATTTCTCGGGTTTCATGCTGTTTGCTGACTTTGTACTGCTGCTGGTGCCATCAGAAAAACAATGCCTGAATGCGACCCATGCCATAGAAAAACTCATGCTCTTTTCCTGAACCCAATTTTTCCATACACCTGGATTTTGGCTCCAATGAAGAAACATCCACTGCCGAACAGCACTGTACTTCTCTTCAGTTCAGTAATAATGTTCTTGTAATTCACCGTTTCTGATATTATATGGGAGCCCTCTGGTGGCTCATTTAACACCTATACATTTGCATGTATAATCTCTGTGCTTGTCTTTCTCATTGTACCAGTATTTAGGACAGGTGAACAGTGCACAGAAGCCCGCACAAGTTGGACTATGCTCTGGGGCCCCACACTATGCCGGCTACTCTGATAGCAGTGCTTCCGCTGCATGTAGGTGCTGTGTAGTGGAGTCCTGTAGGGGAGCTCAGAGTCCACAGCCTGTGCTCCACCAATCACATGATTCAGCGCTTTTCAGAAGGAAAAGTGACTAAATAAAGCCTCCCACACCTGCATTTCCCATCTCAGTCAGATGTCCATCATATTAACGTTCAAGGCAGACTATCCTATTCATGTAGATTTCCAAAATGATACCCCATTTCCCATTTACGCTCTGAGACAAGTGGAACATACGAGGCTGCCTCATTCTGAGTCCAGCCTGTAGCCCTTAGCTAAGGATTGCCTCTTCTGGCTGGCAAGAGCTCTGCAGGGTTTCAGACACACGTCTTTCCCAGCCCTAGCTGCAGCTAGGGGTTGAACCTGGAACCATCTGCGTGCAAAGCATGTGCCCCAGCCCCAGATGCCTAGTGAATGGACAGCCTCACCATCTCTGCCTTCTGCTGCAACATTTAGCAGTGGTGAAACAAGGGTGGAGTGGAGGCAAGTAGTTCTGCAAGACTCCGTTACACTGGAGTCAGCGGCCCCTCCCCCTTGCTGTTGGAGCCATTCCAGCAGCAACAGGGGAGTGTCCTGCGTGTTGCCTTTGCTGCCAGAATGGCTCCAACAGCAAGGGGGAGGGGCCGCTGACTCCAGTGTAACGGAGTCTTGCAGAACTACATGCCTTCGCTCCACCCTTGTTACGCCTCTGACGTTTAGCATCCTTGTTGGTGACATGTGGAAAGTCTTACCGTATTTATCTGTTTCACGGAGCCACTAAAAGGCTGCATTAATTAAATGTTTGTATCACATGTTGAGATGTTGAGGTGGAAGATGTCAGATAAATACAAAATGTTATTATGTTGGAGATCTCTCTCTCTCTCTCTCTCTCTCTCTCTCTCTCTCTCTCTCTCTCTCTCACACACACACACACACACACACACACACACGCACACACACACACACGCACACACACACATTTGCAAGCTAAAGCAGTGGAAATGGAGTGGACGAAAATCACAGTGATTAAGGAGGCTAATTGTATCTCCAGAACCTTGTGGCCAAATGTGCTAAAGATAGAGAAGGTGATTCATGGTGAAACCTATGTTCTTTGTCATGACATATAAATTAAAAATAATTCTATTACAGCAGAATACTGGCATTGTTACATTCATAATGGATATCACACACATCTCTCCCTGCTCTCACTTTCAGGCAAATAATGTTAGAGAAACTATGGCAGTATTTTTCTTCTAGGTGTAATAATCTGTCAGTATCAAATTCTCTGAGTCAGTAGGGAGCATATAGTGTTGATTTACTGAAAATCTTGGATTATGTCTGCTCGGTGGTGAGTGTAGATTTAAGAGGGGAGAGGTAAGGGGTCTCCAAAAGGTGAAGAAATAACACAAAATGAAACCTAGCAAGGAAAAAAATAGCTTGACAGTTAAGATGCAGTGCAGTAACCCAGGCTTCTTGAAGAAAACCCCCAGCATACAGGCCTCCAAATACTACACACACTGTACATTTTACAACCTATTCAATTACATCCTTAAACTGCACAGCATTGAAAAAGCTTGAATGAGAGATGTCTTTACGTTTGCCAAAAAGGGGGGGGGGGGAAAGAGCAAGAGAGAGATCTAGATATTACTATTTCCAGGCACAGAAATCACTGCAGTTTTAGGGACATGAAATTAATTTGACTATGCCGTTAAGAAGAGACATTTTAAAAGGACCAAAGCTCTACTTTCCAATACTGTAATCTAATCTTAGCTTCTTATTGAAAATGTTACCCAAGGAGGAATGACAGAGGAATATTGACGGCGGTTCACTGAGAGTTTGTTCACATTTGATAATATGAGATCAAGTAGCATGTGGCTTGTATTCCTTTTTTTGGGGGGGGGGTTGATGTGTGAACAATGATGTGCAGAAATGGCCTCATGCTCCTTCCTACATGGTGCAGGCTGGTTACAACCAGGTAGGTAGGCTGAGGGAGATGAAGGAAGGCGGTTTTTAATCTGACAGCAGCATGGCATTTTTCTATTAAGGCAAATTGCTCAGGCTGAGAAATGAGGACAGAAGCAAAGGATTTATAAGGCCTTGTGAATGTGATGCCTTATTGGCCTGTTGTGTCACCTGACAATTGCTGAGCTAGCCAAGTGCAGTACCTCCTTCTGGCCAGCTGCATTGGTGGTACCCAAGTCCAGCACCAGTACCCAGCCTTCTCTCTCTTTTGGAACATTGGTAGAGCCGGCCGGGAGCAAGTTGCTTAGGTCTCAGTGCCAGAGTCCCTGGTTTGGGACTCTTCTTCCCCCCCCCCATTACAATTCCCCAAATAAGAAGCAATGAAGTTTCTTAGTCATGGACTGTAGCCACCTCTTCCTCATTTCACTCTCCTGATGCGCTTGGATGTCCAACAATGGATGTCCGACAGGATGGTGTAGTGGTTTGGGAGTCGGACTTAGACCTGGAAGATCCAAGTTCAAATCCCCGCTCAGCCACGAAGCTTCCTGGGTGACCTTGGGCCAGTCACTATCTCTCAGCCCCACCTACCTCACAGGGTTGTTGTGAGGACAAAAAGGAGGGGAGGAAATATGTACACCACCCTGAGCTCCTTGGAGGAAGGGCGGTATAAAAATGTGAAAAATAAATAAATAAATAAATAAATGTTGCCATCTCTGTCCTTGTGCCCACCAAGCGCTGGGAGAAGCTGCCACCCTCCATATATGGACAACAAGACCCACGCCAGGGTCGTCCTAGAGTGACAATCAAGTAGTGTGCTACTACCAAACCAGTCGCTAACCCCACAGCTAGCACTGCGTGCAGCCAGTAAGTGGGGCCCAGGGAGGTCCTGCAACTACTTATGCCTCTCCCAAGGTAGGCTTCTTGGCTGCTGGAGCAACTTGGACGCCAGGGCAGTGGCTTCTGAGCTGAAGAGGGGGTAGGGCTGCACGTGCCCATAAGGCAGGCCCCAGTGTATAGGGTTCAGTCAGTGGCAGTGATGAGGCAGGAGCAGCAAGATGCAAGGCCTGAGGGCTCTGTCTCCCCAGCTGTGGAAGGAGACAGGAGGCTGAGGAGGCTGTCCTGTGAGAGGAGGAGGAAAAAGTGGAAGTGGGTGCTGTATAACTCCCTCCTCTCTCCAACCCAACAGAGGTAACAGGAAGGCTCTCAAGTCTAGGCAGCAGAATCCTTCCCAGGTGGATGCAGAAGATGAATGCATGAGTTCCAGCATGGTGGTACTGTGAATACGACAAGGGAGGCCCTCAGCCTGGGCCAGGGGTTACAGAGCCCCACACTGAAAAGTGGAGAGGAATGGGAGAAGGAAGAGAGTGAGTGGCAGTGACCTACAGCATCTACTAGAAAATGTTCTAGGCCATCATCAACTCTCCTCCTCCTCACACCTCCTCTCTGCTGTGTCAAAGGGCACCAGAAGTGGGGAAAGAAAAGGAGGTGGCAGATCAGACCAGTTTAGATGGGTGGTGGGTGGAATTGAACCACCTGAAGTAGCTGGGCGGGTGCTGATGTCCCTGAGGCATCTGCTTCACCTGGCCTCATGGAAGGGCCGCCCCTGCTTCATTGGACAGACTAGAAAGGTTGTTCCGCTAACTGGGAGGTTACACACAAATGCAGATTGTTTTAGTCATGTCGAATATTCAGTGGCCTAATTGCTCAACTTTTCAGCACAAACAGGGTTGTAAACTGGTGAGAGGCTGCACACCATTCTTGCTCCAGAAGAGTTAAGATATAATGGCTAGGAAACGAGATTCACAGGGTCCATTCAAGCTATTTTGAGAAGGGGCTCAATCTATCTAAAGAGAGAGAACACACGGTCCTGTAATACAGGAAGTCTTAGCGTGAGCTCATTTTCTCTATTAGATGATAAGCAGTGAGCGGTATGGGCAGCGGCCTTTGACAACTGTGGGAAATGGCTACCAGTTTTTGTCTGGTGAATGCAGCCTGTATAGTCTAAGTGGAGGGTGCTGTGCGGATTGTCAGACTCCTGGCTGCCATCCTGCCACCTTTCAGTCACATCAGGACAAAGTAGATTTCAAAAAGAGCTGAATACTAGAGACAGCACGGGCTAAATTATAAACAATAAGACCCTACTAGGAACATGGGACATGCCATGTTAATGCGGTGCTTTCCTTTAATTTAATGAACTAAGAGGCGTGACCCCTTGGCAGCTTTATTTAAAATCTGTAACTCTACTCAGGTTCAAACACTGTGAACCAAATGATGGGCTTCATTATATTTCAAAAGAGGCTGCTTTCTCTTTAAAAAGGGAGAGAAATGACTTGGTCTGCCGCTGCCACTGCTGTTGCCTTTATCAGCCATGGTGCTTGATGAAGCCTCATACCAATCTCATTCCCCCATGGAAACCCAGAGGACATCCACTGAGAACAGCAGCTCTGAGTCATTTTAATTGCCCAGGACTGCTCTGTGATGATGGCCAGTGTTTCATGTCTCTCAAGGACTGGGATGGAAATCCAACCAAGTCCGTGAACAATGTGGGGTGCTGACATTTCTGGAATGTGAATATGGAGATGGCGTTCTGCAGTGCGGTGGCTCCTAACCCTCTACCCCGCCCCACCCCCGCAGAAAAGATGAGCTGCCACGAAAACAATTTCAGGGCACAGTGCGAGTCACAACAAGCCCCGTTTCCGTGATGGAACACAAATTATTAATAAATCAGGCCAAACAGGGCAAAAAGTGAAAAATAGATTTCATCATTTAGCGTTAAGCTTTTATTAAAGCGCTTTCTCTTTCACATACCGGCAGCACGACATTGCGTATCTCTTGTGAACCCCACAGAATAAGCTGGAAATTGGGAGCTAATGAAGACACTGAAGAGAAACCCAGCAGTGCCACTACAGTACTTTATGGATCCCCTCCTTATGCCTTCTGATTCTTCAGAATCAAAAGACTGTCAGGAAGGCAAAGGGCTTCTGCCAACTTTTCAGATGTTATCCTTTGGTTGCCAGACCCAGAAGTCACTGATTTGCCTCAAGATCCTTACTGACCTTTAATCATTAGAGGGTAGGTACAATTCATTAGACTAGAGCCAAGCACACACACACACACACACACACACACACACACACACACACACACACACACACACACACACACACACACGAAACTACAGGCGAGGTATAAATGGCAACTAAAGCAAATGGGGCACAATTCCGATTCCTTGGCTCCTCAGTTGAGATGGAACAAGCACAACTTGTGACCCTCCATTCTCGGTGCTCCTCACCAGCCATGTCTGGTGGCACCTGAAGAGCCCAGTAAGCCTCCAGTTATTTTGCTGCTGGCCTGGGATTAGAAAAACAAGAGTGTTATCAAGCACCATCCGGCAGGCTAGAAAACATGTTTGATGAGCTGCTTTCAGTTTGTTGGGTCACAAGTGGTACAGGCCAGGTTTCAGTAACACCATGGACTTCCTGATGGAACAAGGTAATTTCACTATCCCAGACCTGCTCTGGGCTGATTTTATTCCATAGGACACACTTATCAAAAAGTCTTTTAGGTATAGGAATCAAGTCAGACTTTCTCTGCATCACACCCATCAGCAGCTCACTCTTTCAGCATATTTTTTGTTATGTGGCTGTTATTAAATTGGTTCCAGAGGTACATGGTGTTGGGTTTAGTGACACTTTAAAAAATTTTTTTCCTGCGCATCCATTCAAGCTTGCCACTTGTATGTGTGTTTGGTACACAGTGAAAGTAGGATGAACCCTCTTGAGGCTTCTTGTAGTGACCCATTAGATCTCTGCTACTTTCAATTCTCAAAAAGCCTTGTCATTTAGTTGCCTTGCTCCATTTTCTGGGTGAACAGGATCCCATTGCTAGTGCTGTGTCATCTTCCCTATCCAACCTCAAGTGCAGGTTGCAGTGTTTGCAGCTGATGCTTATGCACACATTAAATCCCCCTGTGGACACTGCACCATTCTGAAGAGAGCAGGGATGAAGCAAAGTCGCTTGTTACCTTGTTGAAATCTTAGTTGCCCAAAGGGGGATGTGGATGGAGCAGAGCTGGCCCAAGACCTTCTACTGCCTGAGTCAGAGTGACAAATGCTGCCCCCCTTACCTGGTGATGTGCCTACTCCCCCCACTCCTTGGATTGGAAAAGGAAGGGGGACAGAACAGAAGAGGAAATGTGAAGGACATGGCTCTAACTCTGACTGTCTAGCCCCCCCCCCACTTTCCACACTTCCTCCTCCACTCTGTTCCTCTTTTTTCCAGTCCAAGGAGTGAGAGGAGGAGCAATGGAGGTGAATGGGCAGACAGAGGTAGCCCCCCCCCCTGCCAACCTACCATCTGTGGTGACCACCTCAGTTGACTTCATGGATGGGCTGACCCTAGGACATTTCTTATAGGACAGGCTGGATTGCATGTTCCTTTATGCAGGCCAAAGTCAAGTGAAGCTACTCATGCCCAGCAGGTTTGCCACAGAGACAGAAGAACTAGGAATTTCGTCAGGAGCCAGGAGGTGAGGGTGGAGGTGAGGGTGCCACAATCAGCACTATGCAAGCACAGGGTTGTTGAAGAGTCAGCTGCCTCTGCTGATGTCAGCAACCTGCACCTGCACTGGGGCACCTGCCCAGGCACAACTGCATGCTTGCAGTTCACCAGCCACACACCACTGTTCAAATAGCCTCTTGGCCATGGGTGGTGTTCATGGGTGTGTTCTTGGACACATGCAACATGCACACTGAGGAATCAAAACATCTTTGTGCAGTTGGCTCATTCTACACCTCAATGGAACTTGGTATTTAACAAGGGCGAAAGAGACAAGTCTATAGGTGCAACACCAACTACTTATTGTGGGGATACATTTACAATAAGAGGGAGGCAAAAATCAAGAATAAAATGGAAGCGGACAGTGATTTAAAAGAACCAATGTCTAAAACACAGGTATAAGCTAAGAGCCATTAGTTGCTAGGCAGAGTAGGAGAGCAGAAGAAAGCATCACTTCCTAAAGGAGGAAGGAGGGAGACTCAAAAGGGAGGAGGGGAAAAGAGACGGGAGGAGATGTTAGCATCTAGGAACACGAGGGAATTACTCAGAGGGGCCAAGGGGTAGGAAAAGGAGTTGCGAGATACTAGGGCTGGAATTCACTGTAACCTGGAAGAGGGGCTACAGGAAGGAGTCCCTCCATGGGGCATGAAGTACTTCACTCCCTTGTGGCAGGAGAACTAGCCTCTCCCATCAAGTGAGTAATCTCAACCAATACACCAATCTGAGAAAGAGAGAGGTTGATCAAGAGAGGTGGTCATGGTTCCTGTCCAGGCAACAAAAGCCAAGTGTACTGTTTCTCAGTTAAGTGGAACCGTATGTTAGGACGCCAGAGGCTAATCGCTGACCTCTGCCTTAGCCTGATGAAAAAAGGCCTAAGAGAAGAGTCCTAGACTCATTAAAGTTAAAGTCAGCACATGCTCAGAACAAAGGAGGAGGGGAAAAGGCCAATGGCTAAGGCTTCTGCTGGTTTGGTTGGCAGGAGGCAGGATCTGCACAGCTAAGTGGCTGAGACTCCGCAAGTTCCCATTTTAGAGAGAAAAGCCCAAGAGAGGCAGCAGAGCTGTCCTTAGGAGCTGTAGGACCCAACTGGAAACATTTTTGGTGGGACCCCAGGTTCACAGCCAAGGTCTGTAGAATCATAGAGATATAAATAAAATGGATTATAGACCTTATATCTCTATGGTAGAATGGAAAGCAATCAAACCGAGCAGTTAAAAAGTGAATGTGAGTTAATGGACCAAATGGATCTAAGCACATTTTAATATACAATTGCATACACGGAAGCCTAGAGTGTATTGTAGTGTGTATTTGACAAGACTAGAGTAGATTACCCTCCCCTTAGGCGCGGGGCCCAATTGGGAGCAATTGGCCCATTTGGCTTACATTTGCCCTGAGAGGCAGAAGAGGGTTCAATAGGTGAATTGAGCAGATGCTGGGCAGTAGCCTGGCCAGATTTAGGAGAGGAAAGCAAGGCAAGGGAGCCGAGAGTGCTCTCCCACAGGGAAGGAGCCCAAGTAGGATTCACTGAAGCGGGTATTGAGCTGTGCTTTGTCTGGCTTAGAGGGGGAGACATGGGGAGCAAAAATGGGGCTACCTGTCTGGGATGCTTGATAGCACAGAGCTTCTTGGGTGCTGAAAGGACAAGCAGGTACTTGATGCAGCACCAGAGGGCACTCTTCAAGTCCACATTAGTTGGGAGAAGAACCTGCACTTTGGTGGTCTCTAGTTAGACTTTTTATAGGGTGTTTGGCTGTAGACTAGCATAGAGACCGTTGTGAGTTGAGCTCATCCCACTCCATCCTTTTGTTCAAGGTGCTTCCTGGTGGATTTCATCTCTCCCATCTCCGTGGTGGAGATGGTCGTTTCCTATTGTGCCACACTTGGTGCACACAGGATAACTTAGCACAGCATTAGCACAGGGCTCTGATTGACTTGTCAGTGAAGTTGGTGAGGGGAAACCGGAGAGAATTTCCCTCTTTACGACCCTGTTTATCTTAGGCCAGGACTTTGTTTCCAAGATTGTGGCATTCTTTGCAGGTCTGAATAGGATGGCAGGGCAAGGTGTGGCCACTCAGGTATTTTTCAAGGAGGCTTCTCCAATCCAGGGAGAGTTGCTCCAGTGAGTCTGCCTTTATCTAAAGGCCTGTGGGCCGGATGCTTCCTTGGCATCAGTGCTGTTAAAGTCAGCACAAATGTGTCCCGGCTCACACACCCTCTCAGTGTGCACCCAGAACTGTGCACATGTGTTGGGCAACATAAGAACATAAGAAGAGCCCTGCTGGATCAGGCCAAAAGCCCATCTAGTCCAGCTTCCTGTATCACACAGTGGCCCCACCAGATGCCTCAGGGAGCACAAGACAACAAGATAACCTGTTTCCCGTTGTCAGCGCCGTAACTATGGCGGAGCGGCTGGAGCTCCTGCTCCAGGCGCTTGATCGCGGGAGGGCGGGGAACTTACCGAGCGACGAACAGAAGCAGCGTCGTTGCTTGGGCCCACCTGCCCTCCCTGGAGCCGTTTGGCTCCGAAATGGGAGCAAAACGGGCGGGGGGCGCGCGTCTATGTGACGCGAGGGCGCGTCGTGACGCTGGCCCCGCCCCCTTACTCCAGGGCGCCCTCCCGGCGCGTTGCGCCTCTGCCCGTTGTCACTCCCTTGCACCTGGCACAGAGAAAACCCACTTCTAAAACCCACTTCTAAAGCCATAAACCAGTTGCTTATGGCTTGTACCCTGTGATGGTCTTTTCCTCCATGAATCTGTCCAAACCCCTTTTAAAGGCATCTAGGCCAGGTGCCATCACCACATCCTGTGGCAAGGAGTTCCAACAGTGGCCTTAGGCAAGTCACTATCTCTCAGCCTAGCTTATATCTCACCAGGTTGTTACAAGGATACAACAACACTAAGCGCACCACGCAAAGCTCCTTTGGAAGAAGAGCCGGATACAAAGAGAGTAAACAAATAGCCTGTATTAAATCATGCCCTTTTGTGCTCGTAATATCTGTGTCATATTTTGATGCTTTTCCTTTTTTTTTCTTCCTCCCTTATTTCCAGGAATAGAAAATATGCTCTCTTTTGTACAAAGTAATTACAATGTGAATTGCCTGGTGGGAACCGTGCTTTGATGAGGCATTTTTCCTGAACATGCACAGACAAAGGAAATGATTTCCTTACCAAGAGAAAGCACTTCAAAGCTCTCAGGCCAGGCCCTAGACCAGCTCAGGTTTCCTTTCTCCTCAGCACAGTTTGGACAACAGCTCTCACAAAGAATCATATTCCTCCTCATGCCTGGTTTGAATTTAAGCCAACTCTGAGCCGACTTGCAGGCCTGCCTCCCCCTACACAGCCTGCTCTGCCCACTTTCTTTTTGAAAGGACAGGTTTGCGGGATTCTCAACTACACTTAACTCCTAGTGCTCCAGGCAGTATTTTGTCGCCAGCTTGAAAGCCATTTCAGCCGGCATGTGTTCGTGTGACACCTCTTCCTTTCTTAAAAGTCTTCCTCTGTCAGCAGACAGCTTGGTTTGTCATTCTTCTGTTTCTGCCTCTTGTGAAGGTGAGGCGGAGGACAACGGGACTCCAGAGAATGAAATGGATTGAGAATAATTTTGCATGACAATTGCTGGGGATCCAATATCTCTTTGCTGGTGTTGCTTACAACACTTGGGACAGTTCCAGTAACTGTGTGGCTACCCAATGACAATCTGTGCCAAATCCTTGTTTTATGGGGTAGCCTGGGCACAACCCATACAATTCAATGCCTTAGTCAAACCCGGCGCATGTTTTTATCACTGTTCCTGAGCATCGTGTCTCTTGACTTATTTTGAATATCAAACCCCACTAGAGATAGTCAAGACCACTTGGTGATAAAACAGGTGTTAGTATAGGAATCCAGGAAGCACATTGCGTGCGACTTCACTACTCATTGAGGGATGAAATGTACTTTGTTAATAATAGCTTCTCCAGGAGCATTGAGAAGCACAGTGTCTCTCCCAATAGGGTTCTGTTTGCTTGCTTTACACACACCCACACACATATACCCTTAGAATGAATGATGGTGTGGGACACATTTACAAGATTAGTTCGCATTCACAAGATTTGATACTAGCAAAGAATTAGCTTTGCCATGGCTTCTAGTTTTAGCTTTTAGTTTTTGCTTTAATTTTTAGCTTTAGTTTTTGAATATGTTGACTAGCAAGAATAGTTTGACACATGCACATTTATGTCAAAAACTGCATTTTGTTTTCAACACTTAAAATGATAGTGAGAATTCTCTCCTAAGATTATATACTGCCGATTCTGCTCTGTGCATAAACTTCAGAGTTAGGACACACAATCACTCAAAGTAGTTTTTTTCTCCCCAATCAACCTATTTGTAGAATTTTGGACTATTGAGTACAGTGCAAAATTTTTGGCTAGTGTTTACTCCTGCCATGTAATATTTTTTTCTCAGCATGTGTAACTTTCTCCCCCCCCCCCCCACACACACACACATTGCCACGATGAAGTTAGAGGCAATTGTTTTATGAACTGTATTCAGATTTATATAAGCAACAATTAAGGACTCCTTGGCATACAGTGTCTCCTTCAAACATGCAGAAGCAGCAATACTGGATACAGCTGTTACTTGCTATACTAACATCTCAGCACTTGGATCAGTCCTCTTGGTATCAGTTCAGATGACAAGGGACTATATGCAGGTCACTGTTTAGGATATCCGTCTCTGACAAACTCTGACTTTTACCGTTACAGTTAGCAAGCGCACTCTCTGCACATATCACTGGGGCAAACAGACGGCAGAAGAACCCTTGAACAATTCTCAATACATTTGACAGTATGGAAACTCAAAGATTTTGTAGGGATCCTTTTTATTTCTTAACATTAATCTTATCTGTACCTGCTGTTCAGGGTTTAAAAAGAACTCTTTTGCAAGAGAATGTCCCACTTTCTCTCTGGGTTGTTGCTCAGCCAAAAACCAACCAACCCCCCAAAAAACCCACACTCCAAATGCCAGCTCTCCAAATGTGCCTCATACGTTCATTGCTACCTCCTTTTGTTTCAAGGGTCTTGATTGGAGCGCTCCAGTTGCCCAGCCAGCATCTTCCCCTTTTCGGCAAACATAGCATCCTTTCTATCCTCTCTTTAGACAGATCAGTAAACAAGGCATGTATTTATTTATTTAAAACATTTACACATCACCATCTTCTCCTCTTCATTGCAAAGTGACCAGAGTGGCTTGCAAGAAAACCTATCACATCAGACAGAGATAACAGAATGACAGCGCAATCCTATCCAACTTACACCACCAGTGTAACCATTGGTGCAGCGAGAATGGGAGGCCCCAGAACGGAAAGGGGATTCAAATCCCTTCCAAAGGGGGATTCAAAGGGGATTTAAATCTCCCCTCCCCTCCAAACCTCCCGCCCTGCCCTCCCCAGCTGATTACATCAGTGGTATAAGTTGGATAGGATTGCACTGTAAGACAAGGCAGCACAGCACAGAAACATAACCACCAAAGGCTACAGAAAACATATTGTTTCCAATTGCTGTTGGAAAGTGGGCAGAAAGAGAGTCAACCTGTTCCCTAGTGGTAGGGAGTTCCACTTACAGATAAACCAATTTCTAGACCAGATGGCCAGTTCTGCTCCATTTGTACATTGTAGGTGAATGGTTGCTTGAAGATGTCTCTAGGACTGAGGTCGGGGATTGTATGTCAGCAATGTCCATTGGTGAAGGAGATTGGGCAGTAAAGAAACCTACCGCTTACTCTATCATTAAGGAGACTTCATTGCCAGGTAGCCTGCTTTTCTGGAAATCTGGAAGCCCCTTCCCAAGGGGAAAGCTCACTAGACAGGCAGGTTAACACCTCTGGAATCCGCCCCCTACAAAAAATATGTTTCAGCTTAAGATGGGCCACATTTAGAAGAAGCTGTAAACTGCACCTCTTTGCTCAAGCCTTTCCATCTGTTTGAGCTGTGAATCCTCGGATCCTAGCTGTCTGCTTAAATTAAAAGCTGCAGGCAGCAAGGGACCATGACAGTTTCTTCTTCTTTGTTCGAGTGATAATTGCTCAGTGCAAGACTCGTAAAAACAAATGCAGAAACTAAAGCTCGCCACAAGGAATGCTTCCATCTTTTCAACTTTTCAGGGATAGTCGAAATAATAGCATTTTGGATCATATTCAGACAGCTCAAGGATGACTATACCACAGATACAGGTGGCCAAAGAATGCTACAGACCATTTGCAAAGCTGAATAGGTGTATTATGATATCAGGGCTCGGCATGTGCCAAAGCAGGCATACGATTGGCTCAACACGAGCCTAGTTTGCCTCAACCAGCTCATACGCCGTGGCTCATCCTCTTTTCAGCAGCTTTGCAGCCATGTGGTCAATGTGGGTTGAGCAGTGAGTTGGCTGCTTGCTGAAGCTATCACATGAACCCATCACCACTTGCCTAATACGAAACAGGCACGCTCAGCCTTCATTCATAACACACCAGTTTGGTTTTGTGAATTGGCCCTGACTGTGTAATAAATTGGTGCAAAACGGAGACCATCTGTTTCTATAAACATTGGTTTGGGTCCAGAGAAGTGCAAACGGAGTCCTGCTTCTGCAGTGGGGCTTCCTCGCACCCATCTTCGCCTCACTGAAACCCCGTGCTGCCCTTTACTTCAAAGCTATTCTTGAGCGTAAGGGGACTCTCCCGTCACAGGGAGGGATGCAGCTTTCAGAAGCATGGATAGAAAAAGGGATGTGGATCAAATCTCTGACTCCAAGCCTCAAATCAAGTCACAAATCTTTGGCCTCAAGTCCCAAGTCTTTGGTTGCAAGTTGCGAGTCCCTATCTATTTAATGGGGAAAATGGGTTTAAACCTGAATAAAATTCGACTTGTCGTAAAAGGCTCCAAGTCTTGAGTTGAGTCTTTCGAGTCTTTTACAATTGCCGAGTCCAGTCCGAGTTCAAGTAATTGAGGTGACTTGAGTCCGACTCAAGTCCAAGTCAATAGACTCAAATCTACATCACTGGATAGAAATCAGAAATACCCATTGAGAGCGCCTCCCACTCACACAAGAGGATGTCTTGATCAAAACCAGGATTAGGGACTGCCCTGTGTGTAAATGTTGAATTTACACCTGTTGAATGTTGAACACCTGTTGAATCCAGGGAGAGTGGTTTACTTAAGACCACGGAGCGGGGGGGGATCATGGTAGAGGTGAAGCTCTAACGGGGGCCTTCCTAAGTCATAGCTTGGGGCACTTCCAGATGAACTCTTTGCAGGGTAGGTTTTCTAACCTACCTATATATATACCAAGAATAGCTTCAGCACCCTATTGTAGTGCCGGCTAGTTGCTGCTTTTCTGCTTGCAGAGTCACAGGCCTAACTGCAATGTTCCTTCCACACTGTCAGTGTGGTCTATGTTGCAGGTTTTGAAGGCACCATAAATTGACCTTCCCTTTTACCCCTTCTTGTTCTGTTGTGGTTGTTGCATATATGGGCAAGTGCTGCTAAAAACTAAAATGGGGAAACAATCATGCACTGTGTGTGCTGCTGTAGCTAATGTAAAAAAAAAAAGGTCAGATTTTCTTTGTTAATCTATGTAATAATCTGAGTACAGAGAAATACAGGTGGAGAACCAATGGATGACAACAATGAGCGAACTCCCTGTAAAGAGTGAGTAATCAAAGTGTTACAATTTCAGACTAAACGCTCTTGTCTCAGAGTGCCCCAGCTCAGTCTTTTAGCCAGTAGCCACTGGGCTACACTTGTTGTCTTCTCTAACATCTCTTGGAATGGGAGTATTGATTTACGAAAGCTTAGAGCATCTCTGCTCTCGCCCACCACTGTCCTCTCCTCCACATTTCCCCTTTCTCTCCATTCCTCTTTCTTTCTGGCTGTGGCCAGATAGTGTCCCTGACCTTAGAACCCCTATATAAACTCTTGTCTGCCTCTTCCTGTTGTATGTGGGGTGGTGGTGGTGGCACAGGACGCTTGATGGAGGTTTGCCAAGGACTGGAGAAGCTGAGGAACTAGTTCCATCCCATCTCCTGAGCCCCTTTTCTCTGTGCCCGATTTAATCCATACTGTCTGAATTAGGCCTTCACTTTTTTTTTTAAGCTGTAATATCACAAGCATATGGTTAATGACTCATCCCAAGTGGAAAAACAGCATTTGTTATATTTTATGAAAATTTTATACATCCAAGGTACTGTACATCTGTTGCTATTTAGGCTGACATGTATGTAGAGGTTGGCAGAACAAGTTCTCTGTAGGGATGAATGAACTCCAAACGAAACCGCAGAACTTTCAAGCATACAGGCTGCTGCTTGAAAGAGAAAGAAAAGAAACGGAAAAGAAAAGGAAAAAATGCTGCTTGGCTGAGCAGTGTGTGAGGCCGAAGCTCTGTGATTCCCGCTAACAATACAATGGAATAGACTCCCCCCCCCTTCTCCTTCTTGCAGAGGTGCCTTCGTTCAAAGAGTCACAAAGCACTTTCATGCGAGAAATAGACGAGGGAGAGGAGGCACACAGAGCCACGCAGAGAGAAGCAGGGAATGGGCAGCAGGCTTCACAAGGGTCAGATGTCTGGCTCTGAAAAATGCCGGAAAGTTCAGCCACTCAGACCAAGCAGGAGGCAAGAGGCGTCATGGCAGATTCAAAGGCGATCAAAGCCTCCTCTTCCATAAGCACAAGTGTCCCATGAGTCCCGGGCTTTGGATATAACACCCAGGACCTCTCAGACAGCGGACCTCTTAGTCATCATGACTCGGTGATTCTGCAGGGAAGCTGGTGCTCTAGAACGTGAGAAGTCGCTGGGCTGTTTGTTTGATTGATTTTTGAAACCCTGAGATGTTTGAATTTCGTTTAAAAAAAAATGCAAGTTCTAGTGCTTGAGGTAAAAGGGTGAAAATGGAAGCAGGTTTTGCCTAAGGATTCATAAGTCAATGGAGGTATAGATGGAATGCTCTCTGTTGCCTCCTGTATCCACTGTTGTCCCAGTGATCCACAAATCTGTGGATTTGCAAATCCGTGGCTGCATCTTCTGACCTGCAAGCTCTGTCTACTAACCCCATTTGAAGCTACTGCTAGTCCATCTAGCTCAGCACTGTCTATACCAGCGTTTCTCCTACAGGGGAGTTTACAGAGGAGTTTACTCCCCTGTAAGTCATTGCAGGGACGGGGTGATGTCAGAGGCAGTGCTTCAGGATCGCACCCGCCCCGCCCCCAAAACGCTTTTTTAAGCATACCTGGTTGTCCTGCCAGCTCCCCGAAAGTCCAGGGTGTGTGTGTGTGTGTGTGTGTGTGTGTGTGTGTGTGTGTGTGTGTGCGCGCTGCAGCGGTGATCACATTGAAAAGTCCACTTCCATTTTTTGGCTGAAAACTGGAAGTGGGCTTTTCGACGTGATCACCGCTGTTTAGAGCCTTGGGGAAGTCTGCAGAGGCAGCAGAAGCCTCCCCTCCTTCTGGGAGCTGGCAGGACAACCTGGTATATTTAAAAAAGCGTTTTTGGGTTGGGGCAGGTGCGATCCTGGAGTGCTGCCACCACCGCCATTCTTGCTGGCCACCCCCCTTAAGAGGATATTGGCCACTTCCAGAAAAAGTGGTGGGTCACGACTGAGCACTGAATGTTTGAGCACTGAAGTGCATGGAATGCTCCAGTCACCTATGCTAGAGGATGAGGGCACCATTTGCAAATATGCACGGTCTTCAGCCATCAGTGGGGTCAATCAAAGATGCAGTTCCACCTGCTCTATGGTTTTTATTCAGTGAACATAGGTGCTGAAGTTCCAGTAATATATACACACTGCAATGCCCAGTCCAAAGGGTGTGAACCGCTAGTGGAAACAAGTGCCGGTGCAAAAAGGAGCGGTGGTGGGGATGATGAGGAATGCAGTCGAGACGTGTGGCATATAGGTATTGCTCCTGATGACAATGCAAGTGCCTCTTTACCTCTGACAAGGTCTCAAACATTAGTCATGGGGGGGGGGGAGGAAACTCCACAAGTACAGCAATTGTTGCTCTTCCTAGTTCCCTAGATCAGGTCCAAGAGCTCATAAAAAGCAAGGTAGAGGATAAATACAGTTGTGAAGACAAGTATGCATGCAAGAAGGTTATAGTCAGGTTAGAATGGCGATCTGCCGTAATGGGAAAGGAGAGGCAGCAGCTAAAAGTGAAAGGGATTCTTTAAAGGGAAGAAAAAAGAAGCTTAGTTGCTTGGAAGGGGAACAACCAGCTAATGTGAAAAGATCTCCAGAGAATTGCTTGTAGGGGGAGAGAGAATAAGTGCTGTCACTGAAAGAGCAGGGGCTGCTGGGAGAGCACAGAGTATTTGTACAATTAATTCAGGCTGATCTCTGCAATCCTTGCTGCCCCTTTCCACTCTACCCCACAGGATATGAGGACACCACTCTGGGGGCCAGACAGAACCACCCTGAGTTGACGGTAATGAAAACAAAAGCCTGGTGAAGGTGATGGGGGACGGTGGTGTTGATGTGGGGGTGGCCACAACTTCGGATCTGCCAGGGCTCTTCCAGTTGCTGTGATGAGAATCTGTATCTTGGAAGTTGGAACAAAGGTTTTATATTTAGAAAGGAGACTTTGATCCTTGACACACTCCAAAAGCAAGGAGTTACTTTCATTTCATTATCCTTTCTGTGTTGTAAATTCAAAAGAGTTTTAATCAGTTCATTAAAGACGTTGCATCTTTTACGATGTGTAAATATTATCCTGTCGTCCTTTTAAACCTCATAGAGTTTATTTTATTACTTTCCCCACATGACATTTTTATGTTTGAACAAAAATCATATACGGTAATAGTGAACTCAGGCGGTTGAGCACCTGTGAGCACCTAGTTCGCATGTGAAACAGGACTAGCCACAAACAAGATAGTGGTTTCTACATAGTTGGTGGGTTCCCTAGATATGCAGAAGTAGATAGGTTTGTAAATTAAAAGAAGGTAAAAGGTAAAGGTGACCCCTGACAATTAAGTCCAGTTGTGTCTGACTCTAGGGTGTGGTACTCATCCCCATTTCAAAGCCGAAGAGCCAGCGTTGTCTGAAGACGCCTCTGTGGTCATGTGGCTGGCATGACTCTCCTTGCCGCAGCGCGTAGCATGCGGCTGGAACACGGAGCGCTGTTTACCTTCCCGCAAGCGGTACCTATTTATCTACTCGCATTAACATGCTTTGGAACTGCTAGGTTGGCAGAAGCTGGCCAAGCAACGAGAGCTCACCCCGTCGCAGATTCGAACTGCCAACCTTTCAATCGACAGCTCATGGTTCAGCGGTTTAACCCACTGCGCCACCTGCTGGCCTAAAAGTAAGCCCCTCCCTAAAAAGAAAAAAATCAGCAGAACACAGGTGGCAACAGCGGGGAGAGGGAATTGGCCGGCTTGAGCCAGTAGGGCATTAAGGTTGGGGAGACACGCCATTTTGTTGCAGGTGTAAAAAGATAATTTTTGCAATATCTTTTTACAGTATACACAACCTGACACACACGTAATACTGCTCATCTCTTCACTGTGCTTAGGAGATTGGGAGAGTGTCACACCACCATTCTGCTGCTGCTGCCTTTTCTCTTCTTGGCCAGGTGGGGGAGGAGGCAGAGTTGGCAGCAGAGGGGGGGGGGAATTGTGTGCGTATGTGGGTGTTGCCTGGCATCAAGGGTGCTGGCGCATGGGCAGGGGATGCTGGTGTGCATGCTTGCTGGCAGGGGGAGAGCACATCCACTGCCATTTTGGGAGGTGGTTCAGCTGGAGCTGTCCCCTGCCTATGCATGTAGAATCCAATTTTATGTAATTGATGTCAGATAAAATCTGATAATTGATCATGTGAAATTGAACTGTATGCATTGATTTCTACATACATAGGTCATATGGAAACCTTACACAGATGTCTAAAGATACTGGATGCCAGATCAGTGGGCCAAGTGAGTGAGGAGGGTAGGCGCACTTTTACTCCCCTTAATATATCTGGCCAAATTGGGAAACGTATTGTCTGACAATCAGTGCTAAAGTAACACTACATTATGGTTAACATGACTCAGGGTTAGCTTTAGCCAGGGTTTCAAAACCAGCTTCAAACCGTAGTGTTTCAAACTCTGGTGATAAGTGTTAACCATGATTACCATTGGCACAGATTATGAAATTAAAAGACGCTTACTCCTTGGAAGGAAAGCTATGGCAAATATAGATAGCATAATAAAAAGCAGAGATATCACCATGCCAACAAACATTTGCATAGTCATAGTTCCAAGTAGCAATGTATGGTTGCGAGAGTTGGACCATAAGGAAGGCTGAGTGCCGAAGAATAGATGCATTCGAACTGTGGTGCTGGAGAAGACTCCTGAGAGTCCCTTGGACTGCTAGGAGATCAAATCAGTCAATCCTAAATGAAATCAACCCTGACTGTTCCCTGGAAGGACAGGTACTGAGGCTGAAGCTCAAATATTTTGGCCACCTAATACGAAGAGAGGACTCTCTGGAGAAGACTCTGATGCTGGGAAAAATTGAAGGCAAAAGGAGAAGGGGAAGGCAAAGGATGAGATGGTTAGACAGCATCACCGATGCAACAAACATGAAAATGAGCGAACTCAGGAAGATAGTGGAGGACAGGAAGGCCTGGCGGGGGTTCATGGGATCACGAAGGGTCGGACACGACTTAACGACTGAACAACAACAACAACAACAATGCTACACCATAGTCAGTGCTGATGAGAGAAGGCAGGGAAAAGTCACACGGAAAAAGGAGGGGCAAAGAAGCATGAAAGCCTGAGGTCATAATTCCACAATCCATTTCCAATTTCTTAACCATGATTAAGAAATTGACAAAGTTACATCTGCACTGAGTCACTCCTCCTAGTAGGAGGTGAAATTTCTTGACATGATATTTAATACACTTATATTACTATATATATTATATTACTATATATACTATATATTATATTAACCCTATACTATGTAGGGACGGACATTATAAATTTTGGTTAAATTGGGAGCATTGCCCATGGGCCCTAATTCACAGATCCTTGTGTGTCACATCAGGCTTTGCTCGCACAACTGTATTTGAGAATCTCCTTTTATGCACGCACCTCCTGAACATCTCTGATTCCTCTGAACTCAATTGGTGGACAGTAAAGGAACCAGGAACTGCCTTCAAATCATTCCCCAGTGTCAATTTGTCTCCTTGCCAACTCCAATGCTTAAAGAAAAGAGGAACTTGCTTTCCTGCTGGTTTACACTTCTGTTTATGAGCTACCAGCATCTTGCTTTTATAGTCATTGATTGGGGTAAGTAAACTAGTTTCATTGGCAAACCTGTTTTCAGACATTTAACCATCAGGAAATTGGATGGGTGATTCCAGACTAGCCTCTCAGGGTGCATGTGTCTATTTACAATTAAAGCTCAGTGACAATCCTGTTTGTCTGTCTTTGTTTTCTAGATGGTGATGATGATTAGGACAACAAACTGGTGTGTGTTTTTTAGCTAGATTAGGACACAGTTGTTTCATTGCCAAGACAAGGGAATGTTGAATTGACATATTTGTGAAGATCTTTCTAGGGCCAATGTTTCTTTATGCAGTTTTGTGTGTAGCATATCTCTCCCTATAATAGCAAACCAGATCTCAAGTGCCAGTTAGAAGATTGTAGCCACAACAAGGTCATCCAGAAAATAATATAGAGGTGTCGATGTGCTTAATTACTGGACTCCAAAAGTTTACAGAAGTTAGGAACTTTCAAAAACAACCCCCAAAGGCATCTGGATTCCTAGAAAGGCTTCACAGTGCTTGGAACATTTCCTGTCCAGAAAGGAGTTTGGTGAGGCAAGAGAAGGACTTCTGTTTTCACAGTGAGTAGAACAATCCATCTGAAATGCACTAAAAAGCTGAATGTCACGCACAGGGAGGTAATTGAGAGAGGAGAGGAGAAGTCCCGGAAGTTTGGAACTAGGGTGTGGGTGCTGCAGCTTAACATTGTGTCACATGATTGTGAACTGGGGCATGTTTACTCTGAAGTAAGCACCATAGGGTTTAGTAGGAGTTGTCTCAGAAAGATGTAGAAAAAAAGATGTGTGAGACTGCAGGCTTACCATATCGCTGACCGGGACGCTCCGTTTTGCCCTTAAGGGGCGGGGGGAAGGGAGCCAGAGCATCGCTCTGGCTCCCTTCCCCCCACCCCTTAAGGGCAAGGAGCGCCCCAGTCGGCGATATGGTAAGCCTGTAGTGTGTGCCCATGGGTGTAAGCCTGTAGTGTGTGCGTCGCTCTGGCTCCCTTCCCACTGCCCCGCCCCTTAAGGGCAAAACGGAGCGTCCCGGTCGGCGATATGGTAAGCCTGTGTGAGAGAGAAATCGTTCCACCCAGCTCCTGCAGAGCATGTTTACCCTGAAAGAAGCCCCAAGGGAAATGTAGGTTCTTCAACATTTTGTGGTGGAACGAACTCTCTTGTTGTACCAGAATATCCAAAGCAGAGCAACAACAGTTGTCAAGGTTTTCAGGTCCTGCTACCAAAGGCCCATTTTATAAAGTGGTTGGAGTACCTTTATGAGAACCTTTCCTTATGCAAAACAGATTAAGTGGTTGTCTTGATTTATGAATCCCAACCACAATAGCAACACTAAATCATGACATCTCTGCTCTGTTTTGCTTGAGGTTTCATCAGGAATCTGACTTTTGAGCCTAGAAAAACAATACTTTCCCATAAAATTCGACCAAAGAAAAACAATATTTTGCACAGTTACATTTTGTATATGAACAACAAGCTTTCTCTATAAAGGCTTTATTTCTTATGTATTTTTCATAATTATGAGGTACATTTTAGCAGCCTCACTCACTCTTGAAGCCTGAAGGGAGGGAGAGGCTCAGTAGTGTAAGCAGGCAGGTCTTTCCGAAGTCAAGGATGGCAAAGGGATATTGCCACAAAACTACATGGTTTCTGCTCTCTCCGATCATCAGTTATGTGAATTGACAGGATATTCCTATAGATTGGTTTTTAGGTAGGCTTACCAGATCTCCAACCGGGACAGAGTGCTAGACCTTTAGGAGCAGGAATGTGGGCAGGTGTAGCTTGTTAAATCTTAGAGCACAATCCTAGGCATGTCTACTCGGAAGCAAGCCCCATTGTGTTCAGTGGGTCTTGCTTCTGAGTAGACATGCTTAGGATTGTGCTCTAAGGTTTAACAAGCTACACCTGCCCACATTCCTGCTCCTAAAGGTCTAGCACTCTGTCCCGGTTGGAGATCTGGTAAGCCTACCTTTAGGAGAAGGAATGTGGGCAAGTGCAGCTTGTTAAACCTTAGAGCACAATCCTAGGCTTCTTAAACCTTAGAGCACAATCCCATTGAACACAATGGGGCTTGCTTCTGAGTAGACATGCCTAGGATTGTGCTCTAAGGGTTTAACAAGCTACACCTGCCCACATTCCTTCTCCTAAAGGTCTAGCACTCTGTCCCGGTTGGAGATCTGGTAAGCCTATTTTTAGGATTAGCTAAAGCAGTACAACAGTTTTTTAAAGCACTGCTGCAATGATAGTAAAAATCAAAAATGTTCTTTCAGTGTATGGTTGGGAAGCCATTCTGTGGAACACCAGTAGAGAACTGGTGCCTATAAGAGCAGCCATTTTGAGATCAGCTGTAGTAAGAATTGCACAGTGTTAAATAAAGTTTGTCTGTTCCACACTTCAGTCTCCTGTGACATCATTTTGCAAAGTTTGCAGCAGTTAATATTGCAACTGCCACAGGGGAGCAGTTGAAGGAGAAGGAGGTTTACAGAAAGACTGGTCTAATGCAAATATTTATTTATTTATTGGGACAAATTTATTCTCCCTTTCCATTTTTTTTTTAATATCCAAGATTGCTAGCAATCATATTTTTTAAAAAAATGCACAATCAATTAAAATGTAATATAAAGCAGTGCTGTACTAAACAATGTTTAAAAAGTGGTTTTAAAACAGACAGGAATGGCCAATTACATTTGAATTAAAAGCAGCCTATAGAGGGCAGTCCGTGAGCTAACCTCCAGTCAGGTTAAATAATAAACATGTCTTTAGATGATGGTGAAACGTCATCAGGGAGCGGACCAGATGAGTCTCCTGGGGCAGGGAGGTCTGTAGCCTGGGCACTGCAGTGGAGAATGCCCTTTCATGCATCCCCGTCAGCGGTACCTCCATTTGAAGGTCAGACATGCAAAAGAAAAGGGCCTTTTTCCTATCAGTCTCAGTAGATGGGCAGGAACAGCCGGGAGGAAGCCACCCTGTCAGATAACCTAGTCCCAAACTGTTTATGGCTTTCAAAGTGACAACCAGCACTTTCAACTGAGCCTGAGAGCGAACAAGTAACTAGCATGCAAAAGAGTTGTATGATGCAGCACTTCAGCTCGGGCAGTCACGTCACAAGGACGCGCGTCACCCCAGAGCGGGGCGTGCGTGTCACCTTTAATGACGTGGCCCCGCCCCCGCGCGTGACATCACGCGCAGGCGCAGAGCACCCCCCGCGCCGTTTTCGGCTCATTTTGGAGCCAAACGGACACTCGGGCGGGCGGGCGGGCCCAACTCCAGCGCCAAAATGTAAGTGCTGGGGGGACGCGCGTCACCCTTGTTCGCGCATCACCCCCGAGCGGCCCGCCCCGCACGCTTCTCTTTGTCGACGCCCCTGAGCTCGGGGCAGGGCATTCTTTGTGACATTTTGTACCAGTTGAAAGTTTCTGATTGCTTTTCAAAGGCCACCTCATGAAGACCATGTTACAATAGTCCAGTGGTTCTCAAACCTGCTGGGACCGTGCCCTACCTCTGTCCTCTGGGGGTGGGTCCCACCGCTTGGCTCTGCTCCCTTGTCTCTCTAGCCCAGGGAGGTAGCTGCAATAATTATGATGTGTGCAATTCACACTGTGGGTTATGGACACCACCACACAGGCCCATGGAGTAGAAAATAAAATGCAGGTCAAGGAATACATGAAGTACTGGGAACTGTGCACTGAAATTACCAGCTTTGAGGACACGCTAGGCTTATTCACAGGGTAAAATCTACGCTCTGTTGGAATGTTAGGTTCTCTGGGAAAGTGTTTGCTCATTTTCCACAGTTCGTTCCATATGCCTTAGTTCTTCTCATGTAGATGAACTTACCATCACCTCCACAACCACTTCATTATCATTATCAAGCCGGATTTCCTTGTGTGATCCCTTGCCACCCTGTTACATTGTGTAAGTAAAAGGGAAAGAAGTAATTTTAGCTCGAAAACTTTCATGGCCAGCAGTTATAGTCAGAGATTTGGGTAATATGGGTAACACAGCCATGTGAAATGAATGAACCGGCTCGAATAAAAACAAAAATACAATACTGCTCGCGTCTTTCATTATTCACGTTTTCACGAAGCAGACAGAAATTCATTAAAATCCAAAGTCCAGTAGTTAGGGTTCCGACGTTTCGTTTCCTTTCTCCGGAAACATTCTCCAGTTTCTGTAAGTAAATGTATCCCTTGACATTTAAGTCCAGTTGTGTCTGACTCTAGGGTGCGGTGCTCATCCCCATTACGAGGCCGAAGAGCCAGCGCTGTCCGAAGACGCTTCTGTGGTCATGTGGCGGCATGACTCTCCTTGCCGCAGTGCGAAGCTTGCGGCTGAGACACGGAACGCTGTTTACCTTCCCGCAATTGGTACCTATTTATCTACTTGCATTTACATGCTTTCGAACTGCTAGGTTGGCAGGAGCTGGATCGAGCGACGATTGCTCATGCCGTCGTGCAGATTCGATCTACTGACCTTTCGATCGACAGCTCATGGTTCAGTGGTTTAACCCACTGCGCCACCCCGCGGCCCTTGCATTGTGTAAACCCCTCTTTAAATAGAGCTCTTCTGCATACAAACATTGAGCTAATGAGCACAAATCTCTGGATGACCCCTAGGTTATCTGAGTGTAGCTCTATCTAGAAAGGCAGGATGAAAATACTGGAAATAAATAAATAAGATTGGAAATATCTGAGGTTGCAGTGGTCCAGTACAGAGTGCCTCAAATGTAAGTTCACCTCTGATGAAGTGGACTGTAGTCTACAAAAGCTTCTGCTGAAATAAATGTGGGAGTCTTTAAGGTGCCACAAGACCTTTTGTTGTTTTTCCTGCAGCAGACTAGCACTACCCCTTTGTAAAATGTTAGTGTGGGTGGGGCGATTTCAATGGAAAAATAAAGATGTAGCTCTACATATCTTGTGTTAGGGGAACAGACAGACCTCTGCAGATTTCTATTGTGCCTTCTTAACAGCCACCAAGGGAGTTTTTAAGTGTTATTTTTGGAAATGCCATATTTCATCCTTACATGAAACACTAGTCAGATCAGTGGCACTAGGGGACCACTGGCTGCTGCCAGATCAGCACTGACTCTTTCCTCCCATTCAGTCTTTTGTTGTTGCTTACTGTTGGAAGAAATGCAGAGATGGTTTCTTGATCGTCGGACAAGGGCAATGTAAGCAACATGAAAAAGGAGCTCTGGAAATAATCCCAGAAATAGTGAGCTCTCAATGAGATCTAACTAAACAGAGTGTCAATACAAATGACCGTCTTGCAGCAGTGATGGGTAACCTAGACTAATGAGCGGCCACATGAGAGGCCCTCCTTTATTTCATGGGCCACAACATTGAATTGGGCATGCGCGCTAACTATGACCCCAGGAATACCATGGGGGAATCTGGCAATCCTGTACGTGGGTAACAGTAAACAACATGTCTTCCAGGTCACACATAGAGCCTTGATGGGCCACAGGTTGCCCACCAATGCCCTATAGAGTTGTGATTTTAGGGCCCAGAGTGAGGACTAATTTGGTTGGTTAGTCCAACGTTTCTCAAAGTCCTACAGAGGAGTGTACTCCCCTGTCTTTGCGGGGGCTGGGCGATGTCGGAGGCAGCGCTCCAGGATCGCTCCCGACCCCGACCCCAAAATGCTTTTTTAAACGTACCTGGTTGTCCTGCCAGTTCCCCGAAGGGTCATGGGGGGGGCTGCTGCCAACTCTGCAAGCCTTCCCAAGGCGCCAGAAACCGGAAGCGGGCTTCAGAACGCAATCGCCGTGTTGGCGGATGGGGGAGGTATCAGTGGCACTCGCATGCGTGCTGATATCCTAACCCCATCTGTCTCCCTTTCCACCGCCGTTCCATGCTTCAGATTTACATCTGCTAAACAGCAGGTGTAGATCTGAAGAGTCCCATGCTGGCAGTAGAAGCTTTCCCCGGGGTGAGCAAACATTCACTTACCCTGAGACCTTTCCAATTCCCCCCCCCCCCCGCAGATACAGTGAGCACTCCATTGGCATGGCTGCATCAGCGGGGAGGGATTGGGGTAGAATTGGGCTGCCCATCTTTTCAATTAAATTTCTGTTTTTAAATTTTATTGTTATTAAATGTCTTGTTTTTGAAATTATTCAGCAGCTTAATTATTGTTAAGCCTACTTCAAGGAACTATATTCCTATGATTGCAATGTCTTAACTCCCAGATATGGATTGCAACGTCTATTAAGAACATTCTTAATAGTTGGAATGTTTTCTAGTGCTTGGGAAATTTTAAAAAAAAAATCATGGAAAAATAGGTCCACAGTGTTTGCCTACTGTTTACCAACTCAAACCGGAGTTTTGCAAATAGAGAACATTGACATGAGTAAGATGCATAGGTGAAAAGCATGGCATCTGAAAGATGTGATCAAAGCCCATTTGCAGTGTGAATTTAAATCATAACATGTCTGATTCAAACAAAGAGTAAGAAATGCCCACCTACCCTGAGAGGACTGAAGTCAGTTTTAATACAAAGATAAAATATCATGTTGGCAACGTTGGAGATTTGGATCTAACTCGAGCCCTTGTCAGTTGGCATTCCACACTTTAGAGTCTTTTATCCATGCAATGGTTGTGGTTTCAGTGTTTGGCACTCTGGATAAAATCTCACAGTATATTAAATGTTTCGATAAACATCATAATTGAAGTGGTTTTTTTCCATCATTAATTAGAAGTAATCATGGTTTTGTTTTGTTTTGTTTTAAAAAATCATGTTCCTTCCATTTAGCAATGAACTGCAAAAGAGCAACCCCCACCCCTGAAAAAAACCACTTTTAAGTAGGATATAAAATCAAGTACATTGCTTGAGGCACTTTTGAAAGCACCTCTGTTCCAGGATGCAAGCACAGATGTGTAAGTTTCCTGATTTAGTTCCAAGCCAATACTCTTAATTAACTTCAAAATTATTTATATAGCACTCTAACATGGGGGCATAGAACAATCAAGGATGCTCTGTGCGATGTTGCTCAGTCACACTGCCACCCATAGCAGAGCTGCTAATCAAAGCCAATACTTTCATCTTGCTATTTTTTATAAGGAGTGTTGGCCTTGTTTGCAGATACCTCCCATGGGAGCTCAGCTACAAGACTGGGCATGCATGGGACAGCAAACACCCTGACAATCTGCCGCCTCTTGCAGGGCCAGCCCTCCCATGAAGTAGCCTGAAACAGGCTGCAGATTGTGGGTCCGTTCTTGAGAGCGGCACAGCAGCCCACCTAAAGGATGGCCATTGATGGCCAGCAGAAGAAGGAAGGCAAAATGGTGTCATACTACCTTCCTTTTCTAGGCAGCGGAAGAGATCTGAAAGAAGAGAGAATGTGATTTTAATAGAAAAAAAAAAGAAAGCAGAAGTAAGGGAGGGCTATTTGGTTGTACTATTTTACAGCACTATTCAGGCTATAAAATGTTATGAGCCACCACCAGTGGCATTGCTCTAGGTGGGGCAGAGCTCTAAGTTCCGCCACGCTCCAACCCTCCTTTACTCAGCAGCACGAGGCGGCCCCTCCCCCTCGACTTCAGAGCCATTCAAGGCGGCGAAAGCAACGCGCAGGAGACTCCCTGCGCGTTGCTTTCACCGCCTTGAATGGCTCCGAAGGCGAGGGGGAGGGGCCACCTCGTGCCGCTGAGTAAAGGAGGGTCAGAGTGCGGCGTTCTGCCCCCCCTCCCGTAGCAACACTACTGGCCAGCACTGACCTCTTGTGTACTTGATCTGTCCTTGAGACTATCTAGGAGGTGAAGAGGGTGAGCACATCACATGGATATTGCATAGGTAACCTTAAGAGCAAGTCTGCCCTCCTGTATCCTGCTGTATCCGTGCTCTTATTGCAGACAGCAAGTAATATTTAACTTCCTGCCGCCGCCATCTCCCAGGTCTGAGCAACTAAAAGAATTGAAAGCTTGCTTGTTGCTACCCATTTTTGATCCTAGCCAAGTATCTTGCCTCACTTTCTTAAACATCCCGCTATCTCTCTTCTTCTTTCCTGCTGGGTCATGTTTGGTGGAGGAAACTCAGCGCAGCGCAGCGCAGCGCAGCGCAGCGCAGCGCAGATTTTATTAAGAGATGTAGAAAAACAAGGGAAAGGCAGTAGTAAGATCAGCTGCACAGAGGTTTAGGTAGTTGTGGGTAAAAAGAAGCTCAGTTTGAATAGGAACAGGTTAAAGCGAGGGGGGGAGAAGGTCACCTTTTTGGCTGCGTTTTTCCTTTTACCTCAGGATCTGAAGGCATGCAGCCTGGCCTCTCTTTGCAGAAGGACATTGTACCCCTGTCTACCAGCAGACTAAGGATAGGTAATTGCTCTTCTCTCCTTTTCTAACCCTCATAACTACCCATCCCTTCTAAAATCCTCATTCCCAAGTACTTGTTTTAAACCTCCCGCTAATTCTCTTCTTCTCTCCTGCAGGGTCATCTCTGGTGGAGGAAACTCAGTACAGCTAGCAGCCTGACCCTCTCTCTTTCCTTTTTCACTTTAACCTGTTCTTGTTCAAACTGAGCTTTTACCCACAACCAGGGATGTGAATCAAGTCTCGGACTCCAAGACTTGTGTCAAGTCCCAAGTCTCTGGGTCCAAGTCTCAAGTCAAGTCCCAAGTCTTTGCCCCCAAGTCCCAAGTCTTTGGTTGTGAGTTTCTAGTCCCCATCTATTTAACGGGGAAAGTGGGTTTAAACTTGAATAAAATTGGACTTGTCGTAAAAGGCTCCAAGTCTTGAGTCGAGTCTTTTACAATCGCCGAGTCAAGTTCGAGTCAAGTCATTGACGCGACTTGAGTCCAACTCAAGTCTGAGTCAATAGACTCAATTCTACATCACTGCCCACAACCACCTAAACCTCTGTGCAACTAATCTTAAAAGTAACCACTGCTTTTCCTTGATTTTCTACATGTCTTAATAAAATCTGTCTTCTTTCTGTCTTCAGACAGAAAACTCTGTCTCGTGGTTTCTGTGACTAGCCTAATTAGAGGCACTTTGAGGTTGTTTGCTCTACTATCCAGTCAACGGCCCCAGAACAGCCATATGCTGCATTTCGGCCTCTCTAGTTATAAATTCCCCCAATTTATTTATTTATTTATTTAAGGAATTTGTAGCCCGCCTTTCTCCCGAGGGCACTCAAGGCGGCTCACAACATATTAAAATACATATAAACAGTACATAAAATACATTAAAACAGTCAATTAAACACATTAAAATAATTAATTAAAATACTTAAGATTAAAAATAAACAACCCCAGTGGGTCACCAGCATTTACATATATTAAAACCATTTGTTAAAAGGTCAGCCCAACCATGTCAGACATTAAAAGCAGTCCTGAATAAAAACGTCTTAAGGCCCCGCCGAAAGGCCTCTAAAGAGGGAGTTGTTCTTAATTCCAAGGGGAGGGAATTCCACAATTGGGGCGCCACCGCCGAGAAGGCCCTACTCCGCGCCGCCATCCCCCTCACTTCCGCCAATGGCGGCACGGTCAACAGGGCCCCCCCCTGATGACCTCAGAGTACAGGTCGGATTATAAGGAAGGAGGCGGTCCCTCAAATACCCTGGACCCGAGCCGTTAAAGGCTTTAAAAGTCAAAACTAGCACTTTGAATTGTGCCCGGAAACGAACCGGTAGCCAGTGTAGCCGCCGAAGCAACGGTCCGACTGAGTCGAACCGACAAGCCCCGGCAACCACCCGGGCCGCCGCATTCTGCACTAATTGCAGTTTCCGAACAGTCTTCAAAGGCAGCCCCACGTAGAGCGCATTGCAGTAATCTAGTCTAGATGTCACTAGGGCATGGGTCACTGTGGCCAGGTCTGCACGATCCAAGTACGGTCGCAGCTGGCGCACCAGCCGAAGCTGGGCAAAAGCCCCCCTGGCCACAGCCGCCACCTGGGAATCCAGGAGCAGCTGTGCATCCAGGAGAACCCCCAAACTGCGGACCTGCTCCTTCAGAGGGAGTACAACCCCATTCAGAGCAGGACGATGATCCAGTACCTGAGTCGTAGACTTCTGAGTTTAACAACTGAGTTTAATTCTGGGCTGGCCCATCCTGGGCCTGAGACTGTGGCTGCAATTCTATAACACTTTCCTGGGAGTAAGTCCCACTGAATGCAATGAGATTTACTTCTGAGTAGACATGCCTAGGACTGTGCTGCAGGTGTATGTGTGTGCACATGTAATGGTAGACACGTTTGTATATATATGTTTGTCATATCAACCCTTGGAAGGCACCATGTAAGGGGTGTTTTTCTATGGGCAAAATGGGATGTGGGACCCTGGCACCCTACTTTAGGGATATCTAAGCTGAAATAAAAAATGCAGTGTTGAAAAAAGAATGGAAGTGATAGCAAAACAATACACTGACAAAACTATACATACGGAATTATGTTCTGTCCAAAATAACCCACACGTTTAAATTCTTTATGGGCATTTTTTTTTTGAAGTGACAAGTGATTTTGAGCTCTCCTCTCGGGACATGCAGCAAGTCTGCTTTGAGCAAGGCAGACGGCTTCGTCTTTTGTGAGGAAGCAATCCCTCGCATTTCTGAGTAGCCCATCCTTTTATTAATCACAATAAACTATCTGAGTACATGAGTAGCAGGTATGATTGTTTCTATGAGTAGCGTGTTGGGGGGGGGGCAGAGCCTGTTGGTCAACACAAAGTTTCCATAGGGGGAAATAAGCAGATACACAGAATGGGCCCAAGAATGTATTGTTGTTGTAGCCCATCAAGAACTTTTGATGGGTCTGCCAGAGCCTCTGAGGTACAGGCATTGTGAAAGTCATCAATAGATGTGTGACTCTAAGGACAACAGATGAAATTGCCCATTTACATGCAAGGCAACAGGATCACATGGCTAATCCCCTCAGGGAAGGGAGGAAACATGTTACTTAACAATGCACATACGAGACACAGTCAATGCTGAACACATTCAGACAAAACAAATGATGTGGTAAATAGGCCAAACACTGGCTGTTGAGCGTCACAATATCAAGGGATTTTCAGACAAATATCACTAAGGAAAGAAAACCTTGGCCAGTAAACAAAGAGTCTTTACAAACATAAGGGGCACAAATCCTTAATATAAATGTTAAAGTTCTTCTGAAGTTGACCATCCAAAGCTTAAGAAACACTGAAATAAAAATTCCCGAATCATGCTGATAATAATAAGCAATGTGTTGTTTTTCCAGGATAGTTTCTAGCAGGCTTTGTTATTACTTGCATCTCTTCAGATCAAACTATTCATTATGATTGAAGAACATATGGGTTTTGGCCCTTGTTTTTTTTTTTTTATACTCTTAATTACTGTGAGGGTCCCCCCCCCCCATGCTGTGAAACCATGACAGGGATTGGGGGGGCTTTAGCTCTTTACTGTGTTTCTAACTGCAATTGCTCACCCTCCTCATGTGCTATTTAATAATTTCAAAAGAGCAAGGGGTGCCCAATTGGAGTCACATGGAGGTGAAGAACTAAAGCCCTCTTATCTCCTACTGAGGTTTCTTGGCATTTTATGCCCTCCTCAGGCTAGTTAAAAAATAACAACAAGGAACAAACTTCATAATGTGTTGTTTGGCCCTTATAGCATCCTTAGAATTCTCTTCACACAACTACTTAAGTGTGCAGTAAAAGGTAACGGTATCCCCTGCTCGAAAGCCAGCCGTGTCTGACTCTAGGGTGTGGGTGCTCATCCCCGTTTCTGGCTGAAGAGCCAGCACTGTCTAAAGATGCTTCCGTGGTCATGTGGCCGGCATGACTAATGGAATGCTGTTACCTTCCCACCGCAGCGGTACCTACAGTATTTATCTATTTGCAATGTCTTGCTTTTGAACTGCTAGGTTGGCAGGAGCAGCGGCACTTGGGTCTTGAACTGCTGTCCTACTGACCTTCCGGTCTGTAGTTCAGCATCTTAACTATTAAGCCACTGCAGCTGTTACATGTACTGCAGTAGCCATGAAAAAACCCACTTTTTAAGTGTGCAGTAGCCATGAAAAAACAACAACGACCATTCTCATGCTCATGTTGGCTCCCAATAACTTCAACGTATGCTGAGCCAGTCATGTATATACACTAGCATGTGCAGGATTTGGCCTTTGGCATGCCATTGCAAATGTCATGTGAAGGTGTTGCAGTGGTGTGCGTGCCATAGGACAAATTGTGTGCACGCTGGAAGATGCACATAGACTGAAGTGGATGGAAGCCTTCCAGGGGCAAAGCTGTTGTCCTAACTGTTGCATACTGCAGTGTGGTCATATGAATAGGCTTCCATTATTTTCCATAATGGACATAATGAACATCTTCCATAATGGCATGCAGGTTTTCATGGCTTATTTTCTGTACAGACGTGGGTTCTATGGGATTTTCAGCCATGTTAAATTGTTAGAAATTGAAGAATAAAGAAATATATCGTCCAAAACTTGCCTGAAGAAATTCCTTTTCTACTCGATCCCCAGTGATATGGGTGCCGCTTTCAAGGATTATCCAGAACAGACAGGCACAAATAATTCTTTAATCCTCTGCTTTACGTTTCCTCCCGCCTTGGGACACTGTCAAAAGCTAAAAAGAAGAACACTCAGCAACTCGCTGGTAGATGTACCGGGGGATCTACTGTTACACCGATGCAAGTTACACAGGATTGGGCTGCCAATAAAGCAAACTTGTATTTAAGTTAGAATATGTATGGAGAACAGGGACCATGTTCTCTATGTTTTTCACTGAGCCAACATTTCAAACGTCATTGTCAACCAGTTTATTTGCACCTCTGTCCCCCAAAGTCAAGATACTAATGTTTTCATATCAATTCTTCATTTGTCCAGAATGCTTATGATCTCATTTTCTATGATCAACAATCTCCCATACCTCTGAAGTGTTTCTAGTGAATTCCTCAATATGAGTTTAAATCAAAGAAATCCAGTAATTACTCAGTTACTGCAAAAAACTCTGTTTCATAGGATACATTTTTACAGGACTTTTAAATATAATTTATGAATATTTGCAAGCATAATAATTGTCTTTTCTGCTGACATTTTCAAAGCGACACTGTGATTTGTTGGGTCTCCAGAGAGTCTGAGTACAAAACTGATAATTATATTAAATATACATAGACAATAAAGAGTGTGTTTACATAACTATGCCCATAAATATCTGATTGAACAGTCATTGTTCTCAAACTCCTTTTAAGCAGCTCTCCGAGGAATCCAGTTCTAATGACATGATGGTTTAAAAGATGTTGCTCAGTCTTGTTCCATATTTAATTAACTTTCCTTTTTTAAACTTGTGATGGTGGAGACAATAACAAATAGCTCTGAAAAGAGCAAGCGAGCTTTGAAACATGAGTGAGAACTTGTCATGCTTTGTGTGACACACACCAAAGAAAATTTGCATGGAAGAGTGAGCGGCACAGAACCACCAATCTCCATGGGGAGTCCATTACTAGATCATGCTATTAGAATAAGTAATAAAAATAATTTAAAAATTCAATAATAAATCTCAATATGTCAATGCAAAAATAAAGAAGGGGTTATTGGCATGTGAGTGGGAAGGCATATAGGACATAATCCACTTGGAGCTTCTCCTGCGCAATCTTCAATTGAAATGAAAGATAAGTAAGGACTTGTGTGTTCTGAGAATCATCTGTTCACGCCAATGAATTGTTCAGATCCATTGATATGTCTAAGCAGGGGTTCTCAACCAGTGGTACTAGTACCACCAGTGGTACTTCAGCCGACTGCTGGTGGTACTCGGCCCGCCGGACCACCAGAACCCTGCTCTGATGTGGCACTTTTGGCGGCACGTTTTCGCTCCCAAGAGGCTCTTGCCTTTGGCCGAGCCCCTTTGGAATGCTGAGAAGGGCCCTCTGACCCACCCAGGGCCTCTTACCTTCGTTTTCTGGCCTCTGAAAACCTGGAAGTAACTGGCGCTGATGTCATCACCAGTCACTTCCGATGATACGCAATAGAAGAGTGGCACCGGAGGTGGTACTCAGCTGGGAAGGGGTTAAGAACCCCTGATCTAAAGCTTGGGCTCAATAATAGTAATAATAATAATAATGCAAGGGGCGGCGGCCAGAAATAGGGCCTTCTCAGTAGTAGCACCAATTTTATGGAATTCCCTCCCTTTTGACTTACGAACTGCTCCCTCCTTGGACACTTTCCGGCGAGGTCTAAAAACCTTCTTGTTCAAAGAAGCCTTCTGGGCCCTTGCCTTTTTAACATCCTGCTGGTACAGGTGGGGTGCTGCTGTTTTTATGTACTTGTTTTAATTGTAATCTTTTAAAACTGATTTTTAGATACTGTTTTTATTAATTTTCGTTAATTGTTTTTATTGTTTTAAAATGTAATTTTTTTTAATTATACTGCACTGTATTTTCGTTTTGTTGTAAGCTGCCTTGGGTCCCTTTGGGGAGAAAGGCGGGGTAAAATACTGCAAATAAATAAATAAATAAATAAACAAACAAATAGCGCTCCGTGTTCCAGCCGCATGCTATGCGCTGCGGCAAGGAGAGTCATGCTGGCCACATGACCACGGAGGCGTCTTCGGACAACGCTGGCTCTTCGGCTTTGAAATGGGGATGAGCACCACACCCTAGAGTCGGACATGGCTGGACTTAATTGTCAGGGGTCACCTTTACCTTTTTACCTAACTTATGTGACATAGCTCTTCTGTGTCAACTTGCCATTGTGATACGGTACTATGTAGATTAGAGGAGGGGCTGTAGCTCAGTAGTCGAGCACCTGCTTTGCATGCAGAAAGTTCTAGGTTCAGTCTTTGGCATCTCCAGGTAGGGCTGGGAAAGCCCCACCTGAACCCCTGGAGAACCCGCTGCTGGTGACTGTAGCCAATACTGAGCAAGATGGACCCATGGTCTAATTCAGAATGAGGCAGCTTTATATGCAAATTGTAGTTTGGTTTATTCAAGCGTCAGCGCAATTGAATGTTTAGACCGTTTGGATGAATAAGAGTGAGTGTATCTCTTATGAGTAGAAAAGAGATAATGCCTGATTTTGCTTGCTCGCCTGCCAATTACGTAGGCACTCAGCGAAGGAGCCATTGCAAAGAGAATGTTCCATTTGCTGGTAAACGTAAAGGCCACTTGAATGATAATGGAGCAGTCGCGTTTGAATGAATGCATTAGAGTGGAATCAATGTTATATTCCTGTCTATGAAGCCAAGCGCCTTCCATGGAGTCCTCTGCATCACCTGACACTATGTAGGCCCCCTGCTCATTGTGGCAACTAATATTCTGTTTTCCTCCGAAGTTATTTCTAATTGTCACCAATTATGATTCATTTGCTTTTAGGAGTCTTGCCTGTCACAATATTAACATTTGTAAGCCTTTCTTTTTGCAGTCTGTGAAAATCTGTTGTGACATCTAAATAGGGAAGGATTCAATCAAGGTGTGAATTAATTGTTAATTGTATTATAAACAGGAGGGGGGCATATGTTGGTGTGTGAGAAACACTCTTTCTCCCTTTGTCCTCCCTGGAGGACAATGAAAGCAAAAGGAGGGGTTATTCATCAGGACAAGATTACAATCAGATCCTGCCCTGTAGAAAGTGGAGCACCTTGAGCTTCTGGCACTTTTTAACAGTCCAGAAACATTTGAAGATCCTTTTGAACAACTGGTCAACACGTTAGGAACTGTCATAGTAGACCATCTACATCAGGTGTAAATTATCGGGTGGGATAATTTTGGTCTAAGAGGGTCGTGTTGGGGTATGGAAATAGGGCCATAAAACATACATGTTGTTGAAATTACCGTCCTAAGTTCTAATTTCAGTTCTGTAAAATAAATGTTTGCATTCTATTATTTTTTGAACACACAAGCACACAGAAATCACTGTCTATTTTTCTCTTCTTTTTGTTCCTGCAGCCCTAATTTGTAAATTAGAGGACTTCTGGGGAGACAAATTAGTTTTTCTTTCTGGCTGTCTCTCTTGTTTATGGCTGGTTCTTTTAGACCTGCATTGCTCCAGGATGCATGCTTGCTCATGCTCAGGTTCAGTGTGGTTGGTTGACCTGTGTGCACCTGTGCCCTTCTTTCATGCATGCACACACCGATGCAGTGCCTGGGAATGAGGTTGCTACATTTGGGTAGGCAGTGCCAGTGTCGGGTGTGTGTGCATATGGGCAGGGTCTGAGGGCTGAATTGCTAGCTATGGATGAGGCAGCCATTGGAGGGCTGGACTAGAAGCTCCTGTGGACCTGATCTGGCCCCCAGGTCTTACTTTGCCCACCTCTGATCTACCGGTGGCAATGAGATATTAGGCACTTCAAGACTGAAGGTTCTGTAATTATTATTGTAGGGCAGCCAACTGGGAAATTGAGCCAGGATGGTGTAGTGGTTTGGGAGTCGGACTTAGACCTGGAAGATCCAGGTTCAAATCCCCACTCAGCCACGAAGCTTCCTGGGTGACCTTGGGCCAGTTACTATCTCTCAGCCCCACCTACCTCACAGGGTTGTTGTGAGGACAAAAAGGAGGGGAGGAAATATGTACACCACTCTGAGCTCCTTGGAGGAAGGGTGGTATAAAAATGTGAAAAATAAATAAATAAATACTTCTATCTACACTAGTCCCTGCTGGCCTACATAGGTAACCAGAATCAGATTCATGAGGGATCAGCCTAGGTTGTGGAGTTCATACATCTGGCTTCTTGGACAGAGTGCTAAGAGAGAAGGTAAGAGGGCAACCGCACAGGTGAGGCCTTGTGGGACCCTGGCACATGGCTCGTGCCTACACAAGAGCCTATCTGGGGATGAATCCCCAAGGAGCTGATGCAGGCCCTGCCTGTAATAACGTAGGGGGCCTGAGAGCAAGTCCAACAAGTCCCTGACAGCAAGTAACTAGTAAATGTGTGTCATGAAATTAGCCATCAAATAGACCCTTCATCCAATTCAGAGGGAATGCTAGATTTTTAAGTGACCTGTCATTAAATTTAGGCTAAGCTAGGAACCCTGCAGTTCATAGGATATTTTTCTGTCTGCCTTGCACAACTTTTAAAAGTGATGATGGTTCTGCACTCAGATGGAGCCAACATTTTGCCTGATTTGTGTGGTGAACTTCCAGAAGCCTTGGCAGGGGTCAGCTGCAACCTGCATAATGTGTATGAAGGCGGCTACTTCTTCCTGTCTGACCTCTTAGCCAGTCAACCTTGTACTGGTTGGTCGGGGGGCAGGACATGCTTAGGACAGACCTGAGAAAGGAGAAGGTACTTCCCTGCTCTAGTTCATCCCTCCAGCTAATATAAACAGGAAGATGCTGAGTTTGTTTGTTGCTTTCCCTGTTCATCCATCTTTACTGTCTGACCATGCTATGCCTGGTCTCCCTTGGTTCTCGCGTTATGCTGCTACAAGTCTTAGGTTGGCTGCTGGTTGACGGAGCCAGGAAGGACTTTGACCTTGTCCCCGGATTGGGTGAAGGTGGGACTGGGTGTTTTTGCTTTCCTTATGCAAGCATCTGGGGCTTCCCTGACAAACAGTGTCTCTGTTTGACACTGGTGGGTTGATTATTTCACAACTGGGACAGTGGCTTGGGGTTTAGTGAGAGTAGGCTTTCCACAAGCACCCCTTGAGGGGCACAGTGGGTTGTAAATAGCTAGATTGCTGCCATTGAGGGCTGTGGGGTAGACCTGCAACGTTCATGATCATAAACGCCTCCTCGTCCCAAGGTTACCTAGCAATTGGGTACGGTGATACTGCCCTCTTTGTGCAAAATAATGGGCCTTCTCATTTAATAAAGTTGTGGCCTCTTTGACACCCAGCTCCACATGCTTGTCTCCTATTCTTCCACTCCCCCTGGTCTCTGTGCTGCTGGTACAATTATACTTTTCTCTCCTTCTCATTAGGGTGGCTCATTTTAGCTTTGGTGACCCACCAGGGAGGATAGCATGCCAGAGACTAAGCACACTCATACAAACAGAGCCTCTGTATTTTTTTCTGCTCTGCAAGCTGATACCCTATCTTCTGTTCTGTTTGCTAAATGCTCTGATAAGCCCCCAAGGAAAAGGCAATTCTCAGTGGGAAGTTTGAATGTCTTTCATAATCTATTTAAACAGCTTTTTAGGGTATCACCAAGAAACCAGCAACTAATGAGAAAGGTAAGTGGATTCCAGCATTTGATGCTAGGAGTGCAACTTGCTCTTCAAATCTACCAGGAGTTGAATGTGACCAGAAGATCTTTCTATTCCCTAGCCCTAAATGGCGGGACTAATCGATGCACAAAGCTATCATCACATTTGCTGGTTCTCTGTTTACTGTGTTGCAGTATTTACATAACTAGAAATTCAACAACCTTGCGTGTTTTGCAAGCTGTCATGACATAAGAAGCAAGTAATATGCTATGTTTTGCTTGCTAACATATTTTTGACATATTTTAGCTTTTGATTATGAGATTGCATCTTTCCCAGCTACCATCTGTCTCAACTCAGTGGCACAAACACAGTAGGGTGTAATATTTCTAACATACTTGAACTCAACAAGAAACATGCTATTTACAGTTTTAACCAATATGTCACGCTTTCACACATGAAGACTGAACTGCCTGCACTCCTTAAAGGTATCTGTCATAAAGAAAGAACACATCATCAGATCCAATTTGGCAGAGATGAGCAATATATTAATGGAAATGAAACTGGAGCAGATTTTTGACTTCTTATAAATAGAACTTGGCATTGTACATGCTGTGTGTACCACTGCCTGTGTTTATCCTTTTGTCAGCACAAATGAGATTTTCCTTATAAAAATATGGGACTTTTTTTTTTTTGCACTTGGCAACATATGCATAAAATTCTCAAGGCTGAAGAAAGAAACATGACACATTTTTCCTTGAAATCTCTGGCAAGCAGAGGTATTTTTACTTTGTTTCCAGCCTTCCCATCTGTGGAGATTCAGAATGTGACACTCAGCAAACTGGAAATCACACTTAAAATCTACCCTGACAGCAAAAGGCAGGCAACTCCAGTCCTTGGCGGTATACAATGTGCCGTTCTAACCACTGCTGAAGGAGTTCGGAAATATTGTGTAACTCTCAGCAATTGTGGAACACACAGATTTAGAAAGAATGTTCAGATGAGTGCAGCTGAGGATCCCAAAATGGCCTTTTTGTGGTGCATACACAAACTATGCACATACTTGGGACAAACAGGTTAATTCACATCTTGGCAACTCTTCTCTGCTGGCTTTGAACGTTCCCCCACAGGAGCAGTTAGGCTGGAGTGCTCACTGAAGCGCTCTCCCTGGCCGTGTCCTCTACTGCCATCTCTGTCAGCAGTGAGGACAAGGGACTAGAGGGTAGAGAGTCTGTGTCAGCGCTGTGGATGGAATTTAACAGGGTTGCCACCTCTGCTTGAGAGGAGGGGGGGGGAGAAGCCAGCCACTGCTCCTCCCCACAAGACAATTCATTTAAGCGCATGCAGTTCCAACGGAGGCTAAACGAAGAGGAGAAAATTCTGACGTGAATAAGGCAAAAACTAAAGCAAACATGCCGAGATGGCAGCATTAGCATTTTAGGAGGTTGAGATTTGCAAACCCCGTAATTCAGGTCACTTTCCCCACGAACCATTGCATTTCTACGAATTTTGAGTGTTGTAATACATATGGCAAAAGGAACATTCATGTCTACCTTGCTCATCTGAAATAATGAGAAATTTCAACCAAAGTCTGAGCTATGAAAGGCCAAATCACCAGGCACACATGAACGAATGAAAAAGAGCTTGTTAATTTACAAGTCAGGGTTCTTTGCAAAGGGGGGGAAAGCAGGTTAGCTCCTATTAGGGACAAAAGAAACAGCTACGTTGTGTGTAATGGTAAACTGAATTTATTTCCTCTTGGAAAACCATTCCAGTAATCTCCAGGTTCAGACCGCAGAGTAAACATTAATAACAGTAACATACAGGTTAGTTCAACTGATTCAAAAATTTGGCCATGTGACATCATTAAGGAAAGTCTTGAACACCCAAAAGCTTCAAATGGTATCCAGGAAAAAAAAGTTTCTTTGACATCTACATAACAACTATTGCATATATGGTAATGCTATCTGTCATATCGCAAGGCTTACAAATATATATACAGGCCATATTCAGCTGGGGGATTTTGCTCGGAGAGTCTGTTCATTTTAATTTTTAATTTTTTGCAAGAATCTTCAGCAATAAAAATACTCTTGAATTCATCCGTTTGTATATGAAAAGAGAGAGCTTGTAGACATAAGCTTGAACAAAAGGAAGGCCAAATAGGGTTGTAATGTATCACTGCTATTTCCTTTTTTTCTTTTCCTCTTTCTTCCTTCAAAATAACATTTTCTTTAGCCTTTTTCCTTATACGTTATTATTACTATTACTCTTTTAATCTTGCTTGAATAGGGCCCAAGTCCACTCGTCTTTATAAGACCATTTTAGTATCAGACAACATAATACATGTGCAACACTTTATATACAGGAAGTCTCTCCGGTGCTCAAAAGTTCAAACACATGAACATCCAACAGTTTTGATAATACAAGTTTTTATGGTACAATACAATGTTTCTGAATAATATACATTAACAATGAAAGTCTCGTGCAAAGAGTAAAACATGTTCCCTTTTTTTTGTCCCGCAAAGAATCCTCTCCTGAAGAAGTGAGCCTTGCACTAACTGCTATGTTGGGTCATTGTATGATTCTGTAAGAAAGAACAAAAATGAAAGGGACATGAAGTTATTGTACAGCCATGGGGAAAAAAACACATACATTAGCTAGGCTCCAAAAAGACATACGACAACAATAATAGCATGTCACTACATTAATTGGTCTAGGCACCCTTCGATGTTAACTGAATAACATTTTGCTTTGCAGTGGCACTTACTGTATATACCTGAAGGCATATTAGGTCTGGTCCAACCTGATACCTGGCTATGTGTCCATTCGCATATGTGCTGAAGTTGGCCTATAGCAGCGTTTCTCAAAGTTCTCCCTGTGAGTGTTGTTGTCGTTAAGTCGTGTCCGACCCTTCGTGATCCCATGAACCATATCCCGCCAGGCCTTCCTGTTCTCCACTATCTTCCTGAGTTCGCTCATTTTCATGTTCGTTGCATCGGTGATGCTGTCTAACCATCTCATCCTTTGCCTTCCCCTTCTCCTTTTGCCTTCAATCTTTCCCAGCATCAGAGTCTTCTCCAGAGAGTCCTCTCTTCGCATTAGGTGGCCAAAATATTTGAGTTTCAGCCTCAGTACCTGTCCTTCCAGGGAACAGTCAGGCAGACCCAAGGAGACCCAGTCAGGCAGTGGAGGTTTAACCCAGGGTAAGGGAATGAAAGTAAAGTTCCATTACCATGAGGAGACCTATGCGACTGCCCCCCACCATAGGATGCAGGGCGCACTCCGTTGGTGCAGCTGCGTTGGGGGGGGGAATTCTTTAGGATTAGGCTGTGACTTACAATGGCTGCAATCTTATGCACATTTACCTGGGAGTAAGGCCCCCTGAACACAATGTATTTACTTCTAAGTAGATGTGCATAGGATTATGCGGTTGGACAAGCAAACGTCATAACTAACTATATCTGAAAGCTGGAGAGGCCTGGGAACCATATGTTAACACCAACAACATTCATCATAGGAGCATGCATTTGGCTATAGCTAGCTGTGAAGCTGTGGGGAAAGTTCCAGATTACTCAAGTAGGTGAGTTGTCACATTCTAAAGGGGAAGAGGGGAAAAAGCAGGTTCATTATCTGATAGAATCTGAGTGAAAATTCTTCCGAAGAACAAATACGTAATTTTGTTTCATGATCCAGTGTTTTCAAGGTGAATTTTTTTCGAGGAGTTCAAACCCACTCAGCCCCCCTCAGCTTAGGGTCTTTCTTTTCTACTTTGCTGCATTTTACATTTTCTGCACTGCCTGATCTCAGCCAATCAGGGATCAGATTTGGCTACTTGACAATGTCACTGAGGGCGAACCAAATCTTCACATCAACCTCATTCTGAATGGGGTGAAAAGAAGAAACTTATCCCTGTCGTCAAAGCAACTGGGCCAATGTTTCCTGTTTGCTGACCTGTGTTGCTACTAGTATAACTGCACGGCAAGACATTCACCCTGATCCAGCTCTAGCCACGTGCAGTTTTGCAGGACTAGTTGTGACAGAATATGGTTGGGGATGCATATTTTTTTTTCCAATGGGATGTGCATCCAGATGCACCTCCCCACACACATTCTAATTAACGGCGCATGACTGGACTGGCACGTTGGCCCAGTTGCCTCAGCAATAGAAAATAAAGAGAAAAGGAAACTTCAAAGGTACACAGAAAAACCAATCAGCTTATGAAGACTCAATGCATTTTGAGTCAAAAGACTCTTCCTCAGGGGCAACTGTACCAGTTTCAGCAGAGGAGCTTCTTACAGCCTCACACTCGATCAGATTCTTTTTATTCAAAATGCTGCAATGCATAAAACTGCTGTGACATCTACAGGATGCCTTGTATCCTAGTGCTCCAAGTCCCCTGCCAAGATGTTACTGTCCCACTGGACAATGAGCTTCCTCTACTGAAAGTCTGTACGGCTGCTGTCTAGAGCTCTACTCGTTTACAAGGCTCCTCTTGCAGACTACAGCAGCAGGACAGACCACTGTTCACACATGAGGCTCTTTTCTTTCACAAAAGGAGAGCAAAGAGCGCTGCAATGCGGGGTCGTAGCGTATGTGTTTTAATGAGACCCCCTTGCTCCGTTTTTAAAACGCTAAGTCACATGCGGTCAGTTTGGGGTTTAGAAAAGCCATACAGCAGCGTGTGACACAATTGAAAGGAGCTTTTCATGTGTGCTCAGGACTCCAACCACAATGATTTTTTTAATTAAAAAAAAATGAAGGCACTAAAGTGGAAGATACAAAATAAAACCATGGAATTGCTCCCCACTCAGCCTTGCTTTGGTGTCCCACAGCCCATACAGCCTGCTGCACAATAAGATTCTCAAGAGGCAATGAAGATATAAATTCAGGAAAAAGCAGCAGGGAGGGAAAAAAAATCACTGATTAAGCCCCGACACAAACATACTCTATTCACAGCACATGGTCCTGTGGACTGGGGATCTTAAGCAGCCTCACTAATTTTAAACACTTGAGACAACACGCATGTGTGACCTCTTTACTTTGTACCGAGCATCAATGGGCTAGGGAGAAATACCGGGCTAGGGAGAAAGGCTGTTTTATATAAACTAAAAGGAAGAGCACACCACAGATCTAACATTTATGAGACAAAGAGGTGAAAGATGGGAGGAAAGAGATAAGGAAAGGAGAAAAATTCTTTAATCCCACAGAGAGCTACATTATATTCAGCAACAACAAAAAAAGTTGTCTATCGAAGACCCCATGTCTAAGTGACTGAAAATTGCAACCATTAATCCCAGTTATGAACTGTTGGAGATTGTGTTTTAAGGGTGTTTTTTTTCGCTAAAGAAAGTTGTGTTTAAAAATTTAGGACAAAATTTTCCTCTATTATCCACACAGCAATTCTCAACACTGATATTCTCCTCTTTCCATGTGCTCCGGACTCCCACGTCCATGCCAATGGGAGTTGACACAAGTGCGGAAATCAGAAGATGGAGCTCCTGTTGACATGAACATGGGAGTCTGTAGTGCACAGGGAGAACCGATATTAAAGTTAAGAGCTTCTGTGTAGCCTTGAGAGCGGAATTTGCCCTTAACAGGACATACAGTATATTTGAGGACAGATGTTTTCAAAATTGCTCTTCTGGAAAACATGCAATACTGAATAACTTCCCTGACTTCATTCATTTTCTCATATGTAAAATTCAGCACAGCCAGAAGACATCAACTCTATTACCTGCTTTTAACTCTGTACTGATATATCCCCACTGTATCGGCGCTACCATTTTCATCATATTGGAAGCTCTTTATGATTTGATGTAGATACTGCCAGATTGAAGAGGGAGATACCGTATTTATTGGCGTATAAGACACACTTTTTTGTCTAAATTTGTGACCCAAAATAGTAGGGTGCGTCTTATACGCCAATAGTAAAAAAAAATCCCTCCCTCCCCCGCCCGTTTTAAAGCATTTTTGGGCTTACCGGGGTTTTTCCGGAGCAGGAGAGCTCCCTTGTGCTTTCTTCCCTGGCTAATCTATCCGATCTACAGCTGTTTGTCTGGTTTAATTTATGCACGAGCTTGAGTTGAGCTTCTCAGCAGCCAGCAGAGGGCGCTGTGCTTAGTTCAGTTCAGCTGAGCTGCAGAAGGCCTTTCCTCCGATGCTGAATCAGCTATGGTAAGCTTCTGAACTGGGCCTAGTTGGGAAGGCTTTGGAAACTGTGCTTAGGTTAGGTTAGGTTAGGTTAGGTGGGGTGGGGGAAAAGAGTTGGGGTGGGGGAAAAGTGTTCAGCTGAGCTGCAGAGGGCGTGGTCTTCCCAGCTCTCCTCGGAAGGGTAAGCTTCTGAACTGGGCCTAGTTGGGAGGCTTTGGAAACTTTGCATAGGTGGGGTGGGGTAAGGTTGAGTCTGGTTTTTTTTTTTTTGTACTTTTATGTTTTTTACTTTGGAAACTGTGCATGGGTGGGGTGGGGTGAAAGAGTTTAGTCTGGGGGGTTTTTGTACTTGGAGTAAATGTTTTTTACTTTGGAAACTGCATGGGTGGGTTGGGGGGAAAAGAGTTGAGTCTGGGTTTTTTTTGTACTTGTACATTTATGTTCTGGTGCATTTTGTTCATGTGTCTTATTGCTGTGTGTTTTAAAAGAGATCCTGGTATTTTTGTGCAATTTATGTAAATTAGCTAATTAAGCAGCCAAGCAGTAAGTGGCCAAGTGGCCCAAAAATGCTTTAAATCTTTTTTTCTTGAAACCCAGGGCCAAAAGGAAGGTGCGTCTTATACGCAGGTGTGTCTTATACGCCGATAAATATGGTAAGTGGATTGGAACTAATATACCTTGTGCCATTTGAAATTGACAGTAATACTGAGCAACTGCATAGACCTTGTGCCATTTGAAATTGACAGTAATACTGAGCAACTGCATAGCACTTTTGGAGTGTGCAAAGTGCTTTACATGTATTATCTTGATATAAGCCTTACAACCACCACCTGTATGGTAAGTATATCATCATCATCATCATCATCCCCATATTGCCCATGAGGGCTGATACTGAGAGGGAGTGGCTTGGCTAAGTTAATGACAGAGGCAAGACTCGACCCAAGACAGTCCTGATTCATAACTCAGTCTCAGACCCTCTATGCTATATGTTTATTGACATTCTGTGGTACAGCCTGATGTCAGCACATGCTAAAGATCCCCAAATACTAACTAGTGAATTTTACGACAAGGGTAATAGCCCATTGAAACTACTTACATGCATAACCATATACTATATTTATTTTATTTTAATTTATTTAAAGAATGTATACCCTGCCTTTCTCCCGACATGTTGAAATGGTACAATGTACAGAAAACAAATAAAAAACAAAGCAATGAAACATTTAAAACAAACAAACACACACCAGTGGGTCACCTTAAAATTACATTAGATTAAAAAGTTGGCAATTGAATGCCAACCTAAATAAAAACGTCTTGAGGCCCTGCCGAAAGCTCTCTAAAGAAGGAACCGTTCTTAATTCCAGGAGGAGGGAATTCCACAATTGGAGTGCCACCACCGAGAAGGTCGTATTTCTCACTGCCATCCCCCTCACCTCCATCAATGGCGGCACAGTTAACAGGGCCCCCCCGATGACCTCAGAGGACGGGTCAGATTATAAGGAAGGAGGCGGTCCCTCAAATACCCTCAAATACCCTGGACCCGAGCAGTAAAGGGCTTTAAAAGTAAAAACTAGCACTTTGAATTGTGCCTGGAAACGAACCGGCAGCCAGTGTAGCTGCCAAAGCAACGGCCCGACTGAGTCGAACCAACAAGCCCCGGTAACCACACGGGCAGCCATATTCTGCACTAGTTCATGCACTAGACCACTGTGGTCCAACACGCGGGCCCCCGGGGGCTTCTCCTGCGGCTCCCGGGGGCTTCTCCCTCCCCCCAGCAAAGGCACTCAGCGCCGACCCCTCTCGAGCCTTCCATCCCGATCCGCTCTCTTCCTGAAACTCAGGAAGAGAGCGGTCGGGCTGACTGCCTTGGGAGAAGTCACCCCAGGCCCAGCATTCCTTGCTCTCCACTGACGCTCGTAAAAGCGCTTTTCTGATTGTCAGCGTGGGTGGGGCATGCTGGAGAGTTTGTCGGCTTGAAGCACTTACCCCATGCTCCAGCTGGAACGTGGGCAAGTGCTTCAAGCCGACAAACTTGACTCTGCTGCTCTCGGAGCCCCCTCCCTTCTCCTGCCGCAATTACAGAAGAGCCCCCCAAGTGAGTCCCAGCTGGCTGGAGTATTTGCTATCGCTGCACAGTGCACTCGGAAGGAGTATTCCGAAGCTTCCAGCTAGTCGCACAGGCGCACAACGCAGCTGGCTGGAAGCTTTGGAATACAGTACTCCAGCATTTCCCGCCACAGTTCCTCCTCACGGCCGCATGCTTCCCTGCTGCATTGTCCGAGAACTCAGTCAGGGTGAGAAAGAGACTCACGACTCTCTCCTCCAGCTCTTGAGGAACACAGAAAACAGCGCGCCCAGCCTGGCTGTTCCGGTGACTACAGTGAAGAGGCTCGCTCAGTAAAGCTCCTCTCCGTAGCCACCACTCCTGGGAAGTATGGAAGTTCGTGCCTTGCCCGGCTGCCACGCACCATCAGCAGATCCCTCAATGCTGCAAGTTTGGTGTCGGGGAGACTCCACAATGCCTGGGGTAAGTGCTGGGGGGGGGGGTTCAGAGCTGCTGGGCAGGATAGGTGACTGGAGAAAAATTGCCAGTGCAATCCTATGCATTTCTACTCAGAAGTAAGTCCCATTGTATTCAGTGGGGCTTGCTCCCAGGAAAGTGAATACCTGTCTGTGTTCTGTCTTGATTTGTGTAATGGGCCTTTGGGCTATTTACAGCTAATTGGAGATTGTTGAGGATGTGTTGGAGTATGCTAATGAAGGTGCTCCAAGTCCTGTGATTGACCATTCTGATAGTATCCTCACCTATCAGCATGTTTTCACTAGAACAGGACTTTGTTTGCAGGCATGTAACCATGCTTGTTTGTTTACCAGTCTGTTCAGGGATATTGCTATGGTTTTGTTTCGCAGCTTGGCAAGCTTTTTTCCCCCTCTGGATTCTGCAGCCCTCCATATTTAGACCTTATCAGTAGGCAGTATTTGATATTCCTATGTAGGGTTACCAGAAACGCCCGGCACTCGGCCGGGACTGGGGTGTGTGGCCGGGGGCGTGGCCGAGGGCGGGGACTTCCTCCCTTGAGGCTGGGAGCTCTCCGGAACAGCCCGAGTAAACTCGGTCCGTTCCGGAGAGCTCCCAGGCTCGTCGCGTACTTGCGCGACGCTGGGAGCTCTCCGGAACAGCCCGAGTAAACTCGGTCCGTTCCGGAGAGCTCCCAGGCTCGTCGCGTATTTGCGCGACGCTGGGAGCTCTCCGGAACAGCCCGAGTAAACTCGGGCTGTTCCGCAGAGCTCCCAGCTCTCCGGAACGGCCCGAGTGAACTTGGGCATTTCCGGAGAGCTCCCAGCGTCGCGCAAATACGCGACGAGACTGAGAGCTCTCCGGAACGGACCGAGTGAACTCGGGCTGTTCCGGAGAGCTCCCAGCGTCGCGCAAATACGCGACGAGACTGAGAGCTCTCCGGAACGGACCGAGTGAACTCGGGCTGTTCCGGAGAGCTCCCAGCGTTGAGTGCTTCCAGTCTCGCGCAAACGCGCGAGACTAGGAAGATTAGGGACAGAGACGTGCTGCAGCAGGCAGCACAGTCTCAGAAGTGCTCCGGCCGGCCGCGATGCAGCCAGCCGGCCGGGGCCGGGACTAAAGTACAGTTGGGGGGGGGACGGGGGGACAAAAGGGGCTTACCGGGAGTTTCCCGGTCATTTCCGGGACGATGGTAAGCCTATTCCTATGAAAACTTCATCACTTTTCTTAATAGTTTTGCAAAAATGTGCTCCCTTCATTTGCTTTCATCATGTGTTTCCAGCTGATGAAATTGTTCAGAGATGAGGGTGGGGTGGTGATGCATCTGTTGATCTTATGCAAGGAAAGGTCTCTGAAAATGCAAGGCAGCTAACCATCCTTGGGGTCTCTGACTTTTGCAGCCTGCTGTTTTAGGTTTTTTTTCTTATCTTTGAAAACTCTGGCTGGTGTGTGAGCAAGACTTACAGCCCAATCATAAGCATGTCTACTCAGAAGTAAGTCCCATTATAGTCAATGGGGCTTACTCTCAGATAAGTATGGATAAGATTGTAGCCACAGTTTTCTAAGCTGGACTTGCAATTAGTGCAGTGGTCTGACAAACTGTGTGGTTCTGATAAGTGTAGTTTTGATAAACTGAGATGCTGACGTTTGCATAACATTTGTTTTGGCAACTCTCAATCCAGGACATTATGTGTCAAGGTTGTAATTAGGCTATTGTTCCTTTCTGCCTCACTTTGCTATTGTAAAATGGCTGAAATATATTCAGTATATTTGCTTATTGCTGCATTCTCAGAAAAACAAATAAAATGCCATGAGATGCTCTCTCTTTCATACAGTCAACATTAATACAATTTAATACAGGCTTTTTATTTGCTTTTTTGTTAACTGGTTTCTATATTTTGATTAAAAATGAGGGGGAAATTTTGAAAAAAAGAACACCTTCACATAAGTGGGGGATATCTGGAGGTTAATGTTGGGGAGCTAGTATAGTAATTATGGGGTAGGGGAGTAGAAAATGGGGAGAAATCTGGGGGTCAATGTTGGGGCTATTATGAGGTGAAGCGAAGAGTTGAGGTGGTGAAAATGTGGGTGGGAGGGAGGGAGGTAAGTTGTGGGAAACTCAGGTTGAGGGGTTGCCTGCCTCTCTGTTTTGTGCATTTGCTTGCCCACCTGCACCGTTGTGCACTTGTCCTGGCTGCCCCCCAGTGCTTGCAAACAGTCCACTGTTAGGGCAAACGTCTGGGCTTCTCCTGCTGGGTTGTGTGAGCATTGAGCGCCTGCCTCACAACGTCCCTTTCTCAACAGGCTGTTCTAGCGAGAGGAGCAAGGCAAGGAAACAGCAGGGAAAGAGAGAAGGACTACTATACTTTTTATTTTATTATTACCCAATTATTTATTATTATTATGTACCATGCATCACCAGATGACAGGAAAAAATGTATTTCGGGTCACGGTCAAAAAGGTTTGGGAACCACTGCGTTAAATCCTGTGCTATAAATATTGCCAAAGCTTGTGCATTGGTCATTATTATTAATTACATGTGCATTGTAATTATTATTAATTAATTAATAATTTAATTCATTGTGCGGCCCCCGAGTTCCGTGTCAAAGTCGGCATGTGGCCCTCGAGGTACGAAAAGTTGGACCACCCTGCACTAGACAGTCCCATGTAGAGTGCATTACAGAAATATAATCTAGATGTCACTAGGGATGAATCACTGTGGCCAGGTCTGCACAATCCAAGTACGGTCACAGCTGGCGCACCAGTCGAAGCTGGGCAAAAGTCCCCCTGACCACAGCCACCACCTGGGAATCTAGGAGCAGCTGCGCTTCCAGGAGAACCCCCAAGTTATCGCGTTTTAGGTTCCAGAAGCACACATTTCCCTGACAGGCAGCCCAATCCTACCTAACATTTCCCGCACCAATGCAATGGCGCAGGGGCGTTGCTACAGCGTGGGGGGGGGGGTGGCGGCCGCTGAGGGGTGACACGTATCACCCCCACTGCTGCGTGTCACCCTCCGAGGCCAGAGAAGGCCTTGGCACGTCGTCTTTAGCCAGCGGCTGGGCCTCTTCAAAGAAGGCCCTCAGCGGCGGCTTTTTGAGCATGCAAAAAACGCCGCTGAGGGCAATTTTTTTGGGGGGTGCACGAGGGGTCACTGGGAGGGTGACGCGTGCTGGCGACGCATGCCTGGGGGGGTGAAGTGCCCCCGCCCTAGGGTGACGCACAGCCTAGTGACGCCACTGCATGGCGCCCAGTGCAGGCTATGCTGCATCTTGTGGGGAAATTCAGGAGGTGGGAGGTCTCCTCGAGGAGGTGGAAGTGGGAGGTCTCCTCGAGGCAAGGGGACATTCGTTCCCTTGCCCAGAGGAAATCCCCAGCCCCCGCAATGGGTCTACTTGGACCTGCACCTGCCACATGGCTGGCGCAGGTTCACGTGCACCTGTATTGGCAGATTGGGCTTGAGAAGGGGGCTAGGATACAGCATATGCCAGCACCACCAATCCCGTCCCCCTCCTGGGCTTGATCCACCCACCCCTGTCCCCGTCCCGCCTCCTCACCACCCTCCCCCCACCAGCGCCAGATAGGATTATGCAGTAATTATGCATGCGCGAAAAAGCTAATAAATGAAGGGTCGATACACTGGGCCTTCTCAGAAGGCCCCGGACCACCGGATGGGGCGGACGCTCCGAGGCCTTCTTCCGGCCTCGGAGCCTCCGTGCGGAACGGGGGCAACGTGCGCGGATGTGCGCGCGTCACCCTTTGCGCGTGTCACCCCCCGGCGAGGCGCCTGCTTGGAGCATCGGACAAGAGTGCTTCTACAGTAGGAAAGCCAAGGTCCCCACCACAAGTGGGTGAACTGCATTCATGGCCTGTTCCTTGGCTAACCCCTTGCATGTAGCCCTTGATTCAGGCTACAGAGAGCTGCTCCTAGCCGTAGGCTTTTGTTTTGCCTGAACCACCTACCGGTAAGTGTCCTAAGCCCTTCTCTCTTCATCCCCACTAATCCTCCCTTCATTCTCCATCTCTCCCATTTTCAACTCCAAAACCTTCTTTTCTTCCCTGGGTTCCTCTGGGAATCCCAGCGAAATTTCCCTATGTCCCTTCTCCCCACACGTTTCCTCCCTCTTTGCTCTTCCCCTTTCTTCTTCTACAGAGTTCCTCTCTCCTCCCTTCTCTTAGTCTTCCCTCTTTTAACCGCTTTCCCCAGAGCTCCACTGATTATGATTGTTGAATGTAGAATTCCTCCTGTATAGATTAAGGTTCTGCTACCTCATTCAATCAACCATCTTTGCTGGTTTTTGAGCACTTTAGTAAATTTTGTGCACCCACCCTCATTTCTTTTTCACTTTCACTGCTGAATTATACAGTTGCGCCACTGGCCATTACACTGGGTCCCCACACGTGATTGCTTTCCCCCTGTGTGCGCATGTTATTTGTGTTTTAAACAGCACTGCCGGTAACAACAGTGGCTAAAGAAAATCTCCTAGCAAAGAGACAAGGTTTGGTTTGTTTGTTTTTTGCAAGGGCTGTTTGACCCCCCCCCCCATTTACCTGAACAAAATTCTCACAGTCTTTAAAGGGGGGGGGGAGAAAGAAAAAAACTACCAAGGGGGAAAATAAACACCAACCCACCAAGCTTCCACTAATTCACTACCCCATTAGAATCCCTAATGTGAAGTGCAGTTGCATTCAATTTAAATGAGACATTTTGAAGCTGAATTGAAATAGAATGCAATTGTTGCTCAAAAGCAGATTACAAATAAAGAAATATAAAGATTAAATGGGGATGTTATTGTTCAACAGATGGTGACAGTATCTCAGCAGCATGCTTTTCCCCTCCTTAATTCAAGAAAGCGTACACCAGTAATCAATCATCACTGATTAACTAATTATGGTATACTAACATTTTACAATTTATGGGAACTCTACATTGAAAAACTCAGCTCTGCTCCAGCTTCCTCCCCTTTTCTGTAAGCCTTCTGCATTCCAATACAGTCTCAGGTTGTAAAACAGATTTCTACATTACTAACCTTTAAGCACCACTTTTTTTAAAAAACAAAACAAAAGCAATTGGTTTCCAACAGGCTGGATAATAAGTCTTTTGACCTGCATTCTTCTCTGACCCATTAAGGTCACCTCTGTGCTGGGGCATATAGCTGACTTAGGAAATGCCTGCAAGTCCTGCATTTCATCTCCTGCCCACTCAAAATAAAGCTTTCTTTAAATGTGTCTGTACGGGTCCCAGAAGACCAGGGAGGCATCCCTGTAGTGGGCAATGGAGGGACAGAAGCTTCTGCCTTTATTAATGAATGCAGACCATTATGAGTCTGGCTGGCTCCTGCGCTGTTCCCAGAAGCATATACTGTACGTGACTTAAAATGCTAGAATATTGACACAAAGCGAGCCAGGCAACCCTAAGGAAAATTACTCCTTGGATATAATGTAGGCTCGTAATAGCTATTAGAGTACAAAATAAAACCCTCCGGGATCAAACTGACATATACAGCATTCTACCTACTCCTCAAACATTAGAAGAATTTCTTTGTGAAGGCATTCTCAAGGACAGCATTAAACTGACTTTTGTAGCAATCTGCAACAGCTTTTTGGCTTACAGCTTTTAGTACTAAATCTCTAGTTTGAATCAATATAAGTACTATATCCTCCACATTAATCAATACATTTGGTTCAATACACATTCTATTAAATTATACTTTCTAATCAAGATTTTCTGCTTCTATCCCCTCATTCCTCCCTCCCACCAAACTTCTTACTGATAGTTTTCAATTTGTCCTCGGAGAACGGCAGACTTGTTGTTACCGGCAGTGCTTGGTGGAGGGATGGGGGAGAAAAGTAAAAATGGGCAGATCCAGCAGAACCTTAGTTAAAAGCCCTAATGCTAATTTAATTCCATTGGCACTCAGATTTACAAAAAATCCAGTATAATATGTCATCACTTTCGTAGATACCAGGACAGGATCACTCCTAGATGAGGGGGTGAAAAGGCCAAGACCATGAAAAACAAACCTGGCTTGGTCAAAGGTGCACAAATCCAGAGGGGAAAAGTTTTGGTGTTTTGCTAAATAAAGACAGACGTGAGGATGAAAGAAGGGAGAAGAACCACGCTCAAAGATGCTGTTTTTTGTGGTGAATTGAGTGGGAAGGTGTTTGCCCTTGATAGGCTTTAAAAGGGGATTAATTTAGACAAATGCATAGAGGTCAAGTCTACCAATGGCTACTAGTCAGGAAGGCTATGTGCAACCTTCAGGTTCAGAGGCAGTGTGCTTCTGAATACCCAGTGGCAGGGAGAAGGCTATGCCTTCACCTCCTGCTTGTGGACTTCCCAGAGACATCTGCTAGGCCACTGTGGAAAACCAGAAGACTAGAAGGGCCTTCGGCCTGATCCAGAATATTTACAGAAAATCTTGTTCTAAGGAGCATCTGCCAAACAACCAAGGAGATACTGGCAGCGCAATCCTATCCAACTTACACCACCGGTGTAACCAGCAAGGGACGGCAGGGCAGGAGGCTTGGGAGGGGAGATTTAAATCCCCTTTGAATCCCCCTTTCGAGGGGATTTGAATCTCCTTTCTGGGCCTCCCGTTCTCACTGCACCGCTGGTTACACCGGTGGTGTAAGTTGGATAGGATTGTGCTGTTAGATTGGTAAAACACTTCGATATGTTACTCTAAAGCAGCTGTTCCCAATCTGGGGGTCGCGACCCCTCAGGAAAGCTGCCAGGAACCGTTCCCGGTCCCTACCCCCTTAAGGGGGGTGGCAACCCAACGGTGACCTCGGAAGGTCACTTCCGGGTTCTCATCATCGCTTATCACGGGTAAGTGGAAAAAACCCTTTTTTACTTACTTGTCAGTGGCGGTGACAGGAACCCAGAAGTGACCTTCCGATGTCACCATTGGTTCACTGCCCCCCTTAAGACTTGCGACGGGTTGAGAAAAGAGACCCTATATAGGATCTTAATCGAGTTCTTCAAAAATGGGAGAAATATTTCAAGCACAAAGCTACAGCGGAGAGGCTGTAAACCACACTGAAACGGCAGAGAGATGATGTAGGACTTTCTTGATGTCAATCTCACTCCTGCCACAAACTTACTAGGAAGTTTTTGGCAAGTCACTCCCTCTTAGCCTCAGCTTCCCTGCTACAATATGAGGATAATAATACTCATATTGAAGAGTTGTTGTAAAGGTTACATTTAGGATAATACAAGTAAAGTGCTTTACACATTTGTAAAGTGCCGAGTGTTATTAAATGACCTTGTTGAATTAGGGCCTTATTAATTATAAGTAGCATAATTTAGTGCCTAAGCATGAATGCTATTGCATTCTTTGGGTACTGCTTTCTGTTTACATATTTTCTTTCTTGACATGTGCGCAACACTGCATTATGGTCTCTGCTCTGAATTTCAACGATTCTTTCTTTCCTTCGGTTCAATCACTATGAACCATACAAAGAAAGTGCTGAATTTCTTCTGACATTTAACACCATTCTCTGCAACAACATCTAACACTCTCTGACTGACATTATATCATCACATAAAAAGGTGAAAGAGCATAGCATAGCAGAAGTCAAGCTCAGAACTGTATAGAAAGTGAGGCTAGAAACGGACATCTTCATGATCTATCATTCAGCTTGCTGATTGCAACATACTTGGAACTTTACAGTCATCATGTTTACTCTTTGCTTCCTGACATTAACATCCGAGAAGGAAATGTGTTTTGGTTTCAAATGATCCCAACCTAGCTTTGGTTAACCACTGGGTTGTTTCAAGGCATGCAGACTGGCAATTCCTGTATCAACTGTGAGAAAAACATGCCAAGGTTTTTGTTTAACTCTTTCTACAGGTAGTACTGGCCTGGACATTAAAAACAATAACAAAAACCCAAACAAACCTGTGAGCAACCCATCTTATTTAAATGAACTGATTGAGCAGCAATAGAACATTATACACTGAGCAGTAAGTCAAAATTGATGTTGAGGAAAGTGGGTTTTCTTGTGGCAGAACTATGTGTGGGCTCCACCTATGGCAGTGGTTCCCAAACTGTGAGGCATGGCTCCCAGGGGAGCCGTGGAAGAATGGCTTCAGGTTCTCTGCAGAGGGAAGGCAGAAGAAGGGGGCGCCCCAGTCAACATACCCCTACCCCACTTCTAATTGGGCCTATAGAAAGGGGAGAAGTTACCTTCACAGAAGTTATTCACAGAAGAGGTGAAATTGGGGGGAAAGCTTCACCTGATGGCTTTCTGCCTGTCATGTAACAATGTAATGGGGAGCCGCGGCCAATGGTCACCAATGATCAAGGGCCTGCAGGTCGAAAAAGTTTGGGAAACACTGACCTATGTGAATGTTTTTAAATGGAGCACTGAAAAGAAGTTTCAGTAATTTCAAATCTCATCAGTTGCAACATGTTTTGGGATGGGGGAGGAATGGTAAGTTGCAATACTGTGGTTGAAATGGTCATTTCTGAACTGCGAATAGTTTGCTAGATGGAGCTGCTCCCATGCAGTGGCATTTTAAGCAGTTTGCCACCATGCTGCAAAAGCAAAGGTTTATGGACACAGGGTTACCTCAAAACTAGATACACTATGCAAACTCTGTTCAGATGTCACAACCAGTCATGATTTGGCCACTGAGAACAGGCTCCAAGGTCACCTCTAGAAGGTGTTCCACATACTTCAGTTCCTTTTGTTTACCTCCTGGTTCATATACCGTAGTTTGTCCGGATGTCTCAACTGAACAAACTATGGTACCTGCAAGTCTCCATGCTTACAAAATGCCAGAAGTGCCTGGCAATCCCTCACCATGCTGCCAACACACTCTGTTTTTGGACCTCACTCTCCCTCTGGACAGTGTTTGTCTGCACTGGGCAAATGCAGCCGACAGGAAGAGATTCTCCCTGTGATCGCGAACATTTAGCAGTTCAGCATTCCCAATCACGGGAGGAAACTCTTGTGTAGACAAATGCTGTCCATGGGGAGAGTGGGGGGCAGGGTGGAGTGTGGCAGTGGCGGGGCTGGGTGTCATAGTCACACTGTCCCTCCCCACATTCCTTCTTCACTGTAAGTTTACCTCCAGACAAGAAATTGTAGCCAAATTTTAAATGGTATTTTCAATTTGGTTTGGAGGTAAAGTTTTATCCTAAAACTAACTCGGCCTCTGATGAAACAAGACACTTTCTAACTGTGTTTTAATACATCTGATGGAATGCAGACTTTGTAAATTCAAGGGGTGGGAATGTGGCAAGCAAGTCACCACCTTCCCCAGGCTCCTTGCACACGCACGCACGCGCGCGCGCGCACGCACGCACACACAGTGACTGTGTGAGGTCCCGGCCGTTGCAAAAGAAAACAGAAGCCAGTAAAGGATGATTCCACGACGTCTCTGTGCCACAGCTCCAGTACGGTAATGTGGGACAGAAGGCTTTGATAGGCGAGACCATCTAATCAAATATTCAAGGATTAAGCCAGTCCGTTATGGACAGATGTGTTCATGTGCCAGTTGTTGCTATGCTTCAATTTTTTTCCTTGTAATGTTTAATTTATCATGCTGGTGCTTTTTAAACTAGAACATCTGTAAACAAGTTTAAGTACGACCTCTCTCATTTTACATCCGTGTGTCGTGCTCCTTCTCCGTGCCTTAATTTTAGATACCTTCAAGACAAATAAATCTGTGGCAGGGAAAGAATGAGAAATCAGGATACTTGACAGCCTCTCTAAGGTGTTTATCTTTTATGTGAACACGCTTCCCCTACTTCCCTAGTTCTGGTTATAGAACCGACTCTGGGAACTCAAGCCATGGTATGTACACACTTCTTTATAGGTCAACACCAATTAAACAAACTACTGAAAAATATTTAACAGCTTGGTGTAGTAATTAGTGGCAAATAACGGGAGCTTAAATTGATAAGCACACAGATGTTTTTAAAGACTAAGCCAGCAATAATGTCTTTCACATCAATTCAACAAGCTTTGTGTTTCTATACGTGGCATTAAAAGAGAAGTTCTAAGCAGTTTCCTTGCCAAGCTCCCATTCTGCTCAAAACAGGATCACATCTAACTACAAGGGTCACTACATTGATTTCAAGCCTTTACTTGTCTGGTGGCCTTGCAATTTAAGCATTCAAAAGATCACTTAATTAAAAGGGAGGGAAACTGCTAACTTGTGATTTGAATGCTAAGGGTGATTTTTATAACAATGGAACCCATACAAAACATTCTTGGAGTCAACATTGTAAATTATCTATCTGCACCACTTACTTAAAAATGTGGCCCCCTAGCCCACCCACTTCTCACAACCTATATATCCTAGGTAGGACAGGGGGTTAATTTACTTCCTTGTCTGCAGACACCTCTGATGTGATGCACATTGCAGCACTGTATAAAGAAACATTATCCTTTTGGGCTATATAAAAATAGACACCACCTTTTCCCTCAAGAACGGTCTGCGCATGCGCTAAAAATGTTATAAATAATGTTCGTGCAGCGGGCCTTCCTCAGAAGGCCCAGGAGCGCAGGCCCGGGAGGACGGTCCGAGGCCTTCTTCCAGCCTCGGAGCCTCCTGGGCGACGCGCGCAGGGGAGGTGACGCGCGCGTCACCCTTCTGTGCACGTCACCTGGTGGTGTCCCACCCCCCGCCTCGCGCTAGTAACGTCAGTGATGATGTCATCGCCAGTCACTTCCGGTGGTACGCAGCAGGAGAGTGGCGCTGGAGATGGTACTCAGCCAGGAAGGGGTTGAGAACCCCTGCTGTAGAACAATACAGCTCACTGAACTCTACAGAGTGCAGGGCTGGCTTGGGGCATTTTAGAACCTTGGCAAAATACTCTATGATCAGTACCATTTCTGGGGGTTCCTCCTCTTCTTTTCCACCCGCATTTCCACCTTGGTGGTCCACCTGCTACTCCCTTCCCCTGCCAGAGTCTCCTGTCAATGTTCTATTCTCTGTCACTCTCACTGAGAGTCAACAGGAGAGCTGAGGCTACATCCCATCTACCTACTAACATCGGGATCTCCTTGCCTACGGCCCAGTTCTTCCTTTCCTCCCTGGTGGCGCCAATTCTGAGCTATAGAAGCAAGTGAACTATGGCAGCACAGGAAAGAGAAAGCCTCCGTATTTTGCTGCTACAGAAAAAAGTGATTTTTCACAGTGTTTTAAATTGTTGAAAATGGGATCTCTGCATAGGACGGTTAAACATATTTAGACGGGTTGCTGAAAGCAAATCTGGTCTTTAACCTTCTCAAGTGATGGATCTTTGACTGGGAGAGATTTTGACCCGATTGTTGGAAGTGCCTTGGTAGTGGTTGCCTGTACATGCACCTCTTCTCTCCAGAAGGCTCTGAACTATGTTTAATAATGAATACAAATGTAGTGAAACTGACAAACTTTTCAGAAGGTCAAGACATTCAGAAGATGCTGCTTTAAAAAGTGCTCAGTTTTCTTACACTTCTAAAACACAAACAGAGAAGAGAGAAACTAGCATGAGCTTGCTGTGACATGTTATAAAAGACAGTAACATTTTATGCCCTTGTTGTGGATCTTGGTTGTAAACTTGTAGTGTCCTCATTCTCAGCTGCCTTGCCCCTGGTGTAATCACTTACACTTGTGCAAAGTGAGTGGAAAATGCTACCAAAGCAGAGTGCTGGAGTTTTATAGCTACTCTGCTCAGCTGTGACTGACTGCTCATGGGGCGAAGGCAATAGAAAATGGTGCACGAAATTTTACTGATTTTTGTGGAAACAACTATTACCATATCCCCCTTTACAGTTATCAGTCAGCATCTTTCCTCCTCTTGAGAGCTGTTCCAGTCCCCTCAAAATAATTGATATCTCTTGCGTACGGAAGTCTATGTTCAGCATGTCCAAGGCTCTCATTGCCATAACACTAGAGCATCTCACAATCTACAGTGTATTCATCCTGCCAATGTACCAAGATATGATAGGAGCAAATCATGCTGAAACACAGTCCAAATGGGTGCATTCACATAAACAACCTCTCTCTCTCTCTCTCTCTCTCTCTCTCTCTCTCTCTCTCTCACACACACACACACACACACACACACACACACACACACAGATCTGGCAGTTCAGGAGTTAATCAGAATTGGAGACAAGGGATATTGGCTTTCCACATCAAAACATGCCTTAATCCTACTGAGTCCTTGCGCCGGCAGAGTGCGTGCTCCGCCGTTGCTAGCCATCGCAAAAGTTCTGTAAAGCACTTTGTGACAATGTGCCTGAAAGCAGCACCGGCAGAAAGGCCGGAGCCTTCCCGCTGGTATGTGGAGCAACACCCGCTGGAGCAGGTAAGCCCATGTGGGAGGCGGAACAGGGCGGAGGGAAGGCGGTGATGGGGATGGGTGGATCAGGCCTGGGAGAAGAGTAGGATCGGCAGTGCCAGTGCGTGCTGTATCCTATCTCCCTTCCCGGGCCCAATCCGGCAATACGGATCAATGCAGATGTGCACCAGTGATTTGTCCCCTTGCGCCAAGGAGACTTTCCACCTGCTAAACTCCCCCACAAGATGCAGTGTAGCCCCTGCTGCACTGGCGTGGGGAAGTTTAGGTAGGATTGGGCTGTTAGTCACAAGATGATCATCGGGATCATACCATATGTTTAGATCAGTGGTCCCCAATCTCTCCCCTGCCGCAACTCATCTGGTTCTTTTACTTCTGTGAATCTGGAAGTAAATCAGAAGTGACTTCTGATCTCTGCCAGAGGCGTTCTGAGGTCCGCAGAAGCCCAGGGAGTGTATCCCGGGCCTGGAGCGACCAGGGAGTGGCCTCCAATTGCGTCCAGAGGGCTGCAATTTGGAGCCAACCGGACATAAGGGTGGGTGGATCCAAATTCGCAACCCACCTCACATTGGGCTGTGATCCACCAAGTGGGGCACACCCCACAGTTTGGGAAGCGCTGCTTTAGATCATCATTCTCTCCCATAGTCAAATGTGGACAATCTTCAATGAAAAGGCTAGAATCATGAAGCTGATGGAGGAAATAACAGGAAAAATGGTAAAGGGAAGGAATGGTAGGGAAAAAAAGGGACATACAAAAAAGGGTGTGGAAATAACACAGCATACTTAGAATACTGAATACAAAAGCAACTACTTATATTAATAACAAGAATATATTAATAACAAGAAAAATGAGGTAGATTCAGTTACACTCATATATTATACAGTCACAGAGTCACTAGAAGCTGAATACAAAATCATGTGTTGCTAACATCATGTGTTGCTAACAGAAAAATCAAGGCAAATCAGTTAATGACCGCAATTTTCTTGCTCTGCCCAGAACAGATTCAATGTCAATGTGTTGGTGAATTTTCTAAATCGTCATCATTTAAGTAGTTTTAAACTTTCCACCAGAGATGGTTCCTTGTAGAAATTCTTTTGGCATTTCTGAGCATCCAAGTTCTTGGTTTTCCTATATTACTTTCTGGGGGAGTGGTATCTACAGATCTTCTCACTAGCATCATATTATCAGGAATAAAGAGAAGTAATCGAAACTATTTGTAAATCCTTTTGGAATTTGAGACACCAGAGGCAGATTTGAGAGCGTTGGAAGACTGCCACAGAAAACCTTTGTTATTATGGATGGGATCTACCAATTCATTGATTGGGATTACATGGAAGTTCATGAACAGAGATTTTGCCAAAATGGGCATTAGATGGGTGGACAGTTCAACAATTCATCCACTATGTGACATTGACTCTGTTCTGCATAGAACAATGAAATTTCATTCATGAACAGATTCTGTTATCAATACATGTTGTTTTGTATTCAGCCTCATGTGACTCTGACTGCGTAACATATGTTGTTGTTGTTCAGTCGTTAAGTCGTGTCCGACCCTTCGTGATCCCATGAACCATATCCCGCCAGGCCTTCCTGTCCTCCACTATCTTCCTGAGTTCGCTCATTTTCATGTTTGTTGCATCGGTGATGCTGTCTAACCATCTCATCCTTGGCCTTCCCCTTCTCCTTTTGCCTTCAATCTTTCCCAGCATCAGAGTCTTCTCCAGAGAGTCCTCTCTTCGCATTAGGTGGCCAAAATATTTGAGTTTCAGCCTTAGTACCTGTCCTTCCAGGGAACAGTCAGGCTTGATTTCATTTAGAATTGACTGATTTGATCTCCTAGCAGTCCAAGGGACTCTCAGGAGTCTTCTCCAGCACCAAAGTTCAAAAGCATCTATTCTTCGGCGCTCAGCCTTCCTTATGGTCCAACTCTCGCAACCATACATTGCTACTGGGAACACCATCGCCCTGACTATACGAACTTTTGTTGGCATGGTGATATCTCTGCTTTTTATTATAACATATGATATTATGATATGATGATATTATTATAACATATGATACGTAACATATGAGCAAGTGGAATTTGACCTACCTTGGTTTTTCTCGTTACGAATACCATTGCTTCTGTGTTTATAAGCAATCTCCGTTTTTCCCCACACATTTTCAGGTCTCTCTTCTCCCCCTCATCATTCTCTCTCATCTTCACCATCTTTCTGTTGTTTTTGTCAGCTAAGGCCCTATACACACTTACCTGGGAGCAATTCCCATTGAATACAGTGGGACTTACTTCTGAGTAAACATGCAAAGGCTCATGCTGTAAATTCCTAGCCTTTTCATTTAAAGATTATACACTTTGATTATAGAGCCTCTCTCATCTCCTTGTATTCTCTGTTCTGTGCAAACTCATCTATACAGTAATTAGTTGCCTCGTTCCCCTTTTCTACCCCTGCCTTTGTACCACCTGCCCTTCGGCTCTCGACGCCTCAGACTTAGCCCTCCTGTCCTTTTAATGTCTTTTAAAAACCATTTCTTCTATGAAGTCTTCCACTGTGGATTTCCTTTCCCTTACTTTATCCTTGGCACAACTTTCTCCAGCCCCATCTGTTCCCTTCCCTTTTGTACTGCCAGTTTTATTTCAATTATAAGCCATCTTGACAGGGTCTGCGACTCTTCTGAGTTCTGTCCAATGCTTCTGTGGGTGTGAAAAAAATGTAATCGTAGTACTAATGCAGGACTCTATGAGCCATTTAAGGTAATGTGGCGACGGTTGTCAAATCTGAAGCAAGCCTATCAGGTTACAGGTCTCTACCAAGAGGGAGGGATACCATTGGCAGGCCTTCCTGTATTTTCACAACTCATTTGCATATCGGAATGCTGGGGACAGGATGGTAATTTGCTCTTGTATTCTGTCTTTCATTGGTTGTCTGGCTCACAAATCTAAATAATACTGTTTGTCATTGATTCCTATTGCTATTTCTTTCCCCCGTCTCATGTTGCAGGGCAACTGCCTGTTAACAAAGCAGTCCTATGAACAAATTTGTAAAGAACCAACGGCATATAAGGAGGAAACATCATGCCAGCTGCTCTGCACCTAGGCGATGCCATGTCTGAAAAGAACTCATGTACTCCACTCATTGTCCAAACACTCCGATGTTGTAGCTGTGGAAAGTTTAATATACATCTCATATTCTTATGTAACGTATTAGCTAAGTTCATGTTATTTCATTACAAGACCCCCCCTCCCCACCTAATTAAAGCAACTCTTAAAATAAAATATTGTCTTGATCCCAGAATAAAGGCAGAAACCTATCAGAGGGTGATTCATCACCCTACGACACACTTGCACTGTTTCAAAAGTATGCTATAAACAAGCAGACACAGTAATGCTGCCACGCATTAAAGGGGCAGGCCACAGGAGGCTCTTCTTTCTAATCAGCCCTCAAAGGAATCTGTCATCGTGAAGTGGCACTTATTCTAATTTAAAGCTCTTATGGTGATACTTTTACCTTTGCAAAAATGTATAAATAACTTTGCTAAACTGACTCAGCACTCAAAATATATAAACAACAAAAAGCGCATCTGCAAAGGTTTGAGCTGGAAAAAAGGAGAAGGCAGTTTTCTCCCAGAATGTGCTCTTGCCAGCAATGAAATATAAAACATGCGTTTGGGGGTTACGTGTAACATCCCTGCAGTTCAATAACATATCTACATCAGATCTTCAACATCAGCAAGATCTGTACTGTCATATCCTCGTGTACCAAGCTCCATTGTCACTGCAATTTCTGTTCACTTCTTGAACAACCATCTGTAGCTTAGTTTTCAGGTTACACTCACCATATAGAAATGTATCTCTAAGGAGAGCTCCTAGGACATGCCGCAGCTTTCCTTTGTACTCTCACTTTGTCAACAAGGAAAGGTATGCTCTCTCTCTCTCTCTCACACACACACACACACCACTTTACTCCTCTTATACTCTACACATTCTTTAACATGATAACCTGTTTATACCAAAGCTGTATATCTGAAGTGACCAAAGCCAGGTCACTGTGGGTTGAACCTGAACCTCCAAATCTTCCCCAAGGCAGCCACTGTTTTTGCGGCTTGCCTTCTGCTCTGATAGCGTTTGTAATACAAGTAGATCAGCCCAGCCATTTTTATGTACAGTGGCCATTCTTACACAGGGCTGGCCCAAGACCTTCTGGTGCCGGAGGTGGTGCACCAAATGCCGCCCACCTCGCATGGCGTCTTTTACCACAGCAATCCCGCCTTACTCTGTGCCTGCAATGTAGACATGGTCAGATTGCGGAGAGTGCTGTAGACAGAAATAGTGGATATAGGAGAGACGGATGGTTTCGCCATTCCGCTTTTAGTGAGCAGAGAATCACCACCCTTAGCAATGTTGGGCACGTGCAGCAGTAGCAATGGGGAATACTCCCCCTCCTGCTCATTATGAAAACATTCACCCATTCTTAGGCCGCATCTCCATACACATTCCAAGGAGTGGCAGTGGGTGCAGCAACAGCTTTGAGGTGCATGGGGGGGGGCAGGATTGCAGTGACTAGATCAAAACCAATTGCTGTTTATCTGGATATCAGTGATGAAAGCTACCATTTTAAGTCAATTTCTTATACCAGACAAACAGCGCAATCCTGTGTAAACTTGCACCGGTGTAACAGCAGATGCACTGGTGTAAGTGCACTTACACTGGTGCATCTGCTGTTACACCGGTGCAAGGTTACACAGGATTGCGCTGAAAATAATTTAGCATCGAGCATGAGAAGGCATCACTCTATTGGTGTTAGTCTGCCAAGCTCCTATATTTTCTGCTGTTAAAAACTGCACCTTCCCACACAAAGAGAGCAAAATGAAAAGTGGCTCTAAGCTGAAAGTCAGTTTGCATACGTGCATCGAGCTGGAAGAAAAGTTTGCCATCTCTTTGTCGGCAGACTACTTTGTAGATACTTATTTTTAAAATCAAAGCATTTGCTCAGGTAAAACAATTTTAGGGCAACAGTCTGAGTTACAATGCCGTTTGTCGCACAATGCACATCACTTTATGCTGACCTGACAGTACATTCCTTCAAACCCACTCTGGGAACATAATAAAAAGCCACATTTGCAAGACTGTACAAAACTTTTGCTGTTAGTAAAGTATATATCACACAAATTACGGGAGACTGTACATTTGTAATGATTTGTACGGCTCCTAATAAGTCAGCTTTTCTTTTGAAAAATAAACATAGCCAAATAAATCTGTTACATTTATTCTTCTAAAAGAACATAATTAAAGCTACTGAAAAATTGGAGGTCATAATCCATGGAAGAAAAAAAAAAGGATTCTGCATAGGTGATTGGAAATGGCATGGGAGCCCAAAATGTCATTAGGTAGCGTTTACTTTAATTCACATTACAGTCATAAAGGAATCCTACTCATCAGCTGGCACCTAAGTCTAGATGGGAACATTTTGCCAAAGGTATAGAGCCGGGGTTCCCAACCCCTTCCCGGCCGAGTACCATCTCTGGCATCACTCTCCTTCCATCATCACCAGTTAGTTACTTCTGGGTTTTCAGAGGCCAGAAAATGCAGGTAGGAGGCTCTGGGCGGGTGTGAGGGCTCTTCTTAGCGTTCCTGAGAGCCTTGACCAAAGACAGGAGCTTCTTGGGAGCAAAAATGCGCCACCAAAAGCATCATGTCGGAGTGGGGTTCCAGTGGTCCATCGGTCCGAGTACCACCAGCAGTCGGCCGAAGTACCATTGGTGGTACTAGTACCACAGGTTGGGAACCCCTGGTATAGAGCACACTCAACTCCTCATGCAGTAACTGGGAATTGAAGTCACATACGTTGTGTTTTAAAAATTGATCTAGCAACTTGTGAGGCTGAACTTGAAATGAGGCTAAAGCATGGTGACACCACCGTTATTTTATTATTTACTGAATTCTACCCTGCCTTTCTACAGGTGTATGGGTGGTGGCTTGACTTTGCAAATAGGTAAACACTTTTCCTGGCCCACTAAAATACCAATGCAGGATCTAATATATATAGTACAATATCATATGTCATGGAACAATCTAGGAGCATCTATGCTTCCTCTCTGCACTGTGGCACAGTGAATAGTGACAGGAAAAATAACTCATCTACTTCAAAATGGTTTTGTTACCAGAACCTTTTAGTTCTATATGGATAGGGGAGGGACGGCATAGTGTGGGGAGAAGAGCTTTTTTAACCACATGGAACGATCCCCCCCCCTCAACTCTATTGCTTACCTCCAAGGTAATGTAAACTTTTAGGGCTCAAGCAGGCCAATTCATTTGCTTCATTTTCTGACACCTTCAACACTCCACAGCTCATCTGTTCTCAACCACAAATTTAATGTCAATCTTTATGTGGCTTTTGATATATCACTAAATCCCATGCCTGGGTCTTTCAATGTGTTCATCATTGGGGAGTGGGAGGTGATCCAAATCAGGACCAGAGTGTACACGTGATGTAGGCAACTGTCAGCGCAATCCTAAGCTTCCTCAGCGCCAGCACTGCAACCTTAGCAACAGCGCTGACTGTCGCAAAAGTGCTGTAAAGCGCTTTGCAACGACCTGAGAGTAAGAGGCGCTGGCGGAAAGGCACAGCCAGAAGGAGTGCTTGATGGTGCCAGTAGGCTACCACCGGGCTGCGAAGGGACAGGAACAAGGATGGGTGTGATGGGACAGGGGAGGGTGGAGAGGGGGGCGATCAGGCCCAGCTGCATCACGCCCAGCTGCATCACGCCTGGTTAGGATTGGGCTGCCCGTGTACATTGATTCCTTTAAACTGTACAATGACATCTGTCTACATATATAATTCCCAGTGCTCATGAGCAAATTGCTGGGTGTTTGTTTCTTTAAAGGATCTTTGAAAACCAACCTTCCAGGGATCAAGCAACTTTCCCAAAGCGACTGTCAGTGTGTGACAACTGGAGTGGAGGAATAGTGGGAGTTGGGGGAGGGGGAAAGAGGAAGAAGAGGAGCTCCTTTGTCTCTCCAGCTGTTTTCCCGCTCAAAATCATCCTCAGCTACTTTTCCTCCTGTGGGGAAAATGTTGGGTGTACCTACCAATGTCCCATATTCCAAATAATGTCTAGTTTGGTTCTCAGAGTGACAGAGTGAGAATTAGCAGGACGTTCCTAGCATTCTATCTGGTGTTAAATACACACACTGCTTCTCAATGAACACACTGAAGTAATCCTCGGAATTCCATCTGTATGCTGCTTCGTTGTACAAAACGAATTACTCTATGCCATCTTTCATAATCTCGCCTACTTGTTCACTTTCTCCCACCCTCCCTTTACAACTATACATACTATAAATGGTTGAAAGCAAGGTTATGTAGTACTTGCTTTCTCACTACTGAGATGAGAGAGAGAGAGAGAGAGAGAGAGAGAGAGAGAGAGAGAGAGAGAGAGAGAGAGAGAGAGAGAGAGAGAGTTTTCCTAACTATTCCTATGAAGCATCTTCTGGGTATGCATGTCCGCGAAGACAATCCCAATGAAAAGGAAGAGAGATGCTAAACAATGCTGCACAAAGTTGCCGACTGTTCGGCTACAAGCCAGAAAATGAATCCAATTTTTCATTCTGTCATTATAAATATTTCAGTGCAAATGGTACTGATTTTCTGCAACTGTGGTTAAGCAAAGGGCCTCTGAGTGAATTTTTTTAAAATAAAACCAAACAAAAAAAGAATGAAAAACAGAGGGGTACAGGAAAAGAAATTAGCGTTAGCAACCAATTAATTTTCTTCCCTTAAACGTACAAGACTCTGGAAGAAATTGTACAATGATGTAGCGCATGACTCAAAGAAGATGGGGGAAAAAAAAACATTTACCCTGCTCTTCTTCTGACAGTTTCTCATAAAATATCTGCAGTCCATCTATCTTTTAGTACTCCAGGCTCCTCTGGAGAGCAGAAAATAGTAGTTTAAAGCTCACTTCAGTGCCAGTCTGCAGGAGATTGCTTTCCACAGGACCCCTGCTGATGGAGGCCTAGGGGAAGAGGCCCAGGAGTTATTCAATCAGCCCAAGACTCTGGGGCAGCTGGGGGTCCTTTGAGGGCTGATTATAAAGCTGCCCTCCTGTTGCCTGCCTCAGAACAGAACGAAATGAGCAGCCTCTTGCTGAGCAGATTCTGCAAGAAGGAATTTCACCTGTCATGGAGTTTGTCAGAATTTCAGGATTTATCTTGGTGCAAAATTAATAAAATACCAAGTAGGATTTCAACCTGACTACTCAGCCATGTCATCTCAGAGTGATCTTTCACCTAAGAAAACCGGGCCACTGAGCTACTCAAGTCATTCTTGCCCTACTTCTTTTAAGCAGTGGCACTCTAGTAGGATGCCTTCGTCACCACATTGTACCTTTTCAGATGATGAAAGAAAGAAAGAAAAATTCCAGGCTTGATACATCGTTTTTATGTTATACTTGTAGTAGCCCCATCCAAGGTCTGTAGTCAATATCTAGTCCCCATGTAAGGGATTTGGGTGTTGCTGTTTCTAAGTTTTGTTCTTTTGTAAAGCAAACTGGGAAATCTCCTCCTGAATGCTTCCCCTTTGCTGATTAATCCATTTAACTCAGGTTCATAAAAATGGCAGAGCAGCAAATGGGAAGGTGGCTAAGCTTGCTGCTGTTTGTTTGTGTTTTGAACAACAAAACCCCCACAATGGGTCATGGCTATATGCTACAACGCTGCAGTAGCCCAGTGGAGGATCACACAATGGGGAACATAACCATGTTAAAAAGATATAGTTACAAAACGACATGAACCTGGAAGTGTAGAAGTTGCATCATTCATTATCAGTGACATCACAAGCACTATCCAATAGGTGCTGTGATTTCTGCACATCCACTTTACATCCAGCACTCCGAATCACAGTGGCTTTGGAAGCTGGGGAAGAGAATTAATATACTGTACTGTGGTTGAGCGCTAGCAAAATGCACTGTTCCCAAAACGGAAAAGCTTCCTTGAGGGAAAATGTTTCCAACTTGTGCATCTGTTGTTCTATGAAGCAACATGAAAAGAATGGAATGGCCAACCAATGGTTACACAAACTGTCAAAGTAGCAGGAGGGTGGGTATGTACTGCTGTTTTAATATTTCACCTTGCCTTTGTGGCTCCTAAACCTCCTTGGAATAATCTGAAAGTCTGATATGTGCGCGCGTGCACACACACACACCACACACACACACACACACACACACACAGAGGTCATTTCTTCAGTTCACAACAGACTGGGCCTCCTATGACGTATCACATCTGTTAAAGTTATTCAGTGGCATCTGGAGTCTAGATTTGATTTATGTTTTAAAGATGTGTTAACAACAAACTGCAACAACGCATACTGTGAAATCCATAAAGAAATCTTCTTGCATTGGTATAAAGTAGATATAGATATAGATATAGATATACATTTCCATCTTATTTGTAGTCACAGGACTCGGGGCAGCAGCAAGGGCTCATGATAATAGTGTCGCATCTCGAATCTCTGTGGTCCAATTCTGACCTCCTCTGCTGCAATCAAGGCTCCTGTCACAGCTCAGTTCTCTTCAGACAGCCCTCTTCACCCTATAAAAATCTTCATATGGGGTCTATTTCAGATACGACTCTGTTTGCTCATGGTCTCTGGCCACATGATTCTCATGCCTTGGGAAACATGGAGGCAATTAACTCTCTGCCTCCGAGTGGGCTGCCTCAATTCAGGGAGGAGATAAACACGGGGAAGCGCAAATAGTTGCCTTGTGCAAATTTGGTGATGGGAGGGTAAAAACTATTCAGTGTGCTGCACTTCAGGCACTTGGATACAAATGTTTAAATCACAAGACTGCAAAAAAGAAAAAGAAAAAAAAGGCTGTACGTATGTCAACAAACCAGCAGAAAGATTCAGAGACTGACAAACACCATTTGGTTCACCACCCTTCTCATAGAGAGATGGCATCAGGAAAGAGAAGCAAATTAGAGAGTCCCCAAGTCAGGGAATCAGTTTAAAAGACACAGATACTTCCTGACATGCATTGGTATAGTATTTTCGTAAAAGAGATCTGTAATAAATCTCTTCCGGCTCTTTTCCATTTAGACGACAATTTAACACTGATACACATCATCAAGCCACTTCTACCAGGCTGAAGTAGTTTGACAGTTTTAACACCAAGAGATCTCACAGTAAAGAGAACTAGTGAAGGCATGCAACTGAATGCACAGATGGTGGGAGGGGACGCAGGGTGCTCTCAGCAGGCTACAGTAGAGATGCATTAACTCCACAGAGGGATAAGGGCTTCCCACCAGTACAGTCATGAATTATAACTGAGCATGGGAGTGAGTTCTTACTGCCTGTCTCACAGCAAATATACTGTTCCATTTTCCTGCACAACCACCTTTCACCTTGACAAACTCAAAGCAAAGCAAAATGCACTGCTAATATTTAATGGCACCAGCATCTCTCTATATGGTACGGAATATACGCGCAGAGAGAGAGAGAGAGAGAGAGAGAGAGAGAGAGAGAGAGAGAGAGAGAGAGAGAACTACCAATCTAAGACTGATATACACATACCACATGTTTTGCTAATGTGTTTCTTGGATACATCTGTTGCAAAACTAGCTTCTAGTAAAAGAGAGAACCCCCATTCTGCAGCTGTACACTGACGTCTTGGGTACAGATTATATTTGGTGCCTTTACCCAGGCATTTACCCAGTGAAGTGCCTTTCACTTACCACTAAGAAATTACCACTGTGCATTGCTTAGAAGCAGGTATGCAGCTATCCCCAGGTAAATGCAAATTAGGAAAATATTTCCAAAAATATGAAGGACCCACACTGAACGTCTTGGCTTGCTCAAAAGCCTAATTCACAAAACAGATTTGGAACTTAACCTGAAACCTTTCCTAAGAACAGCCTTAGATCAGATGTCCCTGGTACCCACTATTCTTCTCTGGCAGTGGCCAGAAGAACTACATGCATTAGAGAAAATATACAACACAAGACAGTAACAGAAACTGGACCAATTGTTGTGCTACATGAAGAGCATTAGTTAATATGGAGACCGTGCGGAAGTGCAATTATAAGGCAGTGCCACAATGTAGAAAGTGGCCAAGAGTCAAACAGGCTAACTGCGCCACACCATTTTAGCCTTTTGAAACGTATAAGCAGGAATATCAGTCTTAAAGCTTTGAATAAAATAGTTTGAGAATGGTTAGTCAAGCCAAGTTTTCTACTTTTATAGTGTTTCTAGGACATGCTATTTCATGTAATACTAGCCATACCGTAAAAAAAAAAGAGAAAGAAAGAGGGAGGCTATATTTACATTTTTTTAAAAAAGATTCTGTGCATCTCCTCCCAAGGGAGAGCTGTCCTCTGCCAAATTGTCTTGCCCTCAGCGAAGTCATCAATAGAGAAGATTTGTTGTTGTAGGCAGTTTAAGAATTTTACCACTTTTAAAGGGGGCATTTATCCTGCCTTTCACTTTCGTTTAAAGCTTCAGTGTTCCCTGTTCTAAATGACAGCACCGCGAGCACTGCTTTTAAGCGCGATTCATCTTGCCTACCACATCTCAGGTTTTTACACAGAGCACCACTCTCTCTCCAACAATGGAGTCTTACTCCTTCATAGCTGCAGGGCAGAGACTGTTACTAGCTGTAGACTTGCCACCAAATATCACAATAAAGGATACAAATGTGAATTCCTCTTAAAATAGAGGCTCAGCTCTGGAAATGTCTTGCTCTAGCAAACTCTGTCAATAGCACTCAATATAGCTTTCCTCCAGATGCACATCCTGTGCCATCCTGTGAAAATTACGTCTGAAACAGCCATATAGAACAATGCATCAAGGTGTTCTGGGATTTTTGCCTTTCTTTTAAGTTATGGGATGAGGATCGGTATTCAGATTTATACACTTCCTCCTCCTCACTGACTGCCATGTAATATGTTTATCCTTGATAATGATACCTTATTCCTCTCTCTCTCTCTCTCTCTCTCTCTCTCTCTCTCTCTCTCTCACACACACACACACACACACACACACACACACACACACACGATACCTTGGCAAGAATTGATGGTAAAAAATTATCCCCATTTTACAGATGGGAAACAGGAGACGTTTCTTGGAATAGCAACAGTTCTAGAAAGGGAATCTAGGGATGTGCTGTTCTGCCATGTGTTGCAGGAAGTGCCCTGCTTCATCTCCATAGGACTGCTGCTTATCCTGGCTACTAGGAGAAGTGTCTGTCCCCTGACGGAAGTAGATCAAAATACTCCTGAGATCACTTTACTGCAAGTCGCATGTGAACATGCATCCCACTGTAAAATCTGTTGCTGTTTTGTTCTGACTTCCTGAGGTAGCAAGAATGAAAAAAGCCAAAGGAACAGCTTAACATAAAGACTGGGAAACAGTAGGATAGAACAAAAGCAAGGGGAGTCAAAACAATTAAAAGAAAAAAGGACAAGCAAGCAGACAGAACTGGGGTGGGGGTGGGAGCTCTTGGTCTCTGACATGGACTATATGCTAGACTTTATGAACCTGGAAAACACCCAGGGATGGAGCTGTAGCTCAGAATCAGAGCAGCTGCTTTGCATGCAAGTCCAGTCCCTGGCATCTTTAGTAGGACCCTTGTCTGAAACCAAGAGAGCAGCAGCCAGTCCATGAAAATCCTTAGCTGGATGGACCAAGTCAGTTTGAGGCAGCTTCCTATGTTCAGTTATCACATTCAGGAAAGAAGCCATCGGTCTCCGCAAAAGTGCAGAAGCAGCACTTTTAGCTGCTGCTAGAGTCACCAAGGCAGGCGGGACAGGACTTCCTAGAGCAGAGATATCACTGGCTCACCCACTATAACACATGGACAAGATCATGTTGTCCCCTGCTGGGCAATACATGCATTAGGGGTGTCCTTGAGTAAGAGTTCTGATATTCATTAGATGCAGTCCATTTGGAAGTAGAATGGGAAACTTATTATAGATAGTGGAGACACTGGTAGCTTATTGACTCTGCCTGACTGAGTCCACTTCCTCTCCAAGAAGAGCCAAGCCAAGCAAGAACTAGGTGTGGCATCATGACAATACATTGGTGCTGTGGAGCTTCAGCCTCATGCACCAAATTGTCAGGTTCTTGCCAAGTATTATTGCTGCTGCCACGGCCCCTTAGACTCACAGCTAAGCCACTGTCCATCCCTATGGAATATACAGCATGGTGCAGCACTACCAGGGTTTTGGAGTCTCAGGGTGACAAGCTCTTCGGTTTGCTGAGGCATACATGGTATCTGAGAGGTGTTCTTCTAGCTACTGAAGGTAGCAAGTGTGGTAAGAGGGTGGGAAGTCCACCCCCCCTCCCAACAGCGTTCAGTTGGGCTGTTCCCCCCCCCCCCCAACATTCAAATCCCTGGCCATATATGCAGGAGCTTCAGACGCAAGAATGGCATCTTGAAAATCGTCAGTGAGACCCATGAAAGACCTCACTTACACTTTAAACAGAGTGAAAACAGCTTTGGGAACGAAAATCAAATGGAAGAGAAGCAACGTGCAGTGTTTTCTTCTCACCTTTGTAACACAGGAAAGATGGGTTCATTATACGCTTCTCAAGTGTGGTGCTCTAGTCTAACTACAGCATGTTTGGGCCAATCCAGAAGTTAGCAGCTGTGCTAGGAGAGGTAATGGGGTTGAAATTATAGCTGCCAAACAAGAAAAACTGTGTTTGGGTGTCATTATCCTCCCCTTCACAAACTTGCAGAGGACAGTGCAGCCACCGATTGCTGGGAAGGGGGACGACAATGAGGGAGAACTGGTTTTCACTACCACAATCCTGGATGCTTCAAAAGCCAGACTGATGACAGTCTCAGAGATGGTCATTTGTTGTCAACTCCCGGTCAGGTGAAAGATAATTTAAACTCAGCTCCTAGCCTCAAAGAGCAGAGAGAATGAAGGCAGGGGTGGAGAAACGATAAGTGCAAGATTGAAGAGGAAGCAGTTCATGTCTAGCATAGAAAAATCATTCACCAGCATAGGCTGCATTATCAAGGACTTAAATGGCGGCGAATTCAGAAAACATGACTGAGGAACTGGAGGCATTATATCAATACAAACTAAAAGCTTGTATTCATCTTGTTTTGCTATGCATATTTAGCCTACTCCAAAGGATCAAGGCTGTCTTCAGAAGTTATTTATTTCAAATTAATTAGTCCAGAACAAATACCACACCCTGTATCACCATTTTTTAAAATCATCCAATTAAGATTAGTCTCCTTTAATCACCCTTCTGTTCGTATTATCAGGGTGTTTAAAGAATTACAAAAAGGGTGGATTTACTACTATTCCAGAGCATGCTTACAGAAGCATTTCATTCCTATGTTAATCAGTGTCTTTCATCCCAGATTAAATAAATTACAGTATTTTTCGCCTCTCTATCTGTTTAATGCTCTTTAAAAGAGTGAAAAAGGTTCATCAGTTCACCACTGTTCAGTCACTTGGTCTGAACAAAAACATGGTTAACATTTGTTAAGGGGTAACTAATCCCCATTACGTGAACACTGATTGGCAGAAACAGGTAGATGCAATAACAGGAAAAGATTCCATCTGTTGAAGCTGAAAGTCCTGAATTCTTTTTGAATTGGGCCTGCAAGGTGCAAGGTTAATTTATCCTAACAAGAGTATAATATCCTTCTGCAGATTCACAAGAGATATTTCACTAACATAAAAGGGATGCTTATACAAAAGGACATTAATTAGCACTGCTGTTTTTTCATTCATATTTTACTGTTGACCATAATGTGGTCTAAATATCTGTTCACTTTTATGACAAATGAATTTTCATGAACAAATTTCATGTTTAAAAATCAACTCTACGTAGACACAAAGAAAAAAAGGCTAAGAATAATTGCACTTTGTAACAACCAGAAACATACTGGTTTCTAACAATTCTGGTTATGTGTAATTGAGCTGTAGTTCAGCAAATACAACTACCCCCCTAAAAATTAACTCCTAAGGAGCTAGGGCAGTGGCTCCCAAACTGGGAGGCACGGCTCCCAGAGGAGCAGCGGATACCAGCTAGGGGAGCCGTGGAGTGACACGGAATCCTCTTGGAAAACAGTGCAATGCCAATAGGCAGGCATCAACAAAATGTCATGGGGAGCTGCGGCCAATGGTCGCCTATGGTTAAGGGAGCAACAGGTCGAAAAAGTTTGGGAAACACTGAACTAGGGCAATGGTTTCCAAACTGTGAGCCGTGGGAAACCAGCCAAGGGAGCCATGAAGCCCCCACTGCGCTGCGCCTGGGCTATGAGAAAATTGCCTCCCTGTGGGTCTTGCGGCCAACTCTAAAATACACCAAGCGATCCTCTTTCCGCTGCCATCTTGCTTTAGGACTCTTCACAAGCTCAGTAGCCAGAGACGACATGTCCTGAACACTTTTCATTCGCTGGAGGCTTAGTGAAGAGTCAAATTACAAGAGGAAGGAGACAGGCCATCCAAAGGGACGCTTGTCAATCTTCTCAAGAACCCTAGTGGGAGGGAGGCTGCCATCCAGGGGGTGGGGAAAGCTGCTTTTCGAGGGCCTACTTCTCCAATGATATTGCGGCGTGGGACTAAAAGTGGATGTGTGTGTTATAGTAAAATGGAGGTTGGGAGAGCCTGATTCACACACGGGCACTCATTTAGCAGCACGCATGTGGCCCTGCAGCAAGCACCCCAGCTAATGCAGGCACTAGTAGAGCCTGATTCACACACTCAATATTTGCATATTTAAATCCACATTCAATATTTGCATATTTTCTACTCTGTCATTTGCAGCTAATGAATTCCTAGGTAAGAACTAAGTACTGTACGTATTTCTCGTCACTTCCTGCTTAATGACGCCAGTTTTGGCCCTCAGTAACATAATGGGAAACCACGACCAACCAGCCGCGGCTAGTGGGTCAAAGGAGCCGTGGGTCAAAAACGTTTGGAAACCACTGAGTTAGGAGACTATCTAGAGCAAAATGGCATGTAGTATTGAGGGCTGCAGCAGGGATGGATTGGTGAACATCCCTCTGCCCTGGTTATGTGGACTTCTTTGCAGAACACCATCGAAGGATACAACCCACTATTTAGGGAGCATATGGTGTAAAAGCAGTAGTATAAAATACTCATAAAGAAAGTGGCAAGGAATTCTGAGTCAGGGGAACATGCTGCATTATTATGTACTATACTAAAAAATAAAGATAAAAGAACCATTTAGCATGAGCAAAGTCTGATAGTCAACTACCACCCTCCCTACACAAAGGGAAGAGTAAGGTATCCCAGACCTTGCTTTAATGCAAGCAATGTTTGCTTTCCCCTTAGCCTTGTTTTTTTGTGAACATTGGGAGAGGCTTCTGCGGGTTTTCACTGCAGGGTCACTTGCTAATGACTTTCTCTGCTGTTGTTGCAAGGTTCTGTCATATCATGTGGATTGGATTGCCTATGAATTTTGAAGAAGAGAGTCAAATTGTTTGGGGCCATCGTGCATATTCCTTACATACAATGACTGCCTATAAATACGGCTCAATTATTTTAGTCATTTTAATATTATCTTAGTTATTGATATTTGCATTTCACGCATGAGATAGTGTAATCGTTGAACTAGAGTTCACCTTATGATGCTAAAACTGGATTTTTGTTTAAAGAGCCCATGACATATGGTTCAGCCTCTACTTGTGAAATTCATTTAAAATTATATTTGCTTACACCATAACACCACCTCCACCTCAACTGTTTTAGCTAATTAACATTATCTTGATTACTGGTATTTGTATTTCCTGTAGGAAACACAGTACTTACTGATATAACATTTTTCCATTGTAAAGCTAGATCAACGTTGTCAATCACAAGGTTTCCCTGGATTTGAGCAGACAATGTGCGGGAAAAGAAAACATTGTCTAAACGTTTTGGGGTGTGGGAATATATACGGAAACATGGTAAATCTTTCTCATTACATACTAATCAGCTACAAAGATATTGCTATAATATTATTACTACAAGAAACACAATGAAATTACAACATACAACCCCAACGGAGGCAGTTTTTCCCACGGGTAGCAGAGCATTCCCTCTTGTAAAAGTTTTCTCATATTATAATAGGAAAGCCACAAGAGGAATCATTGGGGTAAAACTTAAATTAAGCCCTGTGCAGGCCTTTAAGTGGTGCCTCTCTTATATTTAGCAGGGGGAAGGCAACTGTCCCTTTTCAATCCAGCATGGCATCATTTGTCGTGGCTGTTGGCTGGTGTTTCTTCTGCAACATTTTTTTTTACATTCCAAACCCTTTTGGGACAGGGAACCATTTCTTTAATTATTTAGCCATGTAAACTGCTTTCTAAAATTTGTTGAAAAGTGATATATAAATATTTAAAAAGTGATATAGAAATATAATATTATTAAACCAAACAATTTATTTGTCAGTATTGGAAACTTATTGCCTATTTAGTTACAGTACTTTAGCCAGGATAATTTAGGAACATAGGAGGAAAATGCTTCATACGGAGTCAGACTATTGGTCCATCTAGGTCAGTATTGTCAGCACTGACTGGCAGCAGCTTTCCAGGGTTTCAGTCAGGAATGTTTTTTTTTTAGAAATGTTCAGGACTGAGCCTAAGACCTCTATAGGCAAAGCATATGCCTTACCACTGAGTGACAACCCTCCCCCTTAACTTATGCCAAATAATGAAAATTCCAATTATAAAGGATGGGAAATTAATGTATATGTAAGCATAATCAAGTTACATAAGATCAGAAGGCAGGCAAAAATACTATCTATCTATATGAGAGAGAGAGAGAGAAGAGAACTGATTAGGTTCTATTAACTACTGGAGGAACGAAGTAACGTTACGAACGTTACTTATATAGCGAACGTTACTGTGATCCCAAGCCTATGCTTGTCTACTGAGAAGTAAGTCCCATTAAGGTCAAAGGGGCTTAAAGGTAAAGGTGACCCCTGACAATGAAGTCCAGTCGTGTCCGACTCTAGGGTGTGGTGCTCATCCCCATTTCAAAGCCGAAGAGCCAGCGTTGTCCGAAGACGCCTCCGTGGTCATGTGGCCGGCATGACTCTCCTTGCCGCAGCGCGTAGCATGCGGCTGGAACACGGAGCACTGTTACCTCCCAGGTAAATGTGGATAGGATTGCAGCCTGTATCCCTATTTTTGAATATTATAAAACTCAATTTTATTTAGCTATTTTAAGTACAGTATTACAGTATATGATGCTTTTGAAGAAAAAAGGTTCACAAAGCAATTTACCTAGCTAAATTGGTTCCCTTGCCTTGTTCCAAAAGGACTCACCATCATCTAAGAAGATACAGAGAGGAAGCACCAGCAAAAAGTCACTGGAAAAGATGCTGTGCTGGGGTGAAGATGGAGAGATAGACACCAAAACAAAAACTACTTCCACTCACTGGTATATGATAGAGAAATGCAAGAGTTGAGAAACCACGGCCTGATACTGAGTACGGCTTACCCTAATCTGGTATACAGATTACAGTTTAACAGCTCCTGTCACCAGATTTATATATTGGATTTTAATTAATGTGAGCCACTTTAGGAGACCATTTTTGTCTGAAAAGTGGGACAAAAATATAACAAGCAAACTTTTCTCTTTAGCAGCAATAGCTAATATTTGCCCATGCTTGCTGCTGTTTAAAGAAACAGAAAACTCAGTACCCACCAAAACAAATTAAACAAAAATATCTTCAATATTTTAAGTTGCTATCCAAATAATATAACACAAAAAAAATCTGCAATGTACACAGCTACCAATGGTTGAAACTTAACTCTGTTCAAAAGGACACAACAACAGGCTAATGTAGTACACCAAACTTGACATTACCTCCAACGATGAAACATGCCCACATTAGGCAATATGCAACCTGCTCTTCACTAAACTACAGTACAAAACAAGGACACATCAGCACTCTGCAGCAAGCATAGAAAGTGCTGGCTACTACCGTATAAAGCCCTCATTTGCCTTAAGGATCCAGATCTTTGAAGGCTGCCTTCTCTCCCACATGACCGTGTCCAGTCCACCCACTGCATTCATCATTAAAAGCCTGGATAAAGGTTTGGCCTGGTTCCCTTGCTGGTCTAGGTAGATCTGCTCTCCCTAGACTCTCAGGCAGGGAAAGGCAGCTTCTAGTCTACTCTGCTTACCCAGAGTACACTCCTGCCTGTGTAAATATTTGACCTGGGTGCCCTGCGGGTCCAGGTAGACCTGTTCTCTCTGGACTTCCAGGTAGGGAGGGGATGTTGCTTCTATGGCCACTGGAAGTCCATGTAGCTCTGGGACATGGGACAAGAACTCCTCCTCAATTTCAGTACCCAGGTTGTGGAACTAATTCCTTCCACAAGAGGCCTGTACACCCCGTCACTAACAGCATTTTGGCAGGCTGTGAAAACATTTTTTTATTATATTGCTGTTCTTACTATACTGTATTTTAAATTTGTTATGAACTGGCTGGGGGGGCAGCGCGTCTTTTGGGGCTGAAAGGTGGGGTTTAAATGTTACTACTACTCAACCTGAGCACAACAAGGAAGGGGAAAAAAAATTAAGGACAGAAAATGAAATTGCCTGGGTTGCAACTTAATTTGGGTTATCGAACTGATTGTTTTTTGTTTAACGTGAGATGAATTCCACTGAAACTTTAAAACGACGACACAGCTTTGGAGAAGAAAAAGGGGCCACTCTATATGTGATTACAAATATCTTGGTGGGAAAAAACCTGGCTAAGACACAGTCAAGCTATTTAAATGAGAATGTGACTGTGACACATCAAGCCTAGTGGATTTTACAAGATACTATAAATATTCATGGACTAATGAACCACCTACCCACTGGGAGTGATTACATTTGAATAGGCCAATCAAAGAAGGCTGGGTTCACACGCTCCAGACCAGGAAGTTTCTTTTTCAGAAAAGAATTACCTTATGAAAGACTAATATGGCAGTAAAATCCTTTTATCCCCAGGGGAGAAAAGGAACAGTGGAAGGAATTCAAAATATTTTTTTCCGTAGGCATTAAAACTTGCTTTTGATATTAAAACAAAAAACATGGAGAAGCATTTTCAAGTTATTTTGCCATATTTTTTCAAAGCTTCTTTTGCACCTCTCTTGTACTAAAATGCAAGCGAAGTTAACTGTTTGAGGAAATGGTATGCCAAGAAAATGGGAGATCTTTTTTGTGTACAGATGTTTTCAGGCATCCCTGAGGGGTAATATCATGACTACTCTTCAACTGTCCTTGGCAATCTCACCTTTATGTAAACAGAGAATTAAGGAAAACCAGACTCCATATTCCATATACAGTCTTTAAAACACTATAAATAAGAGATTTTGATTGAAGAATGAGGCAATAAGCCACAAAGTCATAATATTAATGTATTTTAAGACAATTAGCACTATCTCTGTATCACAGATGAGAGAAATGCAACACTAAAACGAAAACGCCTCACATGAAATATGTATCATAGTGAACATATTTAATAACTGGGCTCTAACAGCACAATCCTATGTGTCTACTCAGAAGTAAGGGCCATTAAAGTCAATGGGACTTTCTCTCAAGGAAGTGGATTGCAGTCTTATTCCTTCTTGCATCTGTACTGCAATAAACTATGTACTAGTTGTAATAAACAGTACTATGGTTGGACACTTCCAATTACTTATTCTCCAATTATCCCAGCACTTCAATTGAAATTATATATTGTTGTTTTGCCTTGGAGCCTTTTTGGACGGGAAGATAAGCCAAAGGAACAGGAAGCACAGCTGCCTTTCACTTCCTTTTTCTCACCCTGTTCTGTCATGTCCAAAAGAGAACTTTCTTATTTCTTCCCATGTGGAGATGCCCAAGTTTTCTTTGCATCAAGAATTATAACAGTTTAACCTTTCAAACAGAAAACAGGAAGTACAATCCATTGTGGCAATTGTGATTTCTTTTTCTCCTACTTTTGGCCCATTCAAAATGGCACAGATTTACACCTGGGAAGACTGACAACTAAAAAGTGACAAGGTGAGTCGATTGGGGAGTAGATCAGGGGTTCTCAACCCCTTCCCAGCTGAGTACCACCTCTGGCGCCACTCTCCTGCTGCGTACCACTGGAAGTATCTGGCGATGACATAATCGCCAGTTACTTCCTGGTTTTTGGAGGCCACAAAATGCAGGTAGGAAGCTCTGGATGGCTGGGAGGGTCCTTCTCAGCATCCCTGAGAGGCTCAGCCAAAGGCAGGAGCCTCTCAGGGGCAAAAACGCACCACTGAAAGCACCGTGTCGGAGCAGGGTTCCGGTGGTCTGGCGGTCCGAGTACCACCAGCAGTCGGTCAAAGTACCACGGATTGAGAACTCCTGGAGTAGATAATTCTTGGTGAGTAGATAGTTCACGTGATATTGGGGTTTATTTAGCTGCATTATTTCATGAGATTAGCTGCATTATCCTCCCTGTTCCAACTCAGGAGTTCACCTCAAGTTCTCCATGACTAATTTTAATTAAAAAATAATTGTGAACCATGAGCTGTCGATCGAAAGGTCGGCAGTTCGAATCCATGCGATGGCTCCTGCCAACCTAGCAGTTCGAAAGCAAGAAATTGCAAGTAGATTAATAGGTACCATGTCAGCGGGACGGTAACAGCGTTCCATACGCCTCAGTGTTGAGTCATGCCGGCCACATGACCATGGAAACGTCTTCGGACAGCGCTGGCTCTTCGGCTTTGAAACGGAGATGAGCACCGCTCCCTAGAGTCGGACACGACTGGACTTAATTGTCAAGGGATACCTTTACCTTAGTATCATTTGAACCAGATCTGAATCTCTGAGAGGGGGACAAGTTGTAGTTACTTAATGATGACAGAAAGCATTCTGTGTGAGCCCAGAGAATCTCTGTGCTGGTGCAAATGAAGCCATGCCTTGGATTTATGGCAACTTCAGGAATAACTGTCTGAGCTCATGTCTCAGAAATATTTTAAAACACTGAATCCTGTTTGCCTACTATAACTGACTACAAAATGCCACATTTAAACTCCGAGTTTGAACATCAGCATAAGCTATGGTATCCACAGCTTTCTTGAGAGCTAGGATACTTTGATGTACATTTCTGGTCAGATGTTGGCTCCTACATTTAGGTGCTTGTGGCCTGATTTTCACGTCTGCTGAATACCATGCCTCTCTTTCTATTTTAAAGAGCTGCTTGTAGTGCTCAAGACCTCTGAAAAAGCACACTATTATATATGAAAATGTTGGCCTAAAGCTGACTGATGTTAATTGGATTTCAGGTAGATTTCCTTTCAAAGAAGAAGAACAGATAAGATATTCCTTATTCTGCATAATCACAGCTGGCCTTCAGGGCCTGAAAACCAGTGGCGGTTCCCCCGCTTCTCAATGACTCCAGGGATCTAGAAATGTCAAATCTAATCCTTTACTTCATTTAAAAAACATTTCTTAGTCATTTTTCTTTGTGAAGATATCCTTGAAAATTTAAATTGAACGGTTGAGTTTAAAAGTTTAGAATGTTTCCTCCCCCTTTATGTTATTTATGAATCATCAGAGAGGCAATATTCAGGATGGGACTGTTGGCTCTATGTCCACCATAATTTGATTGGAAGCTTTCTCATCGCCTCTGTCTAGAAATTAAAGGCAAGCGACCTCTGCCCTAAGGAGTCGCAGCTCAATAGCTTGAGTAATGGTATCATTAGAGCTGATCAAGCGCTCACAACGTCATTCCAACTGTGTAACCTTTTAGCTGACCCAGAGCAGACAGAGGTTGACTGCAGCCCTTAAAATTACTGGACTGATAATCCTGTGAAAGGTCTGCTTGAACAGACCTCTAGTCTGCATCATTTGGGGCTGCCATGGAAGTCGTGACATCCCACCCAGTGACCTGAAATACCCTTTCAGACACTGTGCATTCAGTAATGAGCCCCCCCCCCCCCCGGTTTTCTTTCTTATGTTCCTCTTGGCTTCCTGGACAGCAGAGTAAAACCCTAATCCTAACCTCCCACTAATAAAAGATGAAGGCTACAATCTCTACACACTTACTAGCCCCATTAAACACAGTGGACTAAACATGCAAAGGATTGTGCTGGACAGCTGATGATAGCCACGATAAATGATTGTTCATCTTTGATGATAGCCACGATAAATGATTGTTCATATCTTTACCATAGACCAACGATCCTGCTCGTGAAGTGTGCACGGTTGGGTTACTGGGGACGCTTCTGGTCTGAATCATTCTGATTACAAATTATTATAGTGCCATCAGTGTACGCAGCACTTTATATACAGTGAAAAAACAGATTCCCACCCTGAAGAGTTTATAGTCTACTTTGGGGCAATTTAAACGTGTGTTGGGTGCCTACAAACCTATAGCACATTAGGATAGTGAAACCCCCTTTGTAATATTGCAGTAAAATCGTTATATTGTTGGAAGAGACCCAGTGGGTCATCCAGTGCAACCCTCTCCATCCTAAAAGAGAGAATACTCCTATGAATCCTAAAGCATCACCCTTGACAGGTCTGCCTGGCCTTTCATTGAACACTTCTAAGGAAAGAGATGACACATTCTCCCTGGGCAACTTGCTGCACTGCTGAACTGTTCTGTTCTTATAGTTAGTTTTTTTCTTCCATTTTTGTAGTTTAAAGCCACTAGTGTCTTGTCTTTAGAGGGGCCTTCTTGGCTCAGTTGCTGAGTGCATGCTTTGCATGCAGAAGGTCTCCCAGGCTCCAGTCCTGGTATCTCTAGATAGAACTGAGAAAGACCTCCTGTCTGAAATCCTGGAGCCTGCTGTCTCTCAATGAAGATAACACAGAATTAGATATATGGGTCTGACTCGGTATAAGGCAGCTTCCCATAGACCAACGATTCTTAACTGAGGGGTAGCCATACCCCTTGGAGGTATGGGAACCAACTAATGGGAGTAGAAGACTCGATCTCTGAACAATTAAAAAGAATTATTGTTAGATTAGATTATCAACTATCTAGAAGGCAAAAGGAGAAGGGGAAGGCAAAGGATGAGATGGTTAGACAGCATCACCGATGCAACGAACATGAAAATGAGCGAACTCAGGAAGATAGTGGAGGACAGGAAGGCCTGGCAGGATATGGTTCATGGGATCACGAAGGGTCGGACACAACTTAACGACTCAACAACAACAACAAAAATCAACTATCACCATTGTCAATACGGATTGAGGCATTCTGTTCCTAGTTATCCATATGTAAAGTAAAACCAAGCTATTGACTTCTTTTGATGTCATACTGGTATCTAATGATTTTGACAGTCTGGCAAAGGGGGTATGGGGACATATTGGGCAATTCATTGGGGGTCTGTAATCATAGAAAGGTAAGAACCACTGCCATAGACCTTCTATAGAAAGAGCTGTCCTTCCTCTTCTTTCTATGATCCGATTCAATATCTGAATAATGTCCAAATATCCTCACCATCCACCCACACCCACTTTTATCTAAATTAAACCAAGCTCCTTCAACGTATCTTCACACAATTTGCTTTTCTTTTCAAGTCACAATGTTTCTTCCCTTCCTTTCATGTCTGTAAATTTGTGGGTTTCCCCCTTTCTCCTGGGAGGCTCAGATAATCAATTAGCGAATGGCTGGAAAGTGCTACACAGGTTGTAAGAAAATCTGACTGCAATGACTCAGTAATGATGAATCATCAAACAATAATCACTTGAAAATCTTTGCACAACAATCACAGCAAATCTCAGGCCACAGTGGAAGCCCACTTGGAAGAGATATCAGCATGGCCTGTTCAGCCTTCACTGTTTCTTTCCACTCTTCAACCCCCTAAAACTTCGAAAGTCAGTCAACCCTGAGGAAACTCCAACCCTTCACTGGTCATAGACAAGGGTGGAACTATCAGTGACAGAAGGGACACAGAAAAAAATATTTTGAAATAGCAGCCAAACACTGAGATAAAGCAAAAGAAAAAACTGATACAGGAAAATATAAGCCCTGGAAAGAGAATCTGTAGATGGCAAGAACAATAATGTTTCATAGATGTAATCGAGTGTGCAGTGCAATCCTATGCACGTTTATGCAGAAGGAAGCTCCATAGTATTCAATGGGCTTACTCCCTAGGAAGTGTGTTAAGACTTTGTCTTTTTTTCATGGAAGACTATTTCTTTTATCAGAATAAAAATAACTTAACCTCTATATCTTAGGTGCTTGCATTCTATTTGCATAACCTGCTAAATTACTTGATGCCATTCATCTTATAAAAGAAGGATTATTACATAAGTGGATGCTTTTGTAAAGATGTAAAATGGCTCAACATTTTTAGCTGTGCAGTTTTCTGGATTTACAACAGGTATAACCAAAAACCTTTCTTGGCAAATCTGTAGTTGCTAAGTGCTAGCAACTCAGAGACCTCTTCAAATACATCTGTCTAGCTTCATGCAAGAAGCGTTAGACATGTTTCTGTTTCTCTCTTGAGAACTACAGTGTCCCAATGAAAGCAAAATGCAGGTTTACAAAAGAACACTGGGGACTTAAAAATTCCACTTTTAATGAAAGACAAAGCTTTTCTGTAGGTTCAAGGGAAGAACTGCTAGATGAAATTCAGGCCTGACATTAACATTTCTGCAAGGCATAGTCAGGCTACAATAGTCACAATTCAATTTTGTTTCATAATAATTAGAATAAAGGTAACTTTTTAATCTACCTCAACTTTTTGAGTACAGTTGGACCTTGCTATCAGCGGATCCAAGATCCGCAGATTTGTCTCACCACGGATCCTGGACCCACAGGGGTCTGCTGTCAAAAGAACAAACACACACATTGTTGTTGTTTTTTAACCTTTTAGAAGCAAACTGCACCGTTTTCAAGCCTCTGCAGGGCTTCTGGAAGCTTAACGACCCACTTCCGGGTAGCGTGAAGCCTCTTCCACCCTCCCAGCCTTGTCCCAGAATGCATCCTTGGGCAAGGCTGCGAGAGGGGGAAGAGGCTTCACGCTACCTGGAAGTGGGTTGTTAAGCTTCCAGAAGCCCTGCAGAGGCTTGAAAATGGCGCGGTTTGCTTCTAAAAGGTAACCCCCCCACATTTTTCCTTTTAAAATCGTTTTTAGGTATCCATGGATCCTCGCTATCCGTGTGTGTGTCCGAAATGGATCCCTCGTTGATAGCGAGGTCTGACTGTATTTGCTATTTAGACGGTAATAGAATTGTTATATTTTGGGTCTGCTATTCTAGGGCTGCAATTCTTTACACACTGAATTCAATGGGACTTACTTCTGACTAGGCAAGCATAGGATTGCACTGTAGGAGACTGTTTTCCACTTGGATTGAGTTCAGGATACAGAATCAGGAATTAGAAAGAGTTGCTTCTTCACATATTATTAGTTTTGGGTCAGAGGTTCCCAACCTTTTTCCGCTGTGTACCACCTTCACAGGCCTCTGACCCACCACATACCACCGGAAGTGCTGATGACATTATCGGCACTTACTTCCGGGTTCATGCCGGAGCACAGAAATGCAAGGTAAGATGAAAGGGAGGGTGGAAGGGTCATTCCCTGCGCTAGACGCCTGCGCGCTCGAATGTTTGCCAGCTCTACCTTGGCTGCTGGCAGCCTGCATGCCACCAGCCTGTGGACCGTGTACCATAGGTTGGGAACCTCTGTTTTAGGTTAACATCTATGATTAAAAAAAACATGCAAAGGCAGTGAACATGCAAAGGCAGAGTTGTAATCAAAATGTATCACACAGGTTGAATGTGGAAATCATCAGGAAATTGAGATTGGATGCAGCACCCCGTTGTGTGTACATGCAATGGCAAAACCAAATACTGAATTTCTGCCATGTAGTGTGCAAAACGTCCCTAACAGAGATCCATGTATAATGGTGGCTACTTACAACTGGATAATGTGCCAATATCTATTAAAGCACAATGTCATGATCACCACAGTGGTGCGTGCTACACCTTTTCCTTATCATCAATGAGCAGTGAGTGAGCGGAAAAGAGGCTGAAGCTACTGAAGAAGTGGATTCACCCCATTCATGCCTCACAACTGCAGATACAGATTATGTTTGTGTCTGTATATGCCATTAGATACTCTTGTCTATCTAGAGCTCAAACAGGGTGTACCAGGTTATTCTACCTTCTTGGCTGTCCTCCTTTTCCCTCATATAACACTGGGGAAAGGGGAGGTGCAACAAGTGAGAAGCTGAGCATTCAAAGACATAAGTCACTTTTTTGGGTTGCAACTTCTCAGCTTAATGCATTATGCCCCTTGCAAGTGTATTCCTGCACTTCCAAAACAGCTGCTTCACTTTCACAGCCTTCAACTACTTCTGAGTAAGGATAATAGCCCAATCCTACCCAGCTCCTCCACTGGTGCAGCCAGTGGTGGAGGGCAGAATGGGAGGCTTTGGAAGGGAAAGTGGATTTAAAGGGGGATGTAAAGGGGATTTAAATCCCCTTTCCCTTCCAAAGCCTCCCGTTCTGCCCTCCACCATTGGCTGTACCAGTGGAGGAGCTGGGTAGGATTGCGCTGTAAATCAGTGCCACTTGGATTTGCGCGCGCGCGCACACACACACACACAGAGAGAGAGAGAGAGCACATGCCCGCATGCTAGCGCTTCTGAAGAATCTCTGTACAGTCCTACTTAAATATAATGGAATTCCTCTGGAGTAAGTGGTTGATACATTACTAGCATGCAATACAAATCTATTTGGTTTGGACCCTATTCAAACAATTCATTGCTTTCCTTGTGATTTTACAAGTCGCAGGTCTATAACCTGCCTCCTTGCCCCCATCTAGAAAAATGGGGGATCTGAACGTCCGCTTGTTCTACACAAGGACTGGTGTTCTGGTATACCATTCCTGACAATTCTTAGCAGCGGATTGGATGGCCACCCATGTTGATTACCTGCAAACGTCTTTCTGCTTATCCTTCAAGTTCACCATTCTCTGTCCCCTTTCTGATGAAGTGCAACCACACTTCACAGCAACCAGTGTTATGAGCCCACATAGTGAAACCCTTTGGTCAATCATATATGCTACACCCGCCTATATTCAAGCACTCTTAAGGAGCAGAGTACCTGCAGTTCTGTTTGGAAGAAGAACTTCTGGGGGCACTGTGTACAGTCGTAGATCTTGTCTTCTTGCCCATGGGCCGAAAAAATATGTTGCTGCAACTTGTTGGCTTGAACAAATACTGGAACATTAAAAAGAAAAAAGTGAAGTTTTCGTTATTTCGTTTTCTGCATGGAGAGAATGTTCACTTTTTTGTGAACATTTCCTCATTAACTCACAGCAATTGCAAAGGCTACAATTATCCAAGAACCCTATAATTTCTGATTATACTGTTGCTATAATAGGCACCAACCACGATTGCTCAGTTCCACATTCAAGTCCTAATTTTCTTTTCTTTTCTTTGTAAAAGAACTGTGCTATATGTCTGGTAAAAAACATAATCAAATAACATTTAAATCTAAAGCATGTAGAAATGGCCTTCTCTCCCCCCCCCCACCCTCATTTACCAATAATTTACGATTGAACCACAGAGCATTAAAAATCAAAAGAAACATTTTACAAAAATATTCTTTGCTACAGAGAAATTTGGAAACAATAAATGCCAAGGCCTGTTTCTTTCTTTTTTTCTTTTTTTTGCATTTGCAAAAAAAGTTAAATCTAACAAATAATTCTGTATTCAAATGTGCTAATGTTAAAAACTATATCCCACAGCTACACTGGGGCAATGTCTATAAATGTGAAACAGAACTGCAGGTAAATTCTCTTTGGATACTTTAAGATCAACTCTGAGTACATACTGAATGCAAGGGTTTCAATAATATAAACATGTTCAATTTTAATGACTACAAAACAAGGCCCTAAGACTGTGTAACAGTTTACCTAGGAGACATACTATTAATAATTAAATTGTATATGCCAGAGGCAGTGTTTGGGTTGGCAGCGCTGACTTCTGATGGATGCCTGGTGCACTGTGACCTAAAAAAAGTTTGCATCTACAATATTAATCTGTATAGGCAGGGCAAGGATTTATTAAAGACGCTGGCATTTAACTTTGACTCTACTCCTAATCATTAAAATAATTCTAATTGAATGCCAACAAGAAAAAAAAATTAGAATAGCGTTCTTGTGAGTCATACATTTTAATCACATTTCTCATTACCTTAAAAAGGATTGGATTCCATTTTCCATATAAAACTTATATTGGTGATTTTCAGCTCTCGTTAATATTCTACACACTGAAATAATTTAATAGCATATTACTCATAAAACATCATTGTTTATGATTAATGTGCTGTGTCTATTTACCCCATCAGCAAAAAAAAGAAAAGAAAAAGAAAAGAAAAATGGTTTTTCATACAGATTGGAATAGGAGTTATCTACATACTACTTTACACATTTTTACAAGGCCACTGGCTGAAACATTAAAGGATTATTATTATTATTATTTTAATCAGGGAACTTATTCATGGTGAGAACCATCAGTAGGGCTGATTTTCAGATGCTATTTTGTACATGGTATTTAAAAAAAAAATCCACTCTGAACTTAACTCTTAGAATCACAAGCTATAGAAGGGAGTACAAGAAAACCACCATCTTGTACACACACCATCATGTACACACAGATGAGAGAGGAAAAAATCCTGGTAAAATTAATACAAAACCCAAAATACAAAGAAATGCTTGACTGAAGGAATTATTGAACACAGATGCTTGACAAGCAAACTGTTGAAGGCAAAACTAACTATAACCTGAAATGTTATTACCGCAAGCTGTGTGGTGAAAATTAATTAATAGCACAATCCTATGCATGTCTACTCAGAAGTAAGCTCCACTGAGTTTAATGGGACTTACTACCAGATAAGTGTGTATAGGATTGCAGCCTAAATGTTATACTGAAAGAAAAACATGTTTAACTCAGATATGAAGCGGTAATAATCATTAGCAACAAACTCCAATGAACAGAAGAAAAAAATCTAACTTTAATTTGCTTTTGCAGGGTTTTGCTTGCATTTTACTGGGAAGGGAGCTGCCAAACAACCACTAATATGAAGGCACCAAAGGGTTGTGTTTTCTTATCAATGCGTATCAATGGAGAACAAAAGCCCTGAATGGTTTCCCATTGATACAAAGCTGTGCAAGCCACTGATTTTCCTCTTGTAGAAAAACAAATCCTGCATTTATGCACTATGATTCAGGGTATACTTTTTATACAGTATTATTGTTGTTAAAAATAAAAGATCTGTATGCAGCCTTTAAACGGTTTAATTTTAAACTACAGTTGGAGGTTATGTTTCATCCAGTATAACAGTGTGTCTCATACTAAGGGAAAAAGGGTAAGCAATTTTGCTTGTCTTTTTGGTAATATTTGGCCCCTATTAAGACAAGGTCTACAGTTTCTCAAAGTTGTGGGTCAGAAGAACCCAGAGTGGTTGTAAGTCCAGGATGCTGTAGCGCAGCACGGGTCTCATTCTGGAGACGAAGGGGCATAGGATGAGAGTGTGTGTAGGAGATGATTGTTGGAAACAGATTCAGGGTGGAGAGTGGAAAAAGGAAGTTGTAGTACGAGCAATGAGGAGAGACAGTACAGGGGACACAGGAGCCAAGCAAGGATACTCCATGACATTGCTTTGGGCAAGTTCACAAATGCATGTTTATCACTGTTTAATAGCAGCATCAATTGATGACTGACGTGTGAAACAGCCATCACATCATAAACATCAGACAAGGACCTTTTCCTACCACTTGATATATAGTATGCTCAAAAACCTTTTGAGGGGGGAGCGGCTGTTCAGATGTTAAAATGCAAGTCACTGAGTTGTGAATACTCCAGGGATGTACGTGTATGTGTGAACATGTCGGGGCACTTGATGTATACTCAAACAAGAATTTCAAGGAGAGGGGGTGTCAATTCACATATTCAGCAATGTCACTGAGTGGTGAATGTTTGACAGGCCATGTATGACTATGTATACATTTATACAGTACATAGTTCTGGATTCAGAGAAATATGAGCATAGTTCATAGTGCAATGTGGGTTTCCTACCCCCTTCTCCCATCTGCAGCCCCTGTCAGCTGCTCCTGAAGTTTGGGGAACACTGGGGAATGTTGGCAAGGGGAACTACAGCTGGCGGGAGAACTGGCAGAAATCAGGGATCCACTTGTGCAAGCAGATGTATCTCCCGCTTGCGCGCGGGGGGGGGGGGGTTGTTGTATCTCACCCAAAACTGATTTGATAAAAACACTTTTGAGAGATGTGTCTGAAAAGCTATTCAGGATGCCTGCTCTTTGAGCACATTTGACTTTTTAAAATTATTGCTAATCAATATCACTAATGAGTACAAATCTAATATCTGTGCACAAGCTGACCTGAAGTCAGAATCTGGCACAAATGACATCACTGGAGAATGTCCATGAATAAACTCAGGCCTATGCTGGAAATGAAGGGATCCAATCAGTCTACCCACCTGTAAAGCAGACTGGACATTTGAAGGTTCCTCCCATTCCTTCAAAACTGTGTTCTATCAGATGGCACTGAAGTTTGGCAGGAGAATCAAATGTCTGGTTGCAGAGCTTGCATTCATGGTTTAATCCTTCATCTGGTGGAAAAATTGAGAACAGTTTATTGCTACTTGTTACACTTGTACCCTGATCTCCCACCAAAGGACTCAAAGCAATTTGCACACAATTAGATTAATCATGATGGATATACTGCATGTACTAAACAGCTTTTCATCCAGTCCCCATAAGTAATCCCTCAACCTCCCCCAAATCTGCAGTTATTAAAATATTCATCTACTAGTAAGCATTAAGAGAATGCATAAATATATTCAGTTGGACTTGATCGCTGCCAATATAAATGCAGATGCATCACATTTTAATCAATTAAATTGGATAGGTACAAATCTCAGTGGTTTTGAGTTAGGTGTGGCAAAGTTTCTATCATGTTGTCTGTGGCAGATTAAGGATGGGCAGATATACTGTCTGGCCCTCTTGGTGTAGTAACTTCTACCCTATCTGTTAAAGATGCACAGGATAGCTGAAAAATTACTACAAGTTTCTGCAAGCCCTATTAACTGTGAGGATAGGGACAAGAGGGGAGGTAAAGTTTGCTTTAGGATGCAATCCTATATACACGCTTACCTGGGAGTAAGCCCCAATGAACTCAATGAGACTTACTTCTGAGTAGACATGCACAGGATATCTGACTTTGCACTATAATGGAACCCGTGTTAACTGGGTAAAGAGGCACCTTTGAAGCAGCGGTTCTTTTATATTAAGCAACGGTAGAGCAATTGCTCCTTTTAATCCCAGCACAACATCTTTTCCAGTAGTTCTTTGCTGGTTTCTCCCTTATGCCTTTTCTATGGGCCAGGGAACCATGTTTTAAAATTTCTTTTGTTACATAAATTGCTTTGTAAACTTTTGTGTTGTTGAAAAGTGGTATATAAAAAATCATCATCATCAATATGAAGCTCCTACACAAGAATATAGACAAGTATTTTCTACTTGTCTTCACTTCCTATCCTTCACTCTTCACTTCCTATCCTGAACTTCCTTTTGTACCCTCCCACCCGAGGCTTCCTCCTGTGGCAGCTGTCAAAGTCTTAACTTTAGAAGGATCCAGAAGCTGCGTGAGTCCTTGGTATGTGGGCTTCCTTTTATTGGCAGGAAATATACATGCATGTACAAGGGGGAGGGGGGTATCCAAATTTGGGGTTTTACTTTTATTCAGAGCCTGTGTTCATTTTTGACATGTAATTTTTAGAGGATTATTTTTGCTTCAAATTTGTACACTACCATGAATCTTCATCTTGAACAATAAAGCATCTAGTATGTTTAATGCCTGAACTAGTTTTCCCCCTCCCCTATTAATAACTATCCCCCTACAGCCCCTAAGGTCCTTAATTCTTCCAGCTATAGGTATTCGTAGTTCTGCCACATTGATCCTTAAACCTTCCTTGTTCTGAGCTGCGGGCCCTCAGTGCCCTTCCCCCCTCCCTCCTCCATCTTAGGCCTAACATTAGTCTTTCTTCCCAACAGTGTTGCGAGCTCCTTTCACTCCACCATGGGAACAGGGATAGGTTGTCCTACTTAGAAACAGTTGCTAGGTAAGATGCAGCTCCCAGCTCTCTTGTACAGGGTTCAATTCCCTCAGTATATCTTAGAAAAGGTCCTTCTGTATGTCACTAAATACTGTGATCTTACGGGTAAATACACTATCTGATTAGTAATAGTAATAATGATTTAAAAAAAACAACTCCACCTGGTAAATCACTCAAGTGTGTCTCAAATGAAAAGGATTTTTTTTTTTAAAAAAAGGCATCCCTAACCATCTAAATATAAAACGGTTGTATCATTCACTTAAAATGACACAGCATGCAGTGATTGGTATCTACGACTGTCAAGAAATCATCCAAAGTGATGGAGATAATAACTGAATCAAAGTAGGATCCACTGCCTGTAATCTATATGTCATCGCTTGGCCATTCTCCCAAACTATAGCCAACTAAAACTACAAACAATAATTGGATTTGTATCCCTCATGTTTTGGTGCGCCGTCACCTGAAATATAAATTATCCTTCATGCATAAGCATAATTTAGTACAATTTACAAACCTGCTGTACTGAATCGCACTGGCCGCCTCATGCCCAGCTAGGGATTCAGAGACTACTTGGCCCTGCATGTGTGCAACCGCTCTACTGTGAAACAACACTGCTCTGCCTGGTGAGCACAGTCCCATTAGCCTCCACTTCCCCACTAGCCTCCAGCCCTAGGACCTGCAGCAAAGACTCTGATGGCACCAGTCATAAACAGCACCAGCAGCAATGCTGACCCTGGGTATGCCTAGGGTTTGTGGACGGTCAGCTGTACTGGTTCTGGGGGGTGAGTTTGTCACTTTGGTCTTTAGGAATACAGTGGACCCTTTCTATCCACGGATCTGGGATCCGAGGATTTGACTTTCTGCGGGTCCCAGATCCGCGGGGTCCACCTTCAAAAACCTGTAAAAAAGGGGGGAAAGCACCCCCAACCTCCGTTTCTACCTTTAAGTGGCCAAACCGTGCCGTTTTCAAGCTTCCTCAGGGCTTCTGCAAGCTTAACGACCCACTTCCGGGTTGCGCGAAGGCTTTTCCCTCTTCCCAGTTTTGCCACAGAATGCATCCTGGGACAAGGCTGGGAGGAGGGAAGAGCCTTTGCGTGACCCGGAAATGGGTCTTTAAGCTTGCAGAAGCCCTGCGGAGGCTTGAAAAAGGCACGGTTTGGCCACTTAAAGGTAGAAACGGGGATTGGGGGGCTTTAAAAATCCTTTACAGGTTTTTGAAGGTGGATCCCAGTATCCACGGATCCTCATTTTGTATCCCGCGCAGCCCCCCCCCGAGAACGGATCCCCCATGGATAGTGAGAGCCCACTGTACTTCTTATGGAAAAACAGGTTATCCTACTCAATTAAGAATGGGTGAAGGGTAAAATTATGGCTATCAATCAGAACAATGGGAACAGTCCACAAGTCCATGGGGTTTGGCATTTTGTGTCTCACAATGATCAACTAGATGCCTCCAGGAAGTCCACAAAGAGGGCAGGAAGAGAGCAGCCCTTTCCTGCTGTTGCCTGCCCTCCAGCCAGTAACTGCTGTTCAGAGGTCACATAGTCATCATGACTAATAGCCAGTGACAGACACCTCCTCCTGTTTAAAGCTAGTGATCATCACCATTACTTTGGTATAGCTGTGTAGCCAAGGAACTGGTTCAGCATAGCTCACTTTTTCCCCAGTCTATACGGCATAATCCAGGATTAATACAAGGCAGACATTTAAAGAGTTCTATTGACAAAGAGCTGTACACATTTTAAATAGGTATCTACCACAGCAGGATTAAATTACAATTCAAACAGCACCTAGAAAATTAGACAGAATTAATGCTCAGCCTACACATCAATCCTAGTGCTTTTTTATTTTGAAAATTCTGAATTTGCTTGTAATATTTGTAATAGTGGATCAAGCCAAACAATCTAATTCATCTAGTATCTGGTCTCTGACAGCGGTCAGCACCAGCTGCTGCAGAGGAAGGTAGAAATCCCCATAATGGCTATATTATGCACTAAGAGTCTAAGGGGAACTTTTTTAAAATGAATATTTGTGTTGATGTGCATACTTTAGACAAGTGGGGGGGGGAAGGAACCCATCTCTAGATCTTTCATCCGTCAAGGTGAAGATAAGAATGCCAACTCCTGAAATGCTAGCCAAATGCAAAGCAGCAATTGCAGGCACTCTAAATCAATAGAAATGTTATGTCACAACATTTTCCAAGGATATATGGATTCTTGTCCATAAATACTGCACAGTAGAAGGATGTAATTCAGAATGACATGTAAGATTTTACGGTCACCATCCCCATTCATTTCACCCCTCAAAGAAAAGGAAAAGCAGGAATCCATTTGGTGTGTGATTGTGCAAAACCTGAATTTATTTTCAATATGATTATTAATAATATGGGACATAGTATGCATTATGCTCAGTCACATATGCTTACATTCTACTGAAGTCAGTAGAATATTGGTGCTCTGGAGACTTTAAAGGAGAAACGTGACCTATAAATACTTGAACTAACCAAATAAGACTCTGTGCCTGATTACCAAAATATTTATGAATTAATGGTAGAGCAGTGGTGCACCCAGCTTCCTTGCCGCTTGGGCGGCAAGGATGGGTGTCACACACACACCCAGCCTGGTGACACCCGCAAGTGACATCACTTCAGCCCAGAGGTGACGTCACTTCCGGAGCAGCCACGAGGCAGGAGCTAGGGACTGGGGCGCCGGCGCCTTCGGCTTCTCTTCCCTAATTGTGGGGAAGAGAGGCTGAAGACTCAGCCTCTGGCAGACTGGAGGTACCCGCATCTTTGGCTTCTGTTCCCTGACTGTGGGGAAGAGCAGCTGAAGATGTTGCCGCCAGCAGACTGGGGAGCCCACATCTTCAGCTTCTTTTCCCCAATCGCGGGGAAGAGAAGCCAAATACGTGGCTGCCCCCCAGCCACTTAAACAAACAAACAAAAACTGTGGCAGCCTTCCGCCGGCCTTTGTCATCCTCCCTCCGCTGGGTGTCATCCTAACTCCGCTGGGAGGGCCCACACCCCTCCCTTAGTACGCCACTGTGGTAGAAACATTATTTGATGACACTTCGTTGAAATCACATTGACATTTAAGAAAAAGCTTCAGATGGTTACAAGATATGGGTACTAAAATTGTAATCTGTGAAAGTTTCAATTCAAAATATGTTTGCAAAATTTAAAACTTTATATTTCAAAACTATATTCCACTGAAAATTACGTGTATGAATAGCGTAGGGGTGGTCTAGATGCCACTTTTATCATTCTGACCAGCCCCAAGTAATGAAGACTCTTCCATCTTTGCTCTTCCCCTTGGTTCTAGGTGAGTTTAATGATCATCTGAAGATCATCTGAAAGGAAGGTCAAGGAAGTGGTAGGCCTGTTGTGTGGAGAAGATGGGGAAGTGGTAAGAAGTGACAGAGGGAAAACAGAATTGTTCAATTCTCATTTTCCATCTGTCTTCTCCCAAAAAGGGGAAGGTGGCCCAACCTAAAACCTGCGCTAATGATGAACTAGGGACACAGCGACTCAGGATAGGTAAAGTGATGGTAAGGAAAAATTTAAGTTCCCAGGACCAGATGAATTACATCCCAAGGTACTGAAGAGCTGGCAGATGTGATCTTGGAGATGCTATCGGTAATCTTTGAGAACTCATGGAGAAATGGGTGACATGCCTGAAAACTAAAGACAAGCAAATGCTACTCCTACCTTTTAAAAAAGAGAAAAACGAAGATCTGGGAAACTACAGACAGGTCAGTCTGACGTCAATTCCCGGAAAGATTCTGGAACAGATTATTAATTGGATTGTCTGTGATCACTCAGATAAATAACGGGGTGATCGCTGCTAACAACCAACATTGGTTTGTCAAGAACAAATCGTGCCAGTCTTATCTTCTTCTTTGATAGAGTGACTAGTCTGGTATGCTATGGGAATGCTGTGGTTATAGTGTACCTGGATTTTAGCAAAGCATTTGACAAAGTCTCCCATGGTGGATAAAATGGTAAAATGTGGGCTCCATGGTACTATTGTTGGGTGGATTCAAAGCTAATTGAACAACTGTTCCCAGTGAGTACTATTAAATGGCCTCCTCAACCTGGAGGAACATATCAAGGGGAGTGCCACAGGCTCTGTTTTGGGACCTGTGCTATGCAACAGTTTTAATACATTATCTTGTTGTTGAGGGTGGGGTAGAGGGTGTCTAATTTGTAGATGACACATAGTTGGGGAAGATAGATAACACCCTGGAAGACCGAATTAGGATTCAAAATTATCTTGATAGGCTCTACCAGTGGGCCCATAACAACAGGATGAAGTTCAAAGGAGAGAAATGTGAAGTCCTGCAGGTAGGAACAAAAATCAGAGTCACAGCTAATGATCCAGGTGTCAGGCAACACAATCCTGTGTAACTTTAAGTGGCCGACCTAAATGGCCGGCTGTTGCCATTGCGGCCTGCCCTGGTGTGGTCCTGGTCCCCTTTCCCCGTTGTCAGTCATGCAGGCTACAATGGGCCTCCTTGGATGCATGCCAGCTCTGAAGCTGGCATGGTTCCAAGGAGGCCGGGAAATTTTACTACTGTAGTTAAGATAGATACTGTATGTTTATTTTGTCTTGATAAGGGGTCAGGCAGGATTTTAACATTTTTTTTCTTGCACTGCTGTAACAACATGTCACACCCAAGGTCCAAGACAACATGCAATATTGTTGTGGAGCTGACGATATTTGGCTTTGTATGTGCTTCTCCCTACTATTTCCTTTGATCGCTTCTGCATTCTAGACAATAAGACGCTCTGCATTCAGTAAGAGTGTGATACAGTACCAACAGCAATGAACTCTGGGTGACCCAGAGGAGGAAATAGTGGGGTGATGATCTGGCCCAGTCTGACAGTAGCCTTTCTGAAAATACTCTGATTGTACAGGCACCATACACACACCTACAGTTCTTCCTTGAGCTTTGCTGTGCATTTCAGCTCCTGCTGTTCCTTGTGGTTAGTAAAAAAGTGAGGAAAAAGTGGAATGATGAGTGGAAGGAAAGCTGTTTGCAGACACCTGCCTCCTAACTCACAGAAAACCTTAAAGTCTGAGCACTCAATATGGAAATGCTGATCATCATATTGCAAGTAAATAAATAGGCAGTGAAAAGATACCTTGGCAGTTTACACTTGGGATAAATACGAAGTGAAGTGGAATGTGAGAACATCACTTCAAATGGCCATTCTCTTTCTCTCCTATATCTACTTCAAAGCTACATTCTCTCAGCAAACTTACAGGATTAAAAAAAAAACCTAAAAGTGCTGAACAGCTTAAAAAAATTCAATCAGAATAATCTGCTCTTTAGAAAGGTGGTGGATGACAGTAATTGGAAAATACTGTCTGACTCATTTATTAAAGTGAGATTCTGAGTCAATTGATTTAATAACCATTAGAATATTCTATTAAGGATTTAATAGGTTGGCACAGTCCTATTTTTTATTAAGAGTTATAGGTGACGAATAAGCAATTCTATGGAATTTCTAAGCAACTGCTCCAATAGATTAATCTTAAATGTTTCTATGGATTAAGTAAAAAATGCAGTTTGCATATCAGGAATCCAACAGCGGCTGTATGAACATGAGCAGTTATCTCATGGCAGAGATTCAAGTGGTAGACACTGAAGAATGGGCTCATCATGTGTCCTGCTACTGTCAAATAATGGGAGCACCTTAATTTTTTAGCCTTTTCATATGCATGGTGATGGAACAGCAGGTTGAATGCGGAAGACTTTGACAAGAATCAGTTCCTTATGGATCCCATGTCATAAGGTAACTAGATCAAAGTCTTCTGACAGAGGAAACACAGTTACATGACTTGGCCTTTTGAAAGGGAGTAACGAAAAAGCATATTACAGGGGGAAAATAAGCTATCTGATTAATGAGAAAGGAATGAGCTTTGAATCTGTAGCTTTTTCATTCAAAAAGAAAAGTATACAATATACTCCTTGCTGCAGTAGATTAAAAAAAGATATTTATTAGACATATATAGGGACTCCAGTCATCTCCCATCCAACTTACTGACCAGGTCTATACCTGCTTAGCTTTCCACAACACTTGCAGCCTGATCCTCTCTAAATTTAGAGCGGCGGAGCACACGCTCCGTCACTCTAAAGTAGCACAAACGCTCCGTAAAGTGCGTTTGCAATGACTCAGGAGTAAGGGCCACCAGAGTAGAGGACGGCAGCCCTCACTCTCCCAGTGGACTGTTCCTGCGCCCACTGATACAGGTAGGTCCTGCACCGACTGGTGCAGGGAGGGTGGGAGGGTGGGCAGGGGCGTGGAGGGAGGGGGGCCATTGGCTGAACTGGGCCGAGAGAGGGCAGGGATATTGGCAGCGCAATCCGCCGATATCCCCAGCGCAGTTTGGCCTTACTCCGCTGCCTCGGATGCAAGCCAGCTTCAGAGCTGGCATACATCCGAGAAGGCCCATAGGCCCCGGGCAGCCCTGCACTCGAGGAAGGGGACGAACATCCCCTTCTCCTGAGGTGTTCCCGGGCCGTGCCAGTACGGCCCCAGGATTCCGCAGCCTGCCCTTTAGGCCGGCCGTAGAAAGTTGCAGAGGATTGCGCTGTTGCTCCCCTAAGGTGGAAAATAATGAAATCCACCCAAACCTTCATGAAAGTGAGAAATACCCTCTGTACTCAAGTATGATGTTCATTATATGATGGAAGAAGCAGAGATCTATATCAACAAATATGGTTGGTTTTACAGTAGGATCATTGCTTGTTTTGCTGTATTTTGCTTAAAATTCTTCCACGCCTTTGTGTCTTCCAATTCATTTTGTGAGCACTGAAAGGGAATTATTTTGTAACTAGAAAAATGTCATACATCCTTCAGTTAATGGACAAAATTGCTTGTCATATGGAATGTGGTTGCTAGTGTCAGAAGCACCTACTGGATAGTTCTTATGTGACGTGTGACAGAACGCACCCTCCCACACATCTGTACACTATTATCCATTTCATTTTTTCACATAAGTGTCAAACAGAAATAAAAATAAAAACCTAAACTTAGCCAAGAAATTAACACCATAAACGCAAATGCAAAGGAGATTAATTTTCTCCTATAATATTAATTCAATTACACAGTTCCCTTCTTGTGCGACGCCAGCTCTGGACTCCTATATAGTGGAGAAGTGCAAAAACTTCTGTCCTTTCCCTGCTCCGCCATTTGTGAATCTTTTATTGCTGTTGGCTTTTATGTTTTTAAAAAATACTTTGGAGGCTATGTGCACAGTCCGATTTGTTTCTTTTTAAAGGCCAGAACAAATAGTGTCATACCTGTGATACGCACGCTCGCACGCATGCACACACGCTACAGCAAAGCTATCTTCCCCATCCACTATGTATGAATGGACATTACACCAAAATCATTGGGTGATGCTCTTTGGACCGTCAGGCAAAAGATAAAGTGCAACTGAGCCATGCTTTGGCTGATCACACCGAAAAGGTCCCAAGAGTTCCATCTTGCTGTCTACCGGAGGCCTTTGTCTAGACAGAAGAATACATTTATAGGATAAAGACCCTTAATTGGAAAACTATGATGTGTTACCGTCTCCTCTTAATAGCTATTGGTCAAATTCGGAAAAATAAAACAAAAACAAACAAACAAAAACTCTGCCCTCCCTTCAACATAGTAATCAAATGGCCTTATTAATCCTGCACTTTTCTATGTCTCTAAAGTGGTCCAAGCTACATCACATCAACACTTGTCCTATTCTGGCTAAGCAAATAATGTCTTAGAGTAGACCAGTGTTCTCAGAGTAGACCCGAGACCGCTTTGGGGGTTCCACTAGCACACCATAAGTGGCTGCCATCTGCCTCCTGCCTGGTTTGCTCGCCTGTCCTTCCCACCTTCCCTGGTTCTCCTTCCTCATTCCCTTCCTGTTCTGGCTCTTCACTGGTATTTAACTTTGGGCTTGGCACTGTGCCACACCACTCCGTGCATGTGCCGGTGCTCCCTGGGACTCCTTTTAGGTAAATGGCTCCAGAGACCAAAAAGTTTGAGAACCGCTGGCTTAGACCAACTTTCTTATTTTTTCCTTCAGAGTCAATTCCTCAGCATGCGCTTATAAGCAAGAGCAAGACAGAAATGTCATGTATGGCAAAGCTAACCCCCTTGGCTATGAGAATTTATACTCTGAAAAGGACAACAGCAACCAGTGTGACTTATGGAAAGCCATCCATGTTCATGGTAGAACATACAGCTAGTGTCTTGCAGCAACCAACACTGGAATAGGCCCTGCTATGCTAGGGTTTGTTCTCCCATGGTACATGGTGGATAAGAGGCAGCGTAGGTAGGTTCAGGATTTAGAGAACATATTTGCGTCATCCCAAAGAGAAACAGCAGACTACATTGTGAGTACCAAATGCAGCACCATCATAAGAACATAAGAAGACCTTATATTGGATCAGACCAAAGAGCCATCAGCATTATGTCAACTAGTCAGCTGACTAGTCAGCATTATGTTTTCAACAACGAACGGCCAGATGCTTCTATATCACTTACAAGCAGGGCATAAAGGCAACCACCTTCCTCTGTTATTTGTGATTGATATTCCCTTACAAAGAAAGCCATTGACAAATGAACTGTAGGGTGGGATAAGCCCCTGTAAATGCTTTGTGGGCAAAACACAACCAAAGCAATTGCAACTTCACAGAATTTGCAACTGCAGTAGAATCAGATGTTACTACTACTCTTGGCAAAATAGGACATATTACAACATTTGTCTGCCACTTTCACTTCCTCATGTAGCAATATGGAACGTTAATCCTGGTTATAGATCCAAACATTTTTGTACCTAGTACAAAACATGGAATACAAAACAGAGAAGTACCAGTTTACCTGAGCAGCAGGTAAGGTTTCCTTCCCCTCCGCTTCACCTGGTTGAGGAGCACACACTGACTCTTAAAGACTTAATACAGAAATTTACATTGCCTGAAGACTTCCAGCATATGCTCATCGTTCCTCCCTGATTGTAATAGGCCTTCTGTCAACTACAATTTCTCCAGAATTATCTCTCTCTCTCTCTCTCTCTCTCTCTCTCTCTCTCTCACACACACACACACACACACACACACACACACACACAAATAAAAAATCAGAGATAGAGCAATAAGGAAATGGAGACACTAAAATCCAAGATACAGCTGGGATTTGCCAGAAGGAAATGTTTACAGTACTGGAAGGAACTGCTATTACAAAGGTGCAGAATAAAGTCTAAACAGTGTCCAATTTTTGTATGTTTGGACATTGACCTAAGTGGTAGTACTAGTAACTACAAGGGAATACTGTAAAAACCTTACACTGCTCTTCGACCCAGCCATCAGAATCAATTCAGATGTGCAGAAAAAGTCTTTTCTGGACCATACCACTTTATACTGCAAATGGCATATGCTTGCCTGTGAAAAAACTCCTTGCATGTGGACAGCTAGGATGTCAGAGAGAAGGCTATACTAAAATATCCAGGAGACTTCACTATTTTGGAACAAAGGTTTGAATGCTCTTTGATGCCCCAAACCCTGCATTTGGAAAGGTATAACATCAGCTTCTACCTGTTAGCTTTCTGTTTATAGAAGAGCTTGAAAAAAAACAGAAGGAATATGAAACCTGTGATTTAGTAACTGCAGCCCAAAGTATATTTGCTGTGCATTTGATTCAGTTCTGAGTGTGTTTTGAGAACATAAAGCTGCCTTATATTGAGTCAGACCACCAGTCAATATGACCTAGTACCAGATGCTATTCCAATTGGCAGGGGTCTTTCCCAATGTGTTGTGAGGCCTTTTTTTTTTTTTTTTTAAGATGGAGATGCCAGAGACTGAACCTAGGTCCTTGTACATACAAAATATGTGCTCTACCGCTGAACTATGGCCTCTCCCCAAGAAATACTGTACTGGGTCACACTAATGGTAAATTCTAGTCTAACATTCTGTCCCTTTAGCAGATAAAAGATATCACAGCGAAGATTGCAATCAGGGATGCCTTCCTCTACTCTTCATTGCTAGCATCTGCTAGTTAGAAATAGATTCCTCCTAACAGAGACGTTGTGTATGAATCACACAATTACATTATGCTTTTGTGCTCTACATTACATGAAATATTCTAAAATGGTTTTGGTTTTTCTTCTGCTTTCTCAAGGAGTATAAATGAAATTATTCGTCTGAATCTAGACTTAATGAACAAACTGAAATCGTAAGATCCTTCTTCCCAGCTCCTTCATGGCAAATATGGGTAACTTCATTGGAATAAATCAGCAGCAGTTCTTACCTATCACTTTTAGCAAGGCTGGCCTTATAGTATGTGACTGTAGACAATTGCCTAAAGCAGTAATTTATTGAGGGAGGGAGCAGTAGTTTTACTTCAGCAGCAAATGAAACTGACTTCTCCTCCACTGAGTTACAATTATGGTGCACATGCTTATGATATTTTGGAACCAAAATTTACCAAAGGACGGAAAGACAGTCCGATGTGCTAGAAAAGCAAGAACCAGCCATACACCAGGGAAGGGATAACTGTGGACGTGGGAGAAATACATGGATAGGCACAAAACAGCTGTTGGTTGAGGCTTAGAGGCTTTAATTCTGATAGTTCATATGTGGTAATACCTCAGGGCAGATCTTCCAGCAAGAAGCAGCTGTTTGGTGCAACCTGAGCAATAAGTGGGTTCAGAAAACCCAGCTTGGGATCTCAACAGGTGGGACAGCTAATAATAGTTTAGGAACACCAAGATGTATATGCTTGCATGGATTTTAATACTTTTGCCAATAGTGTCAATTATCTGATTATTTCTGTGTCTCACTGGTCCAGTCATGTTCCTAATTATCTGAGAACCACTGATGCTCAGTTACCTCCTACAAACAGAACAAACAAAGAAAAAAGGAAAAAAAATGTCCTGCTTGTTTTGTGGCCTAAATCTTATCCACAAGATATCTGCCAGTGTATCTCGTGGGCTACTGGTGTGGCAGCAGCTTCACAATTCTATAGAGAGCTGCTGGTGGCCCGAGGCCCTCTGGGTCTTGTGCCACCAGCAGCACTTGGCAGACCTGCCACCAGCTGTTGTCGGCTGGCGGTGGGGGCTGATTGGGGGTGGATCTCAGTGACAGCGCCACATGCTGAATCCTAACCCCCCTGTTCCGGCCAGGCCCAGCCCCCTTCAGCCTACCAGATCTGAGTAGGCTTATTGGGGACCACCGAACAGCTACGGAGGTAAGTAAAACATTCGTTACCTCTCCCAGCCAGCCTGGTCCTCAGCCAGCCCAAAGCATGCACTGGACGCTGATGGCACTGCACATTGCGGGCTGACAGAGGATAGGATTGGGGAGTTGTTCAAGTGAAATAACCAATCTGCTTAATTACAAGTTTCTTAAAACAAAAATGAGGTATTAGAGCATACCTGTCTTCTGTGGCACACTCCCACTTAATACGAAACAAACATGATACATACACAAATGCCAGATTCTGATCCTACTCTTATTGAAGACAGTGAAACATTTCTGACTATATAAAGACCCAATTAAAATGCTTCCTCTGTGTGGACTCCCATGTCACATCATGGACATCTGTTCTTCCACATCTTGTGGGCCACTTAGTGAATACTTCCCATTAAGTATTTTTCCCCGCTCCCCCAAAGAAGGGGAGGATGCTGGTGTGGAAAGTGCCCTGTAATTCAAGAGTGTAATGTGATGCTAAAACTCAGACGTTATTTCAGTAACACAAGACTTCATTCCAGGAGAGTGACAACCACACTACAAAACTAAAGTCTGAATTAGGCCACTATTGGTATAGGACTGTGACTTGGCACTCAAAATTACAAGTTAGCTAAACTAGAAGTACATCTGTACTACAAGCAGCTATTGTACAAATTTAAATGGCATGGCTTTTCCAAGGGCACTTGGGTATTGTAGTTTTGTGAGGATGCTCAAAATTCTCTATAAGAGATTCCCCACCGTGCACACAAAATGACTACAGTTCTCAAGGTTCCTTTGGAAAGAAGTCCAGAGATGTTTTCAGTTTGTGTAGACATCTCCGCAAATTCCAGGCTTGCAATGTTATAACATTTCTCACTCTGAAATAAAAGTATTTTGTGCTGCCCTTCACCAGCAAATTACATAAAATTATTTAAGAATCAGCAATAAAACTACATAATAGAGGTATGTGTTTCTCAGGATTGAGGTTTTGTTAATCAAAGTTACATGGATATTATGGAAAACGTATTTTAGTCAAAGTAAAAAAGTTTTGGGATATTTTAAAGTATTGGTTCTCTCATTGTAAACGTTATTCTGTATTGCTATGTCAAAGTGTAATTTTTGTTCAAGTTTCAATAGCTTTCTCTTTTGGTTGATGTTAAATACCTACTAGTATTGCCCACCCGTCTGGGACTTCTGGAACTGGTGGAAGTACTGGTATATCTACCATCGAGTTCTACACAAAAAAAACACAAATTGGTAAGATTGAAAGAGGATACTTCATGGATACTTCATGCAGCACAAACTAAATGCTACCTGTTCTAAAGTTAGGTTGACAGGGCAAACATCTAGCACTGAGACAAGCAGTCAGTCAATATCACTGGCGTTGCTAGAGGTGGGGCGGAACGGTAAGTCTTGCACAGCGGTAACTGCTCCGTTCCATGGTGGCCCCGCCCATTTGCCGTCAGAACCAGTCTGAGCAGCGAAGGCAACATACAGGGAAACTCCTGCGCATTGCCTTCGCCACTCGACTGGTTCCGACGGTGAGTGGATGGGGCCACCATGGAACGGAGCGGTTACCGCTGTGCAAGACTTACCGTTCCGCCCCACCTCTAGAAATGCCAGTGGTCAATATGAGTTCCACACTACAGTGGATCAGCCATACATGCTGTGTGCTATATACAACGCTTTTGGCAAGTACGTTTTGATCAGAAAGTACAATGAGTGTCTAAGAGCTGTCTGCAGAAGGAACAATGAAAAAAAGTGGAGACCAGGTGACAAAAAACCACCTGCTACCTTAGAAGTATTTAGACTCCATCTACACTTTTTACAGAATGAAGTGGTAGAAGTCTGGATGGTTCCACTGCAAGTTGCATGTGGGGGATTCCATTTCTGAATCCTCCCTCGTGCAAAAAACCATCCTGCATATAGTAAACCAGAAAATCAGGGAGATGTCTGCAATAACGTTTGGCTCCATTGTGTTTAATTTACTATGTACGGTGAGTCCTTCTTATGGGGAAGCATCCTAAAATCGGATCCCACATGTATGGTCTGAAGTGGAACAGTCCAGAATTTACCACCTCAGCTTTCCTCCTCACTCAGCATAACATTTAGATATACTTTGTCTTTCTAATGAGCAACATTTAGAGGAGTCAAATTTCCTTAAAATCACTTAAACCAGGTACCACTCACAATGTATACAGTGTGGCATGTTGATGCACAAGGTCCGACATAAAGGTGTTTTGTCACACTGCACATTCCTTCTTACGTACATTTTGTCTGACGTAAAATAGATGGCATCATTGTAGCTTTCAAGCAGCATAGAGAACGCGGTTGGATAACACATTAGACTTGGGTCCTGTTTTTCATGTTACCTGAAACAGCATGGCTACTTCCGCCTGTGTAGCCACTCTAGGTAACCTGTAGATCTTCCACTTATGTGGTTATGGCAGGTCATGTGGATATTACTGTGCTAGTGATGCTGGCTCCATTAAGGGTATAATCGATTTAGTATATATTGAGATATTCTGCCCTAAACAGAGGGCTCTTTAAGCATTACCCAGGGAACTGCTTGGGAAGCAGCTTGTCATGTGGTTCTTTCCGATGTAGATGGCATGTCCCTTCCCCATGTGTTTCTATTTAAAGTGGTCAGAACCTGTGTGGTCAGCTCCCACCCAAGTGATAAGGCCCAATCCTCTCTCGCAATCCACTGCTGTAACTCGTGGTCCAGGCCATAAAAGCCACGCTGCTGTCAAGCACTTCAGGCAAAGGTGTCGTCTGATATGGGGCGGTGGGCCCCAGGGCATAGGGGCGGGAAGTCTCCGGGGGGGGCGGGAGCCTCCTTAACTTTCGTTTTTATTTTCGCTTATTTTCGGGTTTTTAAAACATTTTTTAAAAGGTTTTTAGCGCTAACGGGGCTCCTAACAGTATATGTATGCTTTGCGCCTACTTAACTTGTTCTAGGACGACGTTCAGGGGCGACGAGCTCCTCCGGGGCTCCTGGGCGCTTGAATCGCAGAGTTAACGTATGCTGAGAGCGACGATGTTTCCAATCGTCGCTCTGCACATGCGTTAACTCTGCAAAACGCTCCTGGGCGCTTTGCAGAGTTAACGCATGCGCAGAGCGACGATTGGAAACATCGTCGCTCTCAGCATGCGTTAACTCTGCGATTCAAGCGCCCAGGAGCCTCGGAGGAGCTCGTCGCCCCTGAACGTCGTCCTAGAACAAGATAAGTAGGCGCAAAGCATACATACACTGTTAGAAGCCCCGTTAGCGCTAAAAACCTTTAAAAAATGTTTTAAAAAAACCGAAACTCATTATGCAAATTAAATATTTAATTTGCATAATGGGGCGGCGGGCTTTTCCGCCCCAGTAGCAGGGGCGCCTGGCTACCCCCCTGACTTCAGGACTGCCAGCACAAACAGCTCCATGCATGTGCCAATGGTTCACCAGCCCATGATGAAGCTGGTAAGGTGGCGGTGGGGTGGTTCAGGAAAGGATCGGGGCAGGGAGCAGGCTGAACTGGGGGTGAGAGAGGGAGGATCTCGGCAGCAGTGGCGCACACCAAGATCCTATCTCCCTTTTTGGTCCAACAACTAAATAGCTAGTAAAGTTCTGAGGAGACCCATTGGAGAACAGGCAGCTTATGGGAATGTAAGTAAAAATCACTTTTACTTACCTCTCCTGGGCCGTTTGGTCACTCCCCCCCCCAAAGCATGCAGCACATGCTCTGTCAGTGCTGCTGCATCACGCAGTCAGCTGGGGATAGGATTGGGCTGCCCAACATTACCATAGCCATGCAGTAGCTGCTCACAGAAAAAATGGTCTCCTGTGGTGAAAATGTAACCCATCACAGACTGGGGGCCCAATCCTAACCAACATTCCAGCACCGATGCAGCCATAATGCCGTCCCGAGGTAAGGGACTGAGCAGGCCTCTGTGACAGTCACCAACCCCCCCCCCCCCACTGCAGGATGCAGCATATGCCCCATTGGCATGGCTGTATCAGTGCTGGAAAGTTGGACTGGATTGGGGCCTGGAAGATGTAGCTATCATGCAGGGTGGCTAGAGAGCAACCACATGTAACTTGAACTTTTAACATTGCCATCTGTATAGTGACTATCAGTTTATAGGTAGTATACGCAAATTATGAAATTTAAGCAAGAGTGGCATAATCAAGGGTAGCACACATCTAGATAAAACAGCTTTTGAAACCCACCAAGTAAAGAATAATTAGTTCACCCACTATGTCTAAAATATGGGGAGGAGGCAAATAAAAAAAAAGTATAAGCATCAAAGCTGGTACATCTCCCTCAGTGTTCTGCGTAAACCTGGACTTCAAACTAAAATCCCTTCTACAACTGACTTACACCAGTTGGACGATTTAAACTGCATATCATGAAAATTAAATAGTAAGTAAAGAGCAATGTTTCCATAACTACATATCAAATAAAGTGCCATTTTTGTTTGAACATGGGAACCCTCCACTGCATCTTGATTCAAGTGACAAGTTGCAATCCTGAAACCTCTTACTCCAGAGAATTTCTAAAATAATCCAATTCAGCCTTATCTAAATACCCCAAAGATGCTTCTTGAAAGGAAGTTCAATTGATTTCAATAGGATTTGCTTAGTGATGAGCAATCATAGCACAAAATAGGTAAAAGACATAAACCACCACAGTACCACTAAAATAAATAGATTATGTTAGTTTAAATCCAATTACTCCAGTTTGACTGGCTTATGGCTTTGGTTGCAATCATCTGCTTTCACTGACAATGAATTAATTAAACTGGCTTTGGGTATCAATCGCCATATATTTAAGTTCAGGTTTCTGAATGCATTTCCCCGTATGCATTGCATTTAATTTATAACATGCTTTCTATGGAAGCTTACAGTAAACAAACATGACAGCGACTTGAGGATTGCTTCTATTGCTTGAACAGATACAGGCACATTCTTGTAAATTAAATCCATGTCCAAAATTACTTTTAAATGTTTGGGAGAAAACAAGGAATAGCTTAGTTTCACTATATAGTATGTGGCTGGGGTGAGGCTTTCAAGATAGGTTCTGGAATTGAGACCTGGCAAATCTGGACTCAAATTAAACCCTAATTAAACTAGGAGGAGAAGGAAAGGGAAAACATGGGACATTTAAGCTAGCATAGCAGGACTTTTGCCTTAATTGGGAGTGGACAGTTGGGCAGCATTTTATACATACCCCAATGCTGGAGGAGCACATTGAATTTGAGGTTAAATTGAGCCAGCGGTTAAACCACTGAACCATGAGCTGTTGATCGAAAGGTTGGCAGTTCGAATCCGTGCGACGGCTCCTGCCAACCTAGCAGTTCGAAAGCAAGAAATTGCAAGTAGATTAATAGGTACCCGCGTCAGCGGGACGGTAACAGCGTTCCATGCGCCTCGGTGTTGAGTCATGCCGGCCACGTAACCATGGAAACGTCTTCGGACAGCGCTGGCTCTTTGGCTTTGAAACGGAGATGAGCACCGCTCCCTAGAGTCGGACACGACTGGACTTAATTGTCAAGGGATACCTTTACCTTTATCTAAAGATTATTTTACTTAATAGAGATTATGGAGACTGGAGAAAGGCCTGGTACTCTCACTGAGACTGGGCTTCCCTCAGACGTGTCTGAGTTACTGCACAATCCTATCGATCTGAAAGGCGGGCACTGGGCCTCAGCACTGGCCTTGGGTGTCGCAAACGTGCCGCAAAGCATGTTCACGACACCCAGTGAGTAAGCGTCGCCAGCAGGAAGGCCTGCGCCATCCCACCACCGCTGTATCCAGTAGATCCCGCACCAGAGCCGGTATGTTGAGCACCAGGCAGCGCTGGGGAAGAGTCGGGGAAGGCAGGGAGTGGGCATAACAGGGTGGGAGAAGGTGAAGACAGGAGCGGGGGGTCGGGAGGGCATGACGAATCCTATGCCCCCTCCCAGGCCTTTTCTGCCTGCACAGGGCTCCTCGGTTCTTCGCCAGCCATATGGCTCGCGCAGATCCAAGTAACCCCATTGCCACGGCTGGGGATTTACCTAGGGTAAAGGGATAAATGTCCCCTTACCCCAAGGTGACCTCCAGCCTGGTCCTAGCCAGCGATGGATACAGCGCGGGCCGTGCGGCTCCGCAGATCTGGCCCTGGATAGGATTGGGCTGTTAGAGAGGCCAGGAGCATAAGTAAGAAGCATGGCTCTATGAGCATCTATGAGTACATTACATTGACAAGGGAGGCTGTAGCATGTTTGTGCAACAGGAACTACTAACAGATGTATCGGAGAGAACATGGTGACCTAGTGTGTCTGCATGGTGACCAAGCGTGTCTGTTAAATCGTGTTAGATAACTCCCTAAATGCTAGGGGTACGAAGGAAATTGTCTTAATCCAGAAGAACAAATGAAAGCCAATTTGTGAAAGAGAAGGGAAAATTGGTTAAAGTAAAACTTGGTTCCTACGCTTTATATTATTTTTTGTTTCACATTCACATTTCAGTTTTTAGGTGACAAAGGGCTAATTCGGATGATCTTTAAATCTCCTGACTGGCACTATGTGATAAAAGATGTGTGCATTCATGGCCGACACATTCTGGCCTTCCCCTCACTTTCTGGGGAATCTGGGGCCATTTTCTTAATTTCTCAAACTAATCCTCAACAAGCACCGATAAAGCTACTCTAAAAGTACTTTTTATTTGAACCACTCCACAATTAAGGGAACCGGCCTGGACTCTCCAGGAAGTGAAGGGAAGGGTCAGAATGTGTATGCCCTTCATTAACACACAGGACTGGTCAGATGATTGATATATCATCCAAAACAAACAGCCCAATCCTACCTGATGCAGCCATGCCATTGGGGCTCACTCTGTATCCAGCAGGGTAGTTTCAGGTCCTGGAGATCTCCAGGTAAGGGAACATTTGTTCCCTTGTCCAGAGATAAGCTTCCGCCCCCTGCATGAATCTATTTGGATCTGTGCCAGCTACTTTGCTGGTGCAAATCCGAGTGGACCCAGGAAGGCGGATCGAGGCAGGGAAGGGGGATAGGATCGAGGCAGGGAAGGGGGATAGGATATCGATGGTGCCACTGCCACCGATACCACCCCCTTCCCAGACTTGATCCGCCCTCCTCCCCACCCCGTCACCTCCCTGTTCTGTCCTCTCCCCTCCTCATTCCGCCCACCACCCGTCAGACGTACCTTGCTGGGTCTGGCAGTGGTCCTCCTGCGCTGCTGCCGATTGTGGCAGTGCTCCTAAAATTGCTGCCAGCAGTGTACTGTGTGCGCTGCGGGTAGCGATTTTATGACAGTGGAACCGTCCGCTGTTGTAAACTCCTCCACATCACAGCCAAGTTCTGCATAGGATTCGGCTGAAAAACTCAGGCTGCTTTAAAGAGCCTCCTGCACATTCAAATGCATGTAAGATCTTTATTAGTCTTTCCTTCGCAAACAGACAATGACTTTACAGTGACAAGCCAGCTCTGTTGCTATGAAACCCCTCCTTTCTTATGCAACTTTCCAACATTCTGCATGCCATTGTGATTTTGGAATGATGTTATTCATCTCATATTAGTTACGCTCCATCCCATGCTTTCCATGAGAGGTTTCCCAGTTTGGGTGCAATCCACTAGGCTTGTTGTTGTTCAGTCGTTAAGTCGTGTCCGACCCTTCGTGATCCCATGAACCATATCCCGCCAGGCCTTCCTGTCCTCCACTATCTTCCTGAGTTCGCTCATTTTCATGTTCGTTGCATCGGTGATGCTGTCTAACCATCTCATCCTTTGCCTTCCCCTTCTGCCTTCAATCTTTCCCAGCATCAGAGTCTTCTCCAGAGAGTCCTCTCTTCGCATTAGGTGGCCAAAATATTTGAGTTTCAGCCTTAGTATCTGTCCTTCCAGGGAACAGTCAGGGTTGATTTCATTTAGGATTGACTGATTTGATCTCCTAGCAGTCCAAGGGACTCTCAGGAGTCTTCTCCAGCACTACTGTACAGCTATTATTCCAATAGGACTTCACTGGGATTCCCACACAAACCTCGTAAGAATGAGAGGACAGCTTCACAGCAGCAGTGAGTGGGGACATCATGCACTCCTTATCCCTAAGAAAAAAGGCGATATGTTGACCCAGTACACTCCTTTTTCACAGAACCATTCTGTATTTCTTTTTTGTGCTAATCTATTTCAGTGTTTTATCGTTATAACCTGCTGTTCTCTTTAATTGCTTATTGTTATTAATTATATAGTGGTAACGTTGTTGGCTGCTTGAACCATTTGGCTGTAAAAAATGCATTTATTATTATTGCCACTGGAGCTGCAGTAAATTGCCAGGACTCTGTCTAGAGATGAATGCGTTTGAATGTTCATCCAATAAAACTTGAACCTGGATCAAATGGAGGTTTCTTTTGGTTTCTCCCCTTTTTTCCCATGCCCTCCTCCTTTTTTCTTTCCTTCCATCTCCATTTCTCCCAAATAGTAAGAATATACAGTACTTTGTTACTAGAGAACTTCAAAATATCATTTAATATTTTGGGACATAATTCTTTTGTATTTGGGGTGTCAATGCTCTTTCCTCCATTCATGAGAGATGGTGCTCAGCAGTAACACCAGGGGCAAGGGCTACTTACTGGGTACCTTTCCTAACCTATGTACCAGCGCTAGTTCAGGATCTTGGTTCACACATTCATACGTATATGGGCAGGCAGGCGCCCAATGCTTGGATGAGTGACCAGGGCAAATTTGCAAAGGGGTGTGTGTGTGTGTGACCCTGCTTTTTTATAACTTGTGGGTGTTAACCAGGTTTGTGTCGGAGCCCTTGACTTTCCTGCTCTTTAACATGGCTACGCACCCAAATGACTCTGCAGCCCCTTCAGGATGCTGACGTATCACAGGAGCTTCCTTAGATGATGGGAAGTTTTAAATAGATGGAAAGATAGGCAAAATAAAATAATAATAATAATAATAGGGAAAACTCAGGGATTTTCAGCACAGGCGACATCATGGGTAAATGCAGGGATGAGAAATTTTCTTTGCATGCAATTGTGTGTGACGATAGCTACTACTATTCAGTAGCGTAGTTGGACTTGCGTCAGTGGAAGGGTGGGCGGGCCGATGCATCATTGCCCTGCCTGCCCCGCCACCGGAATGGCCCTGATTCTGGTGGCAGGGCAATGACACGTTGCCCCGCCCACCGTCCCACTGACACGAGTCCAGCTACGCTACTGCTACTATTGTAGCTGCTACTGCTCCTCCTCCTCCAACGGCTGCTGCTACTATGACAACTGTAGTTGCTTTGTAAAATTGCACTACAAGTTGCATAGAACACAGGAGTGCAATGATCCTTGCACCAAACCTCAAGAGGCCTTATTCCAAGTGAGACAGAAAAGGCAAAAGTGAAGGGAGACGACAGTGTGATGTTAACTCCCAGGCAAATCTGTCCTGTTTACCCATGGGCAGCAACCCCCAAAGCAGGCTGAAATCAGCGGGCAGTAATAACTTTCACCAGATAGGCCTCTCTTGTACCTGATCTATAGAAAGGCAAAAGTGCAATAGGCTTATTTTCTCATCCTGAAATATGAAACAATCTACTGCTTAGGAAAAATCATTTTCCAGGGGCCATGGAAGCGGTCATGCCCCATACATCTGCAATAGCCGGAATAATGACCCAGTATCATACACTATGGTTTCTATTAACGTGAGGCAATGGGGTAGGGTATGTCGGTTTTCTAGTTGAAGAATTTCAACAAATTAACAGTGCTCACATGCTAAGCTGTGAAAAGAAAAAGAACCACCCTTAAAGCATTCAGAACTAGAATGTGACCCTTACTATTTGTCAGTGTAATGTGTGATGCTTAATGCAACGTACATCTTGGCAGTCATTTGTAACCCTCCAGTGCTGTCCCTGTTCTCACTGCTGCCCTAAGGTAATTCATGGTCTGGCAGTTCTGGAAAGAGGAGACATGTTTTGCCCTTGGAAAAGGTGGTTCGGAGAAGCAGAAAACCGATTCACTTCACTTAATACAGTACATGTAATGACACTACAGCACACATGTTGTTGTTTTTTCTTTTTTGCACAACCCTGCGTGTATATGCCACTGTAGCATTGCAACAATGAGAAACTACACCGTTGCTGATGTAATGCTTTCAACAACACATTCACAACATGACTATGAACTGAGTAACGCCATATATCTTTCTTTTGGTGCAATAGTGCTTCTACCAAAGCAGAAACACAAGCATACTGGTTATCATGACAGGGTTACAATTATTAGTCCTTTGCCCTGAATTATCATAACTCAATTAGGAATGGAGCTCCTTGATGAAAGTGCACTCAAACACAAATACGTCTGCCAATGTGGAAGGCTGGTCAGCAGAAAGACAAATGAGGCATCTGTAAACTGAAGTGTCATTTAATGAAAACCAATAATCAAAGCAGGTTATTCCTGTAATTCCTGATGCCAGTTCCAGCACAAAGAAGAAGAAAAAAGACGAAACTGTCCACTATTCAGTATTTCTGAGGTTATAAATGAAAAATTATAAACATACCAGCCACAATGCACATTTAATTTCTCTTCTTTATGATAAAAACACCAATATAAGGTAGTTCAAGCTTTTGCTGAATAAAAACAGGACATGTGTTGACTATAAATTGAGGGCTACCCTGGTAAAGTTTTATTAGTTCAATTGTGGACCAGTGGACAGAATATTGGAATTGGGAGACTTGTTCAAATTTTACCTTCCTCATCAATTTGGTACTTGAGCAAATAATGCTCTTGGCCTCATTCTCAATCTGTAAAATGGGACCAGTACAGAACCCATCTCACAGCCTTGTAACAAGTACATATGAAGCTGCCGTATACTGGGTCAGGTGAGTGGTCCATGTAGCCCACTGACCGTTCCAAGTGACAGAAGTTCTCCAGGGTCTGAACCCAGGATCCTTTCGACTGGAGATGCCAGGAAATGGCAGTATGCTGGCTGTTTCCTTTAAAGCCCTACGTTGTTTGAATCTTGAGTACCTCAAAGACCACTTTCTGCCATATGAATCCACACATCAGTTAAGACCATCAGGGAAAGCTCTAACCCTCATGCTGTCTTTGACTGAGGTATATACACAGGAGAGGACCTTACTTATTTATTCTGGAGATCTTTATTCCACCTTTCTGCCTCCAAAGAGGCCCCCAAGATGGCTCACATCAATTAAAAGTACAAAAATACAATAAAAACACAAAAATCTTAATAAAATCATTATCACCGTAAAAACAATAGAACATAAAACGGTTGGGATATTTGCCTTGCTCACTTCTGTTCTCCTCCTCCCACAGGGCAGTCGGTGTTTCTCTGGCTGCTGTGGGGGGGGGCACAGTCCCAGTTTAAATAAAAGGGCACCAGCAGGTGGAGGTGGGGGTTCTTCCCCTTCCTGGCTTTTCTTCTTCTCCTCTTCCTCACAGAGTAGTTGGTGGCCTCCTAAGCTCAAGTGGAATGTCTATGATGTCTTCTCTCTCCCAATCTTTTAAGAGGCTGACTAAGATACATTTGTTCCACCAAGCCCTTGGAGAAGGATAATTGAGAGGACCTGGTGATATTTTAGTTGCTGCTGACAGACTGTCTATCTTTGTTTCTGTGAAAGTGGTTTTATTCAATTTCATTTTGGCTTTGTATTTACTTACTTTTTGTTAGTCGCCTTGGAGGGTCAACCAAAATGAAAGGTGGGATATAAAGGGAAAAGTAACCAAAATAAATAAAAATGCATGGAACCTAGGACTTTCTGCTTGCCGAACCATACGCTCTACCACTGAGCTATGGCCCCTTGATTTTGAAAAGCACATTATAAAATCAAGAAATTACAATGTGAAAATAAAAGTATGTTGGAAACCCTTTTAAAACTCTACTCATGTAACTCCTCTGGACGTGGTCCTCTAGAAGCCTCTGGGCTGTCAGCTCCGAATCCCAGACATTGCTTTAAAACCGCCTCAGTGTCTCCATCAGAAATCTTGAAGCTAGCAAGTTTGTGTACTTCCTGACAGCGCTAGTCATGTTATGCTTACTTGTCAGTCTTTTTACAAACAGAGAAGAAAAATAAGTACGTTGATGTAAAGCAGGCAGAATTCAATTCTTTGCTCTCTCTCTCTTTTCTTTTACATTTTAAGAACCTGGAGATGTGCATAGGGAATTGCCACTTGGAAATGGCAAGAGACATAGTAAGGCCACGAAGGAATATTAAACTCGGTCCTGTTTTGAAAAATGAGATTATTCAGAATTGGGGGGGGGGGAGTGAAGGCAATGAGATGATGGCATCACTTGCTCACTGCCCATTAAACCGGTTGGATTGGTCAAGGTTGTTATCCTGAAAAGTGGTAATTCTATGCAATATGGATGTGATGCACAGCGTTGTCCTCCTGAAGAGTGTTTCTCTATAAAAGAATACTCCCCAAAGATAGTAAAATAATACTCCCCATATGCAAACAGTACTGATGTCACAGAGAGATTCTGCAATTATTTTAATGGGCATTCTGATGATCCTTTAAGATAGCAAGTAATAGTAAGCAGTAGTAGCAAGCATGGAGGGGGTTATGAAGTGGTGTTATGAAGTGGTGGGGCACACGCTTTGCAGACAGAGGGCTCTAGGCTCAATCCCTGGTATCTCTGGGTAGGGCTGGGAAAGATCCCCATCCAAAACCCAGAGAACTGCTGACAATCCACATGGATAGCCGTCAGCTAGAGGGGGCAGTGGCCTGACTCAGTATATGGCAGTAGATAGGTATGGATGTCCTTAAACTATGTCTTACGTGGTCAGGGAGAGCCTATGTATGAAACAGGTGTGGGCTGTCAGATGTACTTTCTGCAATGAACAGAAGAAGCAGGAGATTCTTCACCCTCTCGCACAACACCAGAACCAGGGGACATGCACTAAAATTGAGTGGAGGGAGAGTTAAAACGGACAAAATAAAATATTTCTTTACCCAGCGTGTAATTCATCTGTGGAACTCCTTGCCACAGGATGTGGTGATGGCACCTGGCCTAGATGCCTTTAAAAGGGGTCTGGATAGATTCATGGAGGAAAAGACCATCACAGGTTACAAGCCATAAGCAAATCTCCTGGGTTTAGAAGTAGATTTTCTCTGTGCCAGGTGCAAGGGAGTGATAACAGGAAACAGGTTATCTTGTTGGCTGTGTGCTCTCGGAGGCATCTGGTGGGGCCACTGTGTGATACAGGAAGCTGGACTAGATGGGCCTTTGGCCTGATCCAGCAGGGCTCTTCTTATGTTCTTATGCTCTTACGAGATGGGGCCAGGCCTAACCTTACCACAGGAGGTCAAGGAATGACTGAACCAGCCCAGGACTCACTGAAGTCAGCCAAACACAGAACAGGGAAAAAAAGTATGTTTTGTCCTTTTATAGAAAAGATGGACATAGTAAGATTTGACATAATCTACATTCACCTCCCCAATATTTAATTAGGGGGATCACAACTGTTTCTAAGACTGGACTGTAGATATTGTGGTGCTTTCACTTGCTCTGGGTGGAATTACCCTGTTTTGTGACATATACTGTACTTGGTCCCCCTATGAAAATATTTATTTTTATGACTTGTTTGGATTGTGTGGTCCTTCAGTGACACTTAAATCTTTGGGACTTGGCCAGCTTTGTCTGCACCTTCACGAGCTCAAAATAAAAATATACAGATGGCATGACATATTTGGAGGCACAGAGGAAAGTTAAAGGTGCGACTCCCTACTGCCTTTTGGTGGACGTTTGGTGCCTGACCGCCATTCGTGCCTTTCAAAGTCTCCCCTTCTCCAATCGTTTGGAGTTAAAAATAAAATAACCTTCCTCTCCCATGCTCTCTCTCTCTCTCTCTCTCTCTCTCTCTCTCTCTCTCACTCTCTCTCTCTCTCTCTCTCTCTCTCTCTCTCTCTCTCTCTCTCACACACACACACACTCACACACACACACACAGATAAGAAGCCAGAAACCCTCCACTACATTTGCTTGCATTAATTGATGTTTAAAAAGTCTGTTAAAAATAAAGCCCAGCAGTGACATTTTTCTTTGCTAAAGCACGAAAGCAGCACATTACAAACATTAGAAAAAGCTCCCTTGGTAGGATGGGGAAGTTTCACTCTGGCAGTAAAATGCAAGCTACTGCATGTTCCTGGATTTATTTTTTTTATTTAAACGCCATGTGACACCCAGTGCAGGTAAAACGCATTTGCTCGATTCCAGGATTTTCATACTACATGAACTGACAACAACCATGTGCAGGCATATCTTAAACCTCTGGCATATACTCACAAGAACCTTGATCAGCATTTTTATGGCTGAACTTATGGGCTGGTATAACATTGTAACTAAGAGGCAGAGCTGTAACTCAGGCCTTCCCTGAGTTACAAATCTCACCACTGTCATGAACTCACTAGGTAGCAGTACGCAAGCTACTCCCTCTCAGCCCCAGCCGCAATACAGGATAATAATATTGCCTTTTACAGGATCATAGCAAGATAACGCAGTTGAAGCATTTGCAGTACAGGTGGACCCTTTTTATTCGCGGGTTTGGGATCAGTGGATTTGATTTACCGCGGGTTCCGGATCCACGAATGTCCGCACTAAAAACCCTATAGAAAGGGGGGGGAAGCCCCCAAAGCACTATTTTACCTTTAAATAGCAAAATCGCTGCGTTTTCAAGCCTACACAAGGCTTCTTGAAGCTTCACGACCCACTTCCGGGTTGAGCAAAGGCTCTTCCCCCCTCCCAGCCTTGTCCCAGGGTGCATTCAGGGACAAGGCTGGGAAGGGGGAAGAGCCTTTGCTCAACCCGGAAGTGGGTCGTGAAGCTTCAAGAAGCCTTGTAGAAGCTTGAAAACACAGCTATTTTGCTATTTAAAGGTAAAATGGCGCTTTTGGGCCTTTTTTCCCCTTTCTACAGGTTTTTTAATACGGACCCTGGTATCCGCAGATCTTCACAATCCATGGGGGTGGGTGGGTCTGGAACGGATCCCTACAGATAACGAGGTCCAACTGTACTTGAGAGTGATAAATGTTGCATATTGTTATTAAATGGCCCCATGGAAGCAGACATAATATCAAGAGGCTGGGAAAGGGTTGAAGAGCCAAGGTTGTCATGACTAATTTCAATAACAAGATGTGAGGCTGGGAAGAAAGAAAAGAAAGCTCCAGATTCAAGTGATCACACCCCCAAATTTTACATTAATTAATCAGCCTGGAAGAACTAACAGCTCCCATTTGCAGAAGTTCCTGAGGCCAGTCCCCAGGCAACCGGGACTGGTGGTGGTGGGGGAATCCCATGCTGCAATGTATTTATGCTGCATCTCTCTCTCACATCTCTACCCTCCCCATTCTGACCCTTCAGGATGATCACATGTGTCTCTGCTATCAACTGTGTTGCCCAACCACCTGTGTTGCTAAGAGCAGGGAGTGTCTACTCCCTTTCGGTGAGTGCCAGGGACTCCCAACTATTGCTACTGCAAGCCAAGCACTCATCTGAATCCCTTTTGTTTTTCAGGACTGCACCATTGCTATAGGGGCAATCATGCAGAGTTCCACTACAACGTCCTCTGGGAGTTCCACTACAGCCCCTACACCAGGAGAGGGAAAGCCACTATGCTCTCTCCTCCTACAGAACACCACTCTCACAAACACTGAGTATGCATCTCAAGCCAGAGAATAGGTATAGCTGTTGTCTATTCCTTGTTATGCTGTGTATCCTCGCAGGTAGCTGTCCCAGAGGTGAGGACATCATGCACACCCCAACTACAGCTTGCCTGCCTGCAGTGACCAGTGTGAGCCTAGCTCTGTAGTCTGGGGTGGTGGCAGTACATTCAAGCTACCAAGGTTTTTTTTCCTTTTTCCGCTGCTGTTCTAGTAAAGAGAAAGTGGGGAACAGAAAGGAGTGCATGAGTGATAACCCCTAGGCCCTATTCCCCTTGGCCAGCTGGCCTTCTCCTGGGAGTCCCTTTCCCTGACATGGGACATGACACGCAGACGTCACACACTGATGATGTGCTGATGTCATAGCGATGCACATGGACATCACACTGATGATGTGCTGATGTCACAGTGAGGATGCACCAATGTCATGACGATGATGCGCTGATGTCACGGTTGACATCAAGCTTTTGATATGCCAACATCAGGATGTCACTCCATGGAAAACATGCTGTGCCGGTGTTTCATGGATGCTGGAGATGTTACTGGGAAGGCCTGAACCAGTGTTGCTTTGCCAGACAGGCTTGTCATATGACCCTTGTAGATACTGATACTCCATTGGCATGATGTTGTCACGATGGGCTTAGGAGATAATGAACACCGTGCCGGCATCTGAATAGGACTGGGTTGTAAATACTGTATACCTGTGAGCCCACAAGGTTTTGAATTCTAGTAAAAAGAGCAAGGATCTACAATACAAGGGGAAGGGGATAAGGATACAATCAGCAGATAGATAAGGTTAAGGTTGATGGTGATGGAAAAGTTCTTCCTGAGTTTGCCTGCTGACTGCTACTGATATTTCAGGTGTCTCTTTGTAGTTCAAAACTCACATGCTACATGGGACCAACAACTTTGACCACTCTTGTTGGGAACCACTTCTCTACCATTAATATAGTCTTTCAATGCACGTTGTAAGCAAGCTTTTTAAAAACACGACCAAACTGTAAATTCGTTCACATTTCATTTCAAAGCTACACACAGATCCAGAAAGACGTCTGGACGATGAACTCAAGCACACTGACTTGGAAATAAATGGCACTGAAATAAATATGGATTACCTCATGTAGGCAGTCTACGGAGTTTCTTCCTATCTTGACTGCTGGGTTTTGTGAATACTGTATACAGTTGAATGCTCTGAGGCCAGTGAGGTGGGCTTGGAGATAAGAAGAGCCCTGCTAGATCAGGCCAAAGGCCCATCTAGTCCAGCTTCCTGTATCTCACAGTGGCCCCATCAGATGCCTCCAAGAACACACAGCCAACAAGATAACCTGTTTTCTGTTGCCACTCCCTTGCACCTGGCACAGAGAAAACCTACTTCTAAAGCCAGGAGGTTGCTTATGGCTTGTAACCTGTGATGGTCTTTTCCTCCATGAATCTATCCAATTCCCTTTTAAAGACATCTAGGCATCTAGGCCATGAGAAGCTCAGGTTCAGATCCCCACCCAAGCCATGAAACTCACAGGGTGGCCTTGGGCCAGTCACTCTCCGTCAACCGCACCTACCTCATAGGGTTATTGTGAGGTAAAGGTTGCTCTGAGCAAAATGGAGGGAAGATGGATGAAATACAAATGTAATACATAAATATCAAATAAAAACTTCAGCAGCTTCTCACTCCCCTGGGCCTCTTTGAAGGAACAAGCCATGTTTTAAACTCTCTAGTGTTTAAGATGCACTTTGATGTTTCTTGGGGGCTGCTGCAGTGAAAACAGAAAAACACGCAGCTGCACATCTTTTTCTCTAAAACACTGATAGTAGCCCTGTGTACACCTCTTACGCCATATACAACTGCCTTATCTGAAGGAGATTATGGGTCTATGTAGCTCAGCACTGTCAACACTGACTGGCAGTAGCTGCGCTGGGTTTCAGACAAGGGACTTTCCCAGCCCTACCTGGAGATACTAGGGATTGAAACTGAGTCCATCGGCATGCAAAGGCTGGGGTTGGGCTCTACCACTGAGCCCCAGCCCCAGCTTGGTGGAATGTGGAAAAGATGCTATGAAGTACTTTGCATCTTGAAAAAAGAGGGTGTCGCACTGATCTTATAGGCACGCAGACCTCAGCAACATGGTTATAGTTGGGCTACTATCTGGAGCTGTACCATGGTGCTAAGTCATGTACCACCATGTACCCACGAATCAAATCCTGGTGCAATAAGATGCCCGTTGGCAAAAGGAACACGACTTCTTTAATATAAAGGCACATAAAGCTTTATTGCTGCTTAAAAAAAAAAGTCTTCTCTTTGACATGGCAAATGCTGCATCACTGACATTGATACCAACAGTGTTGTAACCTAGATTTTGCTTACTAGCATGCTTCCTTACTGAAAACCCGAGTGGCCAAATTCCTGCAGAAATAATTTAGTTTTGTCCTACTGACCAGAAGGTAACGGACAGAGTGTTCCACCTTCTCATGGCTAAAGCACTCACAGTTCACATGGGATTGTGGGATTCTGGGTTGATTCTCAAAAGTAAGATTATTTAGGAACAAAAACAAAGAATTACATCTGCAAGGAATTGTAGCGTACAAAACAGAACAGAACTGAATTAATAATTGTAGAAGTAGCATGGGATAAGATTCAGCACTAGTTACTCATTCATGAAAAGTATATGTACTTGTGAATGTTGCTATTAATGTGATGCAGACGGCGGGAGACAGCCATATCTAAATTAAATGTACATTCTAATCAAGGCAGGGTGTTGGTTTTTTTTCCCGTTTGCTTTACTAATGTGAGAAAATCCTAATGTAGTTTTAACTGAGTGCTGTGCCACTTAGAGACTAATTGGCTTATAGTGGCATGAGCTTTTGTAGGCAATGGCCTACTTCATCAGATGCATTATACAACAGAGTAATAAAAGGTGTGTGCGCACGCATGTGTGTGTGTGTGTGTGTGTGTGTGTGTGTGTGTGTGTGTGTGTGTGTGTGTGGAGAGAGAGAGAGAGAGAGAGAGAGAGAGAGAGAGAGAGAGAGAGAGAGAGATTGTATGCTTGAGAGAGGGGGGCCATTCTCTAAGGGTCCTGGGGGCTCCTCTCCCTACCTTTGATGTGCATCATGAAAGGTTAACACTGGTCATGTCAGAACTTGTTACATAAACATATCTTTTCTATAGTAAGTCAGCCCTACCAAGCACATCATACTGTATTTCAGTGCTAACGGTGAACTTGCACCAATGGTACTTTCAACAGTAGTTAAGCCAGGCTGAACTGCTAAGCACATCTGATTGCCAAAAACCAGTTTCAGATGGAATTCCAGCAGCCGTTTAATATTGCACACGTTTTGCATCTAGCATATACGGTATGTACGTATGCTTGTGTATATACAAGCACATGCAAGGAAAGGGACAGTTTATCTTGTTTCTTTTAACAAGGAGGATGGGTGATGTAGAATCTCTGATTTCCTATGATTAGACAGAAGACAACCAGAAACGCCAGTCTGATCTCTCTATTAACAGAATGCTCATGTTTAGCTGCAAAACTTGGTTGCACTTCTTTCAACATCTTTGCCCAAGACAGACCAGTAAACACAATTCCTCTCTCTATAATTAGCCTTTTCTCTAAGGGCCCCAAAGTAAGTCTGCATGCCGTAGATTTAATATCCAGTGCTATATCCATATGCGCTGCCCTTGCCTGGTCCCAGAGCATATAAACTCCCCTATTAGCAGCCTTGACTGCTTAATTATGCAGATTTTTTGTACCCGCCTGCCTGTAAAATTACTGTGTCTAACCTTTTTTTTCCCTTCTCTCTCTCCCTCTCTCTCTGCACCATGCTGGCCATTCTAATGAAATCGGCATAGGGGAAAGGGTCTGATTTGCAGTTATAGAGGTTGGATCACACTGGCAATCTGTCCTTAGTGGGAGTTACAAAAGAAGTCAAATGCCTTCATCTGGTTCTACCCTATCATCCCCAAGGTGATTGAGTTCACTTCCTGATGCTTCCCAAGTTTTCCTCAGGCTGTCCAATCAGCACATCCACCAGGGAGCCCAGCCTAGCTTGCAACAGTCTCTGTATCTAGTTACAGCCCCACCAGGGACAGTCAACTATCCACCCCCAAGCCTTCAGATGAAAACCTTTTCTAACAAGGCCGCCCAGCGCCAATGAAATAACACACATCTGCATATCCACTGGGTCCCATGTTTCTTGTGCTCATGGATTATGTATCTTGCAGCCTCTAATAAAGAAATGCAGTTCTTTGTTTAATGTTTATCTTGTGCTTGTTAAGCAAATGCTAATGTTGTATCAGAATGCTTTAGTGCTATTTGGGTTTTTGGTGATTTACTACAAGACAATCTGCTGTGAAGTAAATTTAGATGGGAGGGGGGAGAAGGGGGGATAATTTCAGCTGGTAAAAAGGGAAAGAGAGAGACAGAACGGTTTGGGAGAGGGGAAAAAAAAGAAGAAGCAGCAAGAGACAGGCAGAGTGAGGGAGAAAACGAGCCCAACAGCTCCCACATAGCTTTCCTAACCCCAGGCTGACATGCCTACTTCATCACTGGCCGGACCGAGACCCAGAGATACGGAATGAACCCAGTTCGGTTGCTAAAAAGGATGCAGTGCGAGCTGCCCCCAAAAGTGGGAAGGTAAACAGTATCCTGAAGGGTAAACAAAAACATAAAAATAAAAAAGCTCCTTTTATTGTCTGTTTTTGTGTTCTGGTATAGTTCACACTGCACCATGGTATTCACATATGACGCAGGAGTCCTACTTTTATTTTTTGCTCAAGCTGAACTCTACCAGAAATGGAGAGAGGGACAGCACTGCTGCTGTGACTCTACAACCACCATCCCCACCACCACGACAACCAAAGCAACTTCTGATCATGATGCTTTCACTCTTTTGGAAACCTTTGCCTGGCGAATACAGCTATTCACAATACAAAGCGTTTCCACCTGTCTCTTATCACTGCTTTCAATCCTGCTCTGATGGAAAATATTCCTGGGGTTACAGATTTTAGCAGCTATTTACTAACCAATTAGTCCCATTGAACTGACTTGCTTTGACCCACTGTGCTGGGTCAGCAGCTCATTGAACTAGATGCCAGGGTGCCAGTCCAATGGCAAGGCCATCTATTGCCATCAGGGCGGTGCTGGATATGAGTCACCCAGCAGGAAAACAGGTTTAATCCTGGTGTTTCAAAAGTCAGCGTAAATGGAAAAGTTGATGGTCGGGCAGCCCAATCCTACCCAACTTTCTGCACACCAATGCAAAGAGGCTAGCACATCCTGCGTGGAAATTTAGGAGGTGGGAGGTCTCCTCAGGTTGTCCACTCGGAGCTGTGCGAGCCAAATGGCTGGCGCAAGTCTGAGCTGATCCATGTAGCAAAAACAGGCCCGGGAAGGGGGATAGGATCCAGCGTGTGCCAGTACTGTTGATCCTACCCTTCCCAGGCCTGATCTGCCCTGCCCCGTTACACCCCTCCCCCTGCTTTACGCAAAACTTACTGTTTCCGGCCTGCGCTGCTCCATCTGGAGGTGCACACAGGCTGGCGCAGGCCCCTCCTATGCCGTTGCAAAGCGCTTTATGGAGGTTTTGTGACGTCACTGGCACAGCACGCAATGTGCCGGTACATCTGTCCTTGTGGATTGCGCTGTCTGTCAGTTTCATTGCCTATGTACAGTAAAGCTGCTTTCTGATTCTATCTTTTTAGTCCACTTTAGGATGGCTAACCCTGCAACTGCTCAGGGGATGCTGGAATGTTACCTAGTATCAAAGAATGAATCCATCATAAACACTATAACCAAAAACTGGTATGGATTACCTCTTGCTTTTTTTTTGATGAATTGTGAAAAATCGTTAATAAATGCTTCACCTTGTTAGTGTACAGCTGTTATTATCACACAAAGAATGCTGCATATTCAGTAACCCAAACTGGCAGTTTTAAAATGGATACAAGTGTTTATCACTCAAGCATTTAAAGCCCTAAGACTGTGCTATAATCAGGCAGCAAAACTTCCAAGAGAACTGTATACAAAATTGGAATTGTGTAAATTTCCTTGAATGTAGGACAGCCTGTAGCAGAAATAGCTGGGTCTAGAACTCGGTTTTGTTGCTCTGGGTGAACCACAAAGACTACAGGTTGGAGAATTTCCCTAGACCAGTGGTTCTCAAAGTGATGAATCACGACCCACCATCCCAGGCAGGAGCTGGCGCTGCCCCTTTATGATTCCCGATGGTGGCAGCAACAATCCTGGGATCGTGCTGGGGACAAAAGGGGTATTTTTAGACTTACCCCCCACATCCTCCAGAGGACGGCACAACCCCTTGTAAGTCTAAAAATACCCCTTTTGTCCCCAGCGGTGGTGCAATCCCAGGATCGCTGCCGCTGCCCCGCCCCCACAAGCACTCAAAGTTCGCCCCTACTCATGGGGAGAACTTTGAGAAACACTGCCTTAGACAGTGAAAGATTTCCAGACACTGGAGTGACTCCATCCACCCAGGATGGCCACATTGGCTCCCTGTGACCTATGGAAAATGGTGTTTACCTTTAGGCATGTAGGCTGGGTCTGGATGCAATACTACCGGATAGTGGTGGGCAATTCACACGTTCTTGTTTGGCGAGAGACTGCCCAGTTTAAAATCCCTACAGACAGATGTTTTGGTTACTAAGAGAACAGTTTTCAAAGTGAGCTCTTTCAATAGAATTTATGTTAAAGGTTCAAGGGTGGCTACGATCAGATATAATGGTGCTTAAGTCTCACAGTGTACTCGTGTGTGTTTGTGTTTGTTTGTGTGTGTGTGTGTGTGTGTGTGTGTGCGTGCGCGCAATGTGTGTTAACCAGAACTCTCCCTTTATGGAAGTTCCAGATGGGAAAGTGATCTGAGATTGATCCATTCTTCCCCAACTTCAGGATAGAGGACAAAAAGGACACCAAGCATCTCAGGGTGCTGGTGCCCTTCTAGAATTCTGATTGCAAACATTCTAGAATCTTGAAGCAGACAGTGGGGTATGGCTTTGATCATTGCATCAGGCACTGGATAATCTCTAGGTGAAGTCATAGAGACAAAGCTTTTCTGGAGAGCAGCAAAGTGGAAAGCTTATTCTTGGAATAACCAAAATCTTCTCGCTGCTACTACTCAACTTCCAGGCAATTCAAGGTAGTCAGGCCTGTGAACCAGTTCCGATACAAATGAAGCACCACCAGTATTATTTCTGCTGTCCTCTATTGCATTCTGTGATCTTGCCCAAGTGTACGACAGGTCAACTACTCCCGTTGCTTCTCGCCATCTCGTCTGACACAGAACTTCCCTATTGATTGTTCGATGGTGTGACAAAGAGGCCCAATTCCAGATAACTGAAGTGTTTGATTATCTAACTGGAACACCAAGGGATATAATAACCCTCTTGCCTCCTCCAGAGTCTGACAGATCAGCTAGTTAGAAATGGTTTTTATGTTTTCTGATACATATTTCACTTGAAGAATCCCAGATTCCTCTCTGTGCATGACAGTAGACCGCATTTGCTTGTGAAGCTCTAAAGAATGTGTTTCTCCTTGGGAACTCTCCTCTGTCCCAGCAAGGTGGTAATAGGATGAAGCAGAATTAGTTTACACTTCTTGCCAACCCCTCTCAAAGCTTGATTCTCTGGCATCCATGCCATCACAGGGAAATTGCAATAGAAGGGACATCAGGATTAAACTTTCCACCATGAAAATTAAACATGAAAGTCTTTAGTACCTTATATACCCAAAGAGTACTCTTGAGAATCAGCTATGTGCACCCTTCTCTCGGAGGTCGATTCCATTAGTAATCTCTGGTAATAACTGAGGTTTGAGAAGACCACTGGGTCTGTGCTGGTTATAATCTGGCATTAAATACTCCAAGTTCTTAGCTGCAAGAGTTGATATAATAGAATTTAGTGACACAGTTTTATATCTATTTTGATTTGGACAGACGTTCAGACCAGAATTGTGTCAGTTTGCTGCCATATCAGTCAATTCATAAAAATAATCACACAAAGAGGTATAGATCCAGAACAAACGTGCTACATGACTATCCTGTTTCCATCAGCAGCTGAATCCAAATGCTTTACAAACACTGTCCAATACTAACAGAGTTTTTTATTTACTGCTTTTCACTTACAGCCTCTGGGTGTTCAGGATACTAGGGATACTCAAAATACTAGGATCTCAATACCTTCAATAGCAAACAAATAGATGCTGATGTCTCTACATTCAGAAATAAGGACACATTCACATGACCACTTTTGTAGTTAGCCACTTTAACTAAAATCTCTAGGCCACACTATGGATCCAGCAAACGTACCTTCTGAATAGTCCAGCATGTCAAAAAAGTCACATTCTGGAATAATATCGCAAACTTTCTTAATGCTGGCTAAGCAGTGGCATGCCAAAATGCAATTTGTGATTGTGAGATTCAAGTGGTTCACCACATGCACAGTTCAATCCAGGCAACATTTACTTAAGATACAACATGCTCTTTCTGTAGTGATCCAGCACCTATGCATGAACTCTCATCCCAGCAGAAAACAAAACTGCAGCATTGGAATTCCTAGAGTTAGTCCGATGATTTTGTGACTCATGATGTCCTTTTTCTTATCTGCAAGGGGTTCAAATGGATGAAGTAGAAAGCAGTCAGAATGGCAACTACATATCTAGTGACCTATGCTCCATTCTGAACCATAATAACAAAAATGACTTAAAATATCAAAGTTTCCCTCATTTTCACCCATACTATGTTCCGCATAGCCTGAAAATTTATATTAGTTCAATTGGTTAACAGTCTAGTTAATCTGGACATCTAGCTTCCAGTAACAAAGTTAAGTGCTTCTTATTGAGGAGGAGAAGACGAAGCAAGAGACAGGCCTTTTTAGGCAAATTCCTTTGAGGACTACAGCTTTCAGATCCAGGTTGAGATTTCTGCCTCTCTGGTGGCAGAATCTGTCCTTGAGGGGGAGATGGAGATGTTTGATGTCGTAGCCTCTGGGCTGATTCTTAAGAGTCAATGCCAGAATAGAAATTTAACTCTCTCAGCCAGAAACTGCATTGAGAGATTTTAAGTCTGCAAACTGCTATACGCCCCAGAATAGCTATAGTTTGAGTTAGTTCTACGTATTTAATGGGTGGTACAAACACCAAGAATATACTGAGATCGATTTGGTTGGAGATTTTCAGCTTTACAGTATACAAGCTGCATAGAGTTAGACAGAGATTGAGAATGATGATATCATGATTAACAGGCAAGCATTCATGCCTCAGTATCCCTTCCAAATGGTTGACTACATTTGTTGTGGACTTGGCTATAAAGTCAAAGTAAGTAAGTAGTAGGAACAGGGGCAACGCTGTTCATGAAGGTATTCTGGAGTTCTTTATGGATGACCAGGCAGCAGTCTTCTCAAAGACCTGTCCCAGTCTTTTATTCAGGTCAAATTCAAATGCACAACCATTGCTTGACAGGGTCACCAATGTCTGTGTCAACTCAAGGTTAGATCACACACACACACACACACACACACACACACACACACACACACACAGAGAGAGAGAGAGAGAGAGTAAGTTTCTTGAAGTGAATAGGGAACTTTTGCATGCAGAATGCAGTTAAACAGAAGTACGTTATACTGGCTGGCTGCCAACTCATTTGTAAATGATATTCAAGTAATAGTTTGGATCTGATAATCTCACACAATTGGAATCCTGTCTTCTTCAGGAGTCAATGCCCTTTATCATGTAATTTATGGAATCATAGGGCCCGTTCACATGCGTGAACAGCCTCTATGCGAACATGCCCAACCTTCTTTGGGTAAAGGGTTACATGGTACAGCATCATGTTGAATGAAACGGTACTCTATGAGTACTATACTTCTGATATAAGTTCTGTGATTAACAGCCCACTCCTGCGTAGGACGGGCCTGTATTGTGGAGCCGGAGGCCTCCTCAGGGTAAAGGGACATTTGTCCCTTTATCCCGAGTAGAGCCCCAGTCTCCCCAATGGGTCTATTTGAATGTGCGCCAGCTATTTTGCTGGCGCACATTCAAGAGGCCCGTGTAAGGATGTGGTGGAGGCCCCCACTGAGCCCTCTCCCTTCCCAGGCCTGGCTGACCAATCCCCCCTCCCAAAATCTCCATTCCACCCTCCCCCGTGCCGCGGGCACCTACCCCTCTGCAGTGGTGTCCATCTGTCCTGCAGCGCCGGCGAAGTGGTACAGGCCTCTCCACCAGTGCTGATTACTCTCTGGGTGCCACAAAGTGCTTTCTGGCACATTTGTGACACCTTAGACCGGCAAAGTGATCACTCCGCCAGTCTAAAAGTAGACAGGATTGTGCTGTTAGGCAGCTTCAAAAAAAGTTGCACTGTGTCTTATGACTAAACTGTAGAGACAAAACCATATGGAGATAATTTAAAGTGCCTTTAGTTTGATAAAGGTAACGTACAGAGGAAGGAACCCTAAGGTAGGCCACCCTAGGGTGGAATGGCTTGTTGCCTAGGAAGCATTAAGTTCCTCTCTTGTAGACTGTGTTTTGGCTGGGCCAAATATCCAAGCACCAGACCTTGTGTTGACTGGTTCTGGAGATCAACAAGGCAATAATCTACTTGTCCAATTGTGGAACCATGAATTCTGCATCCTTCCTTTTCCTTTTGAGCATATAAAGCTGCTTTGTGCTGAAGCAGACAACTGGTCCATCTAGTCTAGTATTAAGGTCTCAGGGAGAGGTCTCACCCACCTCTTGAAGGTATTTTAGTGGGAGATACCAGGGACTGAATGTGGGATTTTCTTTATGCAAAATGCATTCTGGCACTGAACGCTGGATGAACTTAAAGTCTAGGGAAAATTGAATACTGCAAGCCAAACAGTCTTACATTTGCAAACGCTTGATCTGTTATTTGACTGGCTTATGAAAGATCCATTATGACAAAAAGATTCCAATGACCAGTTTTGATCGTCAAACATGACCATGTGCAACAGGGTTACAACCAAATTAATTGCAAACATCATTTCCTTTTTTTACCTCCTTCATTTCGCAGTATTACAACTTTCAGTACAGTAACATCTGAGGCATAGCATGGTATTTTAGTTTATGACAAGAAAGGTGGTTTCAATAATACTAATAATTTTTAAAAGTCCATTGTGATATTTTTTTCAACAGCAGCTGAATCTGGGTCAAGGGCCAAACATCATAATGAAATGGTATAACTTGTAGCTTCTTGAAGTGACTTGATTTTGACAAGCCCACATTTGGTAATTAACATGAAAGTGCCACTACAGGCTATTCTCTTGTTAGCTAAAAAAATCTTATAAATTACTGTAATAAAAGGAAGAGAAAGTGATTTTTCCTGTCATTGTTTCAATTACTGAGTCAGAGATGGACGAAATGCTATGTTCTGGAAACAGGCACATGCCAAGTGGATGTGTAAATTAGACCATGCACACCTGAACAAGTGGCTTATCTGTCAATAAGTACTAAAGACATGCATGGCAGCTGATTTTCGTGTTTCTTTTTCAAGCAAGAAAAACTTCTGACCGTATATTTGTATTAAATTAAAATATTATGGGACTTGTATAGCCTATATATTGATGCCAAAGGTAAGATGGCTTGTCACTCTGGGAGATGACTAGTAGTTTTTGGGGAGACCATATCTCGACTTTGATTGGATTTTAAACTTAAATCCTAACAGCCCAATCCTATCCTCCCCCCGCCTCGCTGGTGCAGCTGCGCCGAAAAGGCATGCGCTGTATCCAACAGGGGAGGGCGCATCGGGACGCTTTGGAAGGGGGAAAGGGGATTTAAATCTATGTATCCCTCCATAAGCCTCCTGCTCTGCAATGGATCTCCTCGAACCTGAGCCAGTGATTTCACTGTGGGGTGGGGAGGTTGCTGCTGGAGGGGATAGGATCCAGTGCGCACCATCACCACCAGATCCATCCCCTCCCGCAGCCTCCCCACCCTCACTCCTCCCCACCCCACCCAGTTTCACCCCCTCCCTGCACCTCTTCCAACCACCCCCTCCCTTGCTGGCTTATTTGCTCCAGTGGGTGGCCAGCGGTCTAGTCGGAGCACGCTTTAAAGCCAGAGCATGCTTTACAGCTGTTTTGCAACAGTCAGCGCTGGTGGAACATGCATTTCGCCAGTGGGGGAGCCCAATAGGATTGGGCTATAAGAGTGCAATCCTATGCACATAGGTGCAATCCTATGCACTAAGAGTGCAATCCACCTCCCCGATTGGGCTATAAGAGTGCAATCCTATGCACATCTACTCAGAAGTAATTTCCACAGAGTTTAATGAAACTTAAGGCCCAATCTTACACCCCCCCCAGCACATAGCACACTCCGCCGCTGACAGCACGCGATGCATGCTATGGTGGGGGAGGTGACCAGACAGCATAGGAGAAGTAAAAATCTTTTTACTATCTCCCCATAGGCTGCCTGGCCTCCAATGGGTCTCCTCAGACTTACGCCAGCTATTTAGCTGGCATAATTCCAAGGAAATTCAGGGGGCATGTTGAGCCAGGAAAAGGGGGATAGGATCTTGGTGTGTGCCGCTGCCACTGAGATCTTCCCCCTCCCCCCTGGCTCAGCCCACTCCCTACCTTGAACTGCTCACGATCCTCCCCTGTTCCACATCCCCTGCTGACTTACTGGCTGTAGCGCAGAACAGAAGAGGTTCAGTCGGCCACTGTTGCCCAAGCACAGCCTCTGGCTGTTTGCCCTGGTGCCCGCAGCCTGCAGAACGACGGAACAACTTTCATGCCGTCAGTGTAAGCCCTGGATAGGATTGGACTGCCCCATCCAGGTAAATGTGTACAGAATTGCAGCCTAAGTGTACTTGACTGAGAGTAAGCTCAATTGAAGCCCTAAGTCTGGTTGGGATTGGGGTTTGTTATAGAGGCGATACCAACTGAGAAAAATCCCCATATTATGTCAGATCCAATCAACACATTGCGCAGTATGAGGTTATAGACTACGGTGGCAGAATTTTGGACCATTCAGACTGCATGTTGGAGGGTTGTGTTTTTCAACGCTCACCACATTTTTTTAAACACGTCCTCCTTAGCTGTAAGTAGCACTTGAGGAAGAAAGGTTTAGCGTGGCCTTTTCCTTGTTGTAACAAATTTACTACATGCAAAAAGTTGACGGAGCACTCATCATACATCTAGTCTGAAGCAGTACTCTTCAGAATTCTAACACATCAATCTTATGCCACACTATGGACATAGTGTGGCATAAGCCAGGTTTAAATGTGATATTGGATAATTAAATAAATAATAACCATACACATTGCCTTGACAATGTATATAACTTTAGTTCACTAGGAGTATAAGACACTGCCATATCCATACATGTTCCATACACAAGCATCAGGACACCACGTTTGTGCAAATAGGTATTTTTCCCCCATGCCCCCGCACTGCCATGTCTATACTGGGCCTGAAAAAAGTGTGCAGCAATTCCCAGTGAGACCTGTAAACAGTCAGGTCCAAGTCACTCAAAATATCTAACTATGTGACGGCATGGGGCCACGGTGTATAAAACATCCAACATCAAAATATTATTAATTTCATATTATTCATTTAGAATGGTGAAACACAGTATTGTTTCTGCAGACAGCGGGGCCAGCTCATCCATGGGGCTGACAGACAAGTGCTTCAGGAAGAGGGGAACAGGATGGAAGAGGGAGTGTTGAAGATATCGCTGGCCATGAAAACCTTAACTCATACTGGAAGAGGGAGTGTATAGGAAAGGTGCTCTAGCCCACCAGTCTCCTCTCCCCCACACTTCCTCTTTGGCTCTCCTCCCCTCTTCCTTTTTGAATCCAGAAAGTGGGCGGAGCAGCAAGAGAGGCCAAAGCTGTGTCACCAGGTAAGGGATAGCAACATTTGATGATCGTGGGCCAGCCCAACCCCCATGGAAGCCTGTATTTTATCTGCTTCGACTCCTGGAAAAAAATGTCCCTATATTTTTATTATTCACTTTATTAGAATAAGCAATGTGGAATATTAATGCAGTTGACTACCAATAGGCTCTCTTCCCACCCCTAAGATTGTTTAAAGAATTACTGGACTATATTTTGCGTAATGAAATGAGGTTCATCACCTAAATGTGTAAGGGTAACTGCTCTCTTGCTCTCCATGATTTAATAACCCACAACTATTAACATCGTATTAAAAACCTACTACTTATCGCACGCACAAAACCCATTGGTCACACTTCCAAAATCCAAAGTTTCTGTTTGTCCAAATTCTGCCAGACAAATATAAAATTCATCATACTTTTAAAACCATTAACTTAAAATCTATTTTCATTACTCCTTCTGGAAAATAACTACCGTGTTATAGAATGGAGGCCAGGAATATAAGTAAAAGACGCTTTTCTTTTAAACTAATTACTGTTTCAGCATGTACATTTTATACAGTTAAAATGCAAATATGAAGACAGATGAAGACATTCAGACAGGCAAGTAACAACAGGAACAGGAACATCAGAGAGAATTTCAGGACAGCACATTAATTAAGGCACCAACTCTCCCTCCAAATAAATTTATATTAATCTATTGACCTTGTAGATTTGGTCTTGAATTTCCACAAACACTGGCTTTCTGCAAGAACAATAGTTTCCCAGATTCGATCACTGAATGCCTTTTTGTTCTTTTAGTTAAAGGCCTGCAGGAATCAATGCCTATAAGGCATAAGCTTATTGACAGGAATTCAAGTGCATGCAACAGAATGCGGATCAAAAATGTCTGTGATTAATCTATAGCAGACATAATTTGCTACTATTGCTGAATTTTTAACAGGAGCTGCCCCCCCAACAACGCCAGCCATCTCTGCTCCTGCGCCACGGACTAATGACATTTAATCATGACTATTAGTGCACTCTTATTGTGACAGCTGAGATACAAAGCAAGCCAGCTGATGCAGTCCCTGATATAATGCTCTTAGCCTATGACAAATAGTGGAATACAGGAAGCCCACTTGTTTGGAGCCTACTGCTGTTCAATACAAACTGTGACTTGCAAACAGCTTTACTTATGCAACCCACGTCTCTTCTAATGACCGTTTCAGCAGCTCTTTTTTCTATACCTGCAAGAAGCTTTAAAATTAAAATCTCATCTGAAGAGACAAGCTCCCCCCCTCCCCGTTTTCCAATGAGTCAGTGCTGCAGTTACAAGGTCAGAGGTAACGAGGACTGCAAAACACTCAGTGCCACAGCCCCAGCCTGGTTAGATCAATTCCTTATAATTGCCCAAGAACAACTTGGACTCAAATCAATTGCTTATTATTGCCTGTAAACATTGCACAGGGAAAGTTTTGCAGGCCGGAGAAAAATCATGCAGAAGGCAATGGCTGCACCTGTGAGCAGAACCTGTTGTGCCAAAACACATTAGAAGCATCCTCAAAAAACTTTGGAATATGCCTAGAGGCATCTGGGATGAGCTGGGTTCCTCGGTTCAGCTCATCTGACTGGCATTGCACCAGGCTTGGCTAGAAGGTAGAATGAACAATTCTCACTACAACTGAAAGTTGACCTAGGAAAGGTGGTGTGCTTGCACAGAATTTAATTTTTAAAATGCAGGGAGGGGGGAGCAGGGTTCCAAGTTATAATTATGTTTGAGGGAATCTGCATGTTTTCCCCACTGGTTAATAATAGTGGAAGAAGGAGGACTTTTTAAACTGGGGGGTTGGCAGGAGATGGGAAGAGTTAAACCTCCTCTTCCCGCAGTTCCAACCAAAATCGGGGGCCCTTGAATGCATTTTAAAAAAGAAAAAGTGAAGAGATTCAACACAGATCTCCCTTATCATGCATAGTTAGGCCTTGACTACTACTGTTGATGGGTCATGGGAATGGCAGGAGACTCTTGATTGGATCTATGCAGCAGCAGGGTCACTACTGGGCCTGCAGTGCTGGGTTAACCCCAAGCTTTTGGACTCTTCTCCAGATGTTTCAAACACCAGAAGAAAATCACAACGGGACTTACTTAGTCCCTTACGCTTCCTGAATTGTGATGTTATTTATGTTAAAATACATTGAGATTGCATTTTATGTATTTTTTCTTCCTTTTCTTACAGTGCAATCCAACGTATGTCTAAGTAAGTCCCATTGTGTTCAGTGAGGTTTACACCCAGGAAAAGTGTATACCCTGTTTCCCTGAAAATAAGACTGGGTCTTATATTAATTTTGGCTCCAAAATTTTGGCTCCAGTAGGTCTTATTTTCAGGGGATGTCTTATTTTTTAATGTACCGGTACAACAATTTACATTTATCCAAATGCAATCATATCATCTTCTTCTGGGACATTGTCATAACTCTCCAAACCCCGCATTCCGGCCTGAATTTCTTGCGACTCCGTTGCCTATAGAACCATTGGCCCAATCTCTCATGTCCAGCAATAGAGCTGGTGAGTATTGGCAGGTGAGCTCCAAACGACCGGTAGGTCTTATTTTCAGGGTAGGTCTTATTTTCGGGGAAACAGGGTAGAACTGAGTAGGCTACGAGTCTGAATAAATGGAACAATTTAACAGTTAAAAGCTAAAAACAAAGTGCCAATTCGCCACAAGCAAGCATCTATAGTGACAGCTCTGGGGTAATTTTATTATGAAAGCAGTGCTTTGTATGCATGTTGGAGCTGACCAATATCACAGCATTGTTTTGACCTAGGCCAAAACAAATTGAATTTGGAAAAGCCCCCCAAAGAAATCTGGATTATCAAAGCTATCCCAAGTGCTTAAAAAAAGTTTAATTTGTCAAGTCTTTTGTAAAATTGCTAGCAATTGTGAGAGGTGCCTGTTGAAAACTCTGGAGGCCAAAGTATTCAATTTGTCTACACCACAGGAACAGCAGAGGCAAGAGAAACCCAATACTTGACAATAATCCTGACTGGGTCCTGCCTATGGGCACAATCCACCAGTGTGAATCCAGGTGAAATGAAGAGCTGCTCTTGCACAGCCTCGTTCAGTTAATGAAGCTCAAGCAAAAGAAGTTCCCAGGGAGTTGTGCTTATAGAGATGCCCCCTGATGAAGCTGCACAACATAAACTTCCTGTGTAGCTTATGGACTCTGGAATTCTGAGATGTTCTTGGTTAGAAAAGTATATGTGACAATGACGTGGGATGGGGAAAAGGAAGGTTGGGGAAAAGACCATTCTGCTGGAGCAGGACTACTTTCAGCCTGATCCTGCTCGTAAACTTTCGGCCAGGGGCGTTTGACATTTTGAAGACTCCTACCTAAAAGCTTGTGATATCTCTAGAGATGACTGGCTACTTTTGCTTCTCTTTTACTCAGGAGTCAGCTTTGTAAGTGTGTAAGAGGTTGCCCCAGGCTGCCTGGCATAGCAACCTTAGAGCCAGAGAAAATCCCTTTTCATGGTGCAGTCACCCTTTTGAGGAAGAGCAATGATCCTAACTGTGCTTTGTAAATGGCCTGTGGATTCAGACATAACAGGAAAGCACAGTTAGCACAAACTGTGCTTTGCAAACCAGCTACAAGTGGTGGTTTCGGATCTTGATTTGTCAGCCCCAAATAAACCATGGTTTGGTGGCAGGGTTGGGCTCACATTAAAATAAACTGTAACAAGTGTTACCACATGATGTTGCCAAGAGACTTTGAATGCCACTGACTTGTGAGCTAAAACGGAACATGGGCCAGACTGGACTGTATTGCACAATGCGAGGGTCATTCCGCTTGTGTTCTTGCACCATGAGACATGCTGTAAGGATTTCCCCAAGGCCAGAAGTTGAACCATGATGAGGGAAAGAAACCTGAACAGCAGCCTCCATTTTCGCCATGTGTCCAAGAAGCTCTCACAGACTCTACTCTGCATCCCCCCCCACTGTGATGCTAAATATGTTCCTGAAAGAAGACAATACACAGGGCTACCTGAGATGAGTCATCCCAGCCTCTCCTTTGTCTCAAGCCAGCTCCTTAACGACTGGACCATCAGACCAGATCTCCCCTCCCACCTTCCTATTGTCTATGTATAAGTTTTACCCAGAGATGCACTGAGGTGAACCGGATGCCCACTCTAGGAAATCTCCTTCCCTTTTGTCTATGTGCCTGGTCCACTCCAGGTATGCTCCCCTTTCGTGGCCATGTGCTCTGTTCCCTATAAAGATAAAGACTGCCTGGCAGTTGCTCTCTCTTCCCCTCGCGTTGTGGACACTGGTAAGCTCTCTCACTTGCTCTCCCTCCCCCCCTCTCCCTTTCGCAGTCCCCCCTCCCTTCTCTTTGCATTACTTCCCAGTTAGTTTTCTACAGGCTTCTCAGCCTGATCAGTTCAGAGACAATCTGCTTCTTTCTTTGTTATTGTGCCATCACTCCTAAACAGCATTGTAGCCAAGATCTACTCTCCAGGAATGGTAAATATAACCCATGTACAAATCAAGAAACCTGCTAAACCTCTACACTTCTATCTAAGTTTCCTAGATCTGAATGCTTTGGAGTATGATTGAAGTGATGCATATTGAATTGTATTTTTTGTATGAATCTGACTAACTATCTAGTAAATATTGGAAAACAACCCATGTGTGTCCTCAATATTATTTAAAACGGAATTCTGTGAAGCTGGACTCTGGTATACACAGGTAAAGATCCCTGTACATTCCAAATTGCCATATTTAAAAGCTATTCCCCAAAATAACACGGCAATTTGGTTAACACAAGCCATGGTTCTGCGCCATTAAGGGATATGTCGCCATTTGATACTATACCCCTGACATGGTAGTGATGGGGGGGATCAATTTTGGGTATTGATGAGATGCCACTGTGCACAGAACTGGACAGCCTTGATGTAATTTTCCACTCATCGCATACAACATTATTCATGATTCATAAGGCTGGTCTGAGGCCACAATTCACTCTCCATACTTCTTTTTGAGACCCAGCTCAGTCTAGTCACTCTTTTTCCAGAGTTGCTTCAATTCCCCATCAGCAAAATATGATTTTGCTGAAAAAATCCCAAAGCTGTTTGCAAACAAGTGAATAAAAAAAATTAAAAAGCATTTTACAATATCACAAGGCAAATAGCATCAGAAAACATTTAAAAGCCATTGTTAAAAGAACAACCAAAAAACTCCAACAAAACCTGCTTCACAGAAACAGAAATTAATTCATACCAAAAGCATTCTGAAAAAGCCAAGCCTTTGCTCAGCATCTGAAGGAGTACAAAGTAGAAGCTAAAAAAGCCGCTACAGGGAGAGAGTTCCACAACGCTGGCACCAGTACTGAAAAGGCCCTGATCCTAATGGATGTCTGCTGCAGTTCAGAGGACAAAGTGTCTAGAGAAGAGTCCTCAGATGTCAAATGGAGCGCCGGGGAAGGGAGGAGGCACATGCAAGCAGAAGCAGTCCTTTAGGTGCCCAGGTTCAAAGTCGTTTAGTGCTTTAATGATAATTAGTAGCAACTTGAGCTGGACCCCAAAACAAAAAAGAAGCCAACTTAGATCAAATAACATTGGGATAATACGTTCTCAATGATAATGAAAACATTGGCCCAGTGTGTGGGAGCTGTGAAGAAGGCAAATTCCCTGCTAGGGGAGATTAAGAAAGCGATCGAGAATATGACTGCTAGTATTATAATACCCCTATAATATCTGTGGGGTGACCGCATTTGGAATACTGCATCCAGTTCTGGTTGCCAGCCCTCATGAAGGATATTGTAGAGCTGAAAGAGATGAGAAAGAGGGCAACCAAAATCATTGGAGGGCTGGAGCACCTTCCTTACGAGGAAAGGCTACCAAGTTTGGAATTCTTTAGCTTGGAAAGAAGGTACTTAAGAAGGGGTGTGATTGAGAGTCATACAATTATGCATGGTGTGGAAAGTTTTCTCCTTCTCTCACAAAAATGGAACCAGGGATTATCCAATGACCCTGACCGGTAGCAGATTTAGAATGGACAAAAGGAGGTACTTCACATAGTACAGAATGAGTCTGTAAAATGTGTTGCTTTCAAAGAGGATTGGACAAACTCATGGAGGACAGGGCTATCAATGGCTACAAGTCATGATGGCTATGTGCTACCTCCAGGACTATAGGCAGTATGCCTCTGAATACAGTTGCGGGGGAGCAGTGGCAGGAGAGAAGTATGCCTTCTCTTCTGCTTGAGGTGGTCCACTGTGGGAAACAGGATACTGGACTAGATTTGGTCTTAATCTGATCCAGCAGGGCTGTTTCTTTTGAGCATTCCTGGCTAATAGACAGAGAGCAGCATTTTACACCAATTGAAGTTTCTTGACATACTTTAAGGTAAGCTTCAGGAGCACATTCCAATCCGGATGATAAAATGGAACTATTAGTAACTTGCGTCACACGATGAAAAAGATAAGGAATGTAAAGTAGACTGCACCGTCCCCCCCAAAGCAAAAGGCTGGTACAGAACATTATAAACGATACGGACGATATTCATTCAGGATGGGGACCACTGTTATTAACATCTGTAGCTGCTGACCCTATGATGAGAAATAAACCTCATGGAATGGTCTGATATCTCTTTCCCAAGAATTTCTTTCCTCCCATTAACCCTTCAATGAATCTCCATTTTACTGTCAACATGTGACAAAATCAGAATTCAAAATTACAAACCTGGGGGGGAATCCATCTCTCTCTCTCTCTCTCTCTCTCTCTCTCTCTCTCTCTCTCTCTCTCTCTCTCTCTATCACCAACCATAGAACATGGATGGAGTCACACAATGCCATTTGATCAAATAGGTACATCATTAAGCAGACATAAACATCCCCCATACCCTGCAATGCTTCTTTAAACGTAGGAGAGCAGAGCAGGAGCCCCGCTGGATTTCCCTTAGCAACCTGACAAGAGCCCACAAGGTCAGCTAGCAGGAAGCGAAGAAAATTATACAGTAGGGAATTATCAGCTAAATTATTTCACTATACTCAGGATTTTTTTTTAACTGTTCCTCTCATGACAGTGGCCTCTTGCTAGTTGTAACAGAAACATGCATAAAAGGATAGAAGTGACCAAAAATGAAAAAGAAAAGAATAGCTCTCTTGTTCTTCCTTTACAAGGCAGGTTTAATGCCGTTCCTGGAGGCTGTAACTTTAATGCCCAATTTATTCCTTTGTCAGGGTTTTTTTAAAGATCCAAGGCCAGTTCCCCAAGAATGACTGCAATAACCATTTGCAGATTTCATATATGTTTGTGTGAGTGCACATATATGATGTGCACATGAACATGCAAGAAAGTGGGTTAGAAATGTGTTCTGTAACCTCTTGTTGGTATTGTTGCCATCCTATTAAACACTGTTGGATTAAAAGATGTGGGATTCATAGGCAAGTATTATCAGCTTGTGGGCCCATGTCGACCTGGCTCATAAACCAAACAGCTGATGATGAATGTGTGATGAACATTATATGAACAATAATGGACGATTATATCACACATGCTATCCTCTATCTGCCCTCACACAGGTACACAAAGGCTGCATTATATCAATACATTTTAATGATATCCTGTTTGCACACCGGAACTCTGCCACAACACAGTGAGAAATGCCACTCTCCTCTTTATGATAAGCTGACTACCATGGTCTTACATTTCCCCATTACTGGGAATGCGGCCATTCCGACCATGTCATGCAATAAAGGAACAGCTGCTGCGGTCTGAGCTTTGAGGAATATTAAAGGAGCCCAGCAAAGGGAGCAGAGCAGAGGTACTCCTAGATAATTAGTTGGGGTCCTTCACTACAATGTATTTAGCAGAACATTAATCCAGCTCTTCTATTCAAATCTTAATACAGTGGCACCTAGTGCAGTTCCAGCTTAGAGCTGCTACATAATTGGTACAACCAGCTCCATCTGTGCAATTTGCCAGGGGTTCCTGGATACATCTGAGGAGAGATCAGTGTGAATGTACCATTTGCTGTGTCGCTTTTATGTTGGCATTGATGAATGGGCATGGCGAAAGTCCCACGTTAGGGTCTTCCCTGGAAGAGCGCTTGTGTAAAACCAAATCTTCCCAGATCTTTACATCAAGATGAGTTCAATAGAAAGGAATCCTACATGATTCTTACACAGGGACTAGTAGTTAATATATAGTAACTGCACTAGTGGTTGTGGTAGATGTTGCGGTTGGGGTCCAAGCTGCAGTAGACTATTTCAGGCAAAATCCGCTTCAGAGTTCCACAAGCAGCGAGCACTGTTTATCAATTAACAGATAGTAAAAATATGCTCTGCAATTAAAGACATGATTTCACTCTGATAGGAAGCAACGCCACACCACTCTGTACTCCTCTGGGGACACGGCAGCGCCTGTCACTAATGTGGAACATAGCTAATTTTAACAGAGTCTGTGTATGCCCCCTTGAGGAATTCCATGTTGATGAAGGAATATACAGTAGGGAACCCCTCCAAGGACCTGGCTGATTGGAGAGCCTCGGGAAAGGTGTGAGGAAATTGCATTTCCTGTTTCTTAGCAGAGTTATTAAAGGGAAAAGCAACTTTAATCACTGGAAGACCACTTGGCAAGGTTATTTTTTTTACTTATGTATCAAAACAATATCCTCTATTCCTCAGATGCTTTTTAATCTATATGTCAGCCCAGTCAATTTCATGTTCCTGTACAGTGTATGAACAACTGTAGGGTTCTGTTACAAATGTGAAAGGTTTTCCCAGATTAGAGAGGACACAATGTGTTTGAGTGATTCAGCCAAAAGCCAGAGTCAATTAGGTTGTGTGCATGTGCGTGCGTGCGTGCGCGCGCGCGCACGCACGCACGCACACACCGAGATAGAGCACCTGCTGGCAAAGGTTGAGAGTGCTGAATACACAGAGTTTATGCTAAATATGAAAAGTGTGTAAGATACTTGGAGGAAATCGTTATAGCATTGACAAAATTTTCACTTCAAATACCTATTCTCAGACAGCAAATGCTCATATAAGCAAAAGCTGGACCGTTTCCAGATGCTCCACACTGCTAGAGCCTGAACCTATACATTCAGCAGAATGTGGTGGGAATGATGTGGTAGAGTTCTGCGGTAGCAGAACGAACTGCGCCACTTCCTGGACACTATATGTCTTGTACAGGCTGCAGGTGGCTTTTTTTTAATGTTCCCGATACAAGAAAAATCTCAACAAAAGGGCTGGATCAGAACCTCTCTTCCCTGTGAGCTGGTTTTGTGGCTCCACTCAGGTATTTTTTTAATGCAAGGGGTATTCAAATACACTACTTTTTAGTATGAGGTGGTGCAGTTTACTCTACCACTTCAAAATGCAACCACCTCATCAGAGGCGTCACTAGGGTTTGCTCATCGCGTCACCCCAGTGTGGTCACCAGGGTTGGTGTCACTCGGTGCAGTAACTCACGGTGTAACCCCATTAACTTTATTTATTTTAATATGTAACAGTGCAGGTCACCCAACAAATCAGTAGCCAACAAAAAAAACAGTGGCCATCTTGATGACACTCACACAACTGAATAAGAGTTCTAGTATTAGCTCTGATACATAGAAATGAGAGCTGACTCATACTATCACCGTACTGGTTCCATGCTGTGTCATAATAACACTTCATTGGCTCTCGGAACAATCGGTCAGTTTTGAGTTAAGGAAATCCACTTTTTTGTTACATAAGGCAGTACGTGTTACATAAAGCAGGCCATAACTTTTGATACAATACAGAATTCAACATGATTTGTTTCATTACATTCTGCATGAAATTACCTTTCTAATGATATAACTTCATGGTATTATTCATAAATACAAAGTTTCCACAATTTTGGCAACTAGTGGTGTCACCCCCTTGAGGTGTCATTCAGTGGTCCGCACCCCCTGCACCCCCTAGTGACGCCACTGCACCTCATTCTGTTGCATGCATAGACTAAGCCAGAGTTGCTGAGAGGAAGGAGGCAACCATAATGGACATATGAAGTTGCCTTAACCTGAGCCAGACTATGCATCCATCTTGCTCAGTATTGTCTTCCCTGACTGGCAGCTGCTCTCCAAGGTTCCAGACAGGAGGTTTTCTTTTTCAGCTCTACTTGGCGATGCTGGGGATTAAACCTGAGACCTTCTGCGTGCAACACAAGTGTTCTACCACTGAGCTATGACTCCATCCCAGAACAGCCAAAAATTGATGACTAGGCCTGGAGACAAGTAGAGCAAAGGTACAGAGAGTGAAGAAAGTGGTGGGTGCATAGTGAGAGCTTGTCTCAAAGGCCCCCAAGATGCTTGGAGGTGTCTGAGGGGCATGTTCTTGCTCTGCACTGGGAAAGACTGGTGCCTCCAGGCTGAAAGCAGTGCATGAAATATTCACATTCTGCATTCAGCTTGGCAGGTGCTCCTGCAAAGTGAAAGAATGGCCCCAGAGAATTCCCCATGCCTCTGAGTGTGGAACATAGCAAAGCTTCCTTATACTGAGTCAGACCACCAACCCATTTACCTCAGTATTGCCTGTACTGACGGCTTTCCAGGTTTTTAGACAGATGTCTTTCCCATCTGTATCTGGACACACCAGGGACTGAACTTAGGAGAGTGCTCTAGCACCGGGCTATGGACTCTCTCTAGACATGAGCAGTCCCCAGGTTCCAATCCTATCCAACTTTCCAGCGCTGATGCAGCAGTGCCAATGGGGCGTGCGCTGCATCCTGCAGAGGGGGGGGCAGTCATAGAGGCCTACGGTAAGGGAACATTGGGCTGCATTGTGGCTGCATCGGCGCTAGAAGGTTGGATAGGATTGGGCCCCCATTCTCTAGTTGTCTCCATCATTCCCTCTAAGGGTCCACGCAGGTGTGCGGACCCTTTTTCTAGAATGCAGCATTGCTACTGCATCATGTCACCACCTCCAAACCTTTGGGTTGCTGAGGTCCATACTGTGTGGCCACGCGGACATGCAGCTTACAGGGAGCACTGGTTGTCTCCAGGCCCAACCACCAGTTGCTGACTGCGCTAACCATCCTGGCATGTAGCTCAGTGACAGAGCACACGTTTTGCATCCAGAAGGTGCTTCAATTCATACATGGAGAATTGGAAAGTGGTGTGAGAAAGGCCTCTCTGCCAGCCTGCAGTCTGCATTCCCCGTTCCTTGCTCATTTCATCTGCTAACAGTTCAGCTGCCCTCTTCTACATTCTCAGTGACCCAGCACCAGGTCCCCAACAATCTTGTTGGGACCTACTGTACTGATATGTCCTTATAGAATAAGGACATAGCAATACAACAGGCCATTTCAACATAACATTTTAGTTCATTTCCTCACAGGGTTCTCAATGAATTGAAGCTTCTGTTTGTGTCATACAGCTTCCATTCCAGGTGACTCACAAGCTACCTGTTATCCCCTAAAGGTTTTGCAACACAGCATCTGTCAGTTTAGCACATAACACTTATTTGCATGTGTACAATGCTACTGACTTTAAAATAAGGGCTCAAAACAACTATCTGGTTTGAGATTTACCTATTCCATTATTTTTCTCCATCTGTTTTTAAAATTTGTCTACGAATCAGTTGGAAAATGCCCAAAGACACTCGTCTTTTGATTGAGAATGCTGCAATTGGCTGCCCAGGAACAAAACTTTTTCAACTAAGCAGGGTGTTCTTACCAGCAGACAATGGACTTGTATGTATGAGGGGTGAAATGCCCACCAGCATGAAGTAACACTCCCAATTTGGCTTCAATTGACTTTCAGCCTCATGTGACAACTTACATTTGCTCAGCTTTTTCTAGATCTCTGCCTTGAAAGGAACGTATGTGTTTCAAGTTAGCACTGGAGGCTGGACTGAGTTAACTTACAGACTATAGAGAATGTGGACATTCAACCATATTTCCTTGCTTCCTTTGTCTAAGCAGCTCTGTGTGTATATTGAAACTGTTTCACACCTTTCAGAGGCTGACTCAAACCTGCATGAAAACTTCTTAAACCATTTTTTTTTTTTGCTTTTACAAGCTCCGTACCATTGGGAAACCTACATGTCCCACTCCCGCCTTTTGTATACCATCCAGCCTGATGAATAATCAGAGAGAGAGAGAGAGAGAGAGAGAGAGAGAGAGAGAGAGAGAGAGAGAGAGAGAGCGCAACTCTTCTTCACATGTATGGTCCCAATTCCCTAGAAATGTTTTCAGTAGCAAAACATCATGCTCAACATATGATTAATGGGCAAGAACAAACCTGACACAGTAGGCCCACAGATTATGAATAACTGTTATTCACTACTATGATGTATCTGTAATTCTGAGTGGGCTTCCTACTTGACCAAGATCTTGTGAATTTCAGCATACCAGAATGAACTTAGATCACAAAATCTAGGGAAGTTTATGAAATCTACACTGACTCAGGAAGTCTCAAATCCCAATCCTACCATATATCTCTGAAATCTCACTGCATTAGAATAACCCATCTTCTTGACAAAAACAAAACATCCCATCTATTGGCTTCATCGCACTGGTCGCCACAGTAAGTTGGCTATCACAGTGTACTCTCCACCCACATTATTGTCTTCCTGCACTTTTGTAAAATCCTCTATATTTGCCTGTCCTATATAATACGTACGTTCATAGCATGCCTGACCAAGGAACTATAAGGAAATCAGGTATAAACATGTTCCTTTAGATAGGACTGATTCCTAATTGAAGATGTGGAAGCAAGGTTTGGATTCGTTATGAATCCTCTGGATTCATTATGAGGTGGGTTTTGATAAGAATGCAGAACACAGCATTCTCAGTTGAAACAATTCAGAGTCCAATCCTATATACCCCCCCCCCTCAATACAGTGGCGTAAAAAAGGCTACCACTGCATCTTGCAGGGAGGCAGTCGTGGAGGTATCCTCTGGGTAAGGAAACATTTGTTCCCAGACCTGGGGGTAAGTAGCGCGGGGGGGGGGGTCAACTCAGACCTGTGCCAGCAAAATCGCTAGCACAAGTCTACGTTGACCTACGTTAGGATTCGTCAGCTGCTGCTGCCAATCCCATCCCCTTCCCAGACCTGATTCACCTTCCCCTGTCGTCACCCCATTTTGCCCTCCCCGCCCCTTTCCACCGTCCTCCCACCCTGTTGTGCCTCCCCTGCCATCTTACCTGCCTTGGCTGTTCCTCTGGGATCCAGCCTACCTCAGACAAAATCCCACCAGACTGTGCGGCCTTTCTGCTGGTGCTCCTGCAGTGTGCTACTCTTGAGTGCTGCTGGAGCACATTTTACAACTGCTTTATAGCAGTCAGCGCTTGCGGAACACCAGCAGGTCAGCCCAATCGGACTGCCCGTTATGCAACTCTTTCCCTGAAGAGGCCTGTTAGAGGCAAATGTTGCTGAGTTCTGAAGTCCGTTCAAGACATTTTTGTGGAGGTGGGATTTTGCCTGGGGTAGGCTGAGACTGCCTGATGATGCTTCCCAGTTTTAATTGTTACTGTGATTTTATTACTGCTAACTGTTTTTAATAATTGTTTTTAATTGTTCATGATATTTAGTTTCCAATCTTGGGTATTAAGAAGTGAAAATATAGTAACTGAGTAAATAAAGACATAAATAAATGGATAAAAAGTACTCTGCCAGTTTTATTATGTTTATTAAGTTAAACATACATGCAAAGACACTGAAAAAGAAGAAGTAGTGGTGGTGGAGATCCTCTCTTTTACCACCACCCTGACATTATGTTTGTGGGTAAACTGTTGGGTAATTTAATGTCTATGTTAATATAATTTTGATCATGTACCCTAAGCTGAAATAATATGCAAGTTTTGCAAGAAGTCAGGATATTTATTTTTCATATGTAGCAGAGCAAAGAACTCATAAGGGAACAATTTATTCAATGAATTTCACAGATATTTTCTGTTTACTAATTGCTCTAACAGACTTTTAATTTGTTCAGCATTCAGAATGAAAACCAAATTATTATTTTTTCCTGTGGGTTACTCACAGTATTTCTATATCAGGTATTCCATTGTTCCAGCTACCCCACCTCACCCTAACCTACTCCCCCCACTGTCTCCTCCTGCTCTTTCACAAAGCTATTGAAGTTCACAAACCTTTCAATATGGCATTATCAGACAGACCAAAAGCCCCATTCTTTCTCTTTGCTCAAGACCGAGTCAGTTTGCCCTTTGTGGATGGAAATGTGTTATTGTTTCAGTGAAAAACACATGAAGAAATTATCCAGTTGTGGATAACTGCCCATTTGTGGAATAATCCAGTATCAATAAAGAATCTATGATTATGAAAACAATGAAACAAGTCTGGTGGCACCCGAAAGAGGCTGACCCATTTATTTTAGTATGAGCTTTCATAGGCAAGAACCTTCTTCATCAACTGCATGACGCTTGTGAAAAGACCTTTATGAAACTTATCTGCACTGTCCATTCCCGCATAACCTTTTCACTTCCATGTTCTCATGGGATCTCTTAAATAGTATGAACACCATGAATACCAAATATTATTCCAGAACCAACCTTCAGTCTTCCATTTATGAAGAGGGCCAATCTATATGTCATGTTCACCATGCGAGAGCCCAATCCTATCCTTCACACTTCCTGCCGATGCAGCGGAGCCAAAATGGCAGCCACTGCATCCTGTGAGGGGGGGCAGGACCAGGAGTCTTTCGCAGGGCAAGGGGATGTTTAATCCCCTTACCCCTGCATAAGCCTCCTGGTCTCCTCGGACCTATGCTAGCAAGTTTGCTAGCATAAATCTGAGGAGAGAAAAGGGGTGAGGAGCCTGCAGGGATGGTGGATAAGATCCGGTGCGGCTGGGCCTTCTGCGATGGATCCTCCCCCTCCTGCAGCCTCCTCGCCCCCATTCTGCCTCTTCCCCACTCCCATTCCACCCTCCCCTGCCTTCCCGCTGGCTTACCTTTCCTGGCTTGCGTCCGGATATCCTCCAGCGTCGCTGGGAAGGCGGAGGCCTGGGGTCACCGCTGCCACTGTCCCCACCCCCGCAAGTACTCAAAGTGGGGAGAACTTTGAGAAATACTGCTGTAGAGTATCTCACCAAGGGGATTTCTCCCAGAGGGTAGATAAGTTCCCTGCCACTGTTAGATGATGCTAGGAAGGTCTAGCTGCAGTGCAAACAGTCTGCATGAAATTGGAGTGATCTATGCACTGAATTACTATGCATGTTATAGCTATACTGTGTAACTACCACTGAAAGTCTGTTACATGTGGCCCTCATGTGTAGAAAGATCCTGAGATCCTGATTCAGACTCCATTGCTTCTTCTGTAGTGTCTTTTCTCTGGTCTTCTGTAGTGTCCAGAGAAAAATGCTTTTTGACAGTGAGACACGCCAGAAGCTCAAACCATTATGTGGTGGCTTGCAAGCTGTCTCAGTGGCTACACGGCTGTTGATGGCATCTCAATGGAGTTCATCTTCCACTCTCAAAAACGGTCAGCCTGCCAAATGTCCAAACCGTAAAAATCTTCACATATAAACACTCTGTGTGGGTGGATGATGGCTGGACCCAGCTACTTCTGAAAAGACTGTGACAGAAAATAGTACTAATGCTCAATTCAGGTGATCACAATTTGGAAAAATAAAGATAACCCAGAGTTGTGTTATAATTTTTATAGGGACAATTTGTACCTATCTTTCAGTAGATGAGAGAGGTGGCACACGAGAAACGGATCATTAAACAGTAGTGTGAAGCCAGGGAAATTAACCAGCTGCTGTGAAAGCCACCTCTCTTATTCTCTCAGTGCTAGAGAGAAATAAGGCGAGAGAGGGAGAGGGATAAAAAAAGGGGAGAGGTGCCAATGGTACCTATAACACAACAATTAAAAAGACTCTATTAAATCCAGACCAAATAGTTTTAACATGGTAGATTAAAAAAAAACACCCAGAGAAGACCATTCACACAGCTTTTCACTATTGAAAACTATGATCTTTTAGGTAGAGTGTGCCAACCAATGAGAAGGCAAAAGATAATACCACGACCTATAAACGTGCAACACAATATGCAAATTGAGAGCATGATCCCTCCAAATAAAAGTACTGTAGTTCTGAGTCTCACTGAATTCAATCTTATCCGGACCGCCACCAGAGACGCTGCAGGACCCACATGCACAGTGAAGAAGGCCCAGTTGGTGAGTTGATGGGTGGGGGTGATGGGGTCGGGGTGAGTGTAATGGGGGAGGGCTGGGGGCATGTCAGAGGCGGGAAGGGGTGGCACCCGGTGTGGGTGTCTTGCACTGGATGCTATTCTCTTCAGAGTGAGTCGACCTGCCCCCTTTGTCTCCTTGGACTTGCGCCAGCTAAAGAATTGGCACAGGTCCGAGGAGGCCCATTGGTGGTCAAGTGGCTTAAAATATTTTCCCTTTCCCCTCCCAAGCCTCCCAATCAGCCTCCCCCAACACAGCATCCAGTGCAGCCCATTTTGACGCGGCTGCAGGCTATGGCAAAGAAAAGCATAGGATTGGGCCCTTAAACATACAATAACATTTGTCCAGCTGAAAACAATGGTGCTTAAATTTGGCTGGATGGTGCCTTGACATTTTAGAATACCAGCCTACACATGAACAGTGAAACTAACACCACTGAAACGTTAAAAAAAAAAGTGCAAGCAACAACATCAAACTGACCTGGTACAAACAATGACCGTATGCATAAAAAATATGGTACAGTATTTTCTAGAGAGCTACATCAAATATTCTTCTATTTTTATTTTTGGGTTGAAGTAAGTTCTTTCAGGAGAGAATATTTACTCAGATCCCTCTTAGTTATATCAAACTTTTTTCAACCCTGTTCATTTCCATTGATTTTCCCAATGTTTCCCATTGTTTCTACTTCTTGAGCTGGTCACACAGGCAATCCCAGCCAATCAAGGTTCACACAGTATCTAGGATAACACTACTGATCTCAAATGCACTGAATTAACAGAGAGGAATTCATCCTGAGTAGGTCAAACATTTTCAAAGCAATCTCTGAAAAAATTGTTGAAAGGCATTCGGTGGGACAATGAAAACATACACACTTTTCAGCACTTAACAAAAATGTTCACACAAAAAAAGTATTTTCCACTCAACCCTAATATTTCCTCTACAATATGTATTGTTATTGCTAATACCCTGTTTCCCTGAAAATAAGAGCTCCCCCGAAAGTAAGACCTACCGTCATTTTTGCGTGATTTTTGCTGGCACTCATAAATACTGTGTAAGACCTCCCCTGAAAATAAGACATAGCTAGGATCATCAGCCAGATAGACGTGACTCCCCCCCCCCCCAGGCACTTACTTTGACCGATTTAAGCTTCATTCTTTCCCGAGGGTGCAAGGCTCTGCAAGGCCTGCACTTGAGTCCTCCACCATAGAGACGACGTGCTAGAGAGGCTAGCAAGGCCTACAAGGAGGCTGCAATTTTGCAGATTCTCTCTAGCATGTCGTCTCCATGGTGGAGGACTCAAGTGCATGCCTTCCAGGCCTTGCACCCTCGGGAAAGAATGAAGCTTTAATCGGTCAGAAGTGCCGGGGGGGGGGGTCGCAGGGGGTGCCGGTGTATGTGTGTGTGTGTGTCTCGCCACAGGTTAGGAAAATAAGACCTCCCTGAAAATAAGACCTACTGCATTTTTTGAGCCAAAATTAATATAAGACACTGTCTTATTTTCGGGGAAACACGGTATAGTAAATGGGTACTTGAGGTCTACAAAATATAGTATGGGTGCATCCAGTTTGGACTCACCTGGCCCTGACAGAGCCGGACATGCTGATAGCAGCATTGTTCTGCTTTTTCTGCAGAACAGACTGCTGTTGAGGTGTGGGGCCTCAAGTAGCCTACAGAAGCCAGCACTCCATCTCCTGCAGCTAGTTTTGGGTTCGATGGGGATGACTCAGTAGTCCTTTCCTTGGCCATTGGACGCCACAACAGAGATGGGCGGCCGGCCTTGTCAGCCGCAATGAAGATGTTAGCAGCCTCTGTGGCCAGGGAGTGGCTTGTCATGCCAGTGGGTGAGAGGGAAGGGGAGGAGAACCAGAGAGAGAGGGTAGGTCTTCAGAAGGAAAGTGGATAGGGTTGATTATGGGGACAGGCCTGGGGCTATCAAGGATGTAAAGTCCCTCAGGCCAAGGTTAAAAGGCTGGTGACTGGAGGTGTAGAAAGTGCCATAACGCTGAAGGCAGGAAGCAGGTCACTGGCCTTGCCATGGCACCAGGACCTGCTCAAAGAAGTTACGCCCCAGCCAGGCGTGGAGGAGAGCATGGGTGCGTTCTAACCCCCTCCCCCGCCATGCTCTGAAGCTGCCTCCTGGGCAGTCCCAAGGGAAGCACAGTCCCCATTCTGGATTGGGCTCAGGGACAAGTGGCAGGCGGTCTTCCTCAGGGGGCAGGCAGAGACTCCCACAGGGTGCACCAACTTCCCATTTGGCTTCTAAAGTCTTCAGTAAAAGGAGCGTTCATGAATAGGAAACAATTAGAGTTAATTATGAACCGTATTTGCAAAGTAAAGGACTCCAACTAGTTCCTGTATTTTTAACTTAGGTTTTGTTCAGAAAATTGTTCTCGAAGGTGGCCCTACCTGGCTGGCTAGACACTTGAGATACTGAATATATTTTTAAAAAAAAATCGGAGAAAAAGGCAGTGTGGGGTTGGGGGCAGTAGTTTGGAATTGGCTATCTTGGATGCAAGGATGATGGCTCCAATTTTGTTGGACTCTGTGGAGGTACACAGATTCTTCCCTGGAACTAGGTCTGAATTTGTCAATTATTGTGTCTACTCACACAACCTGTGAAGCTAACATGTACTGAATTTCACAACAGACACCACTAGGGGCTTGGTGTTCTCTTCTCTAAAAGTGGCCCCATACAGGTTACAAGAGCACCCAGCGTCTTGTGGGAAGAAGGGAGTAACTCTATTCACAAGCCCACATCCCCCATATTTGATGCACATCATGGCATATCCTAATTTCGGAGTTTCAAATTAGTATGGGTCACTTCAAGTTAGCAACATGAATTACAACTTGTATCTCCCATGAGCCCATTAAGGGGAAGACTTCATCATATGCTGAATCAAAGTAAAGGGCTTTTTATTTTATTTCTTTGCCTTGATTCACTTTCACACCACTTATTCTAACAATAAAAGATGGTACAGAATGGTCTATGGAAAGTAGTATCTCCAGAGTAGTTTATTGTGCCAAAAAGGGGTGGGGTGGAGGACAGAACGCGAAAGATAAAACAGGAACAAAGTAACAAATTATACTGTCAGGAAAAATGTGAACTTTTTGATTGGGGATGACATTTATTTTAAGTGTGCAATGACGGCAGGGAATCTGTCAGGGTAAGACATGGCAGAGGTTTCAACGTTTGTTAAGAGTGTCATGGGAATTTAACTAAAACTGTTAAAACTGACACTATTGGCTTTTGTTAACACATTAAGCATGGGAAATGTGCCAGTCAGCATATCCTCCATAGCATCAGTTCAGTTAAATCATCTGGAAGATGCATAAAACTGGGTGGGATAATAAATGCTACATTTTTCCCCGTTCTATGCATGAATAAAAGGAACAAAGAAGAGATGGCCCATTTTGACAGGGACTATATATATATATATTATTATAGTGAGAATATTCCACTGTGATGTGATAATATGACAACTGTATAGTGTGGCTACAGGAAGAACAGAATGGTGGTGGTGGTAGGGCTGCTGTCTGGAGAAGGAGAAAGTAAGAGTCTCAGTGGACCTGTAGAGCTAGTCATGGATTGTTATAATATAGAAGATTATGGCAAAACTCTGGTCCCCATTGAGCATATCTAGTAAGGATGTTGTCTGCATCAAATGTACAGAACAGGCTGATTTCATACTTCTACGGTAGGAGAGGCAGTATACTGCGCATATATGAAAAAAAATGAAACAACACAAATCCTTAGAAAATCTTTTCCCATCCTTCAGCTTTGCCTTCCTATCCATCTAAGAGCACATCCTACCCGTGAAGTGAGTCCCGGGTAGGATGGGACTCATCCTCACTCAGAAGTGAGTCCCACTGAGTTCAATGGAATTCACTCCCAGGTATGTGTGTATGGGACTGCAGCCTTAGTATATGTCAAACCCATTTTTCAGATTTTCAGAGTATTGGTCTAACTGAACTCTGGATGCATTTCAATGCCTGTCCAATCTACAACATATGCAAAGAACCAATAACAGCTTCCCCAAAATGAACGTTGAAAAAAATGGATATATGTTTTGCAGTGGCATAGCTACACCCTGCAGGAGGGGGGCGCGCGCTTTGACACACACACACCGGCATGTCGCCCAGGGGCAGTGGACCCCCCCACCCCTAGCAACACCTCTGATGTTTTGCATTTCAGAAAGCCAAATTGTTATTTTATATGCCTGTGTCTCTTTTACACAGTAACAGACTTGTGAAATCAGTACACGTTCATTGCAACTATCAATAAGTAAAGTTTTAACCCTATTGTTACAACTAAACTAGGTAGCACAGTCCCAAAGTAAACACTGAAAGAGAATGTTCAGATTTGAAATATTATGTATTTTGGGATGTTAATGTTCTGCATAGCACTTTGCAGTTTGTATTACAACAGCCCACCAGTAGCAATATAGCTATGTACTCGCAATGTGTCCAGATTCTTAAAGTCCATGTGCCGTGACGTTTATGCCCATCTGCAGCTGTCTGGTCCAGCTGATAAAAGGCAGATGCAGAATGAAGGATTAACCAAAAAAAAAAAAAGGGAAAGAACCCACACACAGCCCACTAGAAGTGGTTGCCAATAATTGTTTTTTTACTCGACAAATATGATACTGCATAGTTTGACACGCTGAACTTTAAAAAAAAATAGTGCTAGGTTTTAGAATAGAAATAACAGATGGGAAAGACTGGGGATTGACAAAAATAATGCTACAGTTTTGACCATAAAAGAACAAGACAAAATGAAACCTCATTTCACACGCACAAAGCATCATGACAAGAGCATAACCTCCATTATATACTCTAGACATTCAACTGTGAAACCTTCCCCTTGTGAATTTATTAGAACTTCCTAACACTTCAAGGTGCCATACCTACATAATCAAATGCCACTGGCGATGATAGTATTGCCCCACTGGTATTCTGAATAGCAGTCACTATAAACACAAGGCTGGTTCTGTCAAACCTTTTTTGGGTCCACAGAATAGCTTTTGGAATTATCCTCATTGGTGCTGATGTGACGTTTTAAAAATAAAACAACACTTTTAGGTAGAAGGGGTCATCTACCTGACTCTCTGGTAGACCATTCTTTAAACCAGGGCGGTCCAGGGATGGAGCTTTATCTCACAGGATCATAAGAAAGCAAGTTGTCTGGATGATCTATTTTAACAAAACATTATATTGCATCTATGCAGCTTACTCCAAGTGTCACTCCATGAATCAGCTGGTTTAGAGAGTAGCTATATTCTTTTTCCACAGACAGAATGAATAACTCTGGAATTGGAGTACAAAACACTATCAGTTGCCACATAGCAATTCATGGTCTTAGCAGAGGTGGCATTTAATTCTCCAACAAACTCTAAAGTATACATAGCCCTAAACAGTCTATTTGGACCAATACAAATATAATTTTCCAATAATACATAGCCAGGAAAATGCTTGGAAGTGATTGGCATTTTGTGTTATATACAAATATATTGAACAGTAGGAAAAATCACACAAAACTAACTTACGTGATTTAAAGGATGGCTCAGTAATTACTTAATCTGGTCTAAAGGAACTCACTACTTTAAAGATGTCAATGAACAACTATAAAAATATTTAAATATACAATGCATGCACATTCTTTCTTCTTCATAGATACAGTAAGAACCGACATGGAATGACTGGGGATAAAAAACAGCCTTATAAAATTATATTTTCTCTTCAGAGCATAAACCTTATTTAAACTTCTTTGCTCTAAGCTGGGGGTTCTCAACCTCTTCTGGGTCAAGTACCACCTCCAGAAGAGGTGCCACTCTCCTGTTGCATACCACCGGAAGTGACTGGCGCTGACATAATCGCCAGTTACTTCCAGGTTTTCAAGTTTTCAGAGGCCAGAAAAGGCAGGTAGGAGGCTTTGGGTGGGTGGGAAGGCCCTTCTCAGTGTTCCTGAGAGGCTCGGCCAAAGGCAGGAGCCTCTCTGGAGTGAAAATGTGCCGTCAAAAGTACCGTATCGGAACAGGGGTCCAGTGGTCCGAGTACCACCAGCAGTTAGCTGAAGTACCACTGGTGGTACTAGTACCACTGGTTGAGAAACCCTGCTCTAAGCTATCTTTTTGCTTCAGAATGAAACAAAAAAGGAATATTAATAATGTGGCTAGCTCTGGGAGTGAAAATTGTTAACAAATACCTGTAACAAATCCAACTCTCAGATGTCGTGTGACCAATTAAACAGTGCAAGGGAGGTGACACTGTATATTGGGATGACAATTTTCAAAATGTGGGATGTGAGCTTTCAAATTGCACAGAACTCTAACATCCAATGAATGAATCTCTGTTGTTTTTGTTTTTAACTCCATGAAGCTGTAAGATGATGCTACACCTCTGGGTGGTTGTTAAATGCAACCTATTTTTTAAGAAGCCAATTGTTCCGCTTGTGCATTCACTAGTGCAATGCAGCCACTTCCATCAATAAGAAAGACAGTAAATATTTTCACCATTGAAATAACCTTGTGGTTGGCTTATAATTACAAGAATGCTCACAGAATTACTTGCTTTGTTCCAGTATCCCCTGTCAGTGACACAGACCTCCCTGCCTCTCTTGTTTTTCTCAAAAGCAATTTAGAAAATGCTTGTATTTTAGACAAAAGGAGAACATTTGGTGAAAGAAAATTCATCATTAGGTATCTAGAGGTTTGTTAATAGAAAAGGCAACTCCCACAGTGTATCCTAGTGCTCAAGCCAGACACACATGCTCAGGACCAGCAAGCTGCCTTCACAGTGGGCCAAAAGTCATTATCATAATTTTATATTACATAGACTACATTGAAAATTTAATATATCCCAGCAAAAAGAGACAAAAGACATTTTGCATAATGCTTCTGTGAGCGCACTCTCTCTTGCTACTCTTTTAGCCACCCCATGCAGATAATCACACCAGGAAAAAGAAGTTCATTACCTAAGCCAAATCAAAATTAGGCTTTTCTTTTTGATAGGGAACTTCATTAGTAAACCCTGTCTTATACAGCTGGGAGATTTGATGAATCTATCTTGGAGTAATAATTCAGCACAATCAGCCCCATTTCTTCTTTAAGGTTTATGTCTTTGTTAAGAAAATGGAAAATATATGTAGGCGATGCATTCATACATTTATAAACTCAGAAGGCCATCCTTCTTCATTTCCAGGCATTTAAACACATGCTAAATTTGTAGCAGCAACCTTGTTAAGTAAACAAATTTCTTTGCTGCCCCAGCTGAGAATAAAACATACAAATATCTTTACCTGTAGAGTCAACAAATATCTATTCTAGAAAGGAGGGGGGGGAGGAAATCTTTAAAATTTCATGGTTTTATTTATTTATTTCATTTTAAAAATTTTATAACCTGTCCTTTTTCCCAAATTGGAAACCCAGGACTGCTTACGTACAATGTAAAAACAATAAACTATAAAACAAAACAAATTAACAATAAATAAGCCAATCAGCAACTAACTACAAAAACCACAAACGGCAGAACCAGATAAACACAGATATAACAACTAGACACAAACAAATCAGACCAAGGTTTGAACTAAAAAGCTAAGACCGAGGACATGTCAAAAAAATTTCAAGGTCTTCCACTAGCACCGATGGGGCTATCCTGGTTCTCCTTTGGGAAGGAGTTCCACAGACTGGGCATTACAACAGAGAAGGCCCTGTCACAAGGTAACGCCAACCACTCTTCCAAGGGCAATGGCACCTGCAGCAGTGCCACCCGAGACTACCTCAAAAGATGGGCAGACTCCCATGGCGAGAGATGGCCCTCCCAGGTCACTCAGAGCTTTACTGAACAAAACCAGCACTCTGAATTATGATTGAAAGCATCCAGGCAGCCAATGCAGATGGGCTAACAAGGGTGTGACATGGACACAATTCCTGGTGCCAGGCAGCACCCTGGCAGTTGCATTCTGTACTAACTGACATTTCTGAACAATCTGTATTACAGTAATCCAATCTAGATGTCACTGAAGGTACTCCTGGCCACAGCTGTCATCTGCCCATCAGGTGCAGAGCTGGGTCTAAGAGCTTCAAACCTGTTCCTTCAAGAGGAATGCAACCCTACACAGAACAGGCTGACACTCCACTACTACGATGTCAACACACCTCCTGGCTAGTAGTGTCTCTGATTTGTCTGGATCTAATCTCAGTTTGTTAGTCTTCTTCCATTCCATCACTGCCACCAGACTTAGGTTTAGAACTTCACAGTTGCCCCGACTGAAGGCAGGTAAGAGAAGTGGTGCTGGGTGTCATCTGCATACCAATGACACCGCATTTCATATAATCATAGAATACCGTACTAGCGTTGGAAGGGACCTTGGAGGTAATCTAATCCAACGCCCTACTTAAAGCACAGGCAACTATAGCATCCCTGCCATCCAGCCTTTGCTTCAAAAGCTCAAATGCAAGCCTAAAACTGCACAAGGCAGGCTGTTTGAGTGCTGGACAATTCTTACAGTTAGGAAATTCTTCCTGATGTCTAAATCTACTTCCCAGTAATGTCAACCCACTGGTTAAAGCCTTCAGGAGCCACCGAAAGTAAGCCCTCCCTTTCTTCTGTGTGACAGTCCTTCAAATACTTGAAGACAGCTATCATATCTCCACTTAGTCTTTTCTTCTCCAGGCTAAACGTACCAAGCTCTTTCAACCGTTCCTCATAGGATTTGGTTTCCAGACCTCTCACCATCCTGGTTGCCCTTCTCTGAACCTGCTCCAACTTATCAATGTCCTTCTTAAAAACTTGGTGTCCAAAACTAGATGCAGTATTCCATGTGAGATCTGACTAATGCAATATAGAGCATTATTATAAATTAGAATTATTATGTCTTGTGATTCTATGCTTCTGCCAATGCAGCCCAGCAATACATTTGCTTTTTTTGCAGCTGCATCACACTGCTAGCTCACATTCAAACACCCAGACAACCTCCCCCCAGAAGTTTCATGTAGATGTTAAAAAAAATAGGGGACAGAAGGGAACCCTCAAGAACACCATGGGCCAAAGACAAAGGAGCTGAACTTTAATCTCCTAGCACAACCTTCTGGAAACTACAGGCAGGAAGGAAAGTTACTGAAAAACTATGCCTCTGAGCCCTATCCCTGCAAAGTGTTCTAGAAGGACACCATGGTTGATGGTATCAAAAGTTGCTCAGACGTCCAGCAGAACTAACAGGAATGATCTCCCCCATATTTCAGTTCCTGGCACAAATCATCAGCAGTTTCCCAAACTTTTTCCACCTGTGGCTCCCTTGACCATTGGCGACCACTGGCCGCGACTCCCCATTACATTATGTAGATGCCTGCCAATTGGCATTGCACTGTTTTCCTAGAGGATTCCACTTTGCGGCTTCTCAGGCTGGTTTTCACGGTTCCCCTGAGAGTCACGCCTCCCAGTTTGGGAACTACTGAAATAGGATGATCAGACTGTTTTCATCCCAGATTCAGGCTGGACATCAGAATGAAATTGATCTAGACAATCAGCTTCATCTAGGAATCCCTGGAGCTTGATAACCTTGCCCCCCCCCCCCAAGAATGTTGGAGATAGGCCTGTAACTGTCCAATACAATAGTCTCTAGTGAGGGCCTCTTCAAAAAAGTTTGAAGTACTGCCATCTTCAGCCACCACCTACCAAAGGAGACTCCCTGCTCACTTGGGCCAGACTCCCTTTGGCAGACTTTATAAGCCAAGAAGGGCAAGGATCAAAGGGGTACTTCCACACTTCCAAGGATCCTGTCCACATACTCAGGGAAACCAAGCAGAAAAGAAACAAGCAGTTGCAGAGGGAACATCCAATGAAATGCTTAATGTGGCATCCAAGATGTGGCACATCTTGAGCAACTTCTGTCTTGCATATTGTCTTGCTATAGGGGCTAAGGAGATATCCTCAATTTTCTAGGAACCATGATGTAACAGGCCTTGAACAACACAAAATGCGATATCTCTCTACAGACACAATAGTGGCAGAGAAGTAAGCCTTCATCTTGTTCATCACTGTCACAAAGTAGTCCTTAAATTGGACTCTAACCTGTGCTTGGTTGGATTTGTTATGAGTCTTCATCCAATGTCTCTCTAGACCAGGGGCGGGGAACCTTTTCCCTGGCGAGGGCTGTTTTAAATATTAGAAATTTGCTTGGGGGCCGGCCGTAGGCCCGCCTGCCATTTTATTTATTTAATTAATTTTTGCCCCCGCCCCCCCATCGGCCTCCGGAGGCTCCACGCTCACCGTCCGTAGCCGCCGCCGGGTCCGCGCGTCACCTCTGGAGACCGGGAGAGGGCCTCCGCACGTCCTCCCCAGCCGCCGCCTCGACCCCTTCTCACCAGACCGTCGTCGGCCATTTTGCACATGTGTACCATGCTGATGAGGGCAAGAGCTTGCCCTCATCGGCGTGGTACGCATGTGCGAAATGGCCAACGGCCTGGTGAGAAGGGGTCGAGGTGGCAGCCGGGGAGGACATGCGGAAGGCCCTCTCCCGGCCTCCGGAGGTGACGCACGGACCCAGCAGAGCCTCCAGGGGCCAGTTGGGCGGCCTCCCGGCAATCTCTCCGGGGGCCGGACCGGATGGCCTTGGGGGCCGGAGGTTCCCCACCGCTGCTCTAGACGCCTGCCCTATTGTTTCATTGCCAAAAGCTCTGCAGAAAACCAAGGAGCTGATCTGATTCTACAGCTGGGCAGAGGGCATTCAGGAGCGATTGCGTCAAGCGCCTGGGCCATTTCTCCATTCCAGAGACTGACCAAGGCCTCAACAGAACTGTCAGTCAAAGTGGCAAGGAAATCCCGCAGTGCTATCAGAAAGCCATTGGGTTCCATACATCTCTGGGAACACAGACCTTTTTAAAAGGTTTCCCCACCCCTGCAGAAGTTGGATGCTGCACTAAGTTTACATACCACCACACAGTAATCTGTCTATAGCAAAGAAGTGACGTTAATCCCCTGATGGCGAACCTATGACACGCGTGTCACTGGTGACACGCGAGGTAATTTTGGGTGACACACCAGTGTATCCCCCAGGGCCCCAACGCACCTTACATTTTCACAAGTTTTACAGACTTGTCTTGAACATTTAGGGCAGAGATTTTTGGCAGACCTCTTTTATTATCTAGTAAAACTCAGCAACAAAAAGTCATTAATTGATGTTAAATAAAATGCAATGTGTTCTATAGTTGATTTCAGTTCAGTTCCAACAACCAGTTTTCTGGAAAAGTTATTTTGGAAAAGCATGACTGAGAGTGGAGTAGAGGTATAGGGAAAGAGATACTTAACCCTTTCCCCACCTAGTGTTTCCTTCTCCAAACTGCCTCTGACAGGTGGCTTTTCTACTCATAGCATTTCGAACATGCACTTCTCAGAGCAAATGTATCGTATTGCCCGTGAATGCTCCCTACTGCACTGCAAATGGGTAAAGGGGCCAACTGCAGAAAGGAACCTGCCCAGTATTGCCAGTGACACACCATTAGCATGAGATCCTCCTACGCTGCACTGCTGATACTTCTGGGGACTTTTGATTTGTACTGTACAGTATTTCCTTTGATGCTTTTTTTGGTAAGTCAATGAATATGCCATAAACAAGTAACCTAAAATGAAGACTTAGGTTCATTTGGATGATTCTACTACTACACGATTCCTTCCATTTTAGGGTGGTACTGAATTTGGTATTCTTCACTCAGATGCCTAAATGACCTTTCTTTAGGTGTAGGTCAGTTGGTTTTACAAGATTTGGTTATGCCCCATGAGATCAGACTGTTTAAAATTGCTGACTGATTTCTCAATGCTTCAAATTTACAAAGCTTCAACTGAGCATAAACCTTAAATGGTCAGATGAGATTTTCCTGAGTGTGCGATTAGTTAAGGGGAGTGCAGCGCTGCCCGCTCAAAGAAAAGAACTAGTCAATGATCTGTGAAAGGTTGCAGCTTTGCACCTTTATACTAAAGGTTTCCAAAATCAGAATGCAATGCATTGACACTGGTATCTCTTTAGTGCTCTCATGGGCTTGAAACCTTGAAGTACACTCTTTTCCTAGGCCACTACCTCACTTTCTCATTCATCTGAAACTGTTTATCTGAACATTTCAGGTGTCCCCCGAGACCTTTAGATAAACCAGTCTGTAATGTACAAGCAAATCACATGTTTGGTTCCGAGGTTTTTTGACAGCTTCTCAAATGCATAAACTCCTACACTATTCAGAGTTTCATGGTGTGAATCTCATGGTACAACAGAGTTTGGGATTTTATAAGACTTTTGTTCACTTCTCCTGACATCTATGGATATGGCATTTGGAGGTGATTATGATTTATAAAATATTTGTCATTGCAATGTCAGTGCTTGCCAATGTGGATGCCACATTGTGGTATCCACAACATGGATTCTGAGTCCTTTACTTTACATGCGCATGCTAGATGATGTCAATGACACTCCAAGAGAATGCAACACTGTGAGCCCAATCCTATCCTTTTCACTCCCGCCAAAATGGCAGCCGCTGCTTCGTGTGCAGGGGGAGGAGGCAGGACTGGGAGGCTTATGCAGGGAAAGGGGATGTTTAATTCCCTTACCCCTGAGTAAGAGTAAGGCCCACAATAGGTCTCCTTGGACCTATACTAGCAACTTTATGGCAGTCAGTGCCAGCGCGGGAGGCATGCTGCCATTGAGCGGTGCGCTTAAGTTTGAACTGTGAGTTTCACAAAATCAGAAACAGAATAGCAGAATAATATAGGAGATTACTTGGAATCTCAACTATTGTGTAACATATACTGACGAATCATAACTGTTGATAATTATTTGGTAATTAATAGTAATGGTCTGATTTTATTTAGGAATATTTATTTATTTATTTAAAAAATGTATACCCCGCCTTTCCTATGCCAAAGGCAAATGCCCAAGGCGGCTTACAATAGTCTCTCTAACAGCACAATCCTGTCTAGGGCTGCCGCAGCATGCAAAAGCATGCTGTGTCAGATCCTAGGTAGGATCAGGCCAGCGGAGCTGGAGCTTTCTCCCGGGAAGAGCCCCGGCAGCCCCTATGGGCCTCCTCGGATGTGTGCCAGCAAAATGGCCGATGCAAATCTGAGGAACCAGTATAAGGCCAGTCAGGCCTGAGATGGGGAATGGGATTTGGCAGAGCGTGCCACCAATAAATCCTCCATCCTTGGCCCAGCAGGCCAATCGCTCCCTCCTTTTCCAATCCGGTCCGACCTCTCCACGCCCCTGTTCTGACCGGTGCAGGGCGTACCTGTGTCCTCTGGCGCTGGCTGTGGCCCCAGGCTGAGTGAGTGGCGCCGGCCTCTCCGCTGGTGCCGCTTACTCGCCAGATGTTGAAAACGTGCCTTACGGCACATTTATGACACCACTGCTCCGCTGACGGATATTTAGACAGGATTGCGTTGTAATTTTATTCCACTCAGCATGGCTTTTTTTCACTAACTTCAATGAGGACTGGTGCTTCTATGTTTGAGTTGTATGGAAACGTTGTATGGAAAATAGTAAGAAAGGAATGAATCATAATTTCTTAATAATCAATGATATTTCACATTATTCATACGGTACAAATAAAAGGTATTCTCCCTACACAATCATTAAGGCCCAGTTCCTAACCAAGGCAACTCCTAACCAAGAACAACAGTTCCTATAATTAGGCTCAAGGATCCCAGGATGCACCTTAGGACACAACTGGCAACTTCAGGTTGGCACAGAGATGTGCCATCAGCTGCAGCGTTGGCAAAACCTGAGCCATCACTTCTGCTGTGTCAAGAGCAACCAAGTCGCGCTGTTGAGTGTGGAGGAGGTGGCAATAGTCCCATACTTGTCATCCTCAAAACTATTCATCTACCCCAGTAGCCTAATTTCCAATGTGGTTTGTAGATTTGGTCAGCTGTACTGTCTACCAAGGTATTTTAAGGCAGGTGAGGCAGAAAAGGTACAAAAGTGTTTGCCTATTCAGGAAGCATTGTCCTAAATAGAGTTTGTCTGTCCGCACCTTCCTGATTGGACACAATTACGAAATGTGACCAGTCCAGAAGCAACGTCTTCAATCTATATTAAGTTCATAAGCTTTCCATGATGTCAGTATGCAGTCAAATATGATCAGCACTGTGATGTGATACAGCACTGTGATGTCATTACTTCCACAACATGATTGGCTAGGATTACTTTATGAAGGAGAAAGGACTGTTAACTAAAGAAAAAAAAATGATGTAGAAGCCATCACAGTAGACTGGGGGATCAATAGTTGCCCAGAAACATAGACAGACAGACACACAGAACATTCAGACATGGGAGGGGGAAGTTGGGAGAAATAATTTGGGTCCCCTAAAAACCAAAATGAGCTACTATTTAGGGAAGCTCTATGCCAAGCATAAACTGATGCTCTAGAGGCTAATGCACACGCTACAATTTCAACTGAAATTGCTAAAACAGATGTATAAGATTTGATATTTCCATAGAAATCAGAAGCATCAGATGTATTTTTTAAAGGGACATGTACTTTTGCTTTTGAAATTATTCCAAGTGCAGAAAATCCAGTTCAGCTATTTTCTTTTTCACTAAATTTCCACGTTATTAGAAGTACACAGCTAACCAGGTTTCAAGCTGTAGACAAAATAGCATTGTGGGATTACATTAGTCCGACAGCTGCTTTATAACTATAGCTTCCAGACCAATTTATTTAATATTGATCTTTAAACAAACATCAGTACAAATAAATTTGAGCACTCCAGTCCTGAGATTTTATATCCATAAAAGAGACCAATATTCAGGGAACCAGTAGTGCTTGTATTTCTCCCTTTGATTCCGTTTTCTTTGATCCTGCCAGGTATCAAATACATCAATGACAAATTAAAACAAATCCATCTTCAGATAACACTCAGTTTATAATCTTTCAGGCAGAAAGAATTTTTCTATCAATAACTTCCATCAAGTATTTTTACTGATCTTTTTTATTGTTTTACTCTGACGAGTACAAAAGACGGCAGTGCCATGTCTTGACTGAATACCACACTAAGCTTTTTCTTTCTTTCTTTCTTTTTTGTTATCTCTGTCAAGGAGGGTTAGAAGAACAACTTGTTCTACCTTTCACACCTCTAAGCAGTTTTCCTCTTAGCTCCCTGCTGCATCCAAAGGCAGAGGCAGGCCAAGATCCAAATGCCCCCTTGCTGTCAAAATTGCTGTGCTGTGATACTGGCTTGGGAGGCTGATCTGAAGCTTTTTACGGGACAACGGTTGACCATTTGAAAGAAGGACAGCTGGGTGCTAAACATAAATGGGGAAAAAGACTTAGACAGGGAAATAGATAATGAATCCTGGGATTAGACACTCAATTCAATTAGACAACTATATACAAATGTTAGGCATAAGCTGATCCAACATAATTATTTGCACAGGACTTATTTGTGCCCTTCTTAGCTATACAGAGATACAAGATACAATGGGGACAAATATTCCAATGGCCTGGAACTGGGCTAAAGTTCAAAAGTTTCTGGTTGCAAGTTATTCAGATCGGCCATCTGTTCATGTGCAGCAAGATCTATGCATTATATTATTCTTCCAAGTGAAATGAACAGATATATACCAGTACTTAGAGATACATGCACAAACACATATATGCACACACACACACACACACACACACACACACACACACACACACACACACACACCCCTATCTGTCTGTGTCAATGACATCATAAGTGACGGACAGAGGGAGAATAACCAATGCACATGGCTACTAAGATTTGTGTAACGTAACAAGACTTCAGTCTATCAGGCTTTGGGAGAGGGACGACATATTCCCTGAGATTCTAGTACAACTGTTTCCTAGATGCTCAGAAGCCTCTGCTAGAATACATGAACAATAGAGTCTCATAGGAAATCAAGACTTAAAAAACTTTGTTCTTGCCTCTGTTTTGTTTGTGGTGTGTAGTGATATGAAGGATGGGTGTGAAATTGACGGTTTCTGCAGCACTAGCAAATAGGGTGCATCCCAACAACATTCCATATTAATAAATTGAAAATGCAATTACATAATACAACTTTCTGTTACTGCAGGAGCATACAAAACATTGCATTGTTCACTTTCAAGCATTGTTACTTTAACTATTGAATATGTGGTCGCTAAGAAGAGAAATCAATATAATTACAGCCTCTTTAACACCACCAACCTGTGCTGGGCTACACTGTAAGAGCTTACTGTAGCTAGCCACAAGATTAAAGCTGGCTAAACTGATAATCTCTCAGTTACTGGTGTGCTCACGTCACAGGAAGCAGCCAAATCAGAACAGAGGTGTGTATTTGACATATCAATTGTGACATTGAAAACAGCTCTTTAGCAGGACAAGATCAAGTGCATATGGTGTTAGAGGGTAAAGGTGGTGAATGCAAAGGGCTACTTTAGATAGTATGAAGAAGTACCATCAGAGCTTATATGAATGACTTGAACACCTTCTTTCTATGTTTCTGAATATGTTATGATAAGAGGGGATTTATGCATCTTTCTCCTGGTGAGATGTACCCACATCTGTAGTCACATAATGAGTACAAAAATTTTCTCACTGGTGATATGTGCACGTTTCCTGTGCATAATAGTCAAAATAATACTCAAAAACATGGGAAGAGGATGTACAGAGAAGGGGAAACATGGAATAAAAATATTTTAATGAAAAGAATAAACATTTCACCCCCTATTATTTTTTCCTTGTAATGTGTCCACAAATGTGAGTACTCTTTTGGAACAGACTCCATCAAGGCAAGACTATATTATTACTGAATTTATACAATGTCATCAATGGACATAGTGGGGTGTGTATAAAGGCTGCCTGCACAATACAAATGGAGTCACTTCTACATAGGAAACTTTATGAATCCCACATGTTGCTTGTCATGTGTAACAGATGCACATTCCCAATGTATAAACGTGGTGAAAAGCAGGATCAGGTCAGTATCTTGCCACATATGAATTATGACCTACATGTGGGATTATACCATTTCCTACATGTAAATGATTTCCATGTACAAAGTATTAATACATGTGAAGTCAGCCTAAGAAACAGCTCCTTTACATGAAGTTAAGGTTGAAAAAAAAGAAATAAAACAGAATCAAAAAAGAAAAGACGGAGGGAGGGAGAGAAAAGAGAAGCAAAAGAACAGGAGAAAGTGTAATAATATGCTAACTTTATTACTAATAATAGACATTCAGAAACAAGATGCATAGAAATATATGATTTAGCCAACCACAAACACTTATCCATGATACAGTAATATCTAGAGGGAACTCAATGTCCTACATTAAATATGGTGCCAGATTGGATTATTTATTTTTATTTATTTATTTTTCACATTTTTATACCACCCTTCCTCCAAGGAGCTCCGAGTGGTGTACATATTTCCTCCCCTACATTTTTTGTCCTCACAACAACCCTGTGAGGTAAGTGGGGCTGAGCGATAGTGACTGGCCCACGCTCACCCAGGAAGCTTCGTGGCTGAGCGGGGATTTGAATCTGGATCTTCCAGGTCTAAGTCCAACTCCCAAACCACTACATCATCCTGGTTATCCAACAATGTCTAGAAAATATGGTCTGATTCTTACTGCATTGGCTTGATTTGTCAGCTGTCACAGCTCAGCCTCTAGGTTATCCCTCTGCAGAGACATGACCTCTGGTTTCCTTTCTCCATGTAGAAACACAAGTGATTATTTCTGATTGCACTAGTTAGCCTTTGTAATTTCTTAACTACTGCTCCCAACAATTATTCTTTGTGGGCCTTGAAACTATGAGAAGGAATCATACACCTGGTACGCTAAAGTATGGTTGTAGCTGACGATACACAAGCAATACTATTAAAGATGGTGGCCTCGGTCTACTTACTAGAAATACACCTGATAATAAAATATCAATATTGGGATACCATATCTCAGTATAAGACAAAATTATGGCATAATATTAGTCAATAAATTTGCTTTCAAAAAGATCATCCATCAATGTTTGGTTTTTATTACATCAATTTTGAGGCCATGTATAAGGAACATGTTAGTTCAGAAAAAGAGAATACAAATAAAGTTAGTAAGTTTTGGTAACTTAATTGATGGTACCTATGACAGTTGAGCATGTTATTATCTTGTGATGTGATACAATAAATGAATAGATGCCCTATAAAGAAAGATGCTATCTCTGAAGACTGCTTACAATTCCACTCTAAGGTCTAAACCACTCTAAATTTAATTTCACAAGGAGTGAATTCAGACCGTTTCATAACCTTAAAGACAGCTCCAGCCTATTTTTAATGTGCTGCTGGCATTTGTGAAAGCAGTACAATTACTGAAGCTGTTTCTAAAACCCAGAGCTGCAGAGTGTTACTCTCTTAAAATGGTCTCTGGGACAATTGTGATAGAAAAGATAGCGACGCTGCAGACTATCCAAGGAAGCCACTGTTAAATCTATATGGCATTAAGTCATAACACAAAGATTTTTAATGGTCTCTTGTTTAAACTACATGTGTACAACACAGCATATCACTGTCTTCGGAAAGAGTACTCAGAATGGAATTTCTTCATTTTGAAAATTCAGCTGACACATTAATTGAAAGATAGAGAGCATGAGGTATAACAGCCATACGTTTAATTGTGATTCTTACAGTGCTCTGCAGTAGCTTACAATTTTGAAGGCAATCCTCATGTCAGATTGTTTCATAAGTGGAAGAAGAGATGGTTATCTTATATTTCTTCTTAATCATTATTACAGCTATAGAGAGGCTTGGCTTGATCATAAAAAAGCATCTGAAAAAGTGCATCCTCCTGCATCTCCTAACCACTAAATCATGTTATAGTGGCAAAAAAAAGAATGGTTTGGCAAAAAGCAGTGGTTCAAATCCAGAATTATTATTATTATTATTATTTTTAAAGCTAAAGACCCTGCAGCATACATGCACTCTCACTCCACAGGGCCTTTTGCTACTCAGGCTCTGCAAGACTCTGCTCAAACTGTCTGTCTATTTCAACTCTACAGACTCACTCCAGCAAGGCCTTTGGATCAAACTCTTCTCATGTGAACACAGGCAGTGTCTGGGAAGCTGTGGAGCAGATGTCTCCACAGAGATTCACAGATGCTGTCAGGAAAGAACTACAGACTAACATTTGATGCATTTTAAAGAGGAATTCAGAATAAGATTCAAACAGACAGACTGTCTCGCACTTCAAAGGATTTAGCAGTATTGTGGTTATATTTTTCATCTGTGTTTCTCACCATTCCCCCCTTCCCATCACTAGTGTGGGGTGGTGGTGGAGGGTTCTATTTTTTGTTAGGTGTGGGGCAGATTAGGGGCATTCAATATGGGAAGAACTGCACTACAGAACCATTTAACCAGTATGAGTAGGCTTACCATCCGTCCCAGAACGCCCGGGACCGTCCCGGGTTCTGGGCTCCGGTCCCAGATCGGTCCCGTGCTTTCCGAGCCCGGTGGAAGCCTCCGCCGCTTTTAAAATGTAAAAACTCACCTTTTTTCTTGTCGGCCATCCGCGAAATCCAATCACTGCCTCATGTGCCCTCACGAGATTTGGGCGCTGCCATCTTGGATCTCGCACGATTTCGCGAGAACCAAGATGGCTGACAGGAAAAAAGGTGAGTTTTTACATTTTAAAAGCGGTGGCGGAAGCTTCGGGGGCAACAGGAGTCCAAGCAGAGGACGGCGAGGGACAGCGCAGGACAGCAACAGTGACAGCGGAGGATGGCGACAGCGACAACAGCGAGGGACAGTGGGCTTGCAGCCGGCCAGGATCCAAGCGGAGGATGGCAAGGGACAACGGACGACGGCGACAGCAACAGCAGTGACGAACAGCAGGGCTTGCAGTCGGCCAGGCTCCTAGCGGAGGATGGCGAGGGACAGCGGAGGACTGTGAGAGATAGCAAGGGACAGCACCAAGGACGGCACAGGCAAGATGGCGGCGGTGAGGTGGCAAGTAAGAACGATGGCAGCGGCGGGCGGCAAAATGGCAATTTATTTATTTATTTGTGGCCAAAATGGCCACAAATAAATAAATAAATGAAAATTTTGCGCACCTCCCAAAAAGGTTTTTTATTTTATTTTTTATTTTACTTACTTACTTAATTACAGTAAGGGGGTCCCGGGGGGGGGGTCCCGGTTTAGAACCGGGAAAATCTGGTAAGCCTAAGTATGAGGTTGATGATGTTTTTCAATGCGTCAACAGAAATTATGTAGCATCATATACCACTTCAGTGCTCAAACTGCTTCACATACTGTACTTGATCTCGGTAGTCTTTACAACAAATGTTGGTAGAAAGGAAAGCTGGTCTGGGAGCGCATTCAACTGGTTGTGGAAAGGCTTGTGCTCCCCCCTCCCCCCAAGGAGGCAGTACATACTTTGGGAGTACGTCTGGGCTAATGCTGTAGTGGCAAATTTTGAAGTGCAGGGGCTCATCATGACACTTCCCATAGCCATGCCCCACTAAGACTATACCCCCTCCCCCCCATCAACTTTGAATTCCTTCATAAGAGTGTTTTCTTCTTGGGCAATATATTCTTACTTATTATACTTCATTGAAAGATCAAGCCGATTTCATCTCAAACTCTATGGGGTTGCAATAGTTTAAAACAAATAGATAAAAATGGAAAAATTGAATTAAATATATCCCAGATAAATATAAAAAGTATATTAGAGTGCTAACCAAGGCATCGTTACTCAGAAATCAGTCCCATTGATTCACTACTATACCACTACTGTGATGTGCTTTATGCAGGGCTGCCTTTGATTTTAATCCCCAAGCCAACGTTTTTTTCTTTAAAACCGTAAGTCCCTTGGGTACAGGTCTACTAACATGTAGAGAAAAAAATACTGTAAACCATAATGAGCAGAGAGGGGTGTAAACTGAAATGATAATAATTGTCGTTATTGTGAGCTGCATCGGTGGCTGCATTGGGGGCAGAAGGATGAGACAAAATTTTCTCATAATAAAATTAACAGCCCAATCTACGGCAACTCGTGGAAATGCAACAGCGCAAACACTCCACGGGGGAGTTTTGGCCTCCTGGCTTAGAGAAACTTCAACTTCCAAGGTCTTGGAATGAATTATAGTACCAAAAAACAATGCATTATTGGGGGTCACATTACAGTATTTTGAAAATACAGTGGTGTTGCCGTAATGGATTATCATCATACAGCAAGCTGTCCACTGTATTGCTATATTCAGTATATCTTAAATACTGAGAAAGAATATCTGTCTTACTTTCTATCCATTCACTTAAGAGCTATGCTGAAATCCAAATTTTACATAAAATGCTCCTTTTTTCCATTTGTGATTCTCTAACAATGTAAAACTGTGCCATAAGATGAAAGCAGTCATCTTCAAGCAAGCCCACTGAAGCTACTTGGGTGTTTTCTCCATTAATTAATTACAAAGGTTCTTTACAACTAGGTCAAGTTGACAACAACATGAACACAGGATTTTCCCTGCAGAAAAAAAAGTGAAATAGGAAGGGAAAAGCTATAACACAATAAGAGGCTTCACCTTCTACAGAAGATCCCTAAAATGTCTACAGGTAGATTGTTTTGAGAAAGCAAAAGGAAGAGAAAAATCGGAGACAGAAAAAGTTGGAAAGCACTATCCAAAACTTAATACTTAGAGGGCATCTATCTACAGTATGCACTTAGAACAATGGGGTGAGATCTTCTTTACAAATTGTTGAATAGGCTGATGGGGTTTTGCAACCTTTGCCCTAGACAAAGTTCTGGTGGATCTCTTCTTGATAAGGTAAAAACAAGTGGTTAATTTAGGGGTTCTCAACCCCTTTCCGACCGAGTACCACTGCTGGCACCACTCTCCTGCTGCGTACTGCCAGAAGTGACTGGCGATGACGACATCATCGCCAGAAACTCCTGGGTTTACGGAGGCCAACAACCGAGGTAGGAGGCTCTGAGCGGGTGGGAGGACCCTTCTCATTGTTCCAAAGCCTTGGCCAAAGGCAGGAGCCTCTTGGGAGCAAAAACGTGGCGCCAAAAGCACCGCATCAGAGAGAGGTTCCAGTGGGCCGGCAGTCCGAGCATCACTAGCAGTCAGCCGTACACTGATGGTACGTGTACCACTGGTTGAGAACCTCTGGGTTAATTAATTTCCCTTAATATGGCACAATACCGTATTCAGGCTTTGCCACAATGTAACTAAAATGCAGGCCAGCCAGAGAACCATCTGTAGGCTGTAATATCCTATGGCATCAAAAGCCTTTATGCCAGTTGCCCAGTTTCCACAATACATCAGAGAAAGAAAGCAGTAGGCTGTGTAAATAAACTACAGAAAGAAGTACACCAGCATTAATTTGAGCAACAAAAAGCAGGAAACATTTTACAACTGCTACAGATGAGATAACTAAAGAAGCTGCAAGAAATTTTTACCAGCTACATTCATTCTAACATGACGATATATAAGGAGAAAAACACACAGCTGGTTGTGCTTTTTCCCTGCAGGAACTATTTTCTGGATTAACCAGAACGAAGAACGAAGCAAGGTAAAGAGGCCCCACACTCCAAAAAGAAATGGAGGAGTGGTGGTGGTGGTGGTGGTGGTGGCAAGCTAAAACATAAAGAACAAACAGAAGGTTGTAACATTTTTTTTGTGCCAATTAATGAAGCAGCAGCATGGAACTGTTTAAAGGAAGAAGTCATTGGGGTATAATCTGCTTTATAGTTAGGAGGCATAAAGAAAGCCTCTTCTTGTTTAGAAGAAAGATAAGATGCCTTGTTAAGCAATGGTGCGAACGAAGGCCATATACGCATTTGAAGGCCATATACGCATTTGAATGCCATATATGCATTTGAAGAACTACCGTAGGTGTTAAGGCACATGCATTACACATGTCACGGAAAGCAGCAGCCCACTTCTCCTGCTTCTCCTCTCTCCTCCATAGTGTCTAGTAAGACCAAAAAGAGGAAGTGATGGCATTGTGCTGTGCATTCTCCACCCCTTGAGGGGGTGGGCAAGCGCACAATGTAACAATGTCATGGCACACATTTTGTATGATTGCACGGGAGAGAGGAGGAGATGCAAGGTGCTGCTTTCAGAAGCAGTCACATATGTGCCAGGCTTTAGTTTGGATATGGGCAAGTGGCAAACAATAGTACCCAAGTTAGCTAACGGGTTACTAAAAGGAGGTACCCAGCAATCAATACATATTCAGGATTATTTAGATGAACACATAAACATACTTCAAAAATTGATAGCACATTTATAACTTTTTGGAATGCCTAAGAAGAATAAAAAAAATTAAGAGGGTGTCCACAGTTGAGTGCATCCCCAGGCTTTCCTGAAAGCTGGTTAATGCGTTACAGCTGCCTCATGGAAGCTTCTTTAAAATTGCTCCATTTGGTGGCTGGTATCATAGGCTACTGGTTCACCACACAGGTCAGGTGACTTTCACTACACTACTGCATTTGCCAACACTGTGGGTGGTGAAACTCCTGTGGTTCGCATAGTGAGCACAGACATCTCCCCACTTGATAACAGGCAACATGTGAAACAATTTAAAGCAGCCGTCATGTGGCAACCATAACGTGTCAATTGGGGCTTCGCTATAGTGATTTTCAAGTTTCCTCTTACAGTACAAAAAGAACACTGTCTCTTGAATGGCAAGACATGCCGGGGCAGTGCAGTAAGATTCCATTAACTTGGACATAAAAGCAACGGAGAATAAAGGCTGTGACACACCGGCTGCGGCATGGTGAAATAATAGCAACCATGTTGGACCGCACCGTGACACACTCTGTCTACACTGGAGCTGTTGATTTGAGAAGTGCAAGATGTCCTGCCCCACCCCCTGCTCTCTGTTAGCCAATCAGAATCAAGTCTTTTCAGACTCGATTCTGATTGGCCAACGCGTCACTGCGCGTCCCGCCACCACTGCACTGAATGTGGCCTCTCATTGGCTGAAGTTTAATTTGCTCAACTTTGCTCACACGCCAATGCAGCTCAGCCATGCGATCTTCAAAAAAGCAAAGACAGACCGAGGTCTTGACTCCGCAGGGCGACGCTGGTCCACGCACAGCACCGCAGCATGGGCAGTGTGTCACAGGCATAATAGTATCTTTCTAATATTTGTTTAATACATAAATATGCATGCAAAAAGCTATTAGAAGTAAAATAAATAAACAAAAATTCGTAAGAATAAGAAGGCAGGAAAACCACTAATCCTGCACTGACTTCCCAGAAAGTCAGTGTGCCAGGCTGCACCCCAGCTAAAACACAATACAATCCGTCTGTCCCTGAATTTCACTTTCTCACTCATGTCAAATGAAAAACTGGCTCCAAATTGTTTTCTGCTCCAACCTGTGACATATATTACATTCCAAAGCTTGGAAAGAGAATCAAGAAATATTAAAAATGATTTTGTTTAAGTGTCTGATCAGTGGGCCCCTTTCTCAACAGTCAAGACAGCTAAACTCACAACGAAACTTGTCTCCTTCCTGTTGGTGAAATTTCCTATAATGAAAAGCTAAGTGCATGAAAAGAATGAACATTGAAAAGAATCATATAAATCAAATTTGTACGAATGAGCTTGTTTCATACAAATAACAGAAATAAATGTTTCGACAGAATATAGGCAGAAATGTAAAGCGACCAAACAAGGCAATGGGGAGGGAATTATAGAGGAGAAGAGAGATAATGAACATAAATGAGGACCAGAAATGTTTCAGTTGGTGAGAGGAAATATATGTTTTATTATCCTAAACAGGAAATAAATTTTATTTATTGAATTCGTATCCTGCTGTGTTGCCAGAATACCACTCCTGCCAGTACAAAACACAATACGGAATGACTTAAGTTCAGCTTATGAGGGCAGGATGACAATTTATGTGGTCTCCAACCATTATGAAGTGCACACCTGACAGATGAATCAATGGGAAAAAAAATCTTGGAGAGGAAACCGGTGAAGAGTGTTTCCTTACTGCCTTCTGTACAGGCAAGTATTCCAAAGAACATAAAAAGTTTATGGCGCTATAAGCACATTCAAGCTTTAGCTGTGTGAGAATAGTTTGCCCACATAGGCTAAAATGGTTTTGTTAAATCAGCAGTTCCAAAATATTGGACTGTTTATTGGACATCGGCAGTTGGTAGGAGGGAGACAGCAACTAAAAGACTAGGCACTGGCTTCAGATGGCAGGCTGGTCCTTAAACAAAGTCAAATTATATTTCTATTAAAGGCATTTGGAACCAACTGCATATAAAACTTAAATACAAAATTAATAATAATAATAACAATAACAATAATGACTAGGAAGTAAAACAAGAACAAATTTCATTAAAATTCACATGTGCTTAACTCTGTGTTGCTTTGTTCTTATGTAATAATTTTCAACAGGAATGGTCACTAATTTATACAAAGGAAAGTGCATGTCTCTGAAATGAATCTGTTTCCATTGAAAAATACCCCAAACCACCAGAATGACGAGAAGGAAGAAAGATCCTTTTTGAAATACACTGGCTAGTCATAACAGAAACCACATAACTTCTCAATGGCAGTTACTTCTTACTTCATAAATCAAAAGGAGAGGTTGTTACCTCCTATCTTCCCCACTGATTACCTCTAGCTTTCTATCACATTATCTTTGGGCACACACAACATAACCAAGATATATGGCTTGAAAAGGCGAGTTCTGTATTCACCTCAAATACTCTCATCGTTGGTGATACAGATGAGAAAAATAAGTATTAGAGGCAAGGTCTACAATTCTGCTTTCCTTTTCACCAAACAATGGTGTACACATGTCAGGATTTGCACAGAGGACACCACAATAGTACCACAGTAGTTGAAAAAAAAACACTATACAATATGGCAAGGTGGAAAGTCACATGGTCAATCCAGGTGGGTCTAAGCCAAGGCAATAAAAGAGGTGAGTTGAGATGGAGAGAGCAGTTATTCAATTTTCATATGGGTCAAAGAGGGAATATGAACAAAAAAGAATGGTTTTGGGAGCTGGAATGTCTGTGTGGATGACACTGTTCCTTCATTTTGGACTAGATAACTTGGCCACAACCATATTTGGATGTTCATTAACCACAGGATCATGTACAGGAACATTTCTGTACATTTTTTATAATAGATGGCTGTTCTCTACATGATTCTATAAAAGGCAGGCCCCTGTTAGAATTGCAATGTTTTGGATTTTAATGCTAGATATTGTGTTGAGAACAAAAACATTTGGAAAGCACTGGCAAGCAGAAGGAGAGCAGCCAACCCATTTAGAGATATGCCATTAACTCATAGGAGTACATTCCCCCTGGACACACTCCCAAAGAAGATCCCTGGCGAGTTTAGGCTTGCATATCATTTGTCCTATCCAGAGGGCAAGTAAGTTAATGATTATACAGACACCTTGCTGTGTTCACTATTCGTTTGCTTCTCTCCATCGTGTGATGCAGATGATAAGAAATAGCATGGTAAGAGCTCAGGCAGAGTGAAATCCCCGCATGCGCACACAAACATTAACAGCTGCTCCTATATTGCCAGCACACCAAGACAGATTTTGCTTGCTGTAATAGATTTGGGGCTTGATGAAGGTTTGCACATAGAACGAGCAGTGCTTTTCTTAATATACTGAGTACAGTTGTGTACTTAGATGAAAGTGGTAAAAGTAGGTAAAAATCCCCTAAATATGTACATAATTTTTCTGTTGATGGGACCACCAAACATGATGGCATTTCAGGAATTATTGATGGCATCTGGGAAAGTAACCAGGGATTTCAGAATCCCTATAGCAGATGATAATTGGAGGGGGGGGGGAGGAAAGGCAAGGTGGGGGGGAGAGAAAGAGAATGTGTGTAAGGGAACTTATTAAAATTTGGGCATCAAACTGGATTCAAGTAGAACAGAATCCCATCTCTCTAGGGACAAAGGCAAAAATCCTATGAGGCTCCTGGCTCAGCTGTGGCGAGCTAATAAGGTTATTCGGAAGCAGATGCACTCATTAATACAGTGGTGGCACAGGATCTCCCGAGACAGGTCATAGCAATGATAACGCACACAGTAAAGTAATGTGCTCTGTATTCATGGCCAGATCCTATGGTGCCAAAGCTAAATGAACCTGTATCAGTGCCCTGTGATATTTAACCCACTATGGTCTGCCAGAATGAGCCTTCAGATCATATGAGGAATATGAGGGTTCTGTTCACATCCCAATCCTGTTGTATTTTCACTGGAAAACCTAGGGCAAGCCACTGTATCTTAGCTTCGGTTCCTTCACTGAAAGATGGAAATTAGAGTGATCTATTTCTCCAGGTTGTTACAAAGATGAGATGTAATTACTCACTATGAGCCTAGGAGGTGAAGCAGGCTACAAATCAAAAAAATCATCACAGACTTCTGTCTTGCTGCACCAGCAAATTAATACAGAAACGGTGTTGCTTTAATGGATGTTATTCTAGTATTGTAGGTGCAAATGTGTAAGATCTGTGAGTATAATCCAGTTACAGGGGGGGGGGCCCTATCTGCTATCCGCTGATTCAGTTATCCGCGGATAGCCCCCCGCCACCCCCCCCAGGCACTTACTTTTAGCGCCGGAAGCTTCCATTTTCTTCCAAAGGTATGTGATGACCAGGCCTCATGCAGCATCCTTGCTGGCCCGTCCACGGAGACTAGGTGCCTAGAGAGTCTCTGCAGCCTCTCTAGGTACCTAGTTTTCATAGACGGGCCTGCAAGGAAGCTGCATGAGGTCTGGTAATTGCATACCTTTGGAAGAAAAAGGAAGCTTCCAGTGCTAAACGTAAGTGCCGGGGGGGGTCGCACACACCTGCAGGGGCCCCGGGGGGCTCAGAAAACCACGGAGGGAGCGTTTGCCCCTTTCTGCGGCTTCAAGTATCCACCGGGGGGCGGCTGGAAAGTATTCCCCACGGATATGGCGGCCCCCCTGTATGTGTAAGTGAGTCCCATTGACTTCATTGTGGCTTATAGATGATTCTGACTACAGCCAAAATTCTTTAATTCTGTTTTGCAGGTGTCTATCCTGCTGTTTGACTCAAATCCCCAAAGATTGGGTTGTACTAAGGTTAGTGACCAACACACATTTTTGGTCAGACAGAAACTGTACCTACACTTCCAAGGAGGAGGAAGAACACAAGATGGGCATAAAAGGTTAGTGCTAGAAATATTAAAAAAAATAAGCAAGTAAGCTGAAGGAATTAATGACAAGCTATGGGACTGAAAAAAAACTTCAGGCCTACAGAAGAATTGTAAATGTGTAGCTGCATAAGAAATAACATGATTGAGCATGCATATATATATATCTCCTCTCAACCTAGTGAAAGACCTGTATCTTTCAGAAATGACAAAGCAAGGAGGAAAAGGAAGGAAGAAAAAAAGATTTGATTGTTCATGTAACAAGTCAGCAAATACCTTTCAATCTCTATCTTTGCTTCTCCCTTTATTTTCTCTTTAGGAAAATTTATCCTACGGATAGAGACTGTAAAAAATATTGTCCTCTGAAAACTATCTATCTGTGTTGCTCTCCCCCCCACTCACTTTGGGTTTCTAATACTGCAGGTATGAACATGTAACTTTGAAGCAAGTCCTCCGATATCAATGCCATTCACTTCCATTTAGGATTGAGCATGAAACCCAATTTTTGCAGGATACAGAAACCCTATAGAAACTGGGTTGTGCAATACTGTGCAAATTATTTGGGGAAAATTGGAACCATTTGTGCCTTAGGTGTGACAGGTGTGTCATATTCAAAGATAAAGCCTTGGATAGATCAAAATT